>CM061142.1:201728127-202463328 GCA_030789695.1 Scilla litardierei
TGAATCTGACCCATTTGCCACTAACATGCCTATGCAATCTCCAACTCCACCTTGCGCCTTTCCCTGACCTAAGATGTCACTTCTTTCTACAAGCCCATCCAATGCCAAAATGTATGCATGTGCAAGTAATTTCATACAAAATTGACTTGGCCATATCTAAGAGGTTTTAATATGATATTGTACCAAGAGGTTTAAACATATTACCGCATATTGAGAGAAAACTCGGTATAGATGTTGCTGGTTTGTACCATTTAAGGCCTATTGTTAACCATAGCCACAAATCACACGTCTCTAGCAAGCATTTTAGGCCTACTGTTACCCACAACTACAATCCTGCAGATCTCTAGCAAGCATTGTGATGCGGACGCCTCCGAGCCGCCGCACCGCATGCCGCGCGCCGTACCCGGGTCCCACTTGGTGCTTAGGCTTAGGTGATTTAGTTATCTAGGGGTATTCTAGTCTTTTCAGACTAGATTAGTAAATCCCCTCTTTTCTATTTATTAGGGCTAGCCGTCATTTTTATTTTCTTATGCTTATTTTGTGAAGAACTTGTAGGCATCTCTTGTGAGGGATTTTAGACTTTTGTCCGTGCATCAAAAGTTAGGAGAGCGAGTCTCCTCTCAAAAGAGACTCAACTATCAATCTATTTCATCGTTATTCGCAATTTAAGATCCAAAAATTCCACCTTTTTATATTTTTTTCCTCTTTAAATCTGAAATTAATTGACCGATGGCGACAAGTACGAGATCAAAGGCGGATGGCGTGGATGAGAAGGTGCAAGGGCTTCGAGAGGAGTTCAACCGGGAGATCGAGGGATTGAAGAAAACCCTAGGGGAATCCATCAAGGATCACGCTCATTCGCAGGAGGACATCCAAATCGAGCTTCGGGCTATGAGAAGGGACGCTGCGCAAACGGGACGTGATATCCAAGGGCTAAAGGAGGCGACTTCAGATCTGAAATTTTTGAGGGAAGCCACGACGTCGATTCCGGAGATAAAAGCAATGCTTCAAGCCCTAACGATGGAGAGAGGAGGAGATCGGGGCAAGAGGATTCAAGGTGAAGAGAACCAGGGAGAATCGACACTTGAATCGACAAACCAGGAGCAATCGGAGGGGGCGACGGCTACGGCAACCATTCTAGGGCAAGCTGCAGCCCCAGCGAGCCAAAACAGGCCGGTGGGCCCAGGCAGGAGGCGGCAGGCCCATCCGGGCCTGCGCCTTGCTCGGTAGGCCCTCTAGGCCCTGCCGAGCAGCCAGCAGCTGCAGCAGCCGCTGCAGGCCCAGTGTGGCCTGCTGCGGCTACTGCAGGCCCACGCAGGCCTGCAGCAACCGCAGCGGGCCCAATCAGGGCCGCCGCAGCCACTACAAGCCCGTGGGGGCCCACGGCAGCACATGCAGCCCCCTAGGGACCCGCAATGGCACAGGCAGCCCCCTGGGGGCATGACGGAGGACGGGCCCGAGACACACCGATTGGGGCCCCAGCGGCCCAATTTTTGGAGACCATCGGCTTATCCACAGGCACCGAGACCGCAAGTTGATCCCAGACAGACTTTTGAGGGCTTTCCGGGGCGGGGACAAGGCCCGGGAGGCTACTTTGGGGAGCGGACGGCACATGTACAGCCACACAGAGGAGCAGGTGGGCCCATGTTGGCGCGACATCAGGAGTTCCCAGGGTACCATTACCAGCCTGAGGCGTGGGAGAGACCTGTTTGGCCTGAGGAGATGTACGGGGTTGACGGGGGAGGGCCCGTTGAGGCAGTCGGCGGAGGATTCGGTCGTGGAGGGGACCGCGGCAGAGACGTGGGACCACAGGGGGACATCAATGCAGACCGCCGACTGATGAAGCTGAAGATGCCGATTTTTGACGGCACGGATCAGGATGGGTGGATCTACCGGGCGGAGCGCTACTTCCAGGTGATGAGGTTGACGAAGGAGGAGATTTTGAGGGCCATCGGAATCTATTTCGAGGGCAAGACACTGGCTTGGTACAGATGGAAGGTGGCGCGGACCCCTTTTCGCACTTGGGAGGAGCTGTCAGCACTTATACTAGATCGATTCCAGGAGACCCCATGTGAAGATTTCTATGAGCAGTTATCTGCTCTGAGACAGGAGGGGACGGTGAGAGACTATGTGGAGAAGTTTGAGATGCTGAATAGCAGGGTGAAGGGAGTGACAGATGAGGTCATGGTTGGGAACTTCATGAGGGGGGTTGAAGCCCTCTATACGAGCGGAGTTGCGGATGCAGAGCCCGGGGACATTGGAGGATGTCCTTCGCCTGGCCCACAAGGCGGAGGAGAAGCATGCAGAGGAGAGACGCATTCAGGTGACTTGGGGAGCCCAGGGCCAGCGTAGTCAGACAGCACCGGTCCCACCTCCGGGGGTTACAGTAGCACCAGGGGACGCGGAAATGAAGAGAGAGGAAACCCGACCAGTGATCCCTGGTAGACGGATGACGGAGGCTGATATGAGGGTAAGGCGTGCTGCAGGCCTCTGTTTCAGATGCGATGAGAAGTTCAGTCCCGGTCATCGATGTGCGAGCAGGCTGATGCAGATTGTGATAGTGCCGGACGGAGGGGTATGCAGATGAGAGAGAGCCTGTGATGATGGAAGAGAGTAAGGTTGAGCACGCACATCTGGATGTAGCGGAAATGTCCCTGAATTCCTTGGTAAGGGTAACCACGAACCATACCATGAAGTTGTCAGGACGATTGGACGACGCACCGGCGACGGTACTCATAGATAGTGGGGCCACCCACAACTTCATCTCTCGACATTTGGTGGATCGTCGTAGGTTGCAGATGAGCACCTTGGAGACGTTTACGGTCCTCTCAGGGACAGGGAGGAGGGAGTAGGGTGGGATGTGCAAGGGGCTGAGTCTGACCTTACAAGGGGTGCAGATCGTGGAGGGCTTCCTGCCTCTAGAGTTGGACAATATCGATGTGATTTTGGGCGTGCAGTGGCTGAGGGGGTTGGGCGAGGTGAAGATGAATTGGAAGCAGCTTAGGATGGAATTCCAAGAGGGGGGTCGCACGGTGATTCTGACAGGTGACACCAGCCTCGGTTTTCCCTCGGGGGCCTTCAAAGCCAGATCTCCACCTTGAGGACAAGGTGGCTCTTTTAGGGGGAGGTATTGATGCGGACGCCTCCTAGCCGCCGCACCGCATGCCGCGCGCCGCACCCGGGTCCCACTTGGTGCTTAGGCTTAGGTGATTTAGTTATCTAGGGGTATTCTAGTCTTTTCAGACTAGATTAGTAAATCCCCTCTTTTCTATTTATTAGGGCTAGCCGTCAGTTTTATTTTCTTATGCTTATTTTGTAAAGAACTTGTAGGCATCTCTTGTGAGGGATTTTAGACTTTTGTCCGTGCATCAAAAGTTAGGAGAGCGAGTCTCCTCTCGAAAGAGACTCAACTATCAATCTATTTCATCGTTATTCGCAATTTAAGATCCAAAAATTCCACCTTTTTATATTTTTTCCTCTTTAAATCTGAAATTAATTGATCGATCCTCTAGATCGTATCACATTGATCTGTTGCGGCCGGAAATTGGAGTAAGGGCAATTGGGTAAAATAACAATGAGGTGGTGTTTGTCTATTTAAAGGGGGTTGAGCCGGCCCTAATTCTTATGCGAAAATTGAGAGTATTTTATTTTATCCCTTAGATTAATTGTATTAGGATTTCGGCTTTTCCCCCTAGGTTAAGAATCGTCTTCTAGTTATTAGTTAGCGAGTAGATTATTGTATTAGTGTTCCTTTTTAATTGTGAGATCTGAAATTCCAATAAAAATCCCATTTTTATCTTCAAATCCCTAGCGGATCGCATCAAATTGGTATCAGAACGGTTGATCCATGACGAACACGCGAGCAACGGAGCGGATTGAAGTCTTGGAAGGGAAGGTGGAGCGGATTGAAGCCCAAATCAGTAAGGGTTTCATCGATCTAAGGAAAGAAGATGCGGAGATGGCCGCGGAGATCCGGAAGGAGATGAAGGAAAATCAAGAGAAGACGGAGGCCAAGATGGCGGAGATAAAAGCAAATCAAGGGAAAACGGATGCAAAACTTTCGGAATTGACGGAGGCCATAGCGGCGTTAACCGCTCATCTTATCTCAAAAGCGGATCCGAGCAAAAAGGAGCCACCTTTGGCGAAGGACAAGGGTAAAAAGACAATTTTTTTGGAAGATGAACCGGATCTAGACGACGATGGAGGGTTTGACCAAGGAGACAACGCGTGGGGGATCCACCAAGACCACGCGCCGCCGCGCCGCGACGACACAAACCCTTGTGGGGGAGTTCCGGCCAACCGGAACACCCCAGGGTGGCTGCCGGCCCCCCAGATACATCTGGGGGGGTCGGCAAACCCCCTGGGGGGTGGCGGCAGGCCGCCAGGGCCTTGGGAGGGGCGGCCGCACCTGCCGCCCCCCAGGCGGCCTCGGCAGACTCTGCCGCCGCCGCCTGGGGCCCGCCGGCCCACTTCCAGGGCCGGCCGGCCCAGGCGGCGGCCTAGGGGGCATCGGCCGACCCCAGAGGGGGGATCCGAGGCCCGCCCGACCCCTGGGGGGCCCACTGGCCCCCCAGGACGTTCGACAGTTGATTCCGCAGGGTCCCCGACCTCCGGGGGCCCCACCCGAGGTTCGTGGAGCGCAATTTGGGGGTTTTCAGACTTTTGGGGGACCCGGCGGAGGATTGCAGCAGGGTGGAGGGCCCCACCAGATCACAGGAGGCCCGTCGACTCAACCCCCACCCTTTGGGGGAGTGACGGGAGATTGGAGAGCGTACCAGGATCCTCCAGGAGGCCACCAGGCGGAGTTTGGACACCATCAGGGAGACTGGCAGGGGCACGGAGCAGAGGGAGGCTACCGTGAGCGGGCTGAGGCGTATGTTCCAGACAGGCGACAGGGATACCAGCACAGGGGAGGATTCCAGCCGCAGGAGAGAGGTGGATTCGCTGGCGAGAGGCGTCTGAGGAAGCTGGAGGTGCATGTTTTTGAGGGAGGCGACCCAGACGACTGTCTGTACCGGGTGGAGAGGTACTTGGAGGTGTCCGCTGTCCCGGGGGAGGATTGGCTACGGGCGATAGGGGTCTGTCTGGAAGGAGAGGCTTTGGGCTGGTTCCGTTGGACCGATCAGCAGCGGCCTTTTCAGACCTGGGCTGAGTTTACGACGCTCTTGACAGAGCGGTTTGGAGGAGGTCCGGCTGGCGGCGTCTTCGAGAGGCTGTACTCGCTGAAGCATGAGGGGAGCGTGGGTGATTACATCAAGAAGTTCGAGTCGCTCTGCCACCGAGTTCGGGGAGTCTCTGAGGAGTCCCTCGAGGACTGTTTCATGAAGGGGCTGAAGCCCACGGTGCAGTCGGGGCTGAGACAGTTCGAGCCCGTTAGTTTGCGTGGGATGATGACACTGGCCAGGAAGGTTGAGGATCATCAGGAGACAGAGAGAAGAGCCCGGGGGACGTGGGGAGGCTCTACCTTTCGAGGTCCGGATCCTGGAGGGGGACAAAAGGGGGCCGCAGGAGGGGCAACATCCACTGACGGTACAGTGGTTACCAAGGAGAAGGGAGTGGATCTACGACCGGGGGGGACACACACGAAGAATGACCGAGGCAGAGATTCGTGACAAACGGACCAAGGGCCTGTGTTTCAAATGCGACGAGAAGTTTACTCCTGGGCACCGGTGCGGGAATCGTACTCTTCAGATCCTGATAGTGAATGACGAAGAAGAGGGAGAAGAGAGTGTGATCATGTTGGAAGCCGGCGTGGACGATGATCAGGAGCACCTGTACTTGGAGTAGCTGACCATACCCTTCACGCACCACCTTGAGGACAAGGTGGTTTTTCCGGGGCGGAGCAGTGTTGCGGCCGGAAATTGGAGTAAGGGCAATTGGGTAAAATAACAATGAGGTGGTGTTTGTCTATTTAAAGGGGGGTGAGCCGGCCCTAATTCTTATGCGAAAATTGAGAGAGTATTTTATTTTATCCCTTAGATTAATTGTATTAGGATTTCGGCTTTTCCCCCTAGGTTAAGAATCGTCTTCTAGTTATTAGTTAGCGAGTAGATTATTGTATTAGCGTTCCTTTTTAATTGTGAGATCTGAAATTCCAATAAAAATCCCATTTTTATCTTCAAATCCCTAGCGGATCGTATCATGATCCTACAGGAAATATCAGATCTTACATATCTTTAGCAAGCTTTGCTCACATTAAGTTTATGGAATCGTGATTCATGGATTACAAAATTTGTGCCTTTGATCTCATTCAGGAAGCAGAACTCCCATATATGTGACAATTCATCAACTGTTGAGTGACCTCACCTGCCAAATAAACAGGTCAAATAGGTTGGCCTTGAGTTAGGAAGGTTGGGTCATTTATTGAATGGCTTAAAGTTTGGTCAGGCATCCTCAAGTAGGGTCAAAACTGACATTGAATCTGACCCATTTGCCACAAACATACCCGTGCAAATCTCCAACCACCCCTTGATTGCCGGTCTCTCTTCCTTACCTGAGATAGTATTTCCTTCTCCAATCCCCTCCCATGCCAAAATGCACGCATGTGCATGTAACTTCATCCAAAAATGACTTGGCCGGATCAAAGAGGTTTTAATATGATGCTGTACCCATAAACCCACCATTTTCCATCCCTTGAAAGTGCAAAAACATGTTACCACATATCAAGAGAAAACTAGGTACAGATATTGCCGGTTTCTACCATTTGAGGCCCATTGTTAACCACAGCTACAAATCCCATGTCCTTCAAACCTCTTGCTTCACATCATTTATTTCACTATATCAAAAAAGACGATGTTGCTTCACTGCACGAAATTCTAAATCAACAAGTTTTCTCATAATAAAACTAAACATTGACTATTGCTCTTTTCTGCTGCTATTCATTGCTGCATTATAGATAGATAGACACAAGCGATGTTCTTGTGGGTTCCATCTTAGAACTTAATCCAGTGGGCCCCACAAGCATTCTCTTGTATAGTCAATTGTGTAGGTTCTAGGCTCAAAAGTAAAGTATTTCTCTAATAGATGTGTGATCAATGAACCTCATAATTAAGAATTTGTTTGTTCAAATCCACCTCAACAGCCAAACTAAAATAATTTCAAGTAGACCAGACTGATGTGGTCAGTAAGAAAATTCAAATTCATCTCAAGAAGGTAATCTGTGCCAACCTAGGAAGAATAGACATAGATACATGAAATGGATATGAAAACATTCAGACGATATGATAAATCCAAAGTTTTTAAAGGCTGTAAAGGCGTACGCCTCAAGGCGCGCCTCAGGGCGAGGCGCGCCTCCAGCGCCCTGAGTCGCGAAGGAGGAGGCGGTCACCCGTCGAAGGCGTGAAAATGCGTACGCCTCAGGTCGGAGGCGTACGCCTTGAGGCGTTGGAGTTTCACGCCTTGAAACAGGTTAGTTTTTGCAATTTTTTTAAAATTCCCAGGGTATAAAAGCTAAAAGAGAGAGAGAGAGAAAGAGAGAAGAAAGAGGAGCTGGACTCGCCGCCACCTTGAGTCGTCGCCCCAGGTTATTCTTCTTCCTTCTTCGTTCTCTTTTTTCTTCCTCCTTCTTCGTTCTTTTTTTCGTTCTTCCTTCTTCGTTCTCTTTTTTCTTCCTTCTTCTTCGTTCTTTTTTTCGTTCTTCCTTCTTCGTTCCTTCTTCTTCGTTCCCTCTGCCCCTCGCCGGTGTTCACTGGGTTTTTTTCGTCGCTTTTTTCTTTTCTTCTGCGTTTTTTCGTCGCTTTTTTCGTTCCTTCTTCTTCATTTTTTTATCGTTTCTTCTGCGTTTTTTTCGTTTCTATTGTGAGAATGAGAGAGATTGAGAAAGTGACCGCGAGAGAGAGATAGAGAGATGCATTGTTTTTTGTGATGTTGGAAAGGGTGAATAAAGAGAGTGTAGGAGTGAGAGAGAGATGCTAATAATGTTTAATTCCAGAAACAATGAATAAATTTAATTATGTTGCTATAAAGTGTTACGCCTCACAACACGCTGAAGGCTTACGCCTTACGCATTGAGGCTTACGCCTCGCGTCACGGGTCGAAAAAACGCCTCACGTCACGCCTTCGCGTTTTAAAACTTTGGATAAATCCTTAAAAAGTTGGATACAAAACATAAATACAAATGACATACTGTCAGTGTACATGCATATGTTCAAATATGCTACACATCAAAAAACCATAGTGAACAGGATAGGATATGCTTTATTTTTTGAGAAGGAACCCAAAACAAAATCTTAATGACTTAAAGTCCTAGCTTTTAATCAAGTAAATAAATCCAAAAAATATGAAAGTCCAAAATCCGATATTTCCTTTAACACATCTATGAAGCCCCGCATATGTTGTTGTGGTGTTTGGGTATGTTAATAAGGATAGAATAACCTTCTAATGTCAAAGGATTCTCTCACATATCACTTTAGAGACGTGGCTTCATGGTGACTTAATATGCAATCATCAGAGTTGTTTAAAGACAACAGAACGCCGACATGCAATTATTTGGTTTATTAAAATCAGACATAGACTAGAGTGTTAGAAGATAGGCATTAGACATGGAGTCACACGGGGCTCATTGAATTGATGTGCTTCATTGGTTCAAAATATTAGGCAAGCTAACAAGAAGTCAGCACGAGCTGAGTTTTTATGTATGAGATCGTAAAATTTAATGTGCATGTGAATGACACTAACATAATGAAACCCAAACTTAGTTCAACGGCACCCTTAAACACCCTTAAACTCTTCATGCGGACACTTACTGCCCCCATGGTTGATGGTCTCTTAGATAGATGTTATGATAGAAGAAAAGCCACTACATGAACCACGATCCAGGTTACTAATACGGATGTGGGTTCGTCGAACGAGGACGGTGCGACGAATGCGGACGATGCAACGAATATGGACGTGATCTCGTTTGGAACGGATTTAATGTGAGAATCATGTCATTTAATGGGAGAATAATATTAGCACTTTATTTGGCAATATTTAAATAAGGATGGTGATTTAGTCCTTTTGATTAATTACCTAATTAATGTGGGTATTATTATAAATAATGGAGGAGAGAGGAGGTGGAGGGTATGTTAAATTTGAGAGAATATTGATATTAGAGGTGAGAATATCTCTCGTTCTTCGGGAGAGTGCGGACGTCCTCTTTAATTGACGCGTCTTGGGATGGTGATCGCCCCTTTAATTGTGATGAAGATCTTTATATTTTCAGTTTTATTGATAAAAATCGAATCTTTGTTTTGGTTCCTATCAGTTACCTGGAAGTTTCAGGTACAAATTAACTTTGGTGAACAACATAATCAACTCTTTTCTCAGATACTTCCCACAACCAGGGTTAATTGTCTCTTAGAGTAGGGCATTATGACAGCAGAAAACCACTACAAGAGACATAATCAAGGTAACCTGGAAGTTAAAGGGACAAAATTGACTTTGGGGGAAGTAACACAATGCCTACTAAATTGTGGAGACCTCACTCTATTTCTATATGGTGTGAAAGTGGAGTTATAGTCCAACTTTAAAAAGTCACAGCTTTACACCTTAACATTATTGAAAAAATAACCATTTAAAATTAGTAAACAGAGTTTTTGAAAAGGACAATGAAGGGTACCTTTGAATAAGATGCATGAGCTACTCTGTAGTTTTAGAAAGTAAAAACTATTTCAAGATGACCCAATAACAGCACCTAGAAGAAATTTTTCGTTATTTATTTACTATCATTACACATATATATTTGGCTAAAAGAATTCTTTGGCCACTCATAAATCAGTATTAAATTTGTGATTCATCAGAATTTATCTAATTCCCTTCTCCTAACAATTTTTATAGAAGGGAAAATTGCATAGAGAATATCATCCTAAAAGTAGGATTCAAATAGAATTCAGCAAGTTTCTGCTGATCCAGAAGCATCAAACAAGAAAATTTGGGTTATGAGACTAGAAGCATGAAAACATAAGATTTATAAGAAACAAAAATATCTCAAGGGCGAGGATTTGAAGATGGAATCGAGAAAAATAAGATAAACCAGAAAATAATCATAAAAACGCAATTGCTAACCCGTATCTCCAAGGGAAACCCCCTGCAAAGTCCAAATCATACCTGATCAGCAAGATCAAATATCAACTTTGAATCTTCCCCATATTTTCCCATAAGAGTCTCTCTAAGTTCAAAGACGGGAGTGTCAAGGGCCACTGCACCATGCCTCTTGAAAACATTAACAATGATTGAAAATGCACGCTCCCTTATGGCCATTTGTTCTTTAGCAAAGTCACGGGTCCCCTACAAAAAAAGTAGCATAAGATCACGTGCATAAAGAAAAGTTTCACTTGCTCTTTATCTGCAAAGCTAGATAGCATTCTCAAAATTCTGTGTTTTAAGCTTGAGAAGCTCATCAGAAGATACCAACAAGCTCAAAATGGGGCATTTTTCTCACATACTTCAACAACATACGTAGAAGTTGCCTTTCTCCAAAGGTATGATATGATCAAACTATGCAATATCGATCCAGGAAAAAAGACATTTGCACTGGGGCACATTATGCTCAATACCACCATCAATTCCCCTCAGAATGTAGCTTGTAAGGTTAGAACACAGAAATAGAACCATAACATATCTGTTATATGTGCAATGCATAAACGGAAGATGTCAATATACAATCGCTCAAACAACAATATACACACAGATGGAGGGAAAACAGGATGCATAGCATGCATGATGTAAAAAAGTGCACATGAATTAGTAATAATGCAGAAAAGAAGTGTATGACAAAACTTCTGGACAGAAGTGCCGTCCTAAGTAAATTTTCAACATCTACTAATTCCAAAATTAGTTGAGCTAATCCAACAGACTACAATCATGTATGCCATTTTTCCTATGGACTGGGGCAATCCAAAGGATTAGAATGTTCGGATGCCATTTTTTACCCCCAAATCCAAAGGATCAGAATCCAAAACATAGGCAAATCGCCTTTAGACCAATTAAGGCAGCTTCGCCAAACCAAATTATATGTCAACAGAATGATTTTTGCATATTTATAATTTTGATTGACAAATAAACTTATAATAGAAAATTTACAAAATCTTAAAATATAAGGATGGCTCTTGATATTAATAGGTCGTGCAAATGTACTCAAATTCAGTTCAAGAAAAATGAAAATCACAACAGACATTAACATTGATTTCTAAGTTGAGTAGAATAGATGTAAAAGACAATACCGAGAATTTTCTGTTAAGATAATTAACATTGATTTCTACCTTCCCGATACCGAGAATTTTCTGTTAAGATAACATAAACAATTATATCACATGCTAATTATGTTAAATTTACAATAACGGGTAAAAAACTACTTTTAAGATTCATTAGCAACTTCTAAAACGAAGGCATAACACATAAGCAACTTGGTAAACCCATATTTTCCTAATATTAGCAGCTGATTCAAATTTCTTGACATTAGCATTACTTACTTTTGGGATTTTTGGAAGTCTCCTGTTATCATTGCTCTCAACTATCTCCTTCAGCTTACTCAGCAGGGAATCAAGTCCAATATCCTTAGGATCGAAATACACCAAAAACCTCTGTGCCCAATCACCTAAAGCAGCAACATTTCCAACAGAGACCTCATTACTTCCCATTAATCGGTCATTAAAAAGCTGCCTTACAATAGAAGTTCCCCTTCCTAAAGTCTTCATCTTTTTCTTGGCACTCTTTTTTTCACCCTTCACATTTTCTCCATTCTCCTTGACGCTAGCTATAAAACCAACTTGAGGCTTTTCAATTGACTCATCGACGTCTAACACAAACATGGCAACTGCTGCCTCCCAAGCAAGCATCTCCCTAAAGTTCACCAAAAGTTCACACAGACAATGCAGAACGTGAAACAAGTCTGACAAAGGAGAAACCTTTGCAGCAAGCAAGTGGAAATTTTCTTTACATGCCTTCAAACTCGAATACCCCCTCTCAACAGCCTCTAATACCTTTGCTTGCAGCTCTTGATTGCTGATTGATGCTATCGACATTCTCATCCGTTCTAAACTATTTTCACCCGAAGACCAAATAGATGTTGCAAGAGGTAACACTGAGGCAACAAAAGCCATGTCCCTCGCTTTACTCTCAACTCCAATTGCCTCCTTGACCTTGACAATAGAGTTCAGTTCCACCCTAACCCTAGAGTGCATAGTTCTTGCAGCTCCCCTAAAGCAACCATGGACGATTGGAATCTGTGAAAATAATCCCGAAGAGACTTTGTCTGCGAGCTTCGATTCAGACAAGAATACCTTCAAATCTCCTGCCACATCGACCTCATCCTTGATCGAAAACCCATCTCCAGACACGGAAGACAATAACTCAAACACTTTCCTATCAATCCTGACCGCCTCACCAGACAACGCTGCGACAGCATCAGAAACCCTCACCAAAGCCGAAGAGGAGCAATCCAAGATCGCTAGCATCCCACTCGCAGCCGCCGAAGAATTCTCAATAACCCCAATCTCCTGGCCCGTAACTCCGATCCCATCGAGACTCTTGCCGTTCAGCCGGCAGATCGAGTCCAGAAATCCCAGCGGTGACCCGAAGTCTAGGGTTTGGTGCCCATTCTCGAGGTTTATGGTTTCTTCGATCAGAGTTGGCAGAGCGGGTCGGATCTTGGAGTCCGCGAGCAAGAATTTGTTCAAGAGGACGACGAGGGCTGCGCGCGATTCTTCTACGGTTAGGAATTTAGGGTTCGATGATAAGAGGTTTGAAGGAGAGATCATAGGGAGATTATTCGATTGAGAGAGCTTCTCTAAAGCGGAAGAGTCGATCTTGACCTTCGATAATCCCTGAGAGATCAAGTAAACTGAGAGAGGAGAGAGAGATGAGCCAATGCCGCCGACTGTTACGACGGCGGGCGCCATTATTGGAGACTCTGGGCGCTCAGTAAGCTGCAGAAGTGAAGGAAGCGTGGAAACCCTGGATACCTGGGAGGGACTAGGGAGGGTGGGAAGTTAAAAGTGAGGAATGGGCCGGATCAGTTCGGTTTCATCCGAGTTGTCGGCCCGAACCGTTATGGTCGATTAATAAGTGAAGCCTCCTCACCCGGGAGGGGTTGGGAAAAAATTTCGCCGGGGCCGGCCCGAGGACCCCGACCCGGTCGCGAAAAAGACAGCCATGCTCTGGCTCGTGTAAAAACAAGATCGGTGATTATGGCTCTCATTAATTTCCGATTTTTTAATGATAAATGTCACTTAGGCCTAGTCCGGATCCTGATCACGTCTCTGGCCAAATCCTTTAAATCTTTAAAAATATATAATTTCAAAACTGTTATGAATGAGAGAGGCCTTTGACCACTCCTCCTTCATTACACATTCATTAGGTCCCCCATTATTTAGTGTAATGGGGACCCTTGGTCTACTAGAGGCTTTTGGTCTCCCCACTATGAGAT
This sequence comes from Scilla litardierei, assembly GCA_030789695.1. Classification (NCBI taxonomy): domain Eukaryota; kingdom Viridiplantae; phylum Streptophyta; class Magnoliopsida; order Asparagales; family Asparagaceae; genus Scilla; species Scilla litardierei. The sequence continues at coordinate 201,741,533 of CM061142.1, forward strand.
AAATAAATAGAGCATCATGGCTCTTAGCTATGGTTACTCATTCTTAGCAATGAAATTATCTCTCTCTCTCTCTTGAGTTCATTTTCATCCAACACGTTATCAGCACGTGTTCTCCTCTTGAGCACAAATTTTCAACAAAATGTCATCCCCTACGCGCAAGGAATCTATAGTTGCTGCGGCGATTCGTTGGAGCGTTGCGGCATCCTCAAGGCGTTCGGGAGCTCGAATTTTTATTCTACGGTTCTAATCTACGGTCGTCCCTAGATCATCGATCTAGAGGTAAAATTCTTATTCCCGTAGATTACAACGGTCTATACATGAAAATTTTTACATTGTTAAAATACAAGTAAAAATTAAAAATGAAAAAAAAAATTTCGTTTTACAAAGTGATTTCTTCATTTTGCCATGAATTTTTTTTCGGGAAGATTAAACGAACGGATTGACCACCCCCCTCCGGCAGAGGGGGGCCTTTTCCCCGCGGCCAAACCCCCCCCCCCCCCCCCCCCCCCCCGCGCGGGGGGCCCCTTCTCCACCCGACACCCCCCCTGCAGGGGGGGCGCTTGCCGCAGCCGAACCCCCCCTGCGGGGGGGGGGGGGGGGCCTTCCCGATGACCACCCCCCTACCGGGGGGCCTTCTTCGCCCGCCACCCCCCCCCCCTCCGGCAGGGGGGGGGGGGGGGCGCTTGCCGCAGCCGAACCCCCCCTGCAGGGGGGGCCTTCCCGATGGCCACCCCCCTACCGGGGGGGCCTTCCCGATGGCCACCCCCCTGCCGGGGGGGCCTTCTTCGCCCGCCACCCCCCTGCAGGGGGGGCGCTTGCCGCAGCCGACCCCCCCCCCCCCCTCCTTCGGGGGAGGGGGGGCCTTCCCGATAGCACCCCCCCTGCAGGGGGGCCTTCTCCGACCGGCACCCCCCTTCCAGGGGGGCGCTTGCTGCGGCCGTTGTCACGCCCCGCTTCCCAAAAATGGGGAGGCGAGACGCGAGAATGTCCGCTCAAACTTGAAGCTGCGAAGCTCCAAGCCCGATAAGCGTCAATCAACAATAAATTGGCAGGTCCTTGCAACGCAATACGAAACAACGATAAGAATAATGAAGTGAGACAATAAGCAATTTATTAAATCTTATAATATCCATAAGATAAATTACAATATCACAGAAAAGCCACCAGGCTCAAAAGGAAAAGCTAAGGCCCAACATGGCCAACAAGGTACAACATACAAGCAAGGGTGCCACACACCAACTAACCGCAAACCTAAACAAGGAAGAGAACACAAGCGACCTCTAAGACTGGTCACCAATGACCACAAACTCCTCCTCGGCAACCATTGGCTCAGCGCCAGCAAACACTACGTCCTCAGCAACGAGTTCTAGCTCAGGATCTAACATGTGTCACCCAAAAGAGTAAAGGGGCACATGTCAGCAAGTCGAAAGACTTGTGCAAGGAAACTGAAAGAAAGGTAAACTAACAACCTAGCAGTTATAGTATGGTGCATGGCATGGCAAGTATCGTATGGAAGTAACAAGTGTAGTACAAGTAGCAAGTAACAAGTGGTAGGTGTGACATGTATTGTCAAGTAACAAGTATAAGGGATCACCCACACACATGTGAGCGCCCTATTGCCCGCAGGCTGTGTTCAAGTACAAGGGATCACTCACACACAGGCGAGTGCCCTATTGCCCGCAGGCTGTATTGAGCTTGTTTTCTGGACCACGAGCCAGATTTATAATTTGCCTAGGGTTATGCCCGCAAAACGGGTGCCTAGCCGGAACAAGTAGCACTAGTATGTAGCGATGCTACGCAATCACGATGAGTGTTCAAGCATGCAATGACATGAGCAGATATTCGCGTACCGTTAATTGAATTTAAACATGACAGGCAAAATGCAATGACATGAACAGATATTCGCGTACCGTTAATTTAAATTAAACATGGCAGTTAAAGATGCATGGATGACATGAACAGTTAATACGCGTACCGTCAAGTGAAATTAAACGTGACATACAAGCATGATGAAGGTGACGGATCTAGCTTCGTTGTCAAACTAGATCAATGGCGTCTAGACAGCTATCCTTTCATTGTCTAGTCTCTTTTACGCTAAAGCAAGGTAATGGCCTAAGACATGTCCCAAATCAAGAGATGCAAGTTTTACTTGCCTGATACCGACGAGGACGGTTGACAAGCACGTCACACAAATGTTAGCTATGGTGAATGGGTCACTGCTATAGAGAAACAACATTAGAAATGATATCTAGAACCGGTTTCTTAATCGAATCCTACGATGTCTAATAACCATTTTTATTAGGGTTTCACAATATCAATGTGGGTTATGAAAACATTAAAGGATCGGACACTACCGTATAGAAGCGGAAGATCGATGCCGAGCAACCACGGCAACGGATGAACGATCCGGGAACCACGGCTCAGATCTGAAATGACGGGGAAAATCTGGAGAAAAATGGATTAAAGGGGGTTTTGAAGAGGAGAGTGAAGCTTGGCCAAAGGAGGTGAGATGGAGCTTGGGGTGATGGAGATGGGTTTGGGATTGAAGGGAAAACAATGGGGAAGAACTAGGTTTAGAGAAAAGAAAGAAAGAAGAAGAAGTGATCGGAGTATTTATTGGGTGAACCGGCGGCCTAGATCATGGTGGCCGGCCAAAATGGAGGGGAGATGGGCTCTTGATGAAGGGGAAGAGCTAGAGGAAGGTTGGGGAAGATTAGAGGTCAAGGGGGAAGGAAAGAGGCCAGGAGAAGAGAAATAAAGAAAAGAAACGAAGTGAGGTTTAAATAGAAAATGACCTGGCGGCCGCCCAGAAATTAGGGTTTCGACACTGATTAGTCGGTCAAAGAGCAACCACTGACCGACTAGTTTGGTAACTATTCGGTCGGTTGACCAACGCAGACCGACTAAGTGGAAACAGTAACTCCTGACAAAAAATAGGATTTAGATTTAGTCGGTCAAAGAACAACTACTGACCGACTAGTTTCTCATCTAGTCGGTCGACGAACGTTCTTAGACCGACTAAGAATGAATAGTACTTTGTATCAAAAATGATCATAGAGCTAGTCGGTTAAAGAACGATTGCTGACCGACTAGTTTCTCATCTAGTCGGTCGACAAATGTTCTTAGACTGACTAACGATAAAAAGTAACTCCTGAATAATTGATTCAATGAACTAGTCGGTTTGAGAAGAGTTCCTGACCGACTAGATTGGAATCTAGTCGGTTGGTTCTCCTTCTTTCACCGGCTAACGTGCACTGAAAGTTCCGAAATGGAGCGTGAGGCTCCGGGATCGATTCCTAAGACTCCTAGGCTCAATCTAACAGTAAGATACGACCGATATGAAGCCTGTCACGAATGACTTACTCCAAACTCGACGATCGACGGAAGAATCTAGAGAATCACAACGAAACGAACGAAAATGAAAACTACCGAGACGGAAATGGAAATCACAACCAAAGAGAAGGCAACCAAATATATATATATATATAATCCATACAAGAAAACCAGTCGTTACAGCCGCACCCCCCCTGCCGGGGGGCCCTCCAGATCACCACCCCCCCTGCAGGGGGGGCGATTGCTGCGGCTGCACCCCCCCTGCAGAGGGGGGCGCCTCCTGCGGCTTCACCACCTTCCGGGGGGGAATGGATGCAATCAAACTCCGGCTATGGCTGCGAGATGAGGATGGCGGATGATCTCTAAAAAAAGTTAGAGATTAGGGTTTTCTATAAAACCTCTTGGGCTTTTTGGGTCAAAATTTGTACCCAAGCCCAAAAGATAAAAAGAAAAAAAAATTCTTTTTCATTTTAATTAGCTTGGGCCCAAAGCCCAAAGCTAGATCTAAATGAATAAACCAAAGAAGGGGCATGCGCACGCGTTAAGCGGAATGGATTTTAGGCCCATAAGCCTAACATAAAACTTATAAATAAACTTGGGCCCGAAGCCCCAAGTCAAGTAGTTAGCAAGGCCTATAAACATGTTTATATTTAATCAAATTCATGTCTACACATCAAAATAATTTGGTAAAATCGGGAAAACTTAGTAAAATCAAAAAATTAAATTCTATATTCTATTATTTATTTATCGCTCTTGCATATTATGTATGGTTTACTAGAATTTTTAAAAAATATAATCATCTCAAAGATCCTAAGACCGCTCTGCCGTTAGTTAACTAACCTAACGGTGTATGATGTTTCCACGTGGTCTACGAGATAATTATATTTTCTAGTTTACTTTTTCCATATTTTTGTGCTTGAGATATATGCGTGGTTGTTTAATTTATGCCTGTAGCATATTTATATAAACTGCGTGGATGTTTAAAATAAGTAAAAATGTGTCTTTCGGGATCGGCCATTGCATACATATTTACATTTCCAGCACTTTTTCTTTTTTTGAGAGAATTTGTAAGTGAGGAAGTTGTATTAATAGCCAAGGATCGGTGCAACAGCATAAGAAGACGGATGCAGAAATAGGGACCCACCCGGGGTTTCCAAAGTTGTATTTTTCATTCTCTTTTCTTTGGACTGTAATCGGACTTTGGACTGTGTATTATTTTGGGTATCTGGCCGATCCCCGCATTTTTACTTATTAATTTCTTTATGCATGTATTGTTGAATTTATTTTAACTCATGCTTATCTTTAAATTGCATAGATAAAATGGCTAAATTAGCAAGCGTCGATTTCGAGGTGCTCGATGCAGCTGGCAAGAATTACTTGAGCTGGCGAGTGGACCTGAAGTTCCACTTGCGCTCCATGGCGCTCCTGCACTCCATCCTGGCCCCCACAGTGGCCCAATCATCGGCTCCCGCAGCATCCGATGCATCTGCTAGCAAAGCCCCAGAAGCAGCCCCTTCAGCTAGCAGTACCTCTACCACTGTCTCTGACATGGATAAGGCGAAAGCCATTATCTATATCAGACGACACATAGATCGGACCCTGAAGGCCGAATACTTGACGGTAGATGACCCTTTGGAGTTATGGACAGCATTAGAGGCACGCTACAGACATCAAATTGATGTCATACTCCCGCGTGCCAGCTATGAGTGGGAGAACCTCCGACTACATGACTACAAGTCCATTGCTGAGTACAACTCAGCACTTCACAACATCACCTCACGCCTGGAGTTGTGTGGTGAAGAAGTCTCGGAACACCGCATGTTGGAAAAGACATTTACCTCGTTTCATGAGAAAGATGCTATCCTCATGCAGCAGTATCGTGAACGCAATTTCACGAAGTTCTCTGACCTGCTCTCTTGCCTCCTGAGAGCAGAGCAGAATAGAGACCTTTTACTGGCCACTCATAACCAGCGTCCGGCAGGCTCAGCTCCTATCCCCGAAGCCCACAATGTTCACCCCCCGAAGTGGAAGAACAAGAATATGGGCAGAAAGAACAAAGGAAAGGCCCCTATGAAACCAGCCAATGCTCCTCCCCAACGCAAGAATAACAAAGGGAAGAAAAACTTCACTTGGAAGCGTAAGAACACTGATACAGTGTCAATTCCAAAGAAGACATGGGAGGACAGATGTCATCGTTGTGGCATGCCTGGACATTGGTCCAGAAACTGTCGCACACCTTGCCACTTCCAGGAACTGTATCAGGCGAGCCAGAAGCCTCCGCCTGAAACAAACATGGCAGATGTGGAAAATCCAACGAAGTTCACTTCGAAGGATTTCGAAAATGACGACCTGCTCGATTGATCATTATCTTTATCTATGCTTTTCAAAGAATAAATTGTAGCTTCATCTCTAGCATGCTTAATAAAGACGATCTTTTATTTTGAATGTATGCAATTTACATTTCCATCAATAAATTATCGTTTTTTGCTTATATAGATGAAGTATGAGTGCCTAGTGGACAGTGCCTCGACGCACACTATCCTTCGCGATGAATGCTATTTCAATAGCATAAGTAAATATGATGGTCCTGTCATTACAATTTCAGGACTGTCCAAAATAATCGAAGGATCTGGTGACGCAATATTATTGCTCCCAAATCATACAAGACTAAAAATAAAAAATGCACTATTTTCTCCAAGATCAAATAGAAATCTCATAAGCTTCAAGGACATCCGTTTAAACGGATATCACTTAGAAACTAGATGTAACGACCCGCTCTCGGGGCCCGTTACTTATTTGGTTTATTCGCAGGTTACGCAGTTTACCAGTGAAATCAGCATAGCCACAACTCAGAGACGTATCACAATACTCAAACCAGCGTACAGACGTTATTACAGTCCAAATTAAAGTACAACAACAACCAGCACTCTCTCTCACAAATACATGAAGGAAGTACTGAAAGGAAATGCGGAAAAGGAAATACACAGTATAACACACACACCAACAGAATGGTAACTAAAACTCTGTAGCCTCTGGGTCAATGTAGGCTCCACGAACTCTGGGGCAATCTCCTCGATCAGGTCTTCGTCTGCCGGTGCCATAAATGGAACCGAAGGTAAGTCACAACAATTCTAGCGATAGAAAAAGAGGAGTGCACAAATATGGAGCAGTCTATAGTAAACAAGTGCGGAAAGTAAAGTAGGGACAGACAAGCATACAAGTGCGATAAGTAAAGTACATCTGTCAAGCATGCAAGGGTGACAAGTAAAGTAAAGGTGACCGAGCAAGAACAACTAGTAACGTAGCAGAATAACCATGACGATAGCAATGACAATAGCAATAAGAAGAGTACTTGTGCCTATTCTAGTTTGTGACTTATAACGGGAAGTACAGTGAGCAACCAAGAGGCCAACTCTTGCCGCGGGTGCTACCCGGGCGAACCAATCTCTGAGAACTATGCAATAATCTGTGAACTGTGAACTGTGATCTGTGATGGTTGTCACCGGCACTGTTATGGGTTGCTAGAACCCGCACGGTGACAACAAAGTCTGGACTAGTCGCTCCCGCACTTCCGCAATTATAAGTTACCCCAAAACCCAATGTCTGTGTAGGTTACCGTACTTTGCAATTTTACCAGTCATTTACTGTTCTTACATTTCCAATTACAATCTTTCTGTCAAGCAATGTCAATAATCTGTTCAGGTCGATAACTGTTCCGAGACTAGGTATCAAGTCCTATGTTCATACGAGTACACTATCTATATTTCTAAGGGTAGAATTTACTGTGACTTACAATCTTCGAGGTGGTGGTAGTGATCCGGGACTGGATCTAGTGTCGATGCACGAGATTTGCTACCTGTATACACAAGAGATAACTAGTTAGAGAATACCCTATTTTCTTATTTATTTAAGTTGAGTGTCTGATTTTAAAACTGGTTAAAACGGCGATAAAAAGGTTCCTAAATTTTTATATAGACTATATATGATAATAATAGTTTTACTGCAAGCGAGAATATTTTTCTGAAGTCTATAGTAATTTTTATAATTTTTAGAAACTCAAAACTAGCTTAAAATCCCAATTTATTTAAGTGGCGCGTATCTTCCGTAAATTTTTCCGGGAGCAATCCTAGTCGAAATTACTCGAATAAACAGTCAAAATGACCGTCTCGAAGTTTACTTTCACATATAATTTTATCACATATTATTGTAAGTGAAAACAGCGAGTTACGATTTTTAGAAAGATTTATACGTATTTAAATTTTAGGTTCAAAAAACGATTCTGGGAAAAGTAGGCGTCTGCTCGCAGTGAGACTAGCGCCATTGGGTCCGGAATATCGTTTCTGATTTTCTGGAGCTATCCCCACATTTTTCTGGCCCCTGTATAATTACTTATAGGTTTATAGCTATTAAACCCTATTAATAATTAATTAATTAATACGAAAATACGAAAATATTTCGTAATTACGGAAATGCCACTGAGGCATCTCTCGCACCCACCGTCGATGGTCAGCGGGGGGCTTTTGCGGCCTCTTCGACGGCGGGCGGCGGACTCGGGCGGCGGACGCGGGCGAGCGGTCGCCGGCGGCGATTGCGACGGAGCTCGACGAAGAGCGGCGGAGGGCGGAGCTGGGGCGGCGTCTGTCACCGGCGCGGGGGCTTCGGGAGCTTTGTGGGGGCGGCGTTTAGCGCTGAGGGCCGGCGGCGACACGGGAGCGATGGCGGCGGCGCTTCGGCAGCGACGGTCAGAGCTACGTCGAGGGGACGCCGGCGGAGCGGAGCTGTGCGGGGAACGGGCGGCGCTCGGGCGCTGGCAACCGGAGACGACGGCGAGGGAGGCGGAGCACGGCGGCGAAGGCGGCGGCTTATGCGATGAAGGCGGCGGGGCGGTGAGTCGAAGAGCGGTGGTCGATCGCCGGAGGGAGGAGCGGAGAGAGTGTGCCAGATAGAGAGAGGAAGGGTGAGAGCGCGGGTTCCTTTGGGTTGGTTTCGAACGTAAAATATTGAGGGAGAGGTTACTGTGTGTTGTTTACAAAGGAGAGAGGGGGTGTTTAAATAGTGATTTTGCAATGGCAAACTTGTGATAAGGGAGAGACAATGATTTTAATGGGTTAGATGGATGTTGGATCTGAAATGATTCAGATCCAACCAACCCAACGGTGCATTAAGAGGGTGGTTGGGGTAAAAGTGATTAAGTAAGTAGGTAAAAGTTAATTACTAAGTGCAATTAGTGAAAACCAGAGGGATACAAACGCGTTTTCACAAACGACTCCAAAAAATTATGAAAACATACACACGGGATCGTATCGTCGCGAGGATCGCGAATACAAGATCCATTCAGGGATTTTAGCTACGAAAATACAAGTTTTAGGCCAAAACATTTAGAAAGCGGGTTTGCGGGTTCTATGTTGAAATGATATCCGAAAATTATGAAATTAATGTGGGAAGCCCTAAATGATAATATGATGTTACTGTAGAAGTTTGAAAACGTTCTGAATACGTTTGAATAGAAAATAAATTCGTCGAATCAAAACGGTAATTTTGGAAGATGAATTTTAACAGGAATGTTTTGGGTATTTGCGGAAATCTGAAATTGCTGAAATTCAATATGATAAGTCTAGTGCTCTAAAATATTTTTAAAAGAATTTTTGAAATCAGTTTTGATATACAACTCCTAACCAACCATTATAAAGCAGATAAAAATACGCTAATTACGTATTTGAAGTGTTTGAAAAATACAGGCCGTTACACTAGAGATGAAAATAAGGTTGAATACATGTATGTCACTCTTCGTAAAGATGACCAGAAGACCATCTGCGAAATATTTAAGGGACTCCCGTCGGGTCTCTACCAAACATACATTCAACCAGTCGAAGCCAATATGACTGAGCACCAGACGTGCCAGCCAATGCCACCATTTCAACTATGGCATAACAGACTTGGTCACCCTGGATCCATTCTGATGCGACACATCTTATCTGAATCCCGCGGACATGATTTGAAGAACCAGAAGATTCTTCAGAAAGGTGAATTTCCTTGTCCCCCTTGTTTCAAGGGAAACTAATAACGAGACCATCGCCCCTAAAAGTGGGTTTAGAGTCTCCTGGCTTCTTTGAGAGGATACATGGTGACATTTGCGGGCCTATTCATCCCGCAAGTGGCCCATTTCGTTACTTTATGGTACTAATAGATGCATCCACAAAATGGTCTTATGTGTGCCTCTTGTCCACCCGTAACCTAGCTTTTCCAAAGCTGTTGGCACAGATAATTAGGTTACGTGCTCATTTCCCCGATAACCATATCAAGAAACTACGTCTTGATAATGCGGGCGAATTCACATCTCAAGTCTTCGAAGACTATTGCCATGCAACGGGTATAGAAGTTGAACATCCAGTAGCTCATGGTCACACCCAGAATGGATTAGCAGAGTCTCTTATAAAGAGACTCCAATGGATTGCACATCCATTGCTTATGCAATCCCAATTGCCGGTGGATGCTTGGGGGCATGCTATTCTGCATGCCGCATCTCTTATCAGGATACGCCCCTCTGGAGGCCATATATTATCCCCGATGCAACTAGCATACGGCTCAACTCCAGATATATCTCATTTGAGAATATTTGGCTGTGCGGTCTATGTCCCAATAGCACCACCTCAGAGGACCAAAATGGGTCCTCAACGTCGTCTAGGAATCTATATTGGATTTGATTCACCCTCGATTATTAGATACCTAGAACCCCTAACGGGGGACGCATTTAAAGCACGTCTTGCTGATTGTGAATTCGATGAGAAAACTTTTCCAAAGCTAGGCACACATTCCAAGAAGCCTGAAGCTTCTGAGACCATTAATTGGGAAAATAAGTCTTTGTCCCTTTATGATCCGCGTACAAATCTGTGTGAAGATGAGATCCTGAAGATCCTTCACATCTAGAATACAGTACAGCAATTGTCGGATAAATTCACGGACAACCAGAAGATTGTCCGTTCACACGTCCCTGCTGCTAACACTCCAGCTAGGATTGACATCCCTATAAATGGATGTAATCCATCAGCAGCAAAAATAGCTGTACCTCAATTGAAAAGAGGACGGCCACCAGGTTCAAAAGATAAAGTTCCTCGAAAGAGGAAGATTCCTGGTAAAAATAAGATTATCCCTCCACAGGATACTGAGCTCAGGACAGCTACCTCTCCCCTCCTAATTTCCCCCGCAGAGGAAACATTAGGAGAAACATCATTAAACTTTGTACGTACTGGGGAGGTACTGGACCGACATAGCACAGTCGTCGTCGATGATTTTGCGTTCACTATTGCCGTTCACGTCACTGAATACGACGATGACGTCGAACCACTTTCTCTAGCGGATTGTAAACGCAGAGATGATTGGCCAAAGTGGGACGAGGCGATAAGAGTAGAGCTGGACTCACTCTCGAAACGCAAAGTCTTTGGACATGTAGTTCAAACACTAGTAGGTGTTAGACCTGTGGGATATAAGTGGGTTTTCATTAGAAAAAGAAATGAAGAAAATCTGATCGTCCGCTACAAGGCGCGTCTTGTAGCAAAGGGTTTTTCCCAAAGACCGGGTATCGATTATGAAGATACATACTCCCCAGTAATGGACGCTAATACATTCAGATTCTTAATAAGCCTATCATCTCTGGCAAGCCTAGAAATGCAGCTCATGGACGTTGTGACTGCATATCTTTATGGCGATTTAGATAAAAAGATCTATATGAAACTACCAGATGGGTTTAACTTACCCACAGAGATGAAAGAGATACCTCGGGATGTATTCTCTGTTAGACTACATAGATCCTTGTATGGACTAAAACAGTCAGGCAAAATGTGGTATAACAGACTAAGTGATTTCCTTGCACAACAAGGATTCACTAATAACGAAGTCTGCCCGTGCATCTTTATCAAAAGAACGGGAAAAGGATTCGTCATCATAGCAGTTTACGTTGATGACTTAAATCTCATAGGCTCTCCAGCAGAGATTAATGAGATATCTGCAAGGCTAAAGCACACTTTTGAAATGAAAGACCTAGGCAGAACGAAGTATTGCCTTAGCTTGCAGATTGAACACCTACGAGGTGGAATCCTTCTACATCAATCCAATTATACCAGGAAGCTTTTAAATAAGTTCCAAATGGATAAATGTCATCCTTTATGTACCCCTATGGTAGTGAGATCATTAGACGTACAAAAGGACCCCTTCCGGCCTCTGGAAGAGGGAGAGGAGATACTGGGTCCAGAAGTACCCTACCTAAGTGACATTGGTGCACTTCTCTATCTGGCTAACTGAACGCGTCCCGATATAGCGTTTGCAGTCAATCTCCTAGCCAGACACAGTGCAGCGCTTACAAAGCACCACTGGAATGGAGTAAAGCATCTTCTACGATACCTCCAGGGTTCCGTAGACCTTGGACTTTACTACCAGAGAGGTGCCTCCTCCCAGTTACTTGGTTATGCTGATGCAGGCTATCTTTCAGATCCGCATACGGTAAAATCACAGACTGGTTTTGTCTTTACCTACGGAGGAACTGCTATCTCCTGGAGATCGGTAAAACAAACCACTACTGCTACATCTTCCAACCATGCAGAGCTCATCGCGATCCATGAAGCGAGCAAAGAATGTTTTTGGCTACGCTCCGTCGTACAACACATCCTCCAATCCACTGGCCTGAAGACCGGTGATCTGGAGCCTACTGCCCTATTCGAAGACAACGCCGTGTGCATTGCTCAGCTTCAGAAGGGCTACATCAAAGGCGACAGGACAAAGCACATTTCTCCCAAGTTTTTCTGGATGCACGAGCAGAAGAACGACAAGCAGATTGAAGTTCGACAGATCCAGTCATGCAACAACTTAGCTGATCTTTTTACTAAGGCATTGCCTAAATGTACTTTTGTAAAGCTTGTAAAGAACATTGATATGCGACAGTTGAAAGACCTGTAAGCCTGAAGCTTGTACGGATCAGGGGGAGTAACCTGTGGGTTGCACTCTTTTTCCTTAAGCTGTTGGGTTTTCCCACTGGGGTTTCCACAGCTAAGGTTTTAACGAGGCAAACACACTTACTCTGGATCCAGAAGTATCCACACCTTGCCTCAGTAGCTGAGACCGAAGTGATGAATGTGTAAGGGGGAGTGTTATGAATGAGGGAGGCCTTTGGCCTCCCCTCCTTCATTACCCATTCATTAGGTCCCCCATTACTTAGGGTAATGGGGACCCTTGGTCTACTAGAGGCTTTTGGCCTCCCCACTATGAGATAAATAAATAGAGCACCATGGCTCTTAGCTATGGTTACTCATTCTTAGCAATGAAATTATCTCTCTCTCTCTCTCTCTTGAGTTCATTTTCATCCAACAAAAACCCATTAAAATATTTGTCTCAAGTCATGTGAAATTAAAAAATTGTCACATATTGATACGACCTCCGAACTGGCCGAAGAGAGCTAAACCAACCTCACAACCTCACATCCAAGGAGCTAAACTGGGCCCAAGCCCAAAAGGCCCCATCAGCGGGTCCGGGGTACCGCGGCCCGACACTGTCACCCGGTGCACTGTTGGCCTCCCGCCCTTCGAGGAAACCGCTCCTCAGATCGCGCATGCCTTGATCACCATTGAAGGGACCATCAAAGCGGGCGAGCGCGAAGGACGGAAGGAGTGGACACCAGTTGTCGAGCGAGATTCCTATAAGGGACCCAAAACGGGACGCCAAAGGATCGAATCCTGAATACCCAAGTCTCAGGTATTACACCTCTCAAGACCTTTCTTCCACCTTACATTTCTCCTCTATAACTCGGCTCGAGAATCCGCGCTTGGTATCTCCGCGAATCAAGCTCGATTCCACCGGGCACTTATCAGTCATCATCTGACTTAAGCATCAGAGGGGACTTGATCGGAACCAAGATCCGACTCTCCTGACGAGCTTTCTCATCTGTGCAGATCGAAGTTGACATCAACCAGGCGAAGCCACCCTTCGGCGCTCCATCGTCCAAGTCCGGACGCTCCCGAGCCCGAGCCCGAGCTCGAGCCCGAGCCCATTCGACTAATCGTTCCAGGAAACCGTCGCTTTGTTAAAGATGCCCTTCGACACATCAACGCACGAATCCGCGAGTTCCCGCCCAAGCAAACGCTCGGATAACCAACCCCGGAGGCTGTACGCATCTCACGTGACGGCGACGACCCCGGACCTCCAAACTATCAACCAGTGGTGAGAAAACACCCTGAAACATCTGGCGCCGTCTTTAAGAACCGACGAGTGTAAATCCACGTCAAACAACCACACCGAAAACAGCGCGTCAAGGGACGGAGGAGCACAGCTGCGACAGCGTCCGCACCAGACTCTGCCAAAGTTCACCTTTTTAAGGCCACCAGACGCCCGTCCCAAACCAAGAAACCGAGCATCCTACGATCAATGGCTATGGACATAGACCGAGAAAAGACCGGAGAGGGCACATAGCCCATCTGCTTTTCCAAGGAGGACCTAGAGGGGGTCGAGCTGATGCACGATGATGCGCTGGTCGTCTCGGCAGTCATTGACACCTTCCTGGTCCGACGACTGCTTGTCGACACGGGAAGCTCGTGTGACATCCTGTTCATGTCAACATTAGAGAAGATGAGGTTGCGGGCGGACGACCTGGAGCCCTGTTCGGGTCCCATAGTAGGCTTCACGGGACATTCCGCTCCAATCATAGGAATGATCCGCCTCCTAGTGACGCTCGGGGAGCCTCTCCACTCAATCACTCTAACGATAGAGTTCATGGCCTTCAAAGTCGGGTCGGCTTACAACGGGATAATCGGTCGGCTGCTCCTCAACGCAGCCGGGGCTATAGTCTCGACCCTCCATCAAATGGTCAAGTTCAGGACCTCAGAAGGAGTCGGGAGGATGAAGGGTGACCCAACGAGATCGAGAACCTGCTATCAGCTGTCCGGTCAGGAGCGTGACATGTAACAATACAACCCAATGGACCTTCTCAACCAGAGAGGGGGCTCGGATAACTCGAGACACATTCCTGTCGAGAAACCAGAGCCCATTCCCGTCACCGGCGTGGAAGGCAGATTCATATCTATCGGATCGGAGCTCAACCCCACCATGAGGGATGAACTAATCGGATGCCTGAAAGCCAACCTGGATGTCTTCGCTTGGTCACCAGAGGACATGCCTAGCGTGAACCCCCGGGTAATCACTCACCAACTACATGTCGACCCCAACTTCAAGCCAATCAGGCAAAAGAAGAGGAACTTGGGCGGTAAAAAGATGAGGGCCGCGGCCGAGGAAGTTGAGCGCCTACTCGAGGTCGAATTCATCAGAGAAGTCTGATACCCCGATTTGCTAGCCAATGTAGTGATGGTGAAAAAGTCAAGTGGCAAGTGGTGAATGTGCGTAGACTTCACTGACCTCAACAAGGACGGCCCCAAGGACAGCTATCTACTGCCTTGCATCGACCACCTCGTAAATAGTGCCTCGGGCTACGAGATGCTCAGCTTCATGGATGCTTACTCCAGATATAACCAGGTTCAAATGGACCCGAATGACGAGGAGACGATGACATTCATCACCGATCATGGGATATTCTGCTACACAAAGATGCCCTTCGGTCTGAAGAACGTAGGGGCGACCTATCAAAGAATGGTCGACAGAGTCTTCGATTCTCAGATTGGGAGGAACCTGGAGGTTTACGTGGACGACATGTTGGCCAAGTCCAAGAGCCCGGCCGACCACATCGCCGATCTCCAGGAAACCTTCGAATAATTGCAAAAGCACAACATCAAGCTCAACCCCACGAAGTGCACATTTGCGGTGAAGTCTAGAAAGTAATTGGGCTTCATGATCACCAACCGCGGCATCGAAGCTATTCCGGACAAGATTGAGGCTCTGATCAACATGAGAGAACCAACCACTATCAAGGAGTTGCAGAGACTGAATGGTCGGGTCGCGGCCCTGGGGCGCTTCTTGTCCAAATTGGCAGAAAGATTACTCACGTTCTTCAGGGTCCTGAGAAGGGCCCTTACCGAGTCGAATGAGAAGAGAAAAGCCGTAGAGTGGGTTGCGAGCTGTACCCAGGCGTTCGCCGAACTGAAGGAGTACCTCCACAGCCCCCGCTCCTCTCCAAGCCTAAGAAATGGGAACCACTAAGCCTGTACTTGGCTAGCACCGGGGAATCAGTGAGCTCGGTGCTAATCAGAGAAGACGCAGGAGTACAGAGACCAGTGTACTACACCAGTCGGGTCCTACGATATGCGGAGGAACGGTACAACCCCTTGGAGAAATTAGCCTACGCCCTTATCCTCTCGGCACGGCGACTCCGACCCTACTTTCAAGCCCACACCATCCTGGTCCTGACCAAACCCAGCTCGAGCAAAATCTCAAGAGATTTGATCGGCTGGGGAGGATGCTGAACTGGGGGATCGAGCTGAGTGAATTCGACCTTATATACAAGCCGAAGACGGCCATCAAAGGGCAAGCACTTGCGGACATCATCGAGTGTACCATTGGCGACACGATGCCTCCGATGGGGTAGACCTGGAAATGGTAACACCTCACCCATTATCCCTCTTTTTGACTAACAACGCTCCTGATGATCGACCAAAGGACAATGACGCGAGGGTCATCCATGTGGACGGGTCTGCAACCAAGGCAGTCAGCGGGGCAGGCATCATCATCCGATCCCCCGACGGAAACACCACAGAGTACGCCCTCCGGTTTGAATTTCCAGCCACCAATAACGTAGCCGAGTATGAGGCTGCCATCAATGTCCTGAAACTAGCCCATACACTGGGGCAAACTCGGTGCGCCTACTCAACGACTCCAGGCTTGTCATCAGCCAATAACAAAGGGACTACATTGCTCGAGATGAAGCCATACAGCGCTACCTGGCTTCGGCTAATTCCAAACTGTCCAGTTTCAAGCACGTCGAGACCATCCACATGCCGAGATCGGAAAACGCTCGTGTAGACGCCCTCTCCAAGCTGGCCTTCTCTTCCCTCAAAGAGTTGGGTCGTGCCATCTACGTCGAGAGTCTCCAAATCCCCAGCAGGGAGGGAGAGGAGCTAATGAACATTGACGAAGAACCTTCCTGGATGGACCCCATCGTATGGTTCCTCGCCACCAACGAGGTCCCCCGCGGACTAGGAGGTGTGTCGAACGCTAGAGCGTGTTAGTTCTTGGGTTCAAGACTAACGTTGTCTTGATGATGATCAATACATTATGTTAGTGTGCTAATCAATCTTATGTTTTAGTCTCAGTTTATCTTAATGACTATCTGTTGATGAGACAAAGCAAAATGCTTGGAGGATATTACAATGGGTATATTAAAGACCTCCAAGAGTGATGGAGTGCTCAAGCTTGGATGAAGTCAAGAAGATCATCCAATAAAGCCAGAGCTTGGAGCATAAAGATGGATGGACATCTATAGTTGCAATGCCAAAGCTTGGAGCTTGATGAAGGGAAGCTCATCAAGGGGTGCCAAAGCTTAGATGATGTGGGGAGCATCAAGGTATCGTGAGCTTGAAGATTAAGACTATAGGAGATGCAATATGTAATCCATGTAATTTCAATTATTGGCATTTCTCTTTTTGAGTTTAGGATTATGGTAATGCTTTGATAGATGGTCATACTCTCTTGCATATGTATATAACCATCTTAGTGAGCCTTAGAATTATCATATAATCCAACCCATTAGGTTCACCATGCTTTAAACTCTTACTGGAGTTTTTGGATCTCTACAGTCGATTGACAAAGGCACGACAGGCGACTGGATGACTTCCAGGTGCCTGCCCGGCCTTCTACGGCAGATTGATATGCACAGCTCAAGTCAACTTATTTATTCACTCTTTTTGAGCTTTTCACCTCAGTCGACTGAAGTTCATTTTACAGTCGCCTGTCGTCCAACAGTCGCCTGTGAATTGATCTACAGTCGTCTATGCGCAACTTGCATTTTCTGGG
This sequence comes from Scilla litardierei, assembly GCA_030789695.1. NCBI lineage: Eukaryota > Viridiplantae > Streptophyta > Magnoliopsida > Asparagales > Asparagaceae > Scilla > Scilla litardierei. Next base: position 201,758,807 of record CM061142.1, read on the forward strand.
CTTCATCTCAATTTGCAAGTCAGTCGACTGATGAAGTATTTACAGTCGCCTGTATATTTACAGTTGTCTGTGAAATGGTCATCTATCGTCTGAAAGGCGTAAGTGCAAAAGTTGCATTTTCTCAGCTCATTTACATCTCAAGTCCATCCCAAGTGACAGTCATCTGCTGAAGGATATCCAGTCACCTGTGAATTTCTCTACAGTCGTCTACGCGTAACTTGCATTTTCTGGGCTTCATCCCAATTTGCAAGTCAGCCGGCTGATGAAATATTTACAGTCGCCTGTCTATTTACAGTCGCATGTGTAGTCTTCTACACTCACTTGTCCAGGCTCAGATTTAGCCGTCGAGAATTTTATAGCCATTGACCAGTCGACTATTAGTTGTTCATCAGTTGACTGTCTGTGCCGTAAACTGTCAAAATCTAGCTGTTGCAGATTTCTTTCCTTTGGGTTTTTGGTTGGTTTTATGGGCTCTTCTTGGCTTCCTATATATAGGAGTTGGCTTAGTTCATTTAGGATTTTTGGTTAATATTGAATATCTTTGAGAATCGATAGCCACTCCTAATCTCTCCAATTTTTCTCTCATAAGCACATTTCTCTTCATGCATTGAAGCTAGCTTATAGGAAAATTCTCTAATGGATCTAATTCTCATTCCTTTCTTGGAGATCATTTTCTTCTCTTCATTTCATACACTCAAGTGAGAAGTGTTAGGATTCATTCCTAGAAGAGAGAAAGATCATCAAGTGCAATCAAAGCCTCATCTCAAGCACTTGAGTTTCACTTGCATGCCTTCTTCATCACATTGGTAAGATCATATCAAGGCATATGTAAGTGTTTTCGTTTTATGTTTGAAACCTAATTCTCTTTGTGGGAATTAGTTACTCTCTGCGTGGGAGTTTGTGTCTCTGTATAGGACAAAGTCTCTCTGTGTGAGAGCAAGGTTTCTCTTTGTGGGAATCCAAAATTCTTTGTGTGAGGTATATCTGTGTGAGATTGTATTCACTTTTCTTTGTGGGAATCATAGTGAATATTGGTGTGGCTGGACGTACCCAAGTTTTGGGGAACCAGGGTAAATTCATTGTGCTTGTAATTGTTGTTGTTGAGCACTCTGTTTAATTTCCGTTGCTTATTGTGCTTTAATTTTAGTAACTTTTAATTAAGCACTTTGCTTTCCATTACACTATTCATCCCCATCTAGTGTGTGTGTGTGTAGCCCCGCAAGGTCCCTTACAATTGGTATCAGAGCCTTGGTTTGGGGGTTTTGCAAGCATGACTTCTAAGTCTTAACAACCCCTCTCCCTTCCTCCCGTCTTCACAGGCAAACACTTCTCAAAATGGAGGAAGAAAATTTTCCAATGGTTTGATGATCACGAGGAGTCAATGTCTATCACTTCGAATGCTCAAATCTGGAATCCCTTGCTCAATGCCATCTCTCCAAAAATTGCAAAGAATGTATCGATTTTTGAGACGGCATATGAGATATGGGAATTTCTTGATGAAGAATATGGAGGAGAGGAATATTGCGATGATGAGAGCATCGTTGGTAATGAGGTATCTCGTAACTCTCTCGTTCAACGCAATAACTTTATTGAAAATGATAATGTGTTGTTTATGAACTCTCTCAATGTGAAAAATAACAAGCTTAACAGAGATGCTCGCACACACACTTCTTTATCATCCGAACCTCGTGAGATACACAAACCATCGCATTGAATCATGAAAATATTGCTCTTGATTCTCATGTGTGCATGTTGAGCAAAGAGAATGACTCTCTTAAAGCTCGTATTGAGTATGATCGTGATTTTCACAAATATGTGAAAGACATTCTATATGCATCGCACGATGTTGAACTTAATTATTTGCATACCGAGAAATATACTCTTCTTTTTCAATTGAGTGCTTTGAGAGATGAGAATGCTTCTCTCCAACTCCAAATGGAGAAGATGCACTCGGAGTGTGATTACAACATTTTGAGAGATGAGACATTGGCTCTCAAGTCAAAATGTTGTGAGCTTACCTCATGTCTATCCAAGAGGGATGACAACATTTCTTCACTTTTGAAGAAATGTGAGCTATTGTCTACTCAAATTGAAAATTTCAAATTGAGTAAGGGCAGGGTTTTGGGATCCTCTTCATTGAAGGTGAACAAACCAAGCTCTTCTCTTAGAAGCACCCAAATAAATTTTATGGTAGAGCATTCAAATGAGAAAGTCACATCCAACTCTTTTAGCCTAAAATCTAATATTTTTCTAAGTCAAAGTGAAATCATGCATATATGTACACCTCATTGCATAAGAAGTCTATTCAAAAACCTATTGGTGTGAATGCTTCTTCATATGTTAATATGCATGATAAATCTACCGATGGGAATAAACTTACTTTTCTTGCATGCTAGAATTGATGATAAACCTTTGCATGCTTCACATATTCCTATGCATGGTAGAATTGCTTGTGTGAATGCTTCTAATGCTAAATTAAATGTTTCACACACGGGGCACGCCATATGTTCCACCTCTGGCACCTCATAAGTGTGCATCCTCACCTCCCACTCATGCCTTAACCAAAGCTCTTCTTAAAAATCACAAATCACTTTCTTAGTGGATTCCTAAGAATGTTTCTAGGCTTGATAGGAACTCGTATATAGAATCATATGTTCATCATGTTATATTTTCATATGACTATATACGGAAACCAAACTCCACTTTTGTTTGGTTTCCACCTTGCTAGCTCACTCACATCGTTATTCACTGTTTGGGTACCATGCTTGAATGTTTACATTTTGTACCCATATTTGTGTGAGTGTGTCCATTACTCCCATGTTTGCATGTTTTGTATGATTATGGGGGAGTATGGAATTTTTTCTTGCTAGCATTATTTTTCCATTCATATGTCACATTGCATGTCATGTTAGTCTTGGTTTCAAGACTAACATTGTTTTGATGAAGATCAATATATTATGTTAGTGTGCTAATCAATCTTAAGTTTTAGTCTCAGTTTATCTTAATAATTATATGTTGATGAGACAAAGCATAATGCTTGGAGGATATTACAAGGGATATCTTAAAGACCTCTAAGAGTGATGGTGTGCTCAAGCTTGAATGAAGTCATGAAGATCATCTAATGAAGCCAAAGCTTGGAGCATGATGATGGATGGACATCTAGAGGATCAATGACAAAGCTTGGAGCTTGACGAAGGGAAGCTTATCCAGGGGTGCCAATGCTTGGAGATGATGGGGAGCATCAAGGTATCATGAGCTTGAAGACTTGGACTCTAGGAGATGCAATTTGTAATCCATGTAATTTCATTTACTTGCATTTCACTTTTTGAGTCTAGGATTATTATAATGCCTTGATAGATTGTCATACTATCATGCATTTACATTTCACCATCTTAGTGAGCCTTAGGTTTATCATAGAATCCAACCTAATAGGTTCATCTTTCTCAAAGACTCAATTGGAGTCTATGGCTCTCCTACAGTCGCCTGCTGAAGGTTTTACAATCGACTGGGTGATTTTCAGTTGCCTAACGAGCCTTCTACAGTAGACTGTGATGCATAGCTCAAGTCAACTTTTCTATTGTCTCATTTTGAGCTTTTTGCCACAGTCGACTGATGTTCAATTTACAGTCACCTGTATTCTTACAGTCGCATGTGAATTGGTCGACAGTCGACTGTGCGCTTCTTGCATTTTCTGGGCTTCATCCCAATTTGCAAGACAGTCGCCTGTTGTTGTTTTTACAGTCGCATGTATATTTACAGTCGCCTGTGAAATGGCCATCAGTCGTCTGAAAGGAGTAAGTGAGAAATATGCATCTCTCTCTGTTTTTTCTCCATCCTATGCAACAGTCGACGGATGAAGGATAAACAGTCGCCTGTATATTTAACAGTCGACTGTCATTTGTTCATCAGTCGCCTGTATGCATACTGGGAGTTAGAGTGCATCTCTCTGTTTTTCTGCCATCCCTGCAGCAGTCGCCTGATGAAGGATATACAGTCGACCGTCTGTTTTACAGTCGTCTGTGTAGTCTTCTATAGTTGACTGTCCTGGCTCAGATTATAACCGTTGGGATTTTTCTAGATGTTGAACAGTCGACTGCACTTGTTCTTCAGTCGATTGTCTGTTCCATAAACTACCGAAATCTAGCCGTTGCAGATTTCTTCCTTTTGGGTTTTTGGCTGGTTTTATTGGTTCTTTTGGGCTTCATATATATAGGAGATGGTTTAGTTCATTTAGAACACTTGGTTAATATTGAATATCTTTGAGAATCAATAACCACTCATAATCTCTCTCATTTCCCTCTCATGAGCATATTTCTCTTCATGCATTGAAGCTAGCTCATATGAAAATTCTCCAAGGGATCTAATTCTCATTCCTTTCTTGGAGAACATCTTTCTTCTCTTCATTTCATACACTCAAGTGAGAAGTGTTAGGATTCATTCCTAGAAGAGAGAAAGATCATCAAGTGCAATCAAAGCCTCCTCTCAAGCACTTGAGTTTCACTTGCATGCCTTCTTCTTCATATTGGTAAGATCATATCAAGGCATATGTAAGTGTTGTTTTGTTTTGTTTTATGTTCGAACCTCTAATTCTCTTTGTGGGAATTAGATACTCTCTTTGTGGGAGTCACTCTTTTTGTGGGAGTTTGGTGTCCTAGTGTAGGGCTAACCTTAATTCTCTGAGTGGGAGTTAGTAATTCTCTAGGTGGGAGTTTGACCCCTGTGTAGGGTTGGTTGGGTCTTTTGTGTAGGGCAAAATCATCTTGGTGAGGTCTCTCTCTTTGTGAGAGTGTATCTCTTTGTGGGATTTGAATTCACTTCTCTTTGTGGGAATATAGTGAATATTGGTGTGGCTGGACGTACCCAAGTTTTGGGGAACCAGGGTAAAATCCTTGTGTTTGCATTTGTTGTTGTTGAGCACTCTGTTTATTTCCGCTGCTTATTATGCTGTCATTTTAGTAACTTTTAATTAAGCACTTTGCTTGCTATTACACTATTCACCCCCCTCTAATGTGTGTAGCCCCGCAGGGTCCCTTACAGTTGGTATCAGAGCCTTGGTTTGGTAGCTTTTGCAAGCATGACTTCTAAGTCTCAACAACACCTCTCCCTTCCTCCCGTCTTCAAAGGCAAAATGGAGGAAGAAAATGTTCCAATGGCTTGATGATCACGAGGAGTCAATGTCTATCACTTCGGATGCTCAAGTTTGGAATGCGTTGCAGAATGCCATCTCTACGAAAATTACAAAGAAATTATGTGATTTAGAGACGGCCAATGAGATATGGGATTATCTTGATGAAAAGTATAGAGGAGAGGAATCTTACGATGATGAGAGTGTAAGGATCGCCTTACCCTTGCAATACTAACAACACACACTAGAGGGGGGGTGAATAGTGTAATGACAATAAAATTGTCCAATTAAAATTTAACTTGCAAATGCGGAATTATAAATGCAAGAGGAATTAAAAGGCACAATCAATCCAAACGCAAACACACAGTTTTACCCTGGTTCCCCAAACTTGGGTACATCCAGCCACACCAATATTCACTATATTCACACACAGAGAAGTGAATACAAATCTCACAAGGAGATACCCCACAAAGAGGATTTATGCCCTACACAAGAACCCAACCAATCCTACACGAGGATCAAGACTCCCACACAGAGAATCACTAACTCCCACTAAGAGAATTAGGGTTAGCCCTACACTAGGAAACTAGAACTCCCACAAAGAGAGTTAATTCCCACAAAGAGAATTCACTAGTCCCACAAAGAGACAACCTCCCACAAAGAGAGAAACTCCCACAAAGAGAGTATCCTAATCCCACAAAGAGAAATAGGAAAATAAATTACACCAAGTAAAGTAAATACTCTTACCTATGCCTTGAGATGCTTACTCATGAATGAATGTAAGGCATGGAAGAGGATCTCCAAGTGTTGGAATATGCTTGAGAGCATGTGGATGATTTCCCTTGAGCTGGACTTCAATGCATGAAGAAAGATGAGTGCTCAAGAGAGGGAAATGCGGGAGCTTGAGAGTAGCTTATAGACCTCTTGAGATTTTCTATAGAGTTAAGAGTTATCAAGTGTTGTCAAGAGTTCTCAAGTGATGGCAGCACACTCATATATATAGGAACCCCATATCAAGCCCAAAAACCCAAAGAAACAGCCAAATGAACAAATCTGCAACTGCTAGAAACTTGGTGAAAACGACAGGAACAGTCGACTGTTGATCAAAAGACAGTCAACTGATCAACGGTTAGAAAATATCCAACAGCTAGAAAATATCCAACGGCTATAATCTGAGCCAGGACAGTCGACTGATGAAGACAATACAGTCGACTGACAAACAGGACATGCACCTGTTAATCCTTCAGCAAGCGACTGCTGTAGGGGATGGATCGAAACAGAGAGCTGCACTCTTTCTCCAATTCTTCGCACATGCGACTGATGTTAATACTACAGTCGACTGTCAAGAAATCAGGCGACTGTATATTCTTCATTAGTCGTCTGTAGAAAGAGATGGAGAAACAACAGAGAGATGCAGAGAATGCACTTACGCTATACAGGCGACTTATGACCAATCTCCAGGCGACTGTAAAAATACAGGTGACTGTAAACTGATCGACAGACGACTGTGCGTAAAGCTCAAGTTTGAGTCAATTGAAATGTTGACTTGAGCTGTGCATGTCAGGCGACTGTAGAAGGATCTACAGGCGACTGGAAATCACCCAGTCGACTGTGTTTCCTTCAGCAGGCGACTGACGGAAAGCCAAAGACTCCAAATGAGTCTTTGGACAGAGTGAACCTATTGGGTTGGATTCTATGATAATCCTAAGGCTCACTAAAATAGTTATATGCATATGCATGAATGAGTAAACCATCTAACAAGGCATTACATTAACCCTAGACTCAAAAGAGAGAGAAAGCAATAAAGTAAATTACATGGATTACAATGCTTTCCTTAGAGTCTAAGTCTTCAATCTTGATGCCTTGATTGCTCTCCATCATCTCCAAGCTTTGGCACTCCTTGAGTCCAAACAATGGCCCTTCTTCACATGATGTCCATCCTTACACCAAGTGATTAGTCTCCAAGAAAGATATCCTTGAAATAAACTGAGAGACTAAAACATGAGATTCATTAGCAACAACATAATATTGTGATCATCATCAAAATAAGATTGGTATAAAACACCAGTACTCAACAGAGAGCATTTTTGGTAATGAGGTATCTCGTAACTCTCTTGTTCAACGCGCTAATTTTATTGAAAATGATAATGTGTTTTTTATGAACTCTCTCAATGCGAATAACAACAAGCTTGAGAGAGATGCTCGCACACACACTTCGTTATCATCCAAACATCGTGATGATACAAAAACCATTGCATTGAATCAAGAAAAGATTGCTCTTGATTCTCATGTGTGCATGTTGAGCAAAGAGAATGACTCTCTTAAAGCGCGTATTGAGTATGATCGTAATTTTCACAAATCTATGAAAGAGAGTCTGTATGCATTGCATAATGTTGAACTTAATTCTTTGTATACCGAGAAAGATACTCTTCTTTCTCAATTGAGTGCCTTGAGAGATGAGAATGCTTCCCTCAAACTCCAAATGGAGAAGATGCACTCGGAGTGTGATTACAACATTTTGAGAGATGAGACACTGGCTCTCAAGTCAAAATGTTGTGAGCTTAGCTCATGTCTATCCAAGAGGGATGCCAACATTTCTTCACTTTTGAAGAAATGTGAGCTATTGTCTACTCAAATTGAAAATTTCAAATTGAGTAAGGACACGGTTTTGGGATTCTCTTTATTGAAGGTGAACAAACCAAGCTCTTCTCTTATAAGCACCCAAATAAATTTTATGGGGGAGCATTCTAATGAGAAAGTCACATCCAACTCTTTTGGCCTAAAATCTACTATTATTTCTAAGCCAAAGAGAAATCATGCATTTTTGTATTCCGGTCATGCATATATTAAGAAGCCTATTCAAAAACATGTTGATATGAATGCTTCTTCTTTGAATGCTATGCATGATGTTTCTATTCATAGGAAATCTTATTATTGCTTGCATGCTAGAATTAATGATAAACCGTTGCATGCTTCACATGTTCCTATGAATGGTAGAAATGCTTGTGTGAATGTTCCTAATGCTAAATTGCATGTTTCACACACGGGGCACGCCAATGTTTATGTTCCACCTCATAAGCGTGCACCCTCACCTCCTACTCATGCCTTAACCAAAGCTCTTCTTAAGAATCCCAAATCACTTTCTTTGTGGATTCCTAAGAATGTTTCTAGGCTTGATAGGAATTCGTATATAGATTCATATGTGCGTAATGTTATATTTTCATATGACTATATACAGAAACCAAACTCCACTTTTGTTTGGTTTCCAACTTGCTAGCTCACTCACATTGTGATTCATTGCTTGAGTACCATGCTTGTATGTTTACATTTTGTACCCACATTTTTGTGAGTGTGTACATTACTCCCATGTTTGCATGTTTTGTATAATTATGGGGAGTATGGAATTTTTGCTTACTAGCATTATTTTTCCATTCATATGTCACATTGAATGTCATTCACTTTATGTGTGTGCATATGGGATGGTTATTTCTCTTGCACTTGGTTTTCCTATTTGGCTATTACCCATCTTTTTGATATGCCAATGGGGGAGAGAAATAGGTTATGTAAAATATACCTTATCCTTGTTATTGCATCATTATCAATTGGTATGTTTTTGCATAACAACCATCAATATGATTTGTGCTTTATATGTCTTTATTTTCTACAATTTGCATATTGATTGGGGGAGCTTGTTAGCACACATTGTTTATTTCAATGTTTATTATATTTTGACATAATGGATTGTCATCATCAAAAAGGGGGAGATTGTTAGTCTTGGTTTCAAGACTAACGTTGTTTTGATGATGATCAATACATTATGTTAGTGTGCTAATCAATTTTATGTTTTAGTCTCAGTTTATCTTAATAATTATATGTTGATGAGACAAATCATAATGCTGGGAGGATATTACAAGGGATATCTTAAAAACCTCCAAGAGTGATGGTGTGTTCAAGCTTGGATGAAGTCATGAAGATCATCTAATGAAGCCAAAGCTTGGAGCATGATGATGGATGGAGATCTAGAGGATCAATGACAAAGCTTGGAGCTTGACGAAGGGAAGCTTATCCAGGGGTGCCAATGCTTGGAGATGATGGGGAGCATCAAGGTATCATGAGCTTGAAGACTTGGACTCTAGGAGATGCAATTTGTAATCCATGTAATTTCATTTATTTGCATTTCACTTTTTGAGTCAGGATTATTGTAATGCCTTGATAGATGGTTATACTATCATGCATTTGTATTTCACCATCTTAGTGAGCCTTAGGATTATCATAGAATCCAACCCAATAGGTTCATCTTGCCCAAAGACTCAATTGGAGTCTCTGGCTCTCCTACAGTCGTCTGCTGAAGGTTTTACAGTCGACTGGGTGATTTTCAGTCGCCTGTCGAGCCTTCTACAGTCGACTGTGATGCATAGCTCAAGTCAACTTTTCTATTGTCTCATCTTGAGCTTTTCGCCTCAGTCGACTGATGTTCAATTTACAGTCGCATGTGAATTGATCGACTGTCGACTGTGAGCTTCTTACATTTTCTGGGCTTCATCCCAATTTGCAAGACAGTCGCCTGTTGTTGTTTTTACAGTCGCCTGTATATTTACAGTCGCCTGTGAAATGGCCATCAGTCATCTGAAAGGCGTAAGTGCGAAATATGCATCTCTCTCTGTTTTTTCTCCATCATATGCAACAGTCGACTGATGAAGGATAAACAGTCGCCTGTCTATTTTACAGTCGACTGTCATTTGTTCATCAGTCGCCTGTATGCATACTGGGAGTTAGAGTGGATCTCTCTGTTTTTCTGCCATCCCTGCAGCAGTCGCCTGATGAAGGATATACAGTCGACCGTCTGTTTTACAGTCGCCTGTGTAGTCTTCTATAGTTTACTGTCCTGGCTCAGATTATAGCCTTGGGATTTTTCTAGCCGTTGAACAGTCTACTGTCACTTGTTCTTTAGTGGACTGTCTGTTTTATAAACTGCCAAAATCTAGCCGTTGCAAATTTGTTCCCTTTGGCTTTTTGGCTGGTTTTATGGGTTCCTTTGGGCTTCCTATATATAGGAGATGGCTTAGTTCATTTAGAACACTTGGTTAATATTGAATATATTTGATAAGCAATAGCCACTCCTAATCTCTCCCATTTCCCTCTCATGAGCATATTTCTCTTCATGCATTGAAGCTAGCTCATAGGGAAATTCTCCAAGGGATCTAATTCTCATTCCTTTCTTGGAGAACATCTTAGAAATATTAGGATTCATTTCTAGAAGAGAGAAAGATCATCAAGTGCAATCAAAGCCTCATCTCAAGCACTTGAGTTTCACTTGCATGCCTTCTTCTTCATATTGGTAAGATCATATCAAGGCATAGGTAAGTGTTGTTTCGTTTTGTTTTATGTTCGAAACCCTAATTCTCTTTGTGGGAATTAGATACTCTCTTTGTGAGAGTCACTCTCTTTGTGGGGTTTGGTGTCCTGGTGTAGGGCTAACCCTAATTCTCTGAGTGGGAGTTAGTAATTCTCTAGGTGGGAGTTTGACCCCTGTGTAGGGTTGGTTGGGTCCTTGTGTAGGGAAAAATCCTCTTGGTGAGGTCTCTCTCTTTGTGGGAGTGTATCTCTTTGTGGGATTTGAATTCACTTCTCTTTGTGGGAATATAGTGAATATTGGTGTGGCTGGACGTACCCAAGTTTTGGGGAACCAGGGTAAAATCCTTGTGTTTGCGTTTGTTGTTGTTGAGCACTCTGTTTATTTCCACTGCTTATTGTGCTGTAATTTTAGTAACTTTTAATTATGCACTTTGCTTGCTATTACACTATTCACCCCCCTCTAGTGTGTGTAGCCCCGCTGGGTCCCTTACATGTCATTCACATTATGTATGTGCATATGGGTGTTTATTTCTCTTACCATTGGTTTTCCTTTTTGGCTATTACCCATCTTTTTGATATGCCAATGGAGGAGAGAAATGGTTTATGTAAAAACATACCTTATGCTTGTTTATACATTATTATTAATTTGGTATGTTTTTGCATGACATCCATCATTATGATTTGTGCTTTGCTTGTTTATATTTTTTGCACATTTGCATATTGATTGGGGGAGTTTGTTAGCACACATTGTTTATTTCAATGTTAATTATATTTTGACATAATGTATTGTCGTCATCAAAAAGGGGGAGATTGTTAGTTCTTGGGTTCAAGAATAATGTTGTTTAGATGATGATCAATACATTATGTTAGTGTGCTAATCAATCTTATGTTTTAGTCTCAGTTTATCTTAATGACTATCTGTTGATGAGACAAAGCATAATGCTTGGAAGATCTTGCAAGGGTATATTAAAGACCTCCAAGAGTGATGGAGTGCTCAAGCTTGGATGAAGTCAAGAAGATCATCTAATGAAGCCAAAGCTTGGTGCATAATAATGGATGGACATCTAGAGGAGCAATACCAAAGCTTGGAGCTTGAAGAAGGAAAGCTCGTCAAGGGGTGCCAAAGCTTGGATGATGTGGAGAGCATCAAGGTAATGTGAGCTTGAAGATTTAGACTCTAGGAGATGCAATATGTAATCCATGTAATTTCACTTACTTACATTTCTCTTTTTGAGTCTAGGATTATTGTAATACCTTGATAGATGTTCATACTCTCTTGCATATGCATATAACCATAGAATCCAACCCATTAGGTTCACCATGCCTTAAACTCTTACTGGAGTTTTTGGCTCTCCACATTCGACTGATGAAGGCACGACAGGCGACTGGATGACTTCTAGGCACCTGCCCGGCCTTCTACAGCCGACTGATATGCCAGCTCAAGTCAACTTATTTCTTGACTCTTCTTGAGCTTTTTGCCTCAGTCGACTGAAGTTCATTTTACAGTCGCCTGTCTTCCAACAGTCAGCTAGGAATTGATCTATAGTCGTCTGTGCAAAAAGCTCAAGAATAGTCAAGAAATAAATTGACTTAAGCTGTGCATATCAGTCGGATGTAGAAGGCTCGGCAGGCGCCTGGAAGTCATCCAGTCGCCTGTCGGAAATGGGTTATGTAAAAATATACATTATGCTTATTTATGCATTATTATTAATTTGGTATGTTTTTGCATTACATCCATCAATATGATTTATGATTTGTATGTTTATATTTTATGCACATGTGCATATTGATTGGGGGAGTTTGTTAGCACACATTGTTTATTTCAATGTTAATTATATTTTGACATAATGTATTGTCATCATCAAAAAAGGGGAGATTGTTAGTTCTTGGGTTCAAAACTAACGTTGTTTTGATGATGATCAATACATTATGTTAGTGTGCTAATCAATATTATGTTTTAGTCTCAGTTTATCTTAATGACTATCTGTTGATGAGGCAAAGCAAATGCTTGGAGGATGTTGCAATGGGTATATTAAAGACCTCCAAGAGTGATGGAGTGCTCAAGCTTGGTTGAAGTCAAGAAGATCATCTAATGAAGCCAAAGCTTGGAGCATAATGATGGATGGACATCTAGAAGAGCAATACCAAAGCTTGGAGCTTGATGAAGGAAAGCTCATCAAGGGGTGCCAAAGCTTGGATGATGTGGGGAGCATCAAGGTATCGTGAGCTTGAAGATTTAAACTCTAGGAGATGCAATATGTAATCCATGTAATTTCAATTACTTGCATATCTCCTTTTGAGTCTAGGATTATAGTAATGCCTTGATAGATGGTCATACTCTCTTGCATATGTATATAACCATCTTAGTGAGCCTTAGGATTATCATAGAATCCAACCCATTAGGTTCACCATGCCTTAAACTCTTACTGGAGTTTTTGGCTCTCCACAGTCGACTGATGAAGGCACAACAGGCGATTGGATGACTTCCAGGCGCCTGCCCGGCCTTCTACAGCCGATTGATAAGCACAGCTCAAGTCAACTTATTTCTTGACTGTTCTTGAGCTTTTCACCTCAATCGATTGAAGTTCATTTTACAGTCCACTATCTTCCAACAGTCGCCTGTGAATTGATCTACAGTCTCTGTGTGCAACTTGCATTTTCTGGGCTTCATCCCAATTTGCAAGTCAGTCGACAGATGAAGTATTTACAGTCGCCTATATATTTACCTTCGCCTGTGAAATGATCATCTATCGTCTGAAAGGCGTAAGTGCGAAAGTTGCATTTTTCAGCTCATTTCCATCCCAAGTGATATTCGCTTGCTGAAGGATATCCAGTCACCTGTATATTTACAATCGCCTGTGAATTGCTATACAGTCGTCTATGCACAACTTGCATTTTCTGGGCTTTATCCTAATTTGCAAGTTAGTCGACTGATGACGTATTTACAGTCGCCTGTCTATTTATAGTCGCCTGTGTAGTCTTCTACAGTGGCCTGTCCTGGCTCAGATTATAGTCATTGGAAATTTTATAGCCGTTAACCAGTCAACTGTCAGTTGTTCATCAGTCGACTGTCCGTGCCGTAAACTGCCAAAACCTAGTCGTTGCAGATTTCTTCTCTTTGGGTTTTTGGTTGGCTTTATGGACTCTTCTTGGCTTCCTATATATAGGAGTTGGCATAGTTCATTTAGGATTTTTGGTTAATATTGAATATCTTTGAGAATCAATAGCCACTCCTAATCTCTCCCATTTCCCTCTTATGAGCACATTTCTCTTCATGCATTGAAGCTAGCTCATAGGGAAATTCTCCAAGGAATCTAATTCTCATTCCTTTTCTAGAGATCATCTTTCTTCTCTTTATTTCATACACTCAAGTGAGAAGTGTTAGGATTTATTTCTAGAAGAGAGTAAGATCATCAAGTGCAATCAAAGCATCATCTCAAGTACTTGAGTTTCACTTGCATGCCTTCTTCATCACATTGGTAAGATCATATCAAGGCATAGGTAAGTGTTGTTTCGTTTCGTTTTATGTTCGAAACCCTAATTATCTTTGTGGGAATTAGTTACTCTCTTTGTGAGAGTTACTCTCTGTGTGGGAGTTTGTGTCTCTGTGTGGGACAAAGTCTCTCAGTGTGAGAGCAATGATTTCTATTTGTAGGAATACAAAATCCTCTGTGTGAGGTATCTCTGTGTGAGATTGTATTCACTTCTCTTTGTGGGAATCATAGTGAATATTAGTGTGGCTGGACGTACCCAAGTTTTGGGGAAACATGGTAAAATCCTTGTGTTTGCGATTGTTATTATTGAGCACTCTGTTTAATTTCTGCTGCTTATTATGCTTTAATTTTAGTAAATTTTAATTAAGCACTTTGTAACGGCCTGTATTTTTTCAATACATTTAAATTAAGTATTTAAAGTAATTTCATTTTAATTGTATTTTATAATGGTTTGTTAGGAGTTTTAACTGATTCCAAAAAAAAATTTCCTATAAAAATATTTTGAAGTACCAGACTAGTTATGGAGTATTTTAGTAAAATCAGATTTCATCAAATACCTCTAAAAGATCTGATAAAAATTCGTTTTCAGATATTGCAGTTTTAGGTCAATGAATTTATTTTCTATTCAAACGTCTTCAAAACGTTCTCAAACTTCTGCAGTAGCATCCTATGATCATTTGGGGCTTCCCACATTAATTTCGTAATTTTCTGATATCATTTCAATAGAGAACCCGCAAACCCGCTTTCTAAATGTTTTGGCCAAAAACTAGTATTTTCGTAGCCCAAATCCTGGAACGGTCTTCGTATTCACGATCCTCGTGACGATACGATCCCGTGGGTATGTTTTCGTAATTTTTCGGACACGTTTACTAGTAGGGGCATTTTCGTAATTTCGTTTTTTGTATTTTCACTAATGACCTTTGCTAATGAAGTTTATCTATAGCTAATTACCTAATTAAATTAACCCCTAACCCAACCCGTAACCCCCCTCATTCCCATCTACCCTCCCATCTACCCCCCTCATCTACCCCTCCATCTACCCCCTCTAATTACCATTTTGCCATTCACTAACCCTATAAATAAACCCATCCCATTGTATTAACCCACACACAGATACACACTCTCTCTCCGTTTCATTTTGAACCCAGGCGTTCTCCCCCCGCTCTCCCTCACTCTCTTCTCCCCCTCTCTCGCTCTCCTCCCCCGTACTCTCTCTCCCGGAGCTCCACCACCCTCCCTCCGGCCTCGACCCGCGCTCTGCCGCTGACCGCCGCCTCCGCCGTCATCCGCCAGCCGCAGCGGCGCCGGAGCACTCCCCCAGCACCGACGAACACCCCACAACATCGCCAGCCTCCGCCCGCCGTCTTCGCCGCCGTGTCCCGCCGCCGTCGCCATCGCCGTCGCTCCCCGACGTCGCCCCCAGTCGCCGCCCTTGCTCGCCGCCGAGCCCCCCCGCCGCTGTCGCCTCCCTCTCTCTCCCCGACATGCAGCGCTCGAACGACGGCTGCGTAAGTTAATATACTCAATGGCAAACTTGTAAATACGCGATTATTTCGTAATTTCGTATTTTATAATAATTAATAAATGGGTTTTAAGGTTATAAATCCATAACTAATTATACAGGGGCCAGAAAAATGTGTGGCTAGTCCCAGAAAATCAGAAACGTCGAAACGAATCCATTGGCGCTAGTTTCATCTCGATCAGGCAAGTATATTTCTCACAATGAATTTTTAAAGGCAAAACTTAAATAGGTTAAAATTCTTCTAAAATTCGTAGCTTGCAATTTTTACGTATATGTGTTGGGGTTTTGGCGGACCCCCAGAGCTTGGATCCGTATCCGTCCTAAGTCGGACGGACCACGGAGGCACAAAAGCGCAGCGGAAAAACTAGAAATCATATTTCTACACTAGCTAAACTATTTAGCTAGGCTCTGGGGAGCCAGAACCTAGCCCGATCTATGCCGACTTGGAGTGGGTCTGACCACTCCAAGAAGGATCTACACTAAGCGACTAATTAAAATTACGCTAAAAAACGCTTAACCACATACCCGGAATCTTGGCCCTGGAGCAGGCAAGATGTACCGCACCGTCTTGAGAAGCTCCTCGTAGCCGAGCCGCGTTGACCCGATCTCCCTGAGCTGCCTCGCACCCTCGCACCGATCCGCCCGAGCCGCTTTCGCCTCCGAGCCGATCACACGCGGTAGAAAGTTTCACTTGAGAAGAACCCGCGTCTTAGACGTCCGGATCAGATCCAAACCCCCTTCGTAGTCGTGCTAGGACTACTCCGGAGAATAGGAAAATAGAGAGAGAGATTTAGTCGCCGATCGAGCTTGCTCTAAAAATCTGGAGCTACTCGATCGTTGACTGGTGTGTTTTTCAACGAGGAGAGTGCACCCCTATTTATATAGGGAGTGAGCACTCAACTTCTCGTTGCGGGCAATGTGGGATAATCCCCATGAAGAGAAAAACAAATTAAGTCATTTGGCTTAATTTCAACTTTAAAGTTAGCCTTTCACAAAGTCAAACTTTAACGAATTAATTCTCCTCACATACTAAACTTCAGACACCAAACAAGCTATCAATCAGAAAAGCTTGGAATGGTGAACGCGTAGGAACTGACGGTGACGAATTTCGACTTCGTTTGACCCCTCAAACAATTGCTCAAAGTTTAGCAATTTACACAAAATTCGTAGCCGTCATTAGGGTTTACAAAAACCCTAATTTGACTTAAGTTGCGGGCGCGCCCGCTAGACTTAGCGGGCGCGCCCGCCCAAGGGGGCAAGGGTGGGCCGCCCGCCCGCTGTAGCAGCGGGCCGCGCCCGCTTGCAGCGGGCGCTGGCCCGCTGTGTGCAGCGGGCGGGCGCCCGCTGCACAGCGGGCGTGGCCCGCTGCGTGCTGCAGCGGGTCACGCCCGTTTGCCTTTGCAATGGGCCTTTTGGCCCAGTGGGTCTAACCCACTTCCCCTTGAACTCTTTCTGCGTTTCTGGGCTCGTTTGAGCTCCGATTTGGACGCGGTTTGAACCTGTGTTTAGACCGGGACGATCCCGTCATCCAGGTAACCTTTTCCAACAAGTTTGTTCCTACTAAATTCGTTGTAACTAATTTACAACACGTTTAGTCAAAGTTAGCATCTAATGCAACGTTGTGTCCCTATTGCTAATGCGACTAACTTTCACAACTTAACTTGTGAATATCATCAAATGACATTTCTCTCTATTCTATATTCCTATTACTAAGAGACGAGCACTACTCGGTGTGAGACCCTACAGCCTGACCTTACTACAGGTTGGGGCTCGAAACCCCTAGACGACGGTCACTACGAGCAGTAGCTGTCGTCCCTGTTTCAGAGTCATCATAACGTGATCGACCCTTTGACAAAAGTGTCATAGGGTTTGCATTGGCCGTGTCAGTGATGAATTCCGTTAGCTAAAATCCCTTCGTCAAGACTGTGTTATTGTTGGCCTAGGGTATGGTTTACTGTCAACCCTATTAGACACCATTGGTCAGTATACTGCAGTCTTTATTGTATACACGTTGTACTACTTGCAACGTACCCCGGCCGAGGATTAACATAAAGACCGTACTGAGCCTATAACACTAACTTCCCTTTAATGGAAGTGACGAATCCCATCTTAGTCACTTACTCACCTTGTGAGCTTCAGGTGCAACCCAACCTAAGATCTTTCATCAGAACTGGTCCTCGAAGCTAGATCATGGGTCTAAGCTACACCGTCCGCTCACAGGTTGGTACAGATGACTTCAGGTCTTAAGGATCAACTAACCTATCATCACCCTAGAGTTATTAAAGACAGATCATTAAAGTTAACCATTTAATAACTCTAACTTGGTCGTTCAGTGAACTCATTCTCTAATGAGCACCTGTGTCTTGTCTCCGACTTCGCTAAGTTGAATGACTATGAGATCATCATTACCCGAAGGCAAGACGAAGACACAGTGATCTATCCGATGTGTCGATATCCAGTTCTCGACACATCTATGATCACGAACCGTTTAAGACTTACGTTTCTATTCGGTCACTTGCTTACTCATAATCGAGATCTCATCTAGATATGTAAGGACCTAACTATAAGTCTATGGATATTATCTAAGTATATTATTACAAACCTTTTTATACCTAGAATAATACGTACCATATACGGTATGAACAAGACGTATAATCAAGATAAATTGCCTTATGGGCATATATCTTCCTACAATATGTACGTCTGATAAAAATATATGTTACAGTACTTGTAAATACGATCGTTTTGACATCTTGTTTGCAAAATTCTGACGTACGGTTTGCCCGGAATAAATCTTTGAAGATATGTTGTAATGATAAATTCTTGTTTTAAAAATCCTTTTAAAATTCGTAATCTGTGATTTTTACGTGCACTTACGTACGATAAAAATATATGTCGTAGTACTAGTGAATACGATCATTTTGACACCTTGTTTGAAGAATTCTGATGTACGGTTTGCTCTAAACAATTCCTTGAACATATGTTTTAAAAATCATTCTTGATTTAAAATTGCTTTTTGGCTATTTAAAATTGTTTAAAAATTGTTTAAAAATCTTGAAAAATAACTACTAGTCTTAGAAAGTATTTTAAGCTAATTTAAACTCTTTTGCTTAGTTAAAATTAGATCTTACTCGTTCTTTCATCAATTTAAGTGATCTTTATGTTTTCTTCTAATTGCTAAATCGAATCGCAAAGTGGTGAACTTTTGTGAAACTATCGTACGGACTGTTGAAAACCGAGACTGAATTGACTGAAATGGAAGATGGAACTTCAACAATATTGAATGGAAGATGGAACTTTAACAATATAGAATGAAAGATGGAATTTCAATAATAGACAGATAGTACATGTTCTTGTGACCGACACTAGACTTGACCTGGGATTGGGGTAGTCTATGATCACAAGTGTTACAGAATGACTGGATGCGCCATACTAAATTACCTCCAACACATTACGGGGGTTAAAACCTTGACCGTTGCCATATCGGAACGGTGGGTAAGCCTCGGAGTTGCTCCCGTCGCAGGCTGCATGTTGGTTATCTCTAGTACTCTTGGACATGGACTTATCACTAGGATAGACTGGTTTTTGACTATTGTTCTAACATCTTTTCTGCAGGTTGCTACGGTGTGTTTATTTAATGCTAAATTGTCACAGGTTGCAAATGGTATTGCAAATTGTTATTGAATGATTAAATTGCTACAGGTTGTAAACGATATTGCAAATGGCTATCGATGATTAAGTTGCGGCAGATTGCAAATGTTTAACTTCTTTAACTGCTTTAACTATTTTAACTGCTTTAACTGCTTTATCTCTTTTATTGCTTATTTTAAATTAAACTTATTGCTTGTCTTTAAAAGTCCAGCTTGGTTTAATTTTAAAAATGTCCAACATTTTGGTTTTGAGATTATCTTGCCGAGTAAACCTCGCTGACGGACATTTCATTTTGTTGTTTTACGAAATGTCCGTCAGGTATCGATAGTGAGTTCTTTGAAGACACTACTGCAGGAATCGAGCCAGTGCTCGAAGGCTACGTGGAGTATCTACCCACAGAAGACTAGACTTTTACCTTCGCGTCAGCACTTTTATACATATTTGATTAATGTAATTCATGTACTTTGTTTGTATTGGCCATACTAGGCCAAGCTGTATCTTAATTAATGTACACTGGATATGTAATAATGTTGTTTGAGCTGCTTCTTAAATTTGCAAGCAAGGATCTGCAATTTTTATACAGACGCTTAGTGTGTTTAAGCCAAGGAGGAAGAAAAGAAGAGGATTTCAAAAAGAAAAAAAAAGAAAGAAAAAAAAAGTACTCCTCCTTATTTTAAGCACATCGCGGACCCGCTCGCGTCCTCGCTCCCGGTAGAATGGGAAGCGGGGCGTGACACACTTTGCTTGCCATTACACTATTCACCCCTCTAGTGTGTGTGTGTAGCTCCGCATGGTCCCTTATAGAGCAGAGGACTCTTCGGTACGTACTCCACGAAGGTGTACTATACAAAAGGCGTGGGACCAAAACCGACATCTTACCCTACCTCAAGTGCCTTGTACCGCATGAAGCGGATTATGTCATCCGAGATGTCCACGAAGGACTCTATGGGAACCATCATAGAGGCAAGACGGTCGCGATGAAAATCCTAAGGCAATGGTACTACTAGCCGACTCTGGCCCACGACTCGGTAGAGTACGTTTGGAAATGCTTGGAGTGCCAGAAGTTCGCAAAGCTAGTTTGTCACCTCCAGCCAACCTCGTACCTATAATCAGCTCCATCCCCTTTGCCAAGTGGGGGCTGGACATTCTCGGCCCCTTTGCTTCTGCAAAGGGGTAGAGGAAGTTCCTGATCGTGGCGGTGGACTACTTTACCAATGGATCGAGGCAGAACCTTTGGCTACCATCACTTGGAAGAAGGTAAAGAGCTTCGAATGGAAATCCATTATCTGTAGGTTTGGAATCCCTCGATCCATTATCACCGACAACGGGAAATAGTTGGACTGTGTGGGGTTCAAAGAGTTCTGAAAGGATTGGAAGATCAAACTCCTATTCGCCTCCGTGGCCCATCTCCAGACCAACGGGATGGCAGAGGCCGCCAATAAATGCATCCTCGAACCACTGTGTAAGAAAGTAGAGGAAGCACATTGAGCTTGGCCAGAAGAGCTCCCCGAGATAATCTGGTCATACCAAACTACCCATAAGAAAGCTTTGGGGGAGACGCCCTTCAAGCTCGCCTACGGGACTGAGGCAGTTGTTCCTGTCGAAGTAGGCAAAGAGTCACTCCACCTCAGACACTTAGACAAAGAGAGGAATTTGGAGGGCCACGAAATCAATCTAGAGCTCATGGACGAGCAACGCGACCAGGCTCTAGCCTCCATCATCCGACAGAAACAATGAGTGGCCCACTACTGCAACTCCCGGGTCAAGGGAAAAGGCTTCCACCAAGGATATCTTGTCTTGAGGAAATCCATATTCAACCCGAAGATTTCTCGCAAGGGAAAGCTCGTCGTGAAATGGGAAGGGCCATACATGATCACCGAGGTCCTCGGCCCGATGACTTACCGGCTCTCGACCTTAGAAGGTAAAGCGCTCACCCACACCTGTAACGCGGAGCACTTGCACAAATACTACCAGTGAGGCAAAGAATGTATGGATCCCCTCTGAAACGTTGTACCAAAAAGGGAAAATGTTCTAAATAAAAAAAGAGCCACTTTTTCGCCTAGGCAGTCTGAATCCCGTATAGTAAAATAGATTCGGCCGTAAGGCTGGGGGGCAACTCCCCCAGCAGACCGATCAATCGATCGACCGTAAGGTTGGGGGCAACTCCCCCAGCAGGCTGATCAATCGATCGACCGTAAGGCCGTGGGCAACTTCTCCAGCAGGCCGATCACCCGATCGACTGTAAGGCTGGGGGCAACTACCCCAGTATGCCGATCGTTCTATCGACTGCAACACTGGGAATAGCTCCTCCAGCTGGCCTACCGACCTGTCGACCGTAAGGCTGGGGGCAACTCCCCCAGTATGCCGATTATTCGATCGACCATAAGACTGGGTGTAGCTCCCCCAGCTGGCCGACCGACCTGTTGACTGTAAAGCTGGGGCAACTCCCCCAGCAGGCTGACCACACATCGTTCGTACGGCTGGGGGCAACTCTTCAGAAGGCCGATCATTCGATCGACCATAAGACTGGGGGTAGCCCCCCCAGCTCGACGACCGACTTGTCGACCATAAGGCTGGGGCAACTCTCCCAGCAGGCTGATGTGTCCATATTTTCTATCTTTTCATAGCATCATTTCATTGCATTTCATGTCATATCCGCATCCAAATCCCACATTTTCATACGATAATGCACTTCTAACGCTATATTCTAGTTTCGTAGAAATTTGTGGATTTTCAGGGATTTTGGAGCGATTCGGGAGCCATTTTGGGATATGAACCCATCTAGCACGTCCGAGATGCCATTGGCGAGGCTCTAAGGAGTTCACCGAGGTTCGAAAGCATATGGGAGGGAAGAGGAGAAGCGAGCGAGAGAATTGAGTCAAAGCCCCAGGCATATGCAGCTTTCCCATGTGACTCGACCCGAGTAGCACAAGCTACTCGGTCGAGCTGACACACAAGCCCATCAGGAAGAATAATTGCATCCTACTCGACCGAGCAGAGTGACGACTCGGCCCGAGTTGATCCAGTCTTCGAGCCCCTCCCATCAGCATCCTACTTGACCGAGCAGGATTTACTCGACCGAGTAGAGCCTACTCGAACCGAGTAGGCAGAGCGAAATTTTGCAAGGGGAGTCCCGATTTACTGACAACTCGATCGAGCAGGCGATCTACTCGATTGAGTGATCCATTCTTTCGAGCAAGGAGCAGCTAAGGTGCATGCTCGACCGAGCAGGCACCTACTCAACTGAGTAACCGACTCGGTCGGTGATGTGTGGGCCCCAAACTTCCAGATTTTCAGAATTTTTCTTGGGGTCCACCCTCTATGTATTTAAGGGATTTTTCCTAACGTTTTAGACAGCTCCTAATTAGCTTTTAATTAATTTTGAGAGAGGAGATTTGAATTTGGGTTGTTTTTAGATCTAGGGTTTTGGGATTTGCACCATTTTTGCTAAAGATTGGATTTTTCTTGTCTCTTGCATCTTGGAATCTGTTGGAGTTCTTGTATTCTCTATTGAGCATCGTTCTTTCTCGGTTTCGGTACGTAAGATACTCATTTCTTGCTTGATTTAATTGTTACAATGTTTTCTATGGTAAAAAGCGCATTTTTATTTGTCTTAATCGCTATGTGTGAGTAGTCTTTTCTAGGGCTGATGGGTTAGCCCTAAGACTCTAGAAAAGAGATGTAGATCTGGATTTCTAGGTTGAATTGGTAATACAAGGGGAGTATTTTGGTCGATCCACCCAAATCTCTAGGAGAACTCGTACAGAGATCATGCCCACGGTAGGTGGAATTGATTAGCTTAAGGAGCATCCTTGGGATTTAATTAGGGAGTTAGTGGATCCAATCAAGGCTCGTGGCCATGACTGGCTCGTGCCTTGATGTGACCCACCGATGAACTATATCACTATATTGACGGCTACCGCCATTGCGTCAATGAGAGCCACCGAAGTACCTCAAAGCTCTAACCCACGAGAGTGGTATGAGCCGAGAGACCAACCCCCATAAACCCCAATGCAACATAGGAATCCTATTCTAACATCGATCTCTAACGGTCATAGCAGTGATCCCTAAAGCCCTAGTTTCTCTATATTTGATCAACAACAACATCAAACAAACAATCACCCAATCGACTACTATCTCATTCTTAGATCTAGAAATAATCTGAGACTCCAATACACTGTCACTGTCCCTGTGGAATTCGACAATCTTATATACTATAATTTGACACCATCCGCTTGCGGATAGAACCTAGAGTTGACACCTAGGAGCCATACTGCGCCTGGCGACTGTGACACCGCTAGGTGGATTTTAGGTGTAAGTTCTGGTCGCGTCAAGTTTTTTAGCGCTATTGCCGGGGACAGTTACGGAGTATCTCAGTTTATTGTTTATTTCGAAGAATCTGCTAGCAACTCTTATCATTTCCTATCTATCCACCCTTTTCATTCTCTTTTATTGTTATCCTGCTACTGACACCTCTCGCCAGTCAATAATCATACTCAAGAAATCAGACATAACGGAGATAGTGATGCAATTGCAATGGACCAGTGAATCTAACAGTGACTCAGATGAGATTAGCTTTTCTCTATATCATCTACATGGTCTCCAAGACTCGCGCATGGATGAAGCCTTGATTGAAAGTGCAGCTAGAGAATTGATCGATGCAGTTCGGTTTATCGAAGCAGGAACCTATGTGGCAGGTAATGTCAATCAGCAAATGGTCATGGATCATATAACGAACAAGGTTTTTGATGCAGGTACCATCGAGCTACATAAGCTTCAAAGGGGATGTGATGCTACTCCAGACTATCGAAGCCCTACATGTTGACGCAAGCTGGAGAGAGACTCGTCAACTTGAGCCATTGAACGATTCACAGCTCTTGAGTATAATGGAAAGCGTCATGACTGATGTATGGACCAATGGACCAGTGGAATTTCCTGCAGACGACCTGGTTATACAAGAACTCTCAGTCTTTATCGCGAACGCCTTCCACAATGCAGATACCTTGGATGGCATCCCCATCGCTGACGGAGTCTATGTGCGGTATGAGGGAGACACCCTACGCTTCTACAATGATAGTATCCCATAGACTATGACATGTGAAGAACACGTCTGCGATGGATACACAGATCCCGAACCGTTCCAGAGCGACATTGATTAGGGAAGTTCTCTTAACTGTACACTTGATAGTGAATGCATACCTGAATACTTTACCTCGGTCGACAGGTGCACTACGGAACAAATCGCTATGGAAACGGATTCCGCAGACGTCTACCACGACGTACCATCATCTTCTTGTTCATCCTATAAATCTGTCAACGAAGAATTTCCAGCTTCTGAACCGGTAATTGAGGACACATCCTTCTCACAAGCAAACGATGATGGGAGTGCAGCATCCCTGTAGAACTAAAACCTCTTCTTGCCAATTTGAAATATGCCTTTTTTGGGGGAAAATTCCACTTACACCGTCATCGTCAATGCAGCCCTCACCGAGCCACAACTAGAAAGCATTCTAAAAATCCTTAGAGGCCATAGGAAGGTGATAGGATATATCATTGCTAATCTAAAAGGCATTAGTGAAACTATATGCACCCATAAGATCCACCTTGAGGATAAGTAAGCTACCTCTATTGAGCCTCAAAGGCGATTAAATCCCAACATGAAGGAAGTAGTGAAGAAGGAGACTTTGAGACTCCTAGAGGACGACATTATCGATCCCATTTCCGATAGTAAATGGGTTAGTCTTATGCAGGTAGTCCCCAAGAAAGGGGGCATGACCATTGTCAGAAACGATAAGGATGAATTAATATCCACTAGAACTGTCACTGGTTGGCGTATGTGTATCGACTATAGGAAACTTAATAAAGCCACCAGAAAGGACCATTATCCTCTATCCTTTATTGATCAAATACTTGAGCGTTTAGCCAAACACAAATACTTTTGTTACCTCAATGGATACTCCGGATTCTTCCAAATCCCCTTGCAACGGGAAGACCAAGAAAAGACAACGTTCACATGTCCATATGGCACATTCGCTTACCGAAGAATGCCATTTGGGCTATGTAATGCACCTGCTACATTTCAAACATGACGTCTATATTTTCAGATATCATCGAAAACATAATGGAAGTCTTCATGGACGATTTTTCTGTTTATGGCACCGAGTTTGATGGTTGTCTAGCCGATTTGTCCAAAGTGTTAGAATGGTGCCATGACAATAACCTGACATTACATTGGGAAAAGTGCCATTTCATGGTGACGTAGGGAGTTGTGCTTGGCCATGTCATCACCTCTAATGGAATCGAGGTTGATAAAGCCAAGGTCGAAGTCATCAAGGATCTACCGCCTCCACTAACCTTAAGGGTATCCATGGTTTTCTAGGGCATGCGGGTTTTTACCGTCGCTTCATAAAGGATTTCTCTAACATCGATCGCCCTCTCACGGAGCTGCTTGCTAAGGACGCCTCTTTTATTTTTCTGACGCTTGCTAGCTAGCTTTTACAGGTTAAAGGAAGCCCTCATCTCATCACCGAGCATACAATCGCTAGATTGGAGTCTACCATTTGAGCTGATGTGTGATGCTAGTGACCAAGCGGTGGGAGTTGTCCTTGGCCAAAGAAAAGAAGGAAAGCTTCATGCGATATACTACGCTACCAAGACTCTGGATGATGCCCAAAAGAACTACACTACTACAGAAAAGGATCTACTGGCCGTGGTATACTCTATCGAGAAGTTCAGATCTTATCTCTTGGGATCCAAGGTAATTATTCACACGGATCATGCGGCACTGAAATACCTATTGAGCAAGAAGGATGCAAAGCCGCGCTTAATACGTGGATCCTCCTCCTTCAATAATTTGATATAGAGATCAAAGACAAGAAATGAGCGGAGAATGTAGTGGCAGACCATCTTTCACGGTTGACTCAAAAACATGGGACTGACAGTTTGCCGACCGATGACTCCTTCACTGGCGAGCAGCTATTTGCAACCACCTCTTCAGAAGCCCCTTGGTACGCGGATATAGTGAACTACTTGGTAAGCAGCATAATCCTGCAAGGATTAGTGACATACTCAAGGAGGAAATTCTTACATGACGCCAAGAGCTACTTTTGGGATGACACATACCTGTTCAGGACATGCGCCGATGAGATCATCAGACGATGTATCTCAAAGGGTGAAGCAACCTCCATCATATCATATTGCCATGATCAACCATGCAGGGGACACACAGCGGTAACCAAGACCACGACAAAAATCCTCCAAAGCGGTTTCTATTAGTCCACCATCTTTAGAGATGCGAATAAATACATCATGAAATGTGACAGGTGCCAAAGGATGGGAAACATTACTAAAAAGAATGAAATGCCCCTTCAAGGTATCTTGGAGATAGAACTATTCGACTGTTGGGGCATTGACTTTATATGACCCTTTTCGTCGAGTAACGGCAACATATACATCTTGGTTGCTGTTGACTACGTCTCGAAGTGGGTGGAGGCCATAGCTACCTCGATGAACGACGCAAGGGTAGGAGCCAAATTCTTTAAAAATACAATCTTTCCCCGTTTTGGAGTCCTGAGGACAATCATAAGTGATGGAGGGAGCCATTTCATCGAGAAGAAATTCGAGACGATGCTCAAGAAACATGGAGTCCATCACAAGGTCGGCCTTGCTTATCACCCTTAAACGAGTGGCCAAGTAGAAGTGTCCAACAGGGAAGTCAAGAGCATCCTAGATAAGACAGTGAGCACCTCAAGGAAAGACTGGTCCCACAAGTTGAGCGACGCTCTTTGGGCATATAGCACCACGTTCAAGACTCCCATCGAAACAACCCCTACAGGCTAGTGTATGGGAAAGCTTGCCACCTTCCGGTAGAATTAGAACACAGAGCATATTGGACAGTAAAGAGAATGAACTTTGACTACAAGAGCGTCGCCACGAGATGAGCCTTGCACAACAATGAGCTTGACGAAATCTGGCGACATGCCTATGAGAATGCAAAGATATATAAGGAGAGGACCAAAGCCTATCATGACAAGAACAACACGGTGGTTCTCCATGATATCGGTGACTAGGTACTCCTCTACAATTCGAGATTACGCCTTTTCCCTGAAAAATTAAAATCAACGTGGTCCGGCCCCTACAAGATAGTAGGTTTACCTCCGGGGGGTGCCGTAGAACTCGAGGCGAAGAACAGCAAGTTCAAAGTAAACGGCCAGAGGATAAAGCCATACAGAGTAGGAGAGCCAATTGGGTGAGAGGAGACAAGCTTCCTCGAAGAATGCCACACTATTTGTTAAAGACTTGGAGAGAGTCGAGCTCATGACTCAAAACGAGCACTTATCGGGAGGCAACCCGACTTTCTATATCTTAGACTCTCTTTTTCAAATCTCGTTTTGCTCTATCTATCCCAGAAAACCAAATAAAGACGCTTTTGACTCTATAAAAATACAAAACTATAAAAATCTGACAAGTTCTTCCTTTCTACAGGTTGAACGTTGAGAGGGTCGCGGAAGCGATGTATTGGGAGTAGGAGAGAAACAACTGATAGAAGAACAAGTTTAGGGGAAAAGAGTAGCAGGTGACTCGACCGAGTAGGCACCTACTCGGTCGAGTAGAAGAGAATACATGAGGAACAAAGGAAAATGGCGTTCTCCCTACACGGCCCGAGTAGCCTCTACTCGTTCGAGTGGTCGCTTACTCGACCGAGTATCCTCTGCTCGATCGAGCTAAGGATAGCACATGGAAATATTGGAAAAATGGCGTTCTGCCTACACAGCCCGAGTAGCACTTACTCGGTCGAGTAGCCGCTCACTCGACCGAGTAATCATCTGCTCGATCGAGCTTAGGAAGGCACGGAGAAATATTGAAAAAAACGGCGCTCTGCTTCCACTGCCCGAGTAGCCCCTACTCGATCGAGTAGCTGAGGGAGTATTAAACTTAAATCTCGATTTGTTTTATTAATTGACTCGACCGAGCAGTTAGACTTCTCGGCCCGAGTCGCTGGCTGCTTGATTCATGTGGGACCCATATTAAGCCAGGGTCAAGTTATTTATACCCCTTAAACCGACCTAAAACTCCTGCCCTAATCGCTCTTATCCCCCAATTATCGCCCCAAGCACTCCTACCCCCTCCTACTTGTTTCGACCCGCTGCTGCCCTCTGCCCGTCGCCACCGTCGTCAACACGGTCGGTCTCTCTTCCTCTCTCTCCTTCTCCCGCTTTCTTTCACTTTCTCTCTTCCAATCCCCAATTTACCCCGCCCCCTACTCCCTTCTATCCCTATTTCCCCCCACCGCCACCGCCACTCTGGCCCCAAAACCCCTAGGGCATAACAGCTTACTCAATCGAGCACAACCAGTGCTCGGCCGAGTTCCCCACCCACCACCACACCCCATCTCAACCTACTTGACCGAGCACACTTGGTGCTCGGCCAAGTAACAAACCCCAGCCCCAATTCATTCCCCCTACACTCTCCTTTTGCACCCACTGATATTTTTTTCTCTTTCTGTCTCAGGTGCACTCCGTTTACTGAGGAGAATTTAGATTGGAACAGCTTGGGGGATAACATTCGATTCACGGCCCGACTCGCACAAGATCTATCTGCACTCTACGCATCACTCGTGTCGGTACACTCTTTCCATTGTATACTTTACATATCGACTTACGTTATTAAACTGCTTGCACGATGCCCCCACGCCGAGCTAGGCCGGGCAATGATGACACCTCCTCTAGGCCAACTCGACGCCCCCGTCGTACACGCTCCCCCTCACGAGCGCTTAATGTTGGCAAATCACCAAATTCCATTCCTACTCCCACCCCTACTGATCGTCTTTACCTCAACGATGCAGAATATGTGTAACGACCCGCTCTCGGGGGCTAGTTATTTATTTGATATTTACGTAGGTCCTGCAGTTAACCAGTGAAACCAAAATAGCCACGATGCAGAGATGTACAAAAATACCCAAATAGTGTCCAATTATTACAATCCATACTGTACAAATGTTCCAACAATGATACATGAAAGAAAGAAGTACATAGCGAAAATAAAACTGAAAGCTGCGATCTCAGGGTCGAACTCAAGAGCATCTACCTCCATATGTACGTCGTCTGCGGTGCCACGGAGATGGAACCGTAGGTAAGTCACAACAATTCTAGCAATAGTAGCAAAAGCTGTGTACACGCATGGGAATGAACAGACTATGGAACTAACTACGTTTGAAAAGTAAAGGAACAACATTCATAGATGCAAGTGAAATAAAAGCAGCAACGATGACATGGCATATATGACATGGTATTAAAGCAGGTATAGTAACATCAATAGTAAAGTAAACAGGCATGTGGAGTAAAACAAACAGGCAGCAAGGTAGTAAAGCAGGCTAAGCAGGTGAAATAAAGTACTGGTGACTGCACATGGTAGTAGGTAAAGTGCATGTAATGCGTAAAGTAGAGGTGATCGTGCAAGCTATACTAGAACTACGTGACTCCAGTCAGAGAGTACAATATATAACCATTGAGTTTATCTCTTACCTGGGCACGACCCAGACGAATGCCGAAACACAGGCAGCTAGACATTTATATTTGCCGAAACACAGGCAGCTAGACATGTCCGAAACCCAGGCAGCTAGACATGTAGATTGAACTCCAGTCACTCTCGTACTCTCTCAAACTATGAGTTACCCCAAACCCCAGTGATGTGTCATGTGAATCTAGTACATATTCCTTTCATGATGTTCCACGAGATGTTCCACAAGATATTCCACAAGATATTCCACAAGATGTCTCACAAGATGCTCCACACATGACATTTTATACGATACTTCATTAGCATTTACTGAGTAGTAAATGGCATGAAGCAGGTGATGTATCCATGAGCAATCGTTCTACAAGTGTACACAAAGTGTATGCGTAGTTTTGCAAATGATGAGCATCAAAACATGGTAGACAAGCGTAAACGAGAGTTATAAGTTTACGTGCAGTTGAAGAAACTCATTTGAAGTTAGTTCGAATCAATGGTTGTTCTGAGACTATTTATAAGTATCATAAGTTCATGTTTTTACACTGGCTTAACTTCTAAAACTAGAATTAGAGTAACTTACTAATTTCGAGCTCGTCGTGGCAAGACGAGGTTGGAGCTAGAGAAGCTGGTGCAGGAGGATTGCTACATGCAAACACAAGAAACAATTAGTTAAAGTACAAACTATTTTCTATTTATTAAACTTAATCGTTTTGATTTTTAACCCGATTGAAACGTTTTCGAAAAACATTCTAAATTTTTATATAGGCTAGATACGATAAAAATAATTTCATAGTAGGAAAAAATATTTTTCAGAAGTCTCTGGTAATTTTTATAATTTTCAGAAGCTTGAAAATCATTTAAAAAACCCAATTCACTTAAGTAGCGTAATACTTCCGTAATTTATTCCGGGTGCAATACTAGTCGGAAATGTTCAAGTGAGCAGTCAAAACGATCGTCTCGAAGAGTTCTTTAACATATATTTTTATCACGTATCAGTGTACGTGAAAATAAGAAGTTACGTATTTTTAAAAGAAAGTAACGTATTAAAATTTAGGCTTAAAAATTTATTGCAGAAATCTAAGCGTCTGATTGAGATGAAACTAGTGCCATTAGGTCTAGAATATTATTTCTGATTTTCTGGAGCTGGTCGCACATTTTTTCGATCTGTATATAATTACTTATGAATTTAAAACTATTAAATCCAAATTATTAATATATTATAAAATACCGTATATCTTAAAATACGAATACATATATCGTATTTCGTATAAAAACGTTATATATAACAAACTCACCCCTCTCCTCACGTTGCATGCGGGGGAAAGGCTGAGCTGTCGTCGTCGTCGTGCGGTGGCTGAGGTCATCGCCTGTGGTGGCTGAGGAGGCGGGATGGCGGCGCTGCGGGCTTGAGGTGGAGAGGGCTTCGATCTGGGCAGCGCCTCGTCAAAGTAGAGGGCGGGAGGGGCTCTGTGGGCCGTTGGGTACGGCGACGAAGTTGTTGGCTTCGAGGCAGAGGTGGGAGCGGGAGCTCGTCGGCGATGGCGGCGAGAGGAGGCGGGTTCGGGCTCGTCAGCGTTCGATGGAGATCACGGTGGCGGCATTTGAATAGAGAAGCGGCGAGAGCGTGGGGGTCTCGTTTGGGCTGGTTGGTGACTAGGGAGCGTCGGAGCTCCGGCAATGAATGGGCAGGCCGAGGGAGAGAGAAAGAACGTGAGGGGAGAGAGATACTGTGGGTGAGGGTGTTTGAGATTAGAGAGAACGAGAGCGAGGGAGAGATGAAATGCGGGCAGGGGTTTGGGTTCCAACGAAAACAAGGGGGGGGGGGGGAGAGAGAGAGAGTGTGTGTTTTGCGTGTGTTAGCCTGGGTTCATTTTATAGGGTTGAGTGAAAGAGAAAGGGAGGAGGTGTTGAGAGATATCGGAGAGAGAGTTAGAGAGAGAGAGAGAGAGAGCACGAGCATGCGTGCGTGGATTAGTGAACGAGAGAGTAGATGAGCTGAGGGGATATTAACGGGTAGGGTTGGTAGGTAAATCAATTAACAAATGTAATTAGTAAAGGGTAATTAGTAATTAGTAAAATAATTATATAGTAAAAATTACGATTTTGTTCCTGAGATAAAACATGTCCGAAAAATTACGAAAACATACCCACTAGATTGTATCATCGCGAGGATCGCGAATACAAGATCCGTTTCAGGGTTTGAACTAAAACGTTTAGAAAGCGGGTTTGCGGGTTCTAGGTCGAAACGATATCAGAAAATTACGAAATAAATGTGGGGAGCCCTAAATGATCATAGGATGCTGCTGTAGAAGTTTGAAAACGTTTTGAAGATGTTTGAATAGAAAATAAATTCATTAAGCCAAAACGGTAATGACTAAAAATGAATTTTTATCAGAATTGTTTTGAGTATTTGAGGAAATCTGACTTACTGAAATATATTATAATTTGTCTAGTGCTTGAAAATATTTTTAGAAGAATTTTTGAAATCAGTTTTGTTATAAAACTCTTGACTAACATTTATAAAGAAAATTTTCAAATGTTAAAAAACGTTAAGTACATAAATTGTAGTGTTGAAAAAATACAGGTCGTTTCATTCTACCCTCCTTAAAAATATTTCCGTGCTCGGAATTTAAAAATAATTGATGTTATGCATAAGCTTTAAAAATAATCGATGTTATGAAGAAGCTCAAGCAAATAAATGATAGAAAATATAGTAATCTAGTAAATCAGGTTGTAAATAACATGAATTATAATATTATAGCATCAAGAAAACAAGAGATGTTATATATGAATTCAAACTATTGACATCACCATAGCTTCTATGGCTAGTCTTAAGTCAAAATAGGTTCAAATAGAGGAAGGAAGACAAGTTCAAGAAAGACGGAGAAGTGGCAGCATCAGCTTACACATCTCGGTTTGGGTTGCCTTAATTTCTCTAACATCTCCTCCAATACTTCTGAGCATCCTTCAATTCGCTTCTGTTGTCGAACTCGAATTTCTGGTGATCGAACACCAAATGCTACCCTCCTTAGAATAGACGTAGCTAGAGTTCAAGCGTACTAAAAATAGAAAGATTCTAAGAAGGTCAATCGAAAGGTCACCAAGCTAAAGGAAGGGTGATAGTGATGAAGATCGATGACGTTACATAATCATGATTCACGTCCTTGCGGTCCAGCGGACATGGCCAGGGAAATGACTAAGTCAGGATCACTTACCCCTAGTTTAGCTAGGGTGATCCAACAAACTTAGTCAATCACATTGACCGGATCATGGTCCATTGAAGGAAGCTTATCATTTATATGTGTGCCATCATCAACTGAAAGAAGGGTGATGATGATGAAGTGGGGAGATAGTTCAACCTATGAAAAGTTACTATAACTGCTAGCAAAAGGGGTTACTAGGGAGGGTATAACCAAGAATGGAACACGAGTTCCTAAGCAAGGGTTAAGAGTTCAAAGGAAGTGATGAGGATTAAGGAAGACCTAATGAAGATGGTAATAAGGACGTTTCGCCCGTATATCCAATACTGGTGAACACTCGAGACGTCCAGTACTCGAGAGTTTAATTTGAGTATTTTATATAGTACATCCTGATCTTGCTATATTGTTCACGAGGTAGTTAGCACATACCTGCATGGGCCACCAAACTTGTAACGACCCGCTCTCGGGGGCCCGTAACTTATTTGATATTTGTGCAGGTCCTGCAGTTAACCAGTGAAACCAAAATAGCCACGATGCAGAGATGTACAAAAATAGCCAAATAGTGTCCAATTATTACAATCCATATTGTACAAATGTTCTAACAATGATACATGAAAGAAAAAAATACATAGCGAAAATAAAACTAAAAGCTGCAGTCTCAGAGTCGAACTCTGGCGCTATCAACTTAAAAGCATCTACCTCCATATATACGTCGTCTGTGGTGCCACGGAGATGGAACCGTAGGTAAGTCACAACAATTCGAGCAATAGTAGGAAAAGCTGTGGACAAGCATGGGAATGAACAAACTATGGAACTAACTACGTTCGAAAAGTAAAGGAACAATAGTCATAGATGCAACTGAAATAAAAGCAGCAACGATGACATGGCATATATGACATGGTATTAAAGCAGGTAAAGTAACATCAATAGTAAAGGAAACAGGCATGTGGAGTAAAACA
The DNA here is from genome assembly GCA_030789695.1 of Scilla litardierei. NCBI lineage: Eukaryota > Viridiplantae > Streptophyta > Magnoliopsida > Asparagales > Asparagaceae > Scilla > Scilla litardierei. The sequence goes on from CM061142.1 coordinate 201,792,625, forward strand.
AACAGGCAGCAAGGTAGTTAAGCAGGCTAAGCAAGTGAAATAAAGTACTGGTGACTGCACAGGTGTAGTAGGTAAAGTGCGTGTAATGCATAAAGTAGAGGTGATCGTGCAAGCTATACTTGAACTACGTGACTCCAATCGGAGAGTACAATATGTGACCATTGAGTTCATCTCTTGCCTGGGCACGACCCAGACGAATGCTGAAACACAGGCAGCTAGACATGATGCCAAAACCCAGGCAGCTAGACATGTAGATTGAACTCTAGTCACTCCCGTACTCTCTCAAACTATGAGTTACCCAAAACCCCAGTGATGTGTCATGTGAATCTAGTACATGTTCCTTTCATGATGTTCTACGAGATGTTCCACAAGATATTCCACAAGATATTCCACAAGATGTCTCACAAAGATATTCCACAAGATATTCCACAAGATGTCTCACAAGATGTTCCACACATGACATTTCATACGATACTTCGTTAGCATTTACTGGGTAGTAAATGGCATGCGGCATGTGATGTGTCCATGAGCAATCGTTCTACAAGTGTACACAAAGTGTATGAGTAGTTTTGCAAGTGATGAGCATCAAAACATGGTAGACAAGTGTAAACGAGAGTTATAAGTTTACGTGCAGTTGAAGAAACTCATTTGAAGTTAGTTAGAATCAATGGTTGTTCTGAGACTATTTATAAGCATCCTAAGTTCATGTTTTTACACTGGCTTAACTTCTAAAACTATAATTAGAGTGACTTACTAATTTCGAGCTCGTCGTGGCAAGACGAGGTTGGAGCTAGAGAAGCTGGTGCACGAGGATTGCTACCTGCAAACACAAGAAACAATTGGTTAAAGTACACACTATTTTCTATTTATTAAACTTAATCGTTTTGAATTTTAACCCGATTGAAACGGGTCGAAAAACGTTCTTAATTTTTATATAGTCTAGATATGATAAAAATAATTTTATAATAGGAGGAAATATTTTTCAGAAGTCTCTGGTAATTTTTATAATTTTCAGAAGCTTGAAAATCATTTTAAAAACTCAATTTACTTAAGTAGCGTAATAGTTCCGTAATTTATTCCGGGTGCAATACTAGTAGGAATGTTCAAGTGAGCAGTCAAAACGACTGTCTCGAAGAGTTCTTTAACATATATTTTTATCACGTTGTACGTGAAAATAAGAAGTTACTTATTTTTAAAAGAAAGTAACGTATTAAAATTTAGGCTTAAAAATTTATTGCAGAAAATCTAAGCGTCTGATTGAGATGAAACTAGTGCCATTGGGTCCAAAATATTATTTCTGATTTTCTGGAGCTGGTCGCACATTTTTCCGATCTGTATATAATTACTAATGAATTTAAAACTATTAAACCAAATTATTAATATATTATAAAATACCGTATATACTTAAAATACGAATACACATATCGTATTTCGTATAAAAACATTATATATAACAAACTCACCCCTCTCCTCACGTTGCATGCGGGGAAAGGCTGAGCTGTCGTCGGCGTTGTGCTGTGGCCGAGGGCGTCGCCTGCGGTGGCTGAGGAGGCGGGTCGAAGGCGCTGCGGGCTTGAGGCAGAGTAGGCTTCAATCTGGGCGGCGCCTCATCGGAGTAGATGGCGGGAGGGGTGCTGTGGGCCGTTGGGGTACGGTGGCGAAGCTGTTGGCTTCGAGGCGGATGTGGGAGCGGGAGCTCGGCGGCGATGGCTGCTGCCTCGTCGAAGGACGACGAGAGGAGGCGGGTTCGGGCTCGTCGGTGTTCGATGGCGATCACGGTGGCAATGTTTGAATGGAGAAGCAACGAGAGCGTGGGGGTCTCGTTCAGGCTGGTTGGTGACTCGGGGAGCGTTGGAGCTCCGGTAATGAATGGGCAGGCTGGGGGAGAGAGAAAGAACGTGAGGGGAGATAGATACTGTGGGTGAGGGTGTTTGAGATTAGAGAGAACAAGAGCGAGGGGGAGATGAAACGTGGGTAGGGGTTTGGGTTCCAACGAAAACAAAAGGGGGGAAGAGTGTGTGTTAGCCTGGGTTCGTTTTATAGGGTTGAGTGAAAGAGAGAGTGAGGAGGTGTTGAGAGGTATAGGAGAGAGGGGGGGGGGGGAGAGAGAGAGGGGGGGGAGAGAGGAGAGAGAGAGAGAGAGAGAGAGAGAGAGAGAGAGAGAGAGAGAGAGAGCACAAGCTTGCGTGCGTGGGTTGGTGAATGAGAGTAGATGAGCTGAGGGGATATTAACGGGTAGGGTTGGTAGGTAAATCAATTAACTAATGTAATTAGTAAATGGTAATTAGTAATTTGTAAAATAATTATATAGTAAAAATTACGATTTTGCTCCTGAGATAAAACATGTCCGAAAAATTACAAAAACATACCCACGGGATCGTATCATCTCAAGGATCGCGAATACGAGATCCTTTTCAAGGTTTTAGCTACAGAGATACGAGTTTTGGGCCAAAACTTTTAGAAAGCGGGTTTGCGGGTTCTAGGTCGAAACGATATCAGAAAATTATGAAATTAATGTGGGGATCCCTAAATGATCCTAGAATACTACTGTAGAAGTTTGAAAACGTTTTGAAGATGTTTGAATAAAAAATAAATTCATTAAGCCAAAACGGTAATAACTGAAAATGAATTTTTATCAGAAATGTTTTGAGTATTTGAGGAAATCTGAACTTACTGAAATATATTATAATTTGTCTAGTGCTTGAAAATATTTTTATAAGAATTTTTGAAATCAGTTTTGTTATCAAAATCTTGACTAACATTTATAAAGAAAATTTTCAAATGTTAAAAATACGTTAAGTACGTAAATTGAAGTGTTGAAAAAATACAGGTCGTTACAATATGACGTATCCTTTAGGGACGAGGAGCAAGGCGACCGGTTCGTTGCTCTCCTCCTCCTTGCCGGACAAGGAGGAGAGAGCTCTCCGTAATCTGCTGAGCAGGACCTTTTTGTCCTTCTAGATGTTCTTAGACATCAGCGGGCCGACACACCTGTCGAGACACGGCCCGCTGCCACAGTTTCTGTTCCACAGCAGGGGGACCCACCACCTCCTTCAGAGGGCGGTGCCCCTGCTTGATGCTGTCCCTTCACCACTTTTTGTTCATGTCATTCCCTCATCTTATTTTGTGCACATCTGTCTTTTTGGGGCCTTAGTCTTACACAGCTCGTGGGAGAACCCACCATGCATTATTCCTTGCGTTTGCATCATTTCTTTATCCTTGCATCATATCACTTTTTGTTTCTTTTGCACAGTTTTATTTTCTATTCATTTTCTATCTCCGTACCCACCCACCCACACTAGCATCATTTCCCGCATACCCGCGTTTTCTCAGCAGTGAGGACACTGCTGCGTTTAGCTTGGGGATGAGCGCTATCGCTTTATTTTTCATTTTTTTCATTTTACATTTTCTTTCATTTTTCACCTTTTTTACTTTACTTTTCCACCATTTTCCTCCTTTCCATCTTTTTTCTCATTCAGCATCACTTTTCCCACCTTTTTTTCCATGCTTGCATGGTTGTTTTCATTTCCTTACTTTCTCTGTCCTTCTCCCTTCTAGCTAGAATTGTTCTGCATGATGATATCTCTAATAGCCTCAGTAGCTACGCATGATGCTTATATCTGTCGACATGCTATTTAGAGTAGTCTCAATCTTACTATTTATATGCTTGCATGTTCTATTGCTGATCTTTCTAGTTTAATGCCTAATATGAATTGAAAATGAATGCATGAAATAGTATCTAGTACGTTCGTTGTTTGGTAATGCACCTAGGTTCAAGCATCACTAGAATATTCGGAGCACTAGTTTGTTATCTTATCCACTTTTGTTTACATGCTTGATATTATTGTGCTTTATACCACATGCTTTCATTATTCGCTGAGATGAATGAAAATACACATGCTAGCCATGAGTTTAGTTAGAGTATTATCCCATTGAACCGTTGTGCACATCTGATGAGTGAACCGAGTGATAAATTATCTTCTTTCTCCACATATATTTATGATTCTCTACATATCATTTTGTTTCACCCCCTACAGCTACCTCTACCGCACCTACTTCCCAAAAATCCCAAAAGAAAAAGATAGCTTCTAAAGACCCATATATATATATGAAAAGGAAAAAAGAAAGAAAAAAAAGAAGAAGAAGAAAGAGAAGGAAAGAAGAAAAGAAGGAAAGAAGAAAAGAAGGAAAGAAGGAAAGAAAAATATTTCCAATCTCTTTATTAGAAGCTACTACAAATAATTGGGAAAAAAAAAAATTCCACACCCTATTCCTAGATGCGACGCCGCAAGCTAAGCTTTGGGGGGGGGGGGGTGAACCACTTGATCATATGAGTGAGTATAACATTAGAGAGGAGATGGTGCACAATGGGGAGATTCCATAATGCTTAAACTTTACAAAATGTTTTAGCTTTGGAGATTTTTCATGATTTGAAGTGAATATTTGAATGTCATGACCTCTTTCCATGCTCTATTACATGTTGGTGTGATCTCTTTGTGCTTCACTTATATCTATTGATTGAAAAGTGCATTGCCAACTCTTTTTATACTAGACTCTATAGATTGCATGAAATTGATATGAGTAGATGGCATGCTTACACTTTAGATGGCATGACCGTTGTTAGAAACGATAAAGATGAATTAATATCCACTAGAACTGTCACTAGTTGATGTATGTGTATCGACTATAGGAAACTCAATAAAGCCACCAGGAAGGACCATTATCCTCTACCCTTTATTGACCAAATGCTTGAGCGTCTAGCCAAATACAAATACTTCTGTTACCTAGATGGGTACTCCGGGATCTTCCAAATCCCATTGCATCGGGAAGACCAAGAAAAGACAATGTTCACATGTCCATATGACATATTTGCTTACCGAAGAATGCCGTTTGGGCTATGCAATGCACCTGCTACATTTCAAAGGTGCATGACGTCTATTTTCTCGGATTTCATCGAGAACATAATGGAAGTCTTCATGGACGTCTCTCTGTTTATGGCACCGAGTTCGATGATTGTCTAGCCAATTTGTCCAAGGTTTTAGAGCGGTGTCATGACAACAACCTGACCTTATATTGGGAAAAGTGCCATTTTATGGTGACGGAAGGGGTTGTGCTTGGCCATGTCATCACTTCTAAGGGAATCGAGGTTGATATAGCCAAGGTCGAAGTCATCAAGAGTCTACCGGCCCCACTAACCTTAAGGGTATCCATGGTTTTCTAGGGCATGCGGGTTTTTACCGCCGCTTCATAAAGAATTTCTCTAACATTGCTTGCCCTCTCACGGAGCTCCTTGCTAAGGACGCTCCTTTTGTGTTTACTGACTCATGCCTGCTAGCTTTTAACAGATGAAGGAAGCTCTCATCTCAGCTCCAATCATACAACCGCCGGATTGGAATCTACCGTTTGAGCTGATGTGCGACGCTAGTGACCAAGTAGTGGGAGTTGTCCTTGGCCAAAGAAAAGAAGGAAAGCTTCATGCGATATATTACGCTAGAAAGACTCTGGATGAAGCTTAAAAGAACTACACCACTACGGAGAAGGAGCTACTAGCCGTGGTATATTCTATCGACAAGTTCAGATCGTATCTCTTGGGATCTAAGATAATTATTCACACAGACTATGCAGCACTGAAATACCTACTGAGCAAGAAGGATGCAAAACCTCGCTGGATACGGTGGATCCTCCTCCTCCAAGAATTTGACATAGAGATCAAGGACAAGAAAGGAGCGGAAAATGTAGTGGCAGACCACCTTTCGCGGTTAATCCAAAATCACGGGGACGAAAGTTTACCAATTGATGATTCCTTCACGGGCGAGCAGTTATTTGTGACGAACTCCTCTGAAGCCCCTTCATACGCAGATATAGTGAACTACTTAGTAAGCGACATAATCCCGCGAGGATTGGTGACATACTCAAGGAGGAAATTCTTACATGACGCCAAGAGTTACTTTTGGGATGACCCATACCTATTCAGAACATGCACTGATGGTATCATCAGACGATGTATCCCAAAAGAAGAGGCGACTTCCATCATATCACACTGCCATGATCAACCATGCGGAGGACACACAGCAGTCACCAAAACCACAACAAAGATCCTCCAAAGTGGTTTCTATTGGCCTACCATATTTAGAGGTGCGAACGAATACATCAGAAAATGCGATAGGTGCCAAAGGACGGGAAACATCACGAAAAGAACGAAACACCCCTGCGGGGCATCTTGGAGATAGAACTATTTGACTGTTGGGACGTCGACTTTATGGGACCCTTTCCGTCAAGTAACGGCAATAGGTACATCTTGGTTGCCGTTGACTATGTCTCAAAGTGGGTGGAGGCCATAGCCACCCCGATGAACGACGCAAGGGTAGTAGCCAAATTCTTCAAGAATACAATATTTCCCCGTTTTGGGGTCCTCAGGACAATCATAAGAGATGGAGGGAGCCATTTCATCGAGAAGAAGTTCGAGACGATGCTCAAGAAATATGGAGTTTATCTCAAGGTCGCCTTTGCTTATCACCCTCAAACACGTGGCCAAGTGGAAGTGTCCAACAGGGAAGTCAAGGGCATCCTAGAGAAGACTGTGAGTGCCTCGAGGAAAGATTGGTTTCACAAGTTAAGCGACCCTCTTTGGGCATATCGCACCGCATTCAAGACTTCCATTGGAACAACCACTACAGACTAGTATATGGAAAAGCTTGCCACCTTCCGGTAGAATTGGAACACAGAGCATACTGGGCTGTAAAGAAATTGAATGTTGACTACAAGAGTGCTGCCACGAGACGAGCCTTGCACAGCAACGAGCTTGACGAAATCCGGCGACATGCCTATGAGAATGCAAAGATATATAAAGAAAGGACCAAAGCTTACCATGACGAGAACATCACAGTGATTTGCCACGATGTCGGTGACCAGGTACTCCTCTACAATTCGAGATTACACCTATTCCCTGGGAAATTAAAATCAAGATGGTCCGGCCCCTACAAGATAGTGAGTCTACCTCTGGGGGGTGCCATAAAACTCGAAGGGAAGAATGGCAGATTCAAAGTAAACGGCCAGAGGATAAAACCGTACAGAGCAGGAGAGCCAATTGGGCGAGAGGAGTCATGTTTTCTCGAGGAATGCCCCACTATTTGCTGAAGGCATGAAGAGAGTCGAGCTCGTGATTCAAAATGAGCGCTTATCGGGAGGCAACCCGACTTTCTATATCCCAGATTCTTTTCTTTTTCAATTTTTCTTTAGTACTATTTATCCTCGAAAACCAAATAAAAACGCTTTCTATTCCTTAAAAATGCAAAACTATAAAAATCTGATAGGTTCTTCCTTTCTACAGGTTGAACATTAAGGGGAGCATGCAAATCGATGTTTTGAATAGAAGGAAGCTGGAAGGAGAGCAGCTGAGAAAAGAGGAAAAGAGTTACAGGTGACTCTACCGAGTAGCAACTCACTCGGTCGAGTAGCGCAGAGCACATGAAAAATGAGGAAATCGACATTCCGTCTACACGGTCCGAGCAGCATTTACTCGGTCGAGTAGATGACTACTCGACCGAGTACCCATCTACTCGATCGAGCTGAGGACAGCACATGGAAATATTGGAAAAATGTCGTTCTGTCTACACGGCTCGAGCAGCCTCTACTCGGTCGAGTAGATGCCTACTCAACTGAGTACCCATTTACTCGACCGAGCAAGGGAAAAGATGAGAAACAACGGCATCATTGTATTCTGACTCGACCGAGTAGACCCTACTCGATCGAGTAGATAAGGGAGTGTTCTAAAACTCGTATTAATTTTTGTCTGACTCGACCGAGCAGTTACGCTGCTCGATCGAGTCGCGTTACCCTAAGGCATGCGGAGCCCACTTCCGAACGAGTCGGGTTAATAAAACCCAACCCGACTTCTTTAAACCCTAAACTCTTTTGATTCCCCAATTTCACTTGGCTGAGCACCCAGCCCCCCTCTCCTACTCGATCCGCACGGCCGCGCACCTCCCACCGCCGCAGCCGCCATCATCACCGTCTGATCACACACACACACACACACACACACACACACACTCTCTCTCTCTCTCTCTCTCTCTCTCTCTCTCTCTCTCTCTCTCCCCCCACCCTACTCGTTCAGTCCCCCCCTTTTCACCTATTTCCCACCCTCCACCATCGCTCCGACCCCCCCGGGCAACACCCTTAACTCGACCGAGCACAAATAATGCTCGGCCGAGCAATTAGCCCTCCCCCATTCCAAGTCCTATTAACTCGACTGAGCACAATTAGTGCTCAGTCGAGCCTTCGCGTAATTCTCTCACCATAGTACCCCCACCCTCCACGCCCCAAGCCCTTCCTCTACACGCACATTTTTTTCACTAACATTGTTTTCGTTTCCTTTCTCAGGTGCACTGCGTTTACTGCGAGAGATTTAAATTGGAGCAGCTTAGGGGATACCACTTGTTTGACTACCGGCTACCACACGATCTTTTTGCATTCTCTGCATCATTCGTGTCGGTACACTCTTTCCGCTGTATACTTTACATATCGACCCACGCTTTTAGACTACTTCCAAGATGCCACCACGCCGAGCTAGATCCATAAACACCGACACCGGCGCACCCAACCCTAGGCCCACTCGACACACCTGTAATACATGCTCACCCACACCAGGCCTTATTGATGGCGATTCATCCACCCCAATACCTCCGACCATCCCCACTACAACCCCTCCCGAGCGTCTATATTTCAACGACACAGCATATGACGTTACCTTCCGGGACACTGACCAGGGCGACCATTTCGTCGCGATGCTCCTACTCATTAGTCATGTAGGTGGCACTACTCAACAGTCTGTTGAGCAGGACCTCCCAAGTCTTCGCAACCTGATTAGGCACTAGCGATCTGACCCAGAAGTCGAGCCACAGCCAGCTTCCACTTCCCTGGTCCACAACAGGAGGACCCACCACCTCCCTCAGAGGGTGGTGCCCCTGTCTGATGATGTCCCTCCTCCACGTTTTGTCCATGTCCTTCCCTCATCCTATTTTGTGCCCATCTGTCTTTTCGGGGTCCTAGTCTTACACAGCTTGGGGGAGGACCCTCCATGCATCATTCCATGCATTTGCATCATCACTTCATCATTGCATCATATCACGTTTTCTTTCTTCTGCACAGTTTTATTTTCTATTCCTTTTCCATCTCCGCACCCACCCACCCACCCTAGCATCCTTTCCCGTATACCAGTGTTTTCTCAGCAGTGAGGACACTGCTGTCTTTAGCTTGGGGGATGAGCGCTATCGCTTTATTTTTCATTTTCTTTTATATTTTCTTTCAATTTTTTCCTTTTTACTTTACTTTTCCACCCATTTTCCACCTTTTCATATTTTTTCTCATTCAGTATCATGTTTTTCACTTTTGGCCATGCTCGCATGCCTGTTTTCATTTTCTAGCTTTCTCTGCTTTTCTCCCTTTTAGCTAGAATTGTTCTGCATGATGATATCTCTCATAGCCCTCAGTAGCTACTCACGATGCTTATATCTGTTGACATGCTATTTAGAGTAGTCTCAGTTTTACAATTTATATGCTTGCATATTCTATTCCTGATCTCTCTAATTTAATGCCCGATATGAATTGAAATTGAATGCATAAAATAGTATCTAGTACGTCTTTTATTGGGTAATGCACCTAGGTTCACGCATCATTAGTACATTTGGAGCACCTGTTTGTTATCTTATCCACTTCTGTTTGCATGCATGATATTATTGCGCTTTATATCGCATGCTTTCAATATTCACTGAGATGAATGAAAATATCCATGCTAGCTACGAGTTTAGTTAGAGTATTATCACATCGAATCATTGTGCACCTCTGATGAGTGAACCGAGTGATATATTATTTTCCTTCTCCACATATCTTTATGATTCTATACATATCATTGGGTTTCACCCCCCTACATCTACTTCTACCGTATCTACTTCCCAGAAATCCCAAAAGAAAAAGATAGCCTCCAAAAAAATGATGAGAAAAAAGAAAAGAAAAGAAAAAGAAAAGAAAAAGAAAAGAAAAAGGAAAGAAAATTCCTATCCCTTTATTAGACGCTACTACAAATACTTGGGAAAAGACAAAAATTTCCATTTCCTATTCTTAGATGCGACGCCTCAAGCTAAGCTTGGAGGGTGAACCACTTGATTATATGAGTGAGTATAACATTAGAGTGGAGATGGTGCACAACGGGGAGATTCGATAATGCTTGAACTTTACAAAATATTTTAGTTTTGGAGATTTTTCATGATTTGAAGTGAATGTTTGAATGACATGATCTTTTTCCATTCTCTATTCCATGTTGGTGGGATCTCTTTGTGCTCCACTTGTATCTATTGATTGAAAAAGTGCATTGCCAACTATTTTTATACTAGACTCTATAGATTGCATGATATTGATATGAGTTGATGGCATGATTTAAGAAGATCCCTACTTTTGCCTTTATCGCATGCTAGCCATATGATTAGTGAGACTTGAGGATACTATTAGCATGTGTTTTATTATTCGGAGCATCGTGATATACTGCTGAGGCTTGAGATCTGATTGGACATTTTAGCATCCCCCTTCCATCTCTTATCTCTTTTATTTTCTTTTATTTTTATCTCCCGGCATACCAAGTATTCGTCTTCCTCGAGGACGAGTAAGAGGTAAGCTTGGGGGATTTTGATGTGTCCATATTTTCTATCTTTTTATAGCATCATTCCATTGCATTTCATGTCATATCCACATCCAAATCCCGCATTTTTCTTACGATATTGTAATTCTAACGCCATATTCGAGTTTTTTAGAGTTTTGTGGATTTTCAGGGATTTTGGAGCGATTCGAAACCACTTTTGGATATGGACACATCCAGCATGCCCATGAGTCCATTGGTGAGGCTTTATAGGAGTTTGTTGAGATTCGAAAGCAGATGGGAGGAGTAGAGGAGAAGCTAGCAAGAGAAGGGAGGAAATATGAATACTTCCCAGGCGACTCGACCGAGCAGCTCAAGCTACTCGGTTGAGCTGATACGCAAGCCCAGCAAAGCTCATCCCACTCGACCGAGCAGAAAGGCGAATCGGTCGAGTTGTTTCTATTTCTCAAAGTTCCATCCCATCAACATCCTGCTCGACCGAGCAGGACTTGCTAGACCGAGCCAGCAGTCGACTCGACGGGCAAGGCCTACTCGGGCCGAGCATGCAGAGCGACACTTTTTGAAGGAAGGTCAGATCTACTGACAGCTCGACCGAGCAAGCGGGCTGCCCGACCGAGTAGCCTAGACCCCTTCGCCTGAGCAAAGAGCAGTTAATGCGCCTGCTCGACTGAGCAGGCGATACTCGACCGAGTCACTGACAGTCGACGACATGCGGGCCCAAACTCTGTTATTTTTTTTCGTGGGGGCTCAGACGAGGAAACAAGGCGATTTTGGAGAGTTAGGGGAGAGAGTGGGGAGTGATTATTATGTTTTAATTTCAGCTTAGGAGAGAAAAAAAATAGGATTGTAGATCTAGATATAGGTTTTTGGAATTGAGCCGTTTCGGGCCAAAGATTATATTTTTTATTATCTTTTGCATGTGGGAATCTGCGGAATTTCTTGGGATCCCTATTGGCTATCGTTCTTTCTCATCTTCGGTACGCAAGATATTTATTTCTCGCTCGATTCAATTACTACAATGTTCTCTTTGATAAAAATCGTATTTTTTATTTGTCGTAATCACTATGTGTGAGTAGTTTTTCCTAGGGTTAATGGTTAGCCCTAAGACTCTGGGAAGGAGATGTAGATCTGGATTTCTAGGTTGCATTGGGAACAAAGGGAAAGTATTTTGGTCGATCTATCAAGATCCCTAGGAGAACTCGTACTGGGATCATGCCCACGGTCGGTGGAATTGATGAGCTTAAGGAGTATCTTTGGGATTTAAATAGGGAATTAGTGGCTCCAACCAAGGCTCGTGACCATTTTCGGCTCATGCCTTGAGGGGATCCACCGACGAACTATATCACTACATTGACGGCTACTTCCACTGCGTCAATGAGAGCCATCGAAATACCTCGAAGCTCTACCCCACGAGAGTGGTATGAGCTGAGAGATCAACCCCCTAAACACCATGCAACGTAAAGATCCCATTCTAACATCATCCTTCGACGGTCTTAGCAGTGATCCCTAAGGCCCTAGCTTCTTTTATTATCGAACCAACAACACCATCACAACCAATCTTCTCAAACCGACTACTATCTCATTCTGAGATCTAAAAATAATCTGAGACTCCAATACAATGTCACTGTCCCTGTGGGATTCGACAATCTTAATATACTATAATTTGACACCGTCTACTTGCGGATAGAGCCCAGAGCTGACACCTAGGAACCGTATTACGCCTAGCAATTGTGACACCGCTAGGTGGAATTTAGGTGTAAGTTCGGGGTGCATCAACTGGGAGCCGAGCCTTTTCCCCCTTGGCTCTCCCTCGCCCTGGTGATGAGCGATCTCTTGCCCTCTTCGCAGCCTCTCCAGATGGACCCTTACTAACATGGAAAGCCCCAACTCACTGTTTCAACCGAACTTCTAAGACGTGATCCCTCATCCTTGGGCTGGGGTCAGGAAGGGCGGCCGACAGAGCACGCGGGGAAGAACCAGAGGCAAACCCACCTAGCGAGACAAGGGTAAGGAAGCGATCAGGAGACGATGAAAAATCCAAACCAGATAAATGAAGACTTACCGATGGGCCATATGGTCTTCCTTAGAACAAGGTCTTGGAATAGTATCTTGATGTGTCGCTCGGCAGGGGGGACCACAGACAACTTGTCGACCGTCGCGAGCTCTGCATCGGTAAGACTCCCCAGCATGAGGGTCAGCGAATGCAGACTACCCCAATGTACCAGAAAATTTGCCTCCTCAAGGTGGCTCACAAATACATAATCTTCCTTGCAATGCTTCAAGGAGGACGACAGCCCCGACATCAGATTGTTCCCCCTCTGAGCGGTGATGTAAAGCCAAGCACCCGACTTATGATGGCTCAGACAATAAGATGGTTGAAAAGGGGAAGAGTCGGCACCACCCCATGAAGCAAACACATCATAAGAAACCCCACTAAAGACCCAATGGCATTAGGGCAAAACTGGCACAGAGCGAGCCCAAAGGCCCTTAGGAACACTGCTACGAAGGGATGAAGAGGGAACCGCAGCCCGAACGTAAAATTCCTTATGTACACCCTAGCCTTACAGCTGCCAGGGAAGCAAACCCTCTCATTCATCTCGGGGGCCCTGACACGATGAGGAGGAAGAAGGTACTTAACACGAAGGTGGCGCTAACCATCGATGGCCGCTCTGAATCTTGAGGCCTGCTTCAGGAAGAGTGGCGGCCATGGTGCCATAGCCCACCAACGATCCATCGGTGCCATCGATGGCAGCCGTCGATCGACTCGCCCCTGACGCATAGGAAGAAGAAGACGAAGGACACATGGCAAAGCACTGCAAAAATCAACGATGAGCGAGAAAGCAAGAGAGGGGAGAACAGCATTGGAGGGGCAGAACCTTCACTCAAAAGGTAACCACCCCTTCTTACACGGCCCTCTCCGAAACCCCTTGCATCATCACCGACCGTTCGTAAGCACACATGCATCAGCATCCCAAAAGAGACGGCTCACCGAGTCATGCACGTAAAAGGCGGGAAGATCCTTGGCATCCAGCACCATGATGGTTTTCATTTAATGTGTTGCCTCGACTGACGTGCCCGTCAAATCCTAGCGTATCACATCCCTCAGACCGAACCGCCAAAACCGAACGGCCCGAGCGATGTGGTCAATTGATATGACCCCGGAACGGGCCGAAGAGAGACAGACCAACCTCACATCCAAGGAGCTGAACTGGGCCCAAGCCCAAAAGGCCCCATCAGCGGGTCCGGGGTATCGAAGCCCGGCACCATCACCCGGTGCACTGTTGGCCTCATGTCCTTTGAGAAAACCGCTCTCCAGATCGTGCCTACCTTGATCAACATTGAAGAGGCCATCAAAGTGAGCAGATGCGAAGGACGGAAGGAGGGGACGCCATGAATGCGTTGTCGAGCGAGATTCCTATAAGGGACCCAAAAAACGGGATGCCAAAGGATCGAATCCTGAATACCCAAGTCTCAGGTATTCCACCTCTCAAGACCTTTCTTCCACCTTACATTTCTCCTACATAACTCAGCTCGAGAATCCGTGCTTGGTATCTCTATGAACCAAGCTCGATTCCACCGGGCACTTATCAGTCATCATCTGACTTAAGCATCGGAGGGGACTTGGTTGGAACCAAGGTCCAACCCCCCTGACGAGCTTTCTTGTCTGTGCAGATCGAAGGAGACATCAACCAGCCGAAGCCACCCTTTGGCACTCCATCGTCCGAGTCCGAACGCTCCCGAGCCCGAGCCCGTTTGATCGATCGTTCTAGGAAACTGTCGCTCTGTCGAAGTTGCCCTTCATCACATTAATACATGGATCTGCATGTTCCCGCCCAAGTGAACACTCGGATAACTAAACCCGAAGGCCGTACACATCTCACGTGACCGCGACGACCCCTAGACCTCCAAACTATCAACCAGCGGTGAGAAAACACATCGAAACACATATAATTTTAACACCGTCACTCTCTTTTTCTCTCTAAAATCAAAACCTAACTACTCATTTCCAAAAAAAATTCTGATCTCAATATTTCCTCTTTCTGATTTCTTCCTTTCAAAAAAATTGTAACACGATCTCAGGTTGATAGAACACCTCTCTTTCGGATTGAATAATTACTTGTTTCTAGATTAAGATATGATGTACACTCATATTTGTTTTTAATAATTTTGACTTAAAATTTTTTAAACAGATCAACAATTCTCACGTGAAATGTGATTTGATTTCTTATTTATTCAATTCTTTGACTATGAATCTTATTTATTTAGTTCTTTCTCCTCTATTTGATGGCTTGCAATTAAGCCGTTTGAGGAAGAGTTGAGCATGTAGTATGACGAGAACTGTTAAATATAATAGAGTAACTTCTCTTTCATAAAGATTTCACTTGTGTAGCTTTTAGACAATAATCATGAGCACAAAATAAAAATTAAAAATTAAAAATTGATGAAAATTAATATTGTGCAGACATGCTGTGTGTATGTTTTTACTCTTATTTTTTTTTGCTTGATATATCATTGTTAATACTTATGGATTAGAATTTCAATTGAAATTAGTAAAGGACTGACCCAAAAACCCAAGGTCCGATCCGAAAGCCCATAGAATAGGTTTATGGCTGCCATTTAAAGGCACAGGGCCAGGGCTGGTCTAGATTTTAAGCTTGAAGAATATTGAGGATGGGGTCAGGGCCTAGCCACAGACCGATCCGACCCGAACACTTTCATCCCTAATGAGGGGTGGCAGATGGGCCTAGTTAAGCCCATCTAGTTGACTATACATGGGGTGCAGTGATGCGTTAGGCCCATCTCAACTCGTGCAGTTCGGGTTGGGCAGGTTGGCTCACATGCCAACTCACATTAATTTTTTTCTTTTTCTTTTCAATTTTTAGCTCCTCCCTAAATCCATGATATATATGTAAGGTTCACTAAATGAAAATGTGCTCCTCTTACATATATGGAGTAAGTGCATATGCAAAAATCATGCACATATGAAGTAAAATATGCACACATGAACAACAAACCAATATCAAACTTGTCATAACCTCTATTCTGTTGAAATTATAAAAAAGAAAAATGTGGCAAAAATTATATAACCACCTTTTAAAAAATCTTAAGGAGGATACCAACTATAAAATAAATTACGATACCAATTTTGTAAAGTACCAATTGTAGAATAAATCTGGTTTTGCTGTAGATACTTTAAGAAAATTGAAAATACAAGCCCAATGTTTTCAAGATCTTAAACATAAATAGATGCATCAAGATGTGGTGCAAACGAAACATAGGGTGATTTAAACTACATATGTTAAATAAGTAGGGGCTGCTTGAGGTTGAGGCTTAGGGTTCGGAGTCTTCAGACTAAGAATTGAGGTTCATGACTATGGCGTAGGTCATATTTTATAGCTAATATTAAGGTCGGGGGTTTTAAAATCCTAAATTTTAGAAACCGGTATGAAGTTTTTGGTTCTTTATATACTATTTCTGTTACTGCATTGGGCCCGCCCAGGAAGCGGAGATCAATATTTTTCCTAAGAGGAGAAGCCCATACGGAGTGCATGGCCTGAGCCCAAAAGCCTAAGGACTCTCCGAGGAAAGTAAACCACATACTTAGTCAAAGCGTCAGTTCATCTGTCTATTTGGCCCCACTGGTATCAAAGAATTGGTTAATAATGGCGGAGTAAATGGGCAACAGTTACCCCCATTCCCAGGGATGATTCTCCCGCCATAAAGGCAGAGCCGTTACCCACTAACAGCTGGAAGGAGAAGTCACTACCTATAAATAGAGGAAACGACGACGAAAGAAGGGTTCGAGCTCCAGAGATACTAAGCACTAGGTACTTTGGTAACTCATTCTCTTAATTTCCACTTATAGTTCTTCCTTCATAGCTTGGTGTGACAGTGATAAGACGATCTTCTGATAGATTGACTTAACTGCCCCGACCATTCTTTAAGTCTCTTACTGACTTAAGCATTGGAGGGGATTTGGGTCGGAACCCAAATCCGACCCACTGACGATTTGTCTGTGCTGCAGATAGCTCAGCAGATAGCTCGAAGTTAGGTCGAGTTCCCCCAATAGCTCGGACTTAGCTCTCGCTGACCCAAATTTTTCCATCCTCAGGTCCACTCCTTAGCCGATAAAGCATCACGCCACTGAATGCTTCCTTGTCAGCTCCACCTCATTGTTCAATGAATTTACCCGTCAACAATTAACACTGTATGTGGAAAAGGAATCAACATCACTGTCTCTACTAATCCAAAAGACGATGTCAACATACCCCACTAACCAAGGGACAAGGAAGCTCATCCCCCTCAGAAAGAAGGCCTCAACACTGCCAGGTATTGATGTCCTTGACATGATATCGGGCGGACCACCGCATAGCAAGTTGTCTACTTCTCTCCAGAGTTTGTATACCGGGAGGGTGATGACCACTGCCATAGGGCGGAAGCGACCGAGGGATGACACACCTCCAATCTCTTTTTTAGTCGAGGATCTTGAGAGTGTGGAGCTGCAGCATGATGATGTCGTCGTCATAAGTGCCATCATTAGCACGGTTGAAGTAAGGTTGTTGCTCGTCGACACGGGGAGTTCGTGTGACATACTCTTCCTGGCCTCTTTGGAGAGGATGGGATTGGCATCGTCAAAACTAAAAGAATGTCTTGGTTCTCTCGTCGGTTTCATGGGACATGCTGCTCCGTCAAGGGAGTGATCGCACTGCCGGTCACCCTTAGGAGATTCCCTAGTTAGGTCACCCAAATGACTAACTTCATTGTGGTGAATATCAACTCAGCTTAAAATGGGATCATATCGCTTCTTAACTCAGTAGAAGCGATATCTCCACCTTCCACCAAATGATCAAGTTTCAGACTCCCCAAGGGGTTGTAAAGCTGAAAGGTAATTAGATGCATTCTAGGTCATGCTACCTTCTGTCTGCTGCAATTAGAAGATCGGAGCAAATGCACCCAATCGACCTCCACAACAATGAGGGCGACTTGGCAGACCGACGGCCAACCCTAGTCGAGGAGACTGAGTTGATCTGTGTATCTGATGAAGAAGGAAAAACTATTTCCATTGGTTCAAGACTTTTCCCTGGCATAAGAGAACATTTGATCATATTCTTGAGGGCAAATTCAGACGTTTTTGCTTGGTCTCCCAACGATATGCCAAGCATTGACCCTCAGGTCATCTCATAAGTTGAACGTCGTTCGACCTTCAAACTGGTGAAGCAAAAGAAGAGGAACATCGGGAGTGACAAAATGAAGGTGGCCGTCGATGAAGTTGATCTACTTCTAGAAGATGGTTTCATCAGTGAGGTTTGCTATCCTGAATGGCTCTCTAATGTAGTGATGATGAAGAAGGCGAATGGAAAATGGAGAGAGTGTGTGGACTTCACCAACCTCAACAAGGCATGCTCGAAGGACAGTTACCCCCGCCCCGAATCAACCACCTTGTAGATAATGCCTCTGGGTATGCGCTCCTGAGTTTTATGGGTGCCTTCTCTAGCTACAATCAGATCCATATGGCACCCTAGGAAGAAGAGAAAACCTCCTTCGTTATGGATCAAGGGATTTTCTGATACAAAAAGATGCCATTCAGATTGAAGAACGTTGGAGCGACCTACCAACGAATGGTGACTAAAGTCTTTAAAGTCCAGATTGGAAGAAATTTGGAAATGAATGTTGATGACATATTGGTCAAATCGAAAAGCCCAGCTGCCCATATTGTTGGATTATGATCTAAGCCTAGATGGGGGGTGAATAGGCTTAGAAACAAATTTTGCAAATACAAAATAGTAGCCTACTCAATCAGATAGTCACAAAGCAAATATGGTGCAGAAAAAATAAAGCGCAAGCAAACACAGAGTGCACACATTATTTACCATGGTTCGATCGTCCCAACGACCTACGTCTAGCCCCAAAGTAATCACTAGAAAAATAATGTCAATATACAAACACACAAAACTTTGTGTCCAAACACTCAGCTCAACAAGTTTATATCTTACTTCCCAAAGTGTCAAACACTACTATCCTAGCAAATATTTACTCTTGACTAGCCCCAACCAGTTAAGAGCCCCAAAAGAACCCCAAAACAAGATCTAAAACATAATACAAAGATCTATCAAAACAATCACAAATAATAATAAAATAAAAATCTTATAGTGCTCAGTTTGTGATGCTTGGCTAGTCCATGTCGATAAGCATGTGGTCAGCTTCGCAATGACACAAACGGTGTCTCAGTCCGATGCCTGGATCAAAAGATATAGCCCTCCAAAGTTTGATGTGCAAATCTGCCTGAATCTGGTCTGTGCGTAAAGACACTCTTCAGTGGCACTGTGATTCTGTGAGTCAACAATGGCCATGGCTCATCCACTGCATGGGTCAGCGAGGGGGTGTGGCACTGCGGGTTCTGCTGCGGTCTGTGCGTAAAGTAATCAGATGCTCAGTCTTCTAGAAAATGTAGTAAATAGCTCCAAGCTCAGAAAAATCTAAAAAAATATCTGTTGGAATCGTGAGCTCGTCCTCTTCAACAAAAATATAAGAGATGGTATATTTGTTGATGTGATTTGGCCATGAGTTGCGTGTGATTGCGGGTTAACGAGGCTTTGGCTTTGGCACTGGCACAATCTTGGGAGAGTTTACTTGAGGATGTTGAAAAAGCTTGATCCTGAAGAGTTTTGTGCGACGAAGATGAAGATATGATGATACTAGGGCTGTCCTTGCTTGTTCTTTTACTTGGTTGGAGTTCGTATGTGTAGTCAATTCTCGTTGCGTGTGGAGGCCTGTTTGATTCACGTGGAGAGGATTGGCTCTGTTGTTGCTTCCACAAGTTATTTTAAGTGCACGGCCTACTTCTCTTATTTTTTTCTCAGCACCTCTCTCCAATTAATTTTGCCCCATTAATTTTGGTGATGTGCTTTTCGTTCGATTTGCCTCGTGTGCTTGTAATCCCTCTGCACCCACAAAAAAACAAAAGCAAATGATGCTTAATATTTAATTAAAACAAAGCTAACCTCAATTTTCTTACTTCTCCTCCTTAATATGCTTTCATGCGTGAGTTAAGGAGAGCCCTTTTTGCTGTCCCCTAGGAGATGTGTGTATTGGGGGGGGGGGGGGGGGGGGAGGTGAGTGAGACCAAGAATCATAATCCAATCCAAACTCCTTTGAACCCCAATTTAAGTTGATTTGATTTTATTCTCCTAGATCCACTAGGAGTCTTGAAATTGATTCTCCTCATCTCTTCATCCCTCCATGAAATTTGATTCTTCTTTGTTCCCATCTTATAGATACTGTCTCGTCTTATAGATAAATTTCACCTTAAATTGATTGCTTTTGATCTCTCCTAGAGCCACTAGGATTCTTTCAAATTTGATGGCAATCATCTTATCTCCTTGGTGCAATGTGCTTGATCAATCCTTGGATAATTAGGACTCTTTTGAATTCAATTAGAATCTTCAAATTTGCACACCATATCTCCTTATCATTCCATGGAATTTGTAGAAGATGTTGACCAAGTTAAATGCCATTAATCACAAGTTTGCCATTACTCATTCTCTTACTCATAATTACAAGCTTGCCATTGCTCATAATTTACACGCATGCCACTATTTTTTCCTTGATTATATTCACATGCAAACACTTAACAAACTCATACAAAATATTCATGAATGTTTGTTATCATCAAACCAGAAATCAAAGATCGTTGTATCCAATACATATCGCAGATCTCATAGAGACCTTTGCAGAGATTTGACGGTATAACCTCCGACTGAACCGCACCAAATGTACATTTGGAGTCTGATCTGTAAAAGTTTTCAGCTTCATGCTTACAAACCGATGAATCGAAGCCAACCTTGATAAAGTGGTGGCGATAATCAGTATTAAGGAGCCGACCACCATCAGGTAGCTCCAAAGATTGAATGGCCGGATCACAGCTCTCGTGCGTTTCCTATCTAAATCAGCAGAGAGATCGCTTCCTTTCTTCAAGGTCTTAAGAAAGTCTATAGCCCTCCCTAAAAATGAAAGGAATGTCATCGAGTGGGATGCAGATTGCAAGCAGGCTTTCTCCGAACTAAAGGAGTATCTTTGTAGTCCTCCACTCTTGACAAAGCCTGACAATGGGGATCGGTTGATCATCTACCTAGCAACTACCCAAGAGGATGTTAACTCGGCCTTAGTCAAGGAAGAATCCAGACTGTAACGACCAATCTATTATGTAAGTTGGATTCTCAGATGGGCCGAAATCAAGTATAAAAGAATAGAGAAGTTGGCTTACGCCCTTGTTCTGTTGGTAAGAAGGCTCTGACCATACTTCCAAGATCATACCATCCTGGTCCTCACGGACACTCCCTTGGAACAAACCCTGAAGAGAATTGAACAGTCAGGCATGATGCTGCATTGAGGAGTCGAGCTAAGTGATCTCAACATTCACTACAAGTCGAGGATGGCAATCAAGGGGCAAGCCTTGGCTGATTTCATTGTCGAGTGCACTTACGACTTCGAATCCCCGACATAGGTACAAACTGTTAAATCAATAACCAACCTTCCTTCTACTTCCTTGACAGGTAGTAGCTCGTTGGTAGCTACAAAAGGGAAGAAGGGATGTGGATCGTGCAGGTGGATGGGTTAGCCAACAGGACTGGGAGTGGAGAAGGCATCGTTGTCCAAACCCCTGAGGGAAACATACTTGAGTACACTCTTCGGTTCAATTTGCCCACTACAAACAATATGGTGGAATATGAGACTGCCATCAATGACATCAGGCTGACCCGAGCTTTGGAGGCATGAATAGTTCACTTATACAGTGACTCGAACCTGATCATCAACTAGTTGAGTGGGGATTACGAGGCTCGGGATGAGGTGATGCAGAACTATCTGTGGATCGCGAAAGCCAAGTTATCTAAATTTAAGCATGTAGCGGTCTAACACATGCCACCGTCAAGGAATCTTTGAGCTAATTCTCTATCAAAGCTCGCCTCTTCATCACCCAGCAGAGTTCGGACGAGCTGTGTACGTGGAGAACCTTCTACACCCTAGCATGCAGGAGATAGGACTGATGAGCGTCGATCAGGAGCCAACTTGGATGGACCCCATAATCAAGTACCTTAGCATCGGAGAGATACACACTGACACCACTGAGGCTCGAAAGCTGGAAATGAGGGCTTTCTGGTATATTCTGCATGAAGGCTTGCTCTACAAGAGGCGATGGTCCATGTATGATGCACTCCCTTACCTCAAATGTTTAAATCCACGGGAAGACGATTACGTGATCCGAGACATCCAAAAAGGACTTGACGAAAACCATTGTGTAGGGAGGGTATTAGCTTGAAGGCCTTGAAACAGGTCTATTATTGGTTGACTATGGTCGAGGAGGTGATCGAGTACGTGCGAAAATGTCCAACATGTCAAAACTTCATGAAACATGACTTTGTCCCCCGGCTGACCTAGTCCCTATTATTAGCCTTGTTCCATTCGCTAAATGGGGGTTGGACATTCTTGGCCATTTCACTCCTGCGAGCCAGTAGCCACAGTTCCTGATCGTGTCCATATATTACTTCACCAAGTGGATCAAGCTGCACATTTGGCCCGCATCACCTGGAAGAACTTCACGAGTTTCATGCAGAAGTCAATAATCTGCCGATTCGATGTTCCTTGTTCTATCTTCACAGACAATGGAATGCAGTTCGATAGCGCTAGATTTAAAGAGTTCAGTTCCGAATGGAAGATCGGATTACACTTCACTTCTATAGCCCATCCCAAGCCAATGGCTTGGTAGAAGCAGCTAATACGTGTATTCTGGAGCCTCTGCGAAAGAAGGTTGAATATGCCATGGGCACGTGGCTAAAGGAACTCCCCAGGATACTTTGGTCGTACATAACGACCTACAAAGACTCTACGAGAGAAACCCCATTCATGCTCACCCTTGGGTGAGAGGCGGTCGTCCCTGTGGAGGTAGGAGAGTAGCCCCTCCTTCTCAAGCACTTCGATGAAGAGAGAAATTCAAAAGGCCTCGAGCTCAACTTACAGCTGATCGACGAGGTAAGAAATCAACCCCTCACAACCAACATCAGGCAGAAGAACCACTACAACTCCAAAGTTAGGGGCCGTAGCTTTCGTGTGGTGACTTGATCTTATGGAAGGCAACTTTCTCTTTAGAGATCACTCGACAAGGAATGCTCATCTCTAAATGGGAAGGCACCTATAAGGTGATTGATGTCCTTGGCCCTGCGACTTATCGACTCTCTACAATGGAAGGCAAAGAGCTCGGTCACCGTGGAACACTGAGCACTTGCAAAAATATTGCCAATAGAAGTACAAACAAATTGAATGAACTAAACTTATTTGTTTCTTTCTTTCATTTGTAACTTACTGAGCTAATAAATGCATGCCAAACAAAGAGTCGATTTTTTACACCTTGTATAGAATGCATGGACTAGCCTAATATTTATACCTTCTCGGGCCACTCGGCTATACGAACGGAAGGACATCCCCTTCAGGGTCCGACCGAGCTATACGACCGGGGATGAGATTTCTTTACCCTCTTGGGCTGCTTAGCTATACGAATGGAGGGGCATCCCCTTCACGGGCTGACCGAGCTAAAGATCGGGGATGAGCTTTCTTTACCCTCGCGGGCCGCTTGGCTATACAACCGGAGGGGCATCCCCTTCGTGGGCCAATCGAGCTATAAGATCAGGGATGAGCTTTCTTTACCCTCGTGGGCTACTGGGCTATACGAGCGGAGGGGCATCCCCTTCGTAGGCCGACCGAGCTATATGATCAGGGATGAGCTTTATTTATCCTCACAGGTGGCTCGGCTATACGACCAGGACCAGAGGGACATCCCCTTCGTGGGCTGACTAAGCTATACGATCAGGGATGAGCTTTCTTTACCCTCGTGGGCCGCTCAGCTATATGACCAGAGGGGCATCCCCTTTACTGGCTGACAGAGCTATACGATCGGGTATGAGCTTTCTTTACCCTCATGGGCCACTCGGCTATATGACCGGAGGGCCCACCCCTTTACGGGCCGCTCGGCTATATGACTGAAGGGGCCACCTATTTGCAGGCCGACCGAGCTATATGGTTGGGGGTAAGCTATCTTTACCCTCGCGGGCTATTCAATTATACGAATGGAGGTTCAACCATTTGCATACCGACCTAGCTATACGAACGGGGACGACCTATAACGACTTCCTCACTTTACATTCAACCAAGCCGAATAATGGACGTATCATGAGTCATTCATGTCCCAAGCTTTACATTCTCCCTATACATTCTTGCTCGCACCGTTGAGGGTGCATGTAGACGATATGGACGGCTTGGAACACTTTTTGAGCAATTACGTGATGGTTTATTCATTTTTCAAAATAATTATTTACAGAAATGCCAAGCCTATATGAAATGGCTTGGAGCAGCACCGCCAGTTGGTTGCTCATCTCGGGACGCCTCAGTCAAAGGGCCGGTCGACCTACCTACGAGTGCCAGCTTGCTCTGAAACTTCTCCTAAATCTGCGAGAATGATTCTTTAAACAGATTCGTAAGCTCAGAGGCAAGCTCTAGCTTGGGTCTCATCATTGCTTCGTTAGCAGCCATTGAGCGCTCAACTTTCTCCAAGTTAGCTATCCGAGCTTGATGCTCGGATCTTTCTTTTTGCCATCGCTCCTCAGCTTCTTTCTTCACCTAAGATAAGGAAACGACGAAATCATTGGCATCTGACAACTCCCACTCAGCAGCCACCCTTACACTCCTCTCTCTGCTTAACTCTTCCTCCAGCTCCTTATTTCGAGATTCAAGCTCAGTAACTTTTTCAGATGATGCCCGGAGCTCGATATTGGCTTCATTGCGAGCTATCTTGGCGATGGTTGCCCTTTGACGCTCCGAAGCTATTTTGGCCTTGGCATTCATCATCTCCATAACTTGATGGTGCAGTTCTGCACCTACCACTAATACATGTGCAGAACTACGGTTAGACTTGCCAATGATACAAGGCTAAAAAGAAACGGACCGAAACCTACCTGATGACAATACCAAACCACGAAGTTGGCCAACCTTTCGTGATCAACTTGACGTAGGAAATTCCGATTAGGAATGGCAATATTACGGGGCGGGGCGGGTATTTAACTACCCAAGCTTGCCCTGCCCCATCTGCGGGTCGGGCCGGGGCGGGTCTCGGGGCGGGGCGGGGCGGGTAATTTCTTACCAAAACCGGGTCGGGTCGGTCGGGTCAGGTCATCACTGCCATCCATATGAATCCCAAATAAAAGTTTTATTTGGGATTTGGGAGAATTGTGATTTATTGGTAATTTGGAATTGGGAATTGGCCGAATTGGAAGAACATTGGAACAGAGTATGAGTTATGTGATATGGGAAGACCGCATGGTTCGCATCAAAATAGTAATGTTTGTTAGAACCTCTATAGTTTATCGGGACGGGGCGGGGCGGGACGGGTTGCATACAAAGCCCAAGCTTGCACCGACCCGTCTGCGGGCCGGGGCGAGGCGGGTCAAAATCGTGGCGGGTCGGGTCAAGAGGGTCGGGCCAGGTCAATACTGCCATCCCTAATTTCGATCCCATGATAGGATGGAGTTCTCTACAAGTCGAGCGGCCAACCCATAGCCCCGAAGGGCTGACTCCACATCCCAGACGGGAAAAGAGGGATTGTGACGCTCCCCTTGGGAATATTCCGGAACAGTAGGCAATTGCCGGTTTACCAGTGGTATCCCTTCATATTCCGAGGGGATTGGTCCAACCAATGGTGCAGGAGGGACGAGACCACCCTATGGCCAGATGTCCTTCGGATAGCTTAGGGGTGGCGAATGCATCTCTGAAGATGCATTATGGACCATAATTTGGGTTTGAGGGGCTTGATCCATGGCTGCATCAACGCTCAGAGGAGTTGAGATCGAGAGGATCACCTCGTTCTTCTTCTTCTTCTTCACCTCACTGCCTTCTTCAATTGAGGGGATGGTTCTCTTCTTTTGCAAAGGGTCATCGGACCTTGACCTCGCGTTGGTAACGGGGGTCGAAAGCAGAGTCAGGCCTTTGGTAACAGTGCTGAGGAAGGAGACGATTGCACAGGTGCCCGAGATGAATTTTTGGAAGCTAAGCTCGGCTGTTCCCCTTCCTCAGATAACCTCGGGCTGGGACAAAGTGAGGGGCGAGTAGACGAGCTACCTGCTGCCCTCTTACACTTCTCTAGAAGAAGCTTTCATAGCTTAAGGCCACCTTCTCGAATTCCCGGCCGACCATTTCTGTAAGAAGAAAGAAGATTAAGTTGAGCAATCATGAAGAGAGAATCAAGGCAATAAGCGTTACCCGGGCTTCATAAGACAATCTTCATGAAGCCACCGTTTAGCATATGCTTGATCGACCTCTCTTCACGGGGGTGACTCAGTAGAAATGTGGTCGCTCCAGCCTCAACAGTGGATATCCTTGGTTCCTCATAAGCAAAAGGATTGAGGCTACCCAAATGAGTGAGAAATGTAGTTACAGTCAGCAAGGTGACAAACACAAAGGTATCCTCCCAGTTATAAGAGAGGCCAAGGATATCCCAAATAAGATTATGTTCCTTCAGGCAATGATGTGATGCCATATGCCTCGAGGGTCAGTTTCAACTTGGACAAAGAAGCTAAAAAGAGGAAGGGTTGGGTTTGTCTTATTCAACAATCAGAGCATAATAAAGCCGACCACAAGAGAAATGAGATAGGGTGCGAGCTGACAAAGGGAAAGTTCTAAAAAATTCAAAACTTCAAGAATGAAGGGGTGGAGAGGAAAGCATAGAACAAATTGAAAAACTTTCACATACACCCCGAATTCTCGTCTTTTGGAAAATTAGATCCTCTTGTTTACCTCAGGTATCCGGTACCCATAAGGAAGGGAGAGATAATCTGTTCGAATCTTGTCAGTTAAAGAAAAAGAGAGCGTGGGGACTAAATCTAGGACTTCTTGAGGCACATTTGTTGATTTGCTAGCTCATAAAATGGGAAGTGTAGGTTCCATAAGTAGTCCATTTCCCTTGCCAAGGGTTAAGTTATATTGGGGGGGATTGACGATCGACTGGGGCCTCAAGATGGGTACCTATCTGATTCTCAACATCGGAAACAAAAAAGAAGATACTAAGAGAAGCTCAAGAAAGGAAGAAGGACTACCTCGACGGATGTTGACAAAGAGCGGGAAAAGCTAGGGCAGTGGCGAAACTTCTCAGTAACAAAAATAGAAGAGTTTGGCACTCTGTCTCCTTCTCTCTATTTATATCAGATAACTTATTCCCTGACCAAGCTTAGCTGTCCGTATGAAAGCACGTGTCAACATCCAAAGTCACTGAGGTCCCGAGCCACATACCGAGGCAGCAGCTGAACCAAAGGTATGGTAATTTTGGCGGTCAAAATCAAACACTCCTTCTTCGACTAATGTACCCATTTAATAAGATATCACATCACTTAATCTCAACCGACACCTCGTTTGAGCTGTAGTGATGGGGCCATTGTTACTTCATTGGGCCAGCCCATGAAGCGGATAAGGATATTTTGCCTTAGAGGAGAAGCCCAGACGGAGTGCAGGGCCTGAGCCAAAAAGCCTAAGACTCTCTGAGGAAAGAAATATTGGATCCTGTGGTGCAAACAACGTTAGAAGGTGGGCTGAATAGTGTTGTTCAATTAAATAAACTTTTTCGTTGATTATTATAACACAATAATTTCCTTTCCAATGTTGCCTAAGAAACCAAGTAGAGTGATCTACGCTTGGTCTTTAATCAAAAAATTAAACTAAATAAATAAGAAGATTAATTACAAGCAAATAAAGATTACAATCAGAGAGATTTTACACAGCGGAATAAAAAGATAATCTTTGCAATATATTAATAAAGAATTACAAAGAGAGTATATAAACAATAAAAGAATTGCTTGCACAAGTAAATAAATACAAACGCAGAAAGCACGCAGAGACAAGAGATTTTTATCCTGGTTCCCTGCAACTTGAGTACGTCCAGTCCCTGACCAATACGCTACGAGATTCAATCCACTATTACCTTAGCAATACAATTACCTAACTTAACTCGTTAGGATTTCCAACGACCTAGTATCCCTACCAGGATTTCCAACCACCTAGCATTGACTAGGATTTTCCACAACCCTTATCACAAAGGGAATCTAAATAAAAACAAAATCCAATTCACCACAATATTTGGTGGAGATTGGTTTACACCCAATATAATTCTATAGGCAAGATATTATCGCAATTGTGCTTATGTGGCTAAAAGAATTAAAATGATCTTAGATCACACAAAGAATATAATTGAATTCGTTGTGATTTAGATTCTTTGATTTTAAAAAATCCTTCAAATAATATGAAATCAAAAAGAAAGGATTTGGAAAACAATTTTTCAATAGCCAAAAAATAAAGATGATCTTAAAATAATTCGTAGGAGAATGAAAGCAGTAAGATCAGAGAATATTAAAATAGCTTTGGCTATGATGAACGTTTGAGAGCGATTGAGAGTAATGAGAATTATTGAGAATAATATTTTTAGCTCAAGAATGACTGGTTACTAGAATTGTTCTCATGGGTCTCTATTTATAGATTTTCAAGAGAAATTTGAATTTCAGAAAATGTTTGACTTTAGCCCACAAATCAAGAAAAGCGAGAGATTGAAGGAGAAAAATCTGGGAAGTCAAATGCAGCTGATAGTCGACTTCCCAGGGAGGTAGTCGACTCCCAGTGAGTTCAATTAAAATTCTGCTCACAGCTGGTAGTCAACTCCCTCCTTTGGTAGTCGACTCCCAGAGCATATTTTTCCTTGAAACTCAGCTGAAACGATAAGTAATCATCTCCTGGGTGTTGGAGAATGACTATGAAGATTAAACGAATAGCTATGATGTAACGATCCACTACCCGGGGTACCCGATAAGTACGAATCCGTATCAGGTATTCCCGAAGAGGCGGGTGTTACGAAGGAAAAACAAAATTTCAAAACTTAAGCAGCGCAGCAGGTCCACTGCGCACTGCTGGGGTAGTACATGTAGCATTCCAACAACGCAGAACACAAAAGGGACCAATAACACAAAAACTGATATAAATAAAACACTGATACATATAAATATACAACTGTCCAATTCCAACATCACTTATACAAACCCATATACAACATATAAGCCAAATCTCATACACAACATAAAACCCACAAGTCGCCAGAGTACAAAGCACACCCCTCCAGACCTCTCACACACTCGCACCACTCTCAACTCCATCATGCTGATCTAATGTGCCTTCAACTCTACGATCCAACACCTGAAAATATCAACGGGGACACGTCACAGCGTGACCTAGTAGGAATATACATCTCTATATAGAATGTTATCCAATGCAATCAACCAAATGAGATGAAATTACTTTAGACATAAGAAGTGACATGGCACAATGCTCTAGAATACAAAGTATCTATAGGACAAGTATACATCATCTTCTACAAAGATGGCATGTCGCATTAAGGCATATGAATCAACATGTTAGAAAGAGTAGAAACTTCAACAAACTAGCAATTCGTGTCACAACTTACATTATTTGATTGGAAACTAGTTAGCAACAAGAATTATGATTCAGGGCTACATGTGTCTTAAAGTGACATGAACCTTAGAAGCAAGATGGAATATGTTAGTGACATGAACTTGGATAAGGATGCTCTCTAAAGTTAGCAAACCATAAAGGACATCTTGTAATATAGCCACTAACTAACTTTGCATAGAGTTTTAAGGGGCTTAGCAAGTGGCATTACGTGTAGTGTTCCTGACTTAAGTTTCTGATGCTTAGAATGTTATGGAAATGTTTATGAAATGCTCACAAAAATTTCGGCAGAGTTTCTCTTGCATTTATCAAATTTTTCCAATTACAACATAAGTAATATTACAAGGGAAACATGCTATAAACATAAAACAAAACATATCCTTGCTCAAGGAATCATAGGAGAAGCAACATGGTAAGTGAGGAATTTAAGGTAACGTGATCACTTAATACACTTCCAAGCAACAACATCAAGCATTATAAGGCACTAGGATGAAAATTAATAAGCCTTTCTTCTCAAATGTCCCCACACAAGATGAAGAATTGCATAATTTAAACATAATAGCAAGCTATGATTGTGAAGCTATCATCTTTACCCATTATTCTTTAAAAATGGGCCATAAATGCTAACACACTCCATTCAGACTCCAACTTGTGCATGGCACAAAAATGAAAACCAACTTGCATACAAATTATTAGCTTGATCAATTAAACAAGAAAAATTGTAACTTTCATTATGAAATATTGAAAGAGGTTTACTTGCCTACAAAGGCATTACTTTTCACAAATCCTTAAACAAAATGGCACCATGCCTGTGAATTGCTAATAAAGGCATGGGCATGGTTACTATCACACATTAAAAATGTTGATTTCACAAGAGCATGCATAGTTGCATAAGAAAGGTACTAGCTTTAATGTGGAAATGCAACTTTAGCTTATTTAAGGGCATGCAAATAACACACGAGAGAGGAGACTCACATATAACACAACTTTCAGTATACACAATTCATAAATGCAACTTCATTGACCCTAAAATACAATCATCAACAACTTACATAGGGGATGACATTTAAAATGATGACATCCTACCAACCACAACAATACAATGAGGTATCCTACAAACAACAACGCCAACAACAACTACCACACCAACACACCAACACCCACCCCATAACCCCAACAATACCAACAAATCATAAATACAACCGCAAGTCATATAGTCATAAACATAACCACAAATCACATATAATGCTCAATGATGCCATGATGCGTATGAAATACAACAAATGCAATGCAATGCAATGGGGATCCCATCAATATACCGACGTGCACATGCAAGTGATTCTACTCCGTTATCAACGTGGAGCCACCTAATGGTATCAAGAGGTTGCCCATGGAGACTTCACCCGCCTCCTACCGTGGCAACTTTGTCCATGCCCGTGCACTCCACCTTCGTGTCCTATAACATCACATCACCCACTCCATGTTTCGCATATATCCAACAACAAATTTAGCCAAATCGGCATCTCAAATTCTTTTCACATAATGCTCATTTCATACAAGAGAAATCCAATAATAAAGTGTCCAACTTTCCATTTGGGAGCAATTTATATAAATTATGAAACAAGGCAAAAGGAATGATAAAGCCTCCAACTTTCAACATGAAAGCTATTTCATTTAAACAATGTAACAAAAGGAGAACAATTTCGTTTATCATTATAACAAAATGACAACCATTTCATAAAAGGGAGCAATTTCATAAAAGA
Source organism: Scilla litardierei (assembly GCA_030789695.1). Classification (NCBI taxonomy): domain Eukaryota; kingdom Viridiplantae; phylum Streptophyta; class Magnoliopsida; order Asparagales; family Asparagaceae; genus Scilla; species Scilla litardierei. Next base: position 201,823,585 of record CM061142.1, read on the forward strand.
GAGCAATGTCGTACAAGGCAACTTGAATGTTAAACTTCCAACATTTCATCGTACCTCCAACATCCCAACATTTCCTAATAAATTTCCAACTTCCTAACATTTCAACATTCGAGAGCAATGCCAAAATGAGAGCAATCCAACTTGATTTGTGAAAATTGAACTTAAAGAACAATTCAACTTAATTAATTTCATAGCAAAAAACCGAAAGCAAGATAACAGTTGAGCATGTGTCGATATGATTTCATAGCATGGAATAGATAAAGCTATCCTCTATAACTTGACCATGTTTAGGTTGTTTAGGCTTGTATCATTTTCCACTCCCGCCTCCTACCACTCCACCCCATATGATTATACTACCATAACATTGTCTCATGGCCAATTTGGCGCAAGCATTTCCCTCTGATTTCATTCATGACTTCATGTAGACATTTTATCAAACACCTAGTTGGCATGTATAGCATGAACTAGAATGCAATAGAAAGCAACATAAAGCTTAGGCAAGGTAGCAACTCAAGCCCAAATAACCCATATCCCCATCATTTTTGCTAACAAGAACAACCATAATAATAAAATTTACTATAACAATAATCTAGATACTAATATTAACATGAAACATAGTTGGAACTAATATTTACTATAACACATAGTTGGCATGTATTCCATAACATGAAGAGATGCATCTCCATAATGAAAGATAGTCTCATTAACATGAACTTGGATGAAATTGAATAATAAACTATAAGGAGATAAAGTTCCTACCTCAAAATCAAGAGAGCTCCACCATGGTTGCAAGCTCCAAGCTCCAAAATCTCAAATCTTCCTCTTGATTTCTCATCCAAACTCAACCCTAAACAAAGCCCTCTTCCAATTTCTATTTCAACATGAAACCCCAACTCTCCTCATGAGAACTCCATGAATCCATCACCAAGCCCTAATTTCGAATTTCTCCCAAGAGTCCATCATCAATCATCAAACCCTAGCCTTCCTCTTGGAAATCCCCATACTCTTCTTTCTTCCTCCTCTTTCCTTTCTTCATTCTTCTTCAATTTCTCTTCTTCTCTTTTTTTTTCTTTCCATTTTCGTTTTTGGCCTGGGAACCCTTCGGCCTGGGAGCAAATCGGCAACATAGGGAATTCGGCCTGGGCTTGGGGAATTCGGGTGTTGCTTAGGGAAGAAGAAGTGGGGAAAGGAAAGGAAGAAAGAATGAAAAGAAGGGATCTAAGTATTTACTAGTTTGCCATTCTTCTCATCAAAAATATCTCTCCTCTCTTCTAATATCCATGCCCAACAGTCAAGCTCAAAAACAAAAACCCAACATCCAACTTGAGCTACTAAACTTTAGCTAGGCCCAAACAATATTAATAACAATAATAACAACAATAATAATCGTAATGCTAATAATAACTATAGGCCCAAATAAATATAATAATAACAATCCAACACTAACAAGAACAACATCCAAACATCAATCCTCCACCAATATTAACAATAATAATATCATTCATTACTAATTATCTCATCAACAATGATAACAACCAATAATAATTATCTCGTCACTAAAAATTATCTCATCATCAATAATAATACTTTCAACATCAATAATAATCTCGTTATTACTAACACTTCCTCTATTACTTACAACAACAATAACAATAATAATCTCATCACAATATAATAGAATAATTACGATGAAAATCCATATTACTAAGCACACCCACCAACCAAACATCAATACACAATAAATCCAATAATACCACCTCCTATACATCCATTAACATTCGATAATATATCCAAGTCATGAGTCATACAATTATATAGCCCTTCCCGTAGGAAATTACTTTGTGTAGAACAAAATTACTACACACACACATGGCTATATACATCCTACGGAGGCACGCAAACAAGTACACGCTACATATCAAACAAAAATACATACATTACCGTAAAAGGCACTAGGGCCATTACATATGCTCTCAACGAGTTTAAAAACGAGTTTGAAAAACTTTGTTTCGAAAACGTTTTGTGTGTGTGCAATAAATCTTGGCTTTAACATATTCCTAAAAGACCAACTCACACACTTAGACTTAAATGAAGACTTCTGAAGCCGATCAGATATTGTTGTAGATGCACACTTCATTTTGAATTTGAGATCCTCTTTGATTAAGCTTAAGCACGTCCCATGAGCTTCATCTTTGAGCTTCATTTGTGCTTGTCGCAGAGCTATCAAATTGTCTTCATCTTCTGAGTGTGGTTGAGCTTCTTCGGAGTATGCATAAAACTCTTTATCTATTGCACAACCTAAACACTTTAGATAATATCATTAGTACATTAACATCATTTGGTGTGCTCATCATCAAAAGTACTTAGGAGTGGGACTCGATTTCCCATCACTCTCCCCCTTTTGATGATGACACCCAAATGAAAATAAATGAATAATAGCATCAAAAATAATGAGCAAGATTACTCACTCCCCCAGCTTAGATGAGGTATGATATAATCATACTCTCCCCTGCATCAAAGCTGGTTAACAATAGCAATTATTCATTTTCGGTTTTGCATTTTACTAATTTTACTAGTCTTTTCTCCCCATTGGCATCAATAAAAAAGAATTAAAAAATATCATGAGTAGAAAGGAGTTATTATTGAATTAGTTCCTTCCCCCCATGATACCCAAATCTCGACGAAGTTTTGAAAATATATCCTTTTGCAAGGGCTTTGTGAGAATATCTGCAACTTGATGCTCAAAGGGTACAAACTTACGTTCAACATCCTTTTAACACAATGATTGTTTATGAATCTGTGTCTAATATCTATATGTTTTGTTCTAGGATGAAGAAAGGAATTCTTAGTGTGATTAATAATGCTTTTATTATCACAATAAATTATACAAGTAGATGAATTAATACTATAATCTACTAGGATTTGTTTCATCCAAAGTACCTGAGTACAAGCAAGTCCAACAGCTATATATTCTGCATCAGTAGTTGATAGTGAGACTGAACTTTGCTTTTTGCTAAATCACGAAATAAGTGAATGTCCAAGAAAATGACATGTTCCACTTGTACTTTTTCTAGTGGCTTTACAACCAGCATAGTCTGAGTCTCTAAACGAGATTAAATCAAAAGTTCTACCTTTGGGATTAAACAATCAAAAGTTAGAAGTGGTCTTAAGATATCTAAATATGTATTTTACTGTTTTAAGATGTGATTCCTTTGGATCACAATGGAATTGAGCACAAGCACATACACATACACTGAACATTATATTGGGTCGAATTGCAGTTAAGTAGAGCACAGAACCGATCATACCTCGATATGTTTTCTGATCAACCTTTTTACCTGCTTCATCTTTGTCTAAAGAAGTGGATGTGGTCATAAGTATGTTCTTTCCTGATGCATTCTCCATACCAAACCTTTTGATTAGATCTTTTGCATACTTCGTTTGGTGAATGAAGGTTCCCTCTTTTCACTACTTTATTTGTAGTCCGAGGAAGTATGTAAGTTCGCCCGTGTGGCTCATTTCGAACTCTTCCTGCATTAACTTAGCAAACTCTTGACAAAGATCATCGTTAGTAGATCCAAAAATAATGTCATCTACATAAATTTGAATAAGAATGCTATCTTCATGAATATTCTTAACAAATAATGTTGTGTCTATTTTTCCAACATTATATCCTGAGTTGATTAAGAATTTTCTTAATCTTTTATACCAAGCTCTTGGAGCTTGTTTCAGGCCATATAATGCTTTATTTAGCTTATAAACGTGTCCTATATATTTTCTTATCATGTTTAAAGCCAGGAGGTTGTTCAACATAAACTTCCTCCTTTATATATCCATTAAGGAATGCGCTTTTTACATCCATTTGGTATAATTTGAAATTTTTATATGATGCAAATGCAAGCAACATCCTAATGGATTATAGTCTAGCAACAGGAGCAAAAGTTTCGTTGAAATTGATACCTTCTTCTTGTGAGTATCCATGTGCCACTAATCTTGCTTTGTTTCTTATCACTTTTCCATCTTCGTCTAGTTTGTTTCGGTACACCCATTTTGTGTCGATGACTGGACGATCTTCTGGTCGAGGAACTAGTTCCCATACCTGGTTTCTCTCGAATTGTAGAAGTTCTTCTTGCATTGCTTCAATCCATGCTTCATCTGCAAAAGCCTCATCTACCTTTTTTGGCTCAACGTTAGAAACAAATGCAACATGTGTCATGTGTTCAATTTAAGATCTAGTTCTAACACCTACATCAATATCACTAATAACTTGTGTGTGGGTGATGTGTTACTTCAGGAAATTTTTTTGGTAAAGGAGTGGAAGTGTTATCATCAGAGATAGGTGCAATATTAGGAGCAGCATAATCATCAATAATAATGCGAGCATTATTAATAAGAGATTCATCAAATGTTACATGCACAGTCTCAACGACATCATTGGTTCTTTTATTTAGATTCTATATGCTTTACTACGAAAAGAATAACCGATGAATATGCCTTCTTCAGCTTTGGAGTCAAATTTATCTAAGTTGTCTTTTGTGTTAAGAATATAGCATTTACAACCAAAAACTCTAAAATAAGATACTTTTGGAATTTGTTGGAGCAATAATTCGTAAGGAGTCTTTTCAAAAGGTTTTCTTATTACAACTCTATTTTGAATATAGCACGCGGTTGCTACAGCTTCCGACCAAAAATATTTTGAAAGGTTTCTTTCGCACAACATTGTTCGTGCACACTCTTGGAGTGTTCTATTTTTCCTTTCACCTACCCCATTTTGAGGAGTAGTTCTAAAAAAGCAAAAGTGTGAGAAACACCTTGTTTTTCACAAAATCTTTTAAAAGGTTCATTTTCAAATTCACCGTCGTGATCACTTCTTATAGAAATAATTTTCAAAGAGTATAATCTTTCAATTCTTTTGAAAAATATTTTAAACTCACGGAAGGCATGATTCTTATTGATTAAGAATAATACCCACGTGTATCGTGTGAAATCATCAACTATAACAGATACGTATTTGGAGTCATAAAGAGATGAAGATCTAGCCTGGCTAAACAAGTCCATATGGAGTAGTTTGAGTGGCCTTTTCGAACTGAGAGCTCTAATACTGTTAAATGTACTTTTATGCATTTTTCCAAGTTGACATAAGTCACACAGTTTATCCAAATTTAAAATTTAATTTAGGAAGACCATGCACCAACTCTTTACTAGATATCTTGTTGAGTATTGGTATTTCATACCAATCTTATTTTGATGATGATCACAACATTATGTTGTTGCTAATGACTTTCATGTTTTAGTCTCACAGTTTCATTCCTAGAATATCTTTCTTGGAGACTAATCACTTGGTGCAAGGATGGACATCAAGTGGAGAAGGGCCAAAGCTTGGACTCAAGGAGTGCCAAAGCTTGGAGATGATGGGGAGAATCAAGGCATCAAGATTGAAGACTTAGACCCTAATGAAAGCAATGTAATCCATGTAATATTTACTTTATTGCTTCCTCTCTCTTTTGAGTCTAGGTTAATGTAATGCCTTGTTAGATGGTTTACTCATTCATGCATATGCATTTAACCATCTTAGTGAGCCTTAGGATTATCATAGAATCCAACCCAATAGGTTCACTTTGTCCAAAAACTCATTTGGAGTCTCTGGCTTTCCATAAGTCGCATGCTGAAGGAATAACCGTCGACTGGGTGATTTCCAGTCGCATGTAGATCCTTCTACCGTTGACTGATATGCACAGCTCAAGTCAACATTTCAATTGACTCAAACTTGAGCATTACGTACAGTCGACTGCTGCTCAGTTTATAGTCGCCTGTAGATTTACAGTCGCCTGGGAATTGGCCAACATTCGTCTGAGTAGCGTAAGTGCATTCTCTGCATCTCTCTGTCTTTTCTCCATCTTTTACAACAGACGACTGATGAAGGTATTACAGTCGCCTGACTATTTGATAGTCGAATGTATTATTGACATCAGTCTCCTGTATGCGTATCTAGAGAAAGAGTGCAGCTCTCTGTTTTATTCCATCCCCTGCAGCAGTCACCTGCTAAAGGATTAACAGACACCTGTCCTGTTTACAGTCGAATGAATCGACTTCATCAGTCGACTGTCCTGGCTCAGATTATAGCCGTTGGATATTTTCTAGCCGTTGATCAGTCGACTGTCTTATGATCATCAGTCGACTGTTTCTGTCGTTTTTGCCCAGTTTCTAGCTGTTGCTGAATTGATTCTTTGGCTGTTTCCTTGGGTTTTGGGGTTTGATATAGGGTTCCTATATATATGAGTGTGCTGCCATCTCTTATACTTCTTGATGCTATTGAATATCTCAAGAGATCTATAAGCAACTCTCAAACTCCCTCATTTCCCTCTTTTGAGCTCTCATTCCTCTTCATGCATTGAAGTCCAGCTTAAGGGAATTCATCCAAGTGCTTTCAAGCATATCTCAACACTTGGAGATCCTCTTCCATGCATTGCATCCAGTTATGAGTAAGCATCTCAAGGCATAGGTAAGAGTATTTATTTTATTTGCTGAATTTGTATCTCTAATTCTCTTAGTGGGCATTAGTCACACTCTCTTTGTGGGAGTTTATCTCTTTGTGGGATTAGGATATTCTCTTAGTGGGTACAACTCTCTTTGTGGGAGTAACTCTCTTTGTGGGAGTTTAGTGTCCTAGTGTAGGGCTAACCCTAATTCTCTGAGTGGGAGTTAGTGATTCTCTGTGTGGGAGTCTTGATCCTCATGTAGGATTGGTTGGGTCCTTGTGTGGGGGCATAAATCCTCTTTGTGGGGTATCTCCTTGTGAGATTTGTACTCACTTCTCTGTGTGGGAATATAGTGGATATTGGTGAGGCTGGACGTACCCAAGTTTGGGGAACCATGTTAAAATCTTGTGTTTGCGTTTGGATTAATTGTGTCATTTAATTCCTCTTGCATTTATAATTCCGCATTTGCAAGTTTAATTTTAATTGAAAATTTTACTGCCATTACACTATTCACCCCCCTCTAGTGTGTGTTGTTAGTATTGCAAGGGTAAGGCGATCCTTACAATTGGTATCAGAGCAAGGTTATAGCATATTGCAACAATGGCATTCAACGCCTCATCCGCGTCTCATGCAGAAGGTCATTCAACCGTCCGACCCCCGCTCTTCGACGGAACCAACTACCCAAGTTGGAAGATCAGAATGATGATCTACTTGGAGGGTCAAGACATATGGGACATTACGGAGGTGTCATTTGAGAAGCCCACTACTCCTGCGGCTTCAAGGACAAAGGCGGAGAAGGACTCGATCAAGTATGCGAGGGCTATGAATGCATTCCGTTGTGCCCTCTCAGCAAATGAGTTCAACCGCATCTCCATATGCAAAACGGCCAACGAAATTTGGCATACTTTGGAGATTTGTCATGAGGGGACTACAAAGGTAAAGAAATCTAAACAAACTGTGTTTAGATCTAAATATGAATTGTTTAAGATGCAGGAAGGCGAAAGCATTTCAGAGATGTTCACAAGGTTCACTGATATTGTGAACGCTTTGGAGGGACTCGGGAAGATGATTTTCTAAGAGGATCGTGTAGAGAAGATCCTTGACTCTCTCACACCTCGTTGGGAGTAAATGCCAACGGAATTTTGAAGTCATATGACACGTCCAAATACACCGTTGAGGAGTGCATTGGTAATCTCATGGCGTATGAAGTAAAGCTTCAACACAAGAAGGAGATTCAACCATCAAAGCCCGAGAAGTCGGAGAAGCTCAAGGGGTTGCATTCCATGCCAAGGAGGAGCCAATCAATTGGAGAAAGAAATTCCATAGATAAGCTCCTAGTGAAGAAGATGAACTAGATGAAGCAAGTAGAGAAGAAATTGAGAATCTTGTCGAACAATTCAAGGCATTCCTCAAGTGCAAGCAAGGTAAGTCTTTGTCAAAGTTTGCCTCCGATTCTAACAAGGTTCCTACTTGTTACACTTGCAGTGGAAAAGGTCACTTGTCCACCGAATGCCCTTCCAAACTCAACAAAGAAACTTACAAGGGTAAAGGGAAGAAGCATTGGAAAGGAAGGTCCAAGTCCAAAAATCACGAGAAGGGACTTGTCGGGACCTTTGATGATTCGAGTGAGGACACATCTAGTAAAGAAGAAGAGGATGCAAAGGAGGATGCTCACGCATGCTTTGTATCCATTGATGTTCCTACTCCAATCCCCTCTGGATTAAATGAAGAAGAGTTGGATGCTTGGCTCGACGCTTACAATTCCTATGAGGAATCTTGCCTCATGGCTATGTAGGAGAAGTCTTCATCAAGCTCTAGCAAGGAAGATGTCGATGATGAGATTGAGGAGAAGATCTCATATGAGGAGCTTGAACATCGTTTCGGTATGGTTTCCGAAAATGCTAGTAAGTGTATTAACTCTTACAATAAATTGAAAGCAAAATATAAGATTGATAAGAGTAAGTTCCATGTATTAGAAATTACTAGTGTAATCCATGATGAAAATCATGCTTATGACACTAGTGTGAGAGAGACACTTCTTTCTCAAGTTAAGGAATTGAGCCTTACAAATGAAAATCTTGTTGCTCAAAACCTTAGCTTAGGATCTCACATTCAAAAACTTACGTTAAAATGTGAAGAGGAATCCCGTAAGCTCATAAGCTTTGTATATTCTAAGGATTCACTCCACGATTTGTTGGAAAAACAACATCGGGCAAATCATAGAGTAGGTTTGGGGTATATTCAAAATGTGGTATCCAAACCCACCTCTAATTCCTCTTATGGTGCAAATACAAGAAATATTGTTAAAGCACCTAAGAAGAATCACCATGCTTTCTTGTACAACAATAACATCAACAAGAAGCATGTAGATCACGAGGTAATGAGGAAGAATGAAAAATCTTCATTTTTTGCTAAGAAGCAAAATCCTCGTTCTTTGCATGCCAAGAAATTAGTTTCTACACCTAAGCATGCCACATTCATCCCTCTTGCAAAGGCAAAACCATTGCCTAGAAAATCCTTGAGTTTATGGGTTCCGACTAAGGTTAGTGTGCAAGAGAGGGATAGTTACATCAACTCTCTAGTTAGGGATGTGATCATCTCATGTGATTACATTAGGAAATCAAACTCCTCTGGGGTTTGGTTGCCTAATGCTTAGGTTCCTACACATATGCATATTGCATGGGTATTGTGCTTGAATGTTTATTTTTAGCATACCCATTGTGTGTGTGTGTTTCATGATTTTGAAAATATTTTCAAACTTATTTTTTCATGAAAATGGGGACCTTGGGGTTTATTGACATACATGCATTTTTGATCCATGTGTGTGTCAATAGGGGAGTTAATATGTTATATGTTTAAAATATTTTAAGACATATTTTAACTCTCATTTCGGGGGATGTTTGAGATCATTATTTACATTTGGTTATTTTTGATCTCAAACCAAACCTCTTGTTTATTGCCAACATGTTTCATGTTATATTTGTTTTTGCAATATTCTTTGTGTTTCTTTGAAGCTTGATTTTTTCATAACTATTGCTTTGATACACTTTAGGCCCATGGCTCCATTAATTGTATATCAATTTGTAAAGAGGATTAATTTCCAAGATTCTTTTTCTACAATTGGTATTGACCTCAATTGTTAGAGATTGTTAATTTCCTTCTTTATAATTGGTATTAGATCCTAGAAGTCAAAAGTTGACTATTTCTATGATCTAGGTGGAGCATGGGATAGTGAATTGATACCCACTAAATTTTTCAATTTGGTATCATACATTTCCTTAGTCTTGCATATTGTCACATCTTGGTTAAGATGTCAAAGGGGGATATATTTGATGTCCACCTTTTTGACGATGTCAAGGGGGAGAGTTATATGCATTATGTAACCATATAGGGGAGAGTTATATACATATGTATATGGGGAGAGATTTATGGGATTAGATAAACCTTTCATGTTTGCATGATATTATCTATTACATTTGGTTTATGTAATCCATGCCTATTATATGTCACCATGATCTTATTTGGTGGAATGAGTATTTACTATTGTGTAGCTCATTGTATAATTGGTGCATATAAGTAGGCGGAGCTCATTAGCATTGTGCTTTAATTCTTTGTGTCTTACATAATGTGTGTCATCATCAAAAAGGGGGAGATTGTTGAGTATTGATGTTTCATACCAATCTTATTTTGATGATGATCACAACATTATGTTGTTGCTAATGACTTTCATGTTTTAGTCTCACAGTTTCATTCCTAGAATATCTTTCTTGGAGACTAATCACTTGGTGCAAGGATGGACATCAAGTGGAGAAGGGCCAAAGCTTGGACTCAATGAGTGCCAAAGCTTGGAGATGATAGGGAGAATCAAGGCATCGAGATTGAAGACTTAGACTCTAAGGAAAGCAATGTAATCCATGTAATATTTACTTTATTGCTTTCTCTCTCTTTTGAGTCTAGGTTAATGTAATGCCTTGTTAGATGGTTTACTCATTCATGCATATGCATTTAACCATCTTAGTGAGCCTTACGATTATCATAGAATCCAACCCAATAGGTTCACTTTGTCCAAATACTCATTTGGAGTCTCTGGCTTTCCATCAGTCGCCTGCTGAAGGAATAACCATCGACTGGGTGATTTCCAGTCGCCTATATATCCTTTTACAGTCGACTGATATGCACAGCTCAAGTCAACATTTCAATTGACTCAAACTTGAGCTTTATACACAGTCGACTGCTGCTTAGTTTACAGTCGCCTGTAGATTTACAGTCGCCTAGGAATTGGCCAACAGTCGTCTGAGTAGTGTAAGTGCATTCTCTGAATCTCTCTGTCTTTTCTCCGCATCTCTCTGTCTTTTCTCCATATTTTACAGCAGACGACTGATAAGGTATTACAGTGGCCTGACTATTTGACAGTCGACTGTATTATTGACATCAGTCGCCTGTATACGTATCTGGAGAAAGAGTGTAGCTCTCTGTTTTATTTCATCCCCTGTAGCAGTCGCCTGCTGAAGGATTAACAGGCGCCTGTCCTGTTTAAAGTCGACTGAATCGACTTCATCAGTCGACTGTCCTGGCTCAGATTATAGACGTTGGATATTTTCTAGCCGTTGATCAGTCGACTGTCTTACGATCATCAGTCGACTGTTCCTGTCATTTTTGCCCAGTTTCTAGCCGTTGCTGAATTGATTCTTTGGATGTTTCCTTGGGTTTTGGGGTTTGATATAGGGTTCCTATATATATGAGTGTGCTGCCATGTCTTATACTTCTTGATACTATTGAATATCTCAAGAGATCTATAAGAAACTCTCAAACTCCCTCAATTCCCTCTTTTGAGCTCTCATTCCTCTTCATGCATTGAAGTCCAGCTCAAGGGAATTCATCCAAGTGCTTTCAAGCATATCTCAACACTTGAAGATTCTCTTCCATGCGTTACATCCATTTATGAGTAAGCATCTCAAGGCATATGTAAGAGTATTTATTTTACTTGGTGAATTTGTATCTCTAATTCTCTTAGTGGGAATTAGTCACACTCTCTTTGTGGGAGTTTATCTCTTTGTGGGATTATGATATTCTTTTAGTGGGAATAACTCTCTTTGTGGGAGTAACTCTCTTTGTGGGAGTTTAGTGTCCTAGTGTAGGGCTAACCCTAATTCTCTGAGTGGGAGTTAGTGATTCTCTGTGTGGGAGTCTTGTTCCTCGTGTAAGATTGGTTGGGTCCTTGTGTGGGGGCATAAATCCTCTTTGTGGGGTATCTCCTTGCGAGATTTGTATTCACTTCTCTGTGTGGGAATATAGTGGATATTGGTGAGGCTGGACGTACCCAAGTTTAGGGAACCAGGGTAAAATCTTGTGTTTGCGTTTGGATTAATTGTGTCATTTAATTCCTCTTGCATTTATAATTCCGCATTTGCAAGTTTAATTTTAATTGACCTTTTATGTTTATAACACCTGGCAGCCTATCCACATTCGATGTTAACAAAAAATTATAGCACCCATTCCGAAGGGTCTCTTTAACGAGAAAAGGGCCATCCGACGTTTTTTGCGCGAGTTGTGACTTGGCTCGCACAGTGTCAGCAACTTTTAGTACAAGTTACCCAGGATAAATATTGGTCTAACTTATAGATCATATGCCTTAACCAATTTTACTGCCATTACACTATTCACCCCCCTCTAGTGTGTGTTGTTAGTATTGCAAAGGTAAGGCGATCCTTACATATCTTACTCATGTTTTTGATGTTTACATGACCAAAACGTCTGTGCCATAGCAACGGGTCATCTGTTGAAACAATCAAGAAAACATTTGAATCATAATCATTTAATCTAAGCACATAAATATTTTTTACTCGCTTACCTTTAACAAGAATATTTTTCATATCTTTATCATAAACCAAGCAAGCATCTAATGTAAAAATAACTTTCAAACCTTTATCGCATAATTGACTTATGCTTATCAAGTTGTGCTTTAGCCCGCTTACCAAAATGACGTCTTTGATAAGAAGCTTCGAAGGATCGCCAATATTACATATGCCAATAATTTTACTTTTCTTTTTGTCGCCAAAGTTACGGTTCCTCCATCATACATTTTAGAGCGCTAAGTAGTTTCGCATTCCAGGTCATGTGTGCGGAGCATCAGTTGTCCATTATCCATATGTCCTGAAGGAAAATAATTGAATGTATTTGGTACCAACTAATAATTGTGTCGGGGCTGTTAGACAAAATTTCTGTCAATATGTACAATCCTAAGTATTGGGTATCAAAGTGATAAACATGAAGCATGTGGATACTCTAAAAGATGCATATATGTAAGGATCATTTATTAGGAACCCAAATTCGATTTGAATTTGATTTCCTATACATACTTTTAAACATGTTGGAAACATAAACATTCTTTTCATGATTGTTCAAATATTTTGGTACCCAAATAGTATTATTTCTAACAAATCTATTTGAACCATGTGTATGATTTGTGTTATGTGCAACATAATTGTGACAAATAACATTGTGATGAGAATCATGATGAATTTTGTGTTTAGCATTATTACCATAAATAAAAGCATATTGCTTCACGTCTTTATGCACAATATTTTGAACAGATTTATTCTTAGAAGTAGATGCATGCATACAAGATAGAGTAGCTTTCACATTTGGTTTGTTCTTAACCTTTTCAAGTTTTATAAAAAGTTCCTCATGTTTGAGCTTAATTGACACAATATCATTTGCAAGTATATTGAATTTATCACTCAAGGTAGAAACATATACAGCATGTTCATTTTTCAAATCATCATGATTACAAACTAATTTATCATATTTGATTTTCAAATTCTCATGATCATTACAACGATGTTTCATAGACTCATATTCATTTGCAAGAGAATCAAATTTGTTCTTAATGTTGTCATGTTCATCATGCAAATCATTAAACTTGATATCCAAATTTTTGTGTTTCCTTTTCAATTTTTTGTATTCTCTAAACAGATTTTCATATGCACTTGCGATATCAAAATCGTTTTCATCATCAGAACTACATACCTCATTTTTGTTGTCTTGATAAGCCATCATGCATACTTCCTTTCCAGAGCTCTTATAGTTAGATTGGGTTGTCTCCATAGGTGTTCGGGTTGTATTCGAACTTGATCCGAATCTTTCTTCCAATATGTTAAGAATTTGATGTGCAATATCTGCCTCTTCTACAAGACCTAACATCTCATCAGTTAAACCAGTATGAAGTAGATGTATTACCTTTATGTTGCTAAAGTAGGCTTCTTCTTGATCCGGATTCCATTGAGTTTGAGGAATGGTTGGAACTTCATAAGGTTCTTTAAGAAATTGTGCGTATTTTAGATCTTGTGCCTCCAAGTAGATCTCCATCATTCTCTTCCATTGGGGATATGGAAGTGCCGTTGAAGGTTGGTGGAGTAAGAATGCTATATTCGAAAGGACAAAACGTTGTTAATGCCATCTCCTTTGACCTTGCTCTGATACCAAGTGTTGGATCCTGTGGATGGCAAATAACACTAGAAGGGGGTGGTTGAATAGTGTTGTTCAATTAAATAAACTTTTTCGTTGATTATTATAACACAATAATTTCCCTTCCAATGTTGCCTAAGGAACCAAGTAGAGTGATCTATGCTTGGTCCTTAATCAACAATATAAACTTAAACAAATAAGAAGATTAATTACAAGCAAATAAAGATTACAATAAGAGAGATTTTACACAGTGGAATAAAAAGATAATCTTTGCAATATATCAATAAAGAATTACAAAGAGAGTATATAAACAATAAAAGAATTGCTTGCACAAGTAAATAAATACAAATGTAGAAAGCATGCAGAGACAATAGATTTTCATCATGGTTCCCCGTAACCTAGGTACGTCGAGTCCCCGACCAATAGGGTACGAGATTCAATCCACTATTGCCTCAGTAATACAATTACCTAACGTCACTCGTTAGGATTTCCAATGACCTAGTATCCATACCAGGATTTCCAACCACCCAGCCTTGACTAGGATTTTCCACAACCCTTATCGCAAAGGGAATCTAAATAAAAACAAAATCCAATTCACCACAATATTTGGTGGAGATTGGTTTACACCCAATATAATTCTATAGCCAAGATATTATCACAATTGTGCTTATGTGGCTAAAAGAATTAAAATGATCTTAGATCACACAAAGAATATAATTGAATTCATTGTGATCTAGATTCTGTGATTTTAAAAAATCCTTCAAATAATATGAAAACAAACAAGAAAGGATTTTGAAAACAATTTTTCAATAGCCAAAAAATAAAGATGATCTTAAAATAATTCGTAGGAGAATGAAAGCAGTAAGATCAGAGAATATTAAAACAGCTTTGGCTATGATGAACGTTTGAGAGCGATTGAGAGTAATGAGAACTTTTGAGAATAATAATTTTAGCTCAAGAATGATTGGTTATTAGAATTGTTATCATGGGTCTCTATTTATAGATTTTCAAGAGAAATTTGAATTTCAAAAAATGTTTGACTTTAGCCCACAAATCAAGCAAAGCGAGAGATTGAAGGAGCAAAAACTGGGAAGTCAAACGTAGCTGGTAGTCGACTCCAAAGGGAGGTAGTCGACTCCCAGTGAGTTCAATGAAAATTCTTCATCCATAGCTCGGTGTGACAGTGATAAGACGATCTTCCAATAGGTCGGACTTAACTGCATCGTGTATAAGTCTCTTACTGACTTAAGCATTTGTGGGGATTTGGGTTGGAACCCAGATCCGAGCCCCTGACGATTTGTGTGTGATGCAGATAGCTCAACATATAGCTTGAAGTTAGGTTGACCTCCCCCAATAGCTTGGACTTAGTTCTCCCTGACCCAAATTCTGCCATCCTTGATCGCGCTCGGATATACACCCGAAAAACGACTGTAGTCTTACCGTAAGCACACGGTGTAGTGGCGAGCGGGTATCGAACACATGGAGGACAATTGACAGTACTCTATCTTAATCACCTAACTATTGGTGATAGAATGGAATGGTTTCGAAAATGTTGTCACGGTCGTTCAATTAACAAATTGAATTCTATATAATAAAAGCGTCTAGGGCCAGGAAATCTCCACTACGGATCGTTATTTATCTTAGTAAATCGTGAATCTCAATGTTGCAAGGCTTGAATTGAGGTGCCTCCAGTACGCTCACAATAAGCTCAAAAAAAGTCTGAATACTCCCTGGAATATGTGGGTATTTATAGGGGTACTAAGTCTCGGTGGCGGATGTGAATTTTTCGCTCAAACCCGCTTCATAATCACACAAACCCGCAAACCCTAAGTCGGTGCAATTCTGGGCCATTCGATCAGTGCGGGATGGACTGTGGGCTCGCCACATGGCAAGCGGATTCAGATCTTTTGCCTGTGCATGCCTGCTTTGCATTTGAGCCCAGCTCAGATTAATTTACGACCGTTGGATTTGAAATCGTAGGCCTTCGACCAAATTTGGCAAGAGCAAGACGACCAAGCTGTTGCTGTGTGAAAGGATCCAGAGTAGAAAGAGGTAGAACTCCAATGGTTGTGGTAGTGGAGGCTGATATCCAAAAAAGGAAAAGCGTGCCTGTCGAGGCCTTTTCCCGTCTTTTGTACGAGCATGGCCAGGTTGCTGCCCTTCTGGAGGAGTTGGAGAGGACTTGGCAAACTTTCCAAGAGTAGGAAGAAAACCGCTCCTTCGCCTGCTTCATCTCTTGATCCCAGTTCGATGCGGGTACGAGCGTGGACGTTGGATCATCATTGCGTGGTTGTGAGCTGGCCATGTCGCCTGCAAAGCTGAGTCCATTGTGGCTTCGATCTGATCTGTTGGATCTGCATCGTGTGCTCCACAATGAACCATGTCGGCGTCTTCGTTTGCACCGTTTGATCAAAATTGGGCGGTCAACTGATCGTCGCGTCGCCCCTCAATGCTAGATTGTTGGATATGAGTGAGAATCGATGGATTTCTACCACGTGTCCACCCCACCGAGCGGGTAGCCATATTTGCGCCGTATTTACATATTTTCCTTCGTATTACTGCATTTTAATTGGTATTCTGCATTAAAAATTAATAGAAATTAGCACAGATCTCAGAAAAATACAAATAAATAGTCGTTGGAATCGTGAGATCGAGATATTTATATGAAAAATATGAAAGAACTGATATTCCCAATAAAATTCCATTTTATGCATAGAATATGAGTTTGCTCTAATATATAAGGGTATTCAAAATACGATCGTATTAGAGACCAAATAAGTATCATATATGCACAAAATGGGGCTAAATGAGTGGCTAAATATGTAATATTTACCATGAATCACACCCCCAACTAGCGAACGACTTAATCGGATGTTTAGAAAAATATTAAATCCTTCCAATTGTTTATGGCTTGGCTCAATAACACACTTTCCATCATAATATTTACCACGAATATACACAATTATGAATGACATCAAATCCATGTCATTTTCTCTAATCTAGTTTAAATACATAACATACAAGCATCTTTTTGCGTAGGCCAAAAGTATAACACAACATCAATTCATAACTTTGTAATTTTCAAGGAAGCGGCATTATTTAAAGATCGTCTGATTCATGGATGTTGAGTTTGCCAAATCTTTTTTCTTTTTCTTTTTTTTCTTTTTTTTTGTTTTTTGGTTTTTTTAGTGCACTCCCGATACATCCATCTTTCGACATGAATCTCCAATGCTTCCTGAGGCACGAAGACCCGGCTACTTGATAAACTCAAGGGAACGGTACACTTTATTATTTTTCTCATTTTTTCTTCTTTTTTTTCAAAGGCAACTCACACCCATTCATTAGATTCACATTTCAGCACATATTTATGGCCGCATTCCTCTTCAAAAAGAAAATTAGTCCTATCAATCATGTCTACTTTAAACTTATGCATCACAACGACTTGCTTGGAATTAATTCAAACCATTTCGAGATATTAGTCATGAGATTTGAAACTTTTCATAAGGAGCATATTAATGATTAATTCCATGAAGAGAAAAATAACGATATCAAGCCATAAACAATTTTTAGAATGCCATTAATGCATAAATATCCGATAAAGTGACACTTTAAGAGGGCTTAAATGATGGTTAAGAAGATGAGTGATGGTGATTTATTCTTTTCTCTCTCTCTTATTTTTAAAAAAAACTACAATAAAAAAATCTCTTAATAAAAAGTCTAATACACTCCCCCCAACTTAAAGACAAACATTGTCCTCAATGTTGAAAAGAGAATACTAGAGTCAAAGTTCCTAAGAAAAATAAAAAGTGTAAAATAAATAAAAAATCTACTACTACTGAGTAACGAAAGAACACACCGGTTTAAGTGCCACCCGAAGGTGGGTCCATAAGCTCCATGGTTGTGCCCTCCTTGGTCCAAAGCTCCTGAAAGTGTTTCAGTCATTGACCATTGACTTTGAACTCTCTTCCATCATTCTCATTCACCACAGTCACCGCTCCATGTGTAAAAACTTATTTGACATGAAATGGGCCCGACCACTTGGAACGTAGCTTTCCTGGAAATATATGCAATCGTGAGTTATAAAGAAGAACTTTGTCCCCAAGCTTGAATTCCTTCTGTAGGATCGTCTTATCATGCACAGCTTTCATTCCTTCCTTCGCCAATTTTGCATTTTCATATGCTTCCCTTTGTAACTCCTCAAGCTCCAAGATCTGCAACTTAGGAGAATCATTCGATGAGTCATCAAGCAAATTTAAATTTTTAATAGCCCAATAAGATTTATGCTCTAATTCAACGGGGAGATGACAATTTTTTCCATAAACTAAACAGTAAGGAGACATCCCTAAAATAGTCTTGTATGACGTCCTGTAGGCCCATAAAGCTTCAGGCAATCGCAGACTCCAATCTTTCCGCGTGGGATTCCGTTTTCTGAAGGATATTCTTGATCTCTCTATTTGCAAGTTCAGCTTGTCCATTCATTTGGAGATGGTATGGAGTGGAAACTTTATGTGTTACCCCAAACTTCTTCCTCAGATTTGCGAAGAGCCTATTGCAAAAGTGGGAACCTCTATCACTAATAATGGCCTTTGGCACTCCAAAACGTGCGAAAATATTTTCTTTCAAGAACTTTAGCACGATAGATGCGTCATTTGACCTGCAAGGAATAGTCTCCACCCATTTAGAAACATAATCAATTGCAAAGAGTATGAAAACATAACCAAACGAAGGTGAAAAAGGTCCCATAAAATCAATCCCCCCAACAATCAAATATTTCTATCTCTAACATGGGATTTAATGGCATCATATTTCTTTTTGTGATTCCTCCCAACTATTGACAACACACACATGATTTACTATAAGCATATGCGTCTTTAAACATGGTGGGCCAGAAAAATCCACTTTGTAAAATTTTTGTAACAATTTTATGAGTAGAAAAATGTCCTCCACATATCCCGTCATGGAAAATTGTAAAACACTACTAATCTCATGATCGGGTATACATCGTCTCACAATTTGGTCTCCACAATATTTAAAAAGATAAGGATCGTCAAAGTAGAAAGATTTTACCTCATGTTTGAAACGTTTAAAATCAAGAGCGGACCAATGAGGTGGAGTTCTACATGTCACCAAATAATTGACTATGTCCTCATACCATGGTAGAGTAGAGACGAAAAAAAGTTGTTCATCGGGGAAGGAATCTCTCAATGGTGTATCTGATGACTCCGTGCCTATCGTCAATCTAGAGAGGTGATCTGCTACATGATTTTCCACTCCCTTCTTGTCTCGTATCGCGATGTTGAACTCCTGCAAAAAAAGAATCCATCGTATAAGTCTCGGCTTTGCATTCTTTTTAGATAATAAATATTTGAGTGCAGAGTGGTCTGTATAGACGACGATGGGCGATCCCAAAATGTAGCTCCTGAACTTGTCCAATGCAAATACCACAACAAGTAATTCCTTCTCTGTTGTCGTGTAATTTCTCTAGCATCGTTCATGGTCTTACTTGCATAATAAATCACATAAGGAACTTTTTCTTTCTTTTGCCCAAGAACCGCCCCCACCGCGTAATCACTCGCATCACACATAATCTCGAAAGAAAGAGTCCAATCTGGAACCTGCAAAATAGGCGATGAGACAAGTAAGGATTTCAGTTTTTCAAATGAATTTTGGCGCTCGCGTGTCTAAATAAATTCAGTATTTGAAGTTAATAAATTGCAAAGAGGTCGAGAGATAGCGCTGAAATCCTTTATGAAGCATCTATACAATCCTGCATGACCCAAGAAGGAACGAATATCTCTGACGCTTTTTGGTGTTGGCAACTTCTCTATAACCTCAACCTTCGAACGATCCACTTGAATACCTGCTTTAGAAACTAAGTGACCAAGTATCAAACCTTCCATAGTCATGAAGTTGCACTTTTTCCAATTGAGTAGCAAGTTCTTCTCTTTACACCTGCACAAAACAAGGGCTAAGTTAGATAAACAATTTTCGAAAGAAGTGTCATACAGAGAAAATCATCCATAAATACGTCTACTATCTTTTCAACCATATCACTAAATATGCTTAACATGCAACATTGAAAAGTAGCAGGTGCATTGTATAATCCAAATGGCATCCTCCTAAATGCGAAAGTTCTAAAGGGACAAGTGAAAGTGGTTTTCTCTTGGTCCTCTAGAGCAATCTCTATCTGATAATAACCTGAGTAGCCATCTAGAAAATAATAATATTCATTACCAGCCACTCTCTCTAAAATTTGATCTAGGAAAGGCAAAGGAAAGTGGTCTTTTCTAGTTTTTGAATTTAACTTCCTATAATCAATGACATTCTCCATCCAGTGGTGGTTCGCATAGGTATGAGTTCATTATTTTTATTTTTAACCATAGTTAAACCAGATTTCTTAGGGACAACTTTAGTTGGACTGACCCACTTGCTATCAGAGATTGGATAAATAATTCTAGCATCAAGTAATTTAAAAACCTCACCCTTTACCACTTATTTTAACGTCGGGTTCAACCGACGTTGCATTTTACGCGTAGGTTTTGCATCATCCTCAAGCTAAATATGATGTGTACAAGTTAAGGGATTTATACATTTGATGTCTGCAATAGACATCCAATGGCCCCTTTATGTTCCCTAAGTACATCAAGCAATGAGTGTTCATGTTCAAGTGCAAGTTTGGAAGATATTACCACTGGGATGGTCTCATCTTTTCCAAGGAAAGCATACTTCAAGTAATCCGGCAATGGCTTCAGCTCAAGTTTT
The DNA here is from genome assembly GCA_030789695.1 of Scilla litardierei. Taxonomy (NCBI): domain Eukaryota; kingdom Viridiplantae; phylum Streptophyta; class Magnoliopsida; order Asparagales; family Asparagaceae; genus Scilla; species Scilla litardierei. The sequence continues at coordinate 201,844,293 of CM061142.1, forward strand.
GGATGCTCCGCGTCAGAGGGTAATTGTGGGGTCAATCCAATTGGTAGTGGTTCAAATCTTGGTGCCCATGCTTCCCTTGATTTTTCATGAGTGCCCTGCACAAAATAAGACTTATTAATATCATCAAAATTATAATCAATATAATTAGATTCACATTCATACTCAGCCTCAAAATAATCTTCAATCAAATTTTCAATTAAACATACCTCTTCAACACTTTCAACATCTGTTGGCAATTTACATGATTTAAAGATATTTAATTCAAGCTTCATGTTACCAAACGTTATCTTCAACTGTCCATCCCTACAATTGATTACAACATTGCATGTAGCTAAGAATGGACGTCCCAAAAATGACAGGAGTGATGTTACCATAAGGTGGTCCATGTATGTCTATGACGATGAAATCCACAAGGTAGTAGAACTTGTCCATCTGAACTAAAACATCCTCTACGCAACCTCTTGGAAATTTCATTGATCTGTCTGCTAAATGTAGCACCACTGGCGTTGGTTTTAACTCTCCCAAATCTAGTTGCAAGAAAACAGAGTAAGGCAAAATATTCACACTAGAACCCAAATCAAGCAAAACATTTCCAAAACTCTTAGTTCCTATAGTGCATGGAATAGTAGGAGAACCTGTATCTTTGTATTTGGGTAGAGTGTTATGTTGAACAATGGCACTTATCTGTTGCGTGAGAAAAGCTTTCTTTTTCACATTAAGCATCCGTTTCACAGTGCATAAGTCCTTTAAAAATTTAGCATAGGCATGCACTTGGTTTATCGCATCAAGCAAGGATATATTAATTTTTACCTGTTTGAAGATGTCCCTAATTTCTTCCTGATACTTATCTTTTGAGGGTGGTGCTAGCCTCTGTGGAAATGGAGCTGGAGGTATATATGGTTCAGGCTCTTTTTCTTTGACCCCCTCTTTTTCTAAGCTTTTCTTCTCCTCTTGCAACTTTTGTGGTACATGCTCATTCTCTTTCTCCTCCACTATTTGTTCATGCCTAGGTAGTTTTGGCTTTTCTATTTCTCGTCCGCTACGCAAAGTCATCACCGCCTTACATGGTTTCACGTTATCACCTGAAAAATAAGAGGAATTTATGTTTGGATTTGCAACAGATTGAGCTAATAAAGTACCTTTTTCAAAAGATGCAGCAATTTTAGAAATTTTTTCGTTAAGTTGCTGAAACTGCTGCTGAAATTGTTGTTGAAGCTGTTGTTGTTGTTGATTCTGCATTTGCATCATTTGCTGAAGTACGGCTGTGATATCAGTGCTTTGATCCTTCTTCCCTTGACTGCTTGCATGATTTGGATGGTGGTAAGGAGTAGTCGTCTGTTGCACCGGCTGCTGTGGTCCCCATCTCAAATTTGGGCGATTCTTCTAAGAAGAGTTGAAAGTGTTCGAATTTACTCCTTGATTTGACACCCAATTCACTTCAGTTTGTGGGTTCCTTATAGTCTCTTTCATATCAGGGATCGTGGGACAAACAGACGTGTCATAAGTGGGCTGCTCACAAATAGCGCAAATAGTCCAACTTCGACTGCTTTTATCGCTCTCAAGTCTATGTCTTGTAGCCTCTGCATCAGCAATGCATCCACCTGTGCTCTTATTGCATCGTCTGGCTTCAATGAGTGCATGCCTCCTTTAGATGGTGAAAGTGGCTCCGATCTGTTAAACTCTGAAGTAGACTCCCATCTCCTCGCTTGCTCCGCTATGGTCTCCATGTTATCCCAAGCCTCCGTAGGAGTTTTCTGACAGAATTCACCGTTGCACATTATCTCAATGTATTGCCTAGTTTGTGGCTGCAGGCTGTCGTAAAAGAATCCAATAGCACTGCTTTTGTCGTATCCATGGTGTGGGCAAGCGATCAAAAGGTCCTTGAATCTCTTCATGCTTGGTCGTACGTCTCCTTCTCTCTCCGCGAAAAGGACATGATTTGTCGCTTCAAGGTACGAGTCCTCTGCAAAGAAAAGAATTGTTTTAGAAACTCAGTTTATAATTGTAACCAAGTAGAGTAGATCTAGGTGACAAAGAATTAAACCAATTTTTTGCTTTATCTTTCAGAGAGAATGGAAATAATTTAATATAAATGGAATCAGAGCTAATTTTTCCATCCAACTGTGTCGAGTATACTTCTTCAAAATTCTGACATGTAAATAAGGATTATCATTTTCTATGCCATGATACGATGGTAAGAGTTGAATTACACCTGGCTTCAAATTAAAATCATGAGCATCCGCAGGTAGAACTATGCATGAATCAGACACCATCCTAGATGGCATATAAATTTCCAATAAAGGTCTTTCTTATGCAGGTGGTGTGATATATGTTTCATCATTATTATTAGCCATATTTTCTATTCGTACTAATCTATGTGAAGTAGGAGACCTATGCCACATAAAATATCAGAAAAAGATGTTATTTTTATGTTTTTATATTTTATGCATTTTTATGTAATAGAAAGCAAATAAAAGTCCAAAACTAAAGATGGAAAGATCTCACCGAATATTCCTCGAGAGAAACTGAAAGTATGGATCACAAATACCGATGTCTCTGGCAATGGCGCCAAAAACTTGACTCGTCTCGAAATGTGCGAGCGCTACTCCCAAGTGTAGAAGATCGATCAAATAGTAAACTTGGAGAGTCAGGTATCGAATCCACGAAATAGTTGACCTGTAAACCAAAAGAATTAGTTTCTAAAGATTAATAAACGATGAAAAACTACCACCTTTCGAAGGTGAGATAATCGTGATGATGGTTTTAAGTAAACGAGAAAATAATACTAAAACAAGTACGGAGAGTCGATATAAGAAACCAATAAGAGGAGCATGCATCGGTTGTGATTTTGTTAAGGGTTTTGTAATCGATGATTTTGAGTGTCGTTTCTATAACTCAACGTCTCATCCGGCTAAGGTATGAGAACGTCGGAAAGTATGGCGATAAAGCGTGTAAAAGAGTGCCAAAAGTAATCATGTATAACATCGATTTCATAAGGAAAATACGCACAAATACCCTCTCGGGTCACGATACGTCCTCTCGGATCGCATCACGAATAAGTCTTACTCAGATCATATTCAATTAAGCATGCACACGTCTCCGATTAACACACTCAATTAGATTATACATAGAAATCGATGAAATACGTGATTATAACACATATATAGGGCGAAAAGACATCAAAATCAACGATCACATAGCCCTAACTACATTACAACCAACACATGAAGGCACTAGCCATGCATGGAGAAAAGAAAACCCAGTCTCATTAGCAAATACATTATCAAAAGGTCAAAATACATGCTAAATACGTGAAATACAAGGTAGTTGAGATTTCTTTCACCAAAACTCCTTAAAAAGCCTTAGAATTCCTTCTGCAAGGTCCCTAGCCTTTGTCTCCAAAGCCCCAGAAAATATCACGAAAATACGCACTGTAGCCCCTCCAATACGCTCAAAATACGCTCAAAAAAGTCTGAATACTCTCTGGAATAACGGGGTATTTATAGGGGTACTAAGTCGGTGGCGGATGCGAATTTTTCGCTCAAACCTGCTTCATAATCACACAAACCCGCAAACCCTAAGTCGGTGCAATTCTGGGCCGGTCGATCAGTGCGGGATGGACTGTGGGCTCGCCACGTGGCAAGCGGATTTGGATCTTTCGCCTGCGCGTGCCCGCTTTGCATCCGAGCCGAGCTTGAATTAATTCGTGACCGTTGGATCTGATATCGTACGGCTTTCAGTATGCCACGTCGACGCTCCATCGCCTGTTTTATCTCTTGAGGCCAGTTTGATGCGGGGACGAGCGTGGCCGTTGGATCATCATTGCGCGGTTGTGAGCTGGCCAAGTCGCCCGCAAAGCTGAGTCCATTACGGCTTCGATCTGATCCGTTGGATCTGCATCGGGCGCTCCACAATGAACCACGTCGGCTTCTTCGTTTGCACTGTGTGATCAAAATCGGGTGGTCAACAGATCGCGTGTCGCCCCTCAATGCTGGATCGTTAGATATGAGCGGAAATCGATGAATTTCTGCCACGTGTCCACCCCATTGAGTGGGTAGTCGTATTTGCGCCGTATTTTCCTTCGTATATCTGCATTTTAATTGGTATTTTGCATTCAAAAATTCATAAAAATTAGCACATATCTCAGAAAAATACAAATAAATAGTGGTTGGAATCATGAGATCGAGATCTTCATACGAAAAATATGAAAGAGCTGATATTCCCAATAAAATTCCATTTTATGCATAGAATATGAGTTTGCTCTAATAAATAAGGGTATTCAAATTACGATCGTATTAGAGACCAAATAGGTACCATATATGCACAAAATGGGGCTAAATGAGGGGCTAAATATGTAATATTTACCATGAATCAGTGGTTAATTAGATTAGCCGTCAACGATAGTCGGTACTAATCTAGGGTTTTCAATCCATACATTGACACATACTATCGATATATCCGATGAGAGTCGGAGCCCTCCTAACATAGATCTAAATCCTAGTCCACGAGAGTGGTATAGAGGACGATCGAGGACATTCGTCGGACGAAATGCACCTAATGTAGATCGATGTATTAGCGAGAATCGACATCGATATAGGTTAGGCAGTCCTATCATAGCATCGCGAGAGCGGTGGGTAGGGATAACATAAGGGGATATCCTATCATGCACCACGAAAGTGGGGGGGGGTAGGAGAATACCGTTAGGTTAGCACGACCTCTTCCGAGTCCCCAATGAATCCAACGGTTTATCAACTTAATTCAATCCTAACATCAATTCAATGGTGGGGATCCTTAAACCATAGAGCTTTTACCTGTTAATATTTTCCATACTAATTGACCTTAATCCCTTATCAATCTCGTAGCTTTCAAACTTAGAAAGAAATCGGTACTCAACGAACACCTCCCTGCGAACGACCCGTGTAGCACTACAACGATGTCGTGCGATCTATAAATATTAAAGCTTCACGATCACGAACTACATGTTTGCAAAAATTTGTAAATCCTGAAAAAGATTCATTTTTATGTTTTAAGAACATTACATAAGAGAATATAGAATACTCATCCATTATGACGAATGCATATTTACTTCCTCTTAGCGATGCAACCCTAGAGGGACCAAAGAGATCCATATGAAGTAATTCTGAGGGTCTTCATAGAGATTGCATCTTTAAGTTTAAATAAGGTCTTATGCATTTTGACATTGACATGCATCATACAAATGATCAAGTTTGAAAGTTATGTTGAGTATTGGACTTCTCCTTACTTGGTTTTGATGATGAGCAAACATAAATACTTGTGACTAATCCCCTACTTGCAGTTAATCCATTGCCTAAGCATATCATGAAGATCAATTAGCAATGGATGTCACTCAAGGATCAATCAAATCTCATAAAGTCGATTGGATGATTGAAGATGAAGATAGAAGCTTCAAGAAGACGTCAAGAACATTCATAGAAAGAAGAGAGGCAAAATCAATTATAATCTTTTTATTCTATTCTTCTTTCTTATTAGTATGTAGCTTATAAGTAGAATTATGATGGAGCACAGACACATCTTCCATTCTATCCTAGGAAAGCATTAGAGCACAGACACAACTTCCAATTCGTAATTCTCAAGCATGTGAATTTTGGATTTCTAACAGGCGACTGCTGAACGATTTACAAGTGCCTGTCTCCATACAGGAGCCTGTCTCCATATATGCGCCTGAGATTTGTTCTCTAGTAGTCTGTTATGCACATAATTTTTCACTTGCTCTTCTGGGCTTTCTGGTATTAATACATTCAGTCGACTGCTGTACTTTAAACAGTCGCATGTCCAGCTACATGCTCCTGTGACTCGTTAGTCAGTCGATTGCCCAGAGTTCCAAAGTTTTGACAACTTTCGCACTTGCTTCTGCAGGCGATGTAAGAAGGATTTACAGGCGCCTGCCCATGGCACAGTCGCCTGTATATGCTTCTACAGTCGCATGTCCTAGCTTGTCAAAATTTCCAAGTTTTATCAACTTTCACACTTGCTCCTACAGGCGATGTAAGAATGATTTACAGGCGCCTGCCCATGGCACAATCGAATGTATGTTCTGCTACATTCGCCTGTCCTATCTTCCCAAACTTCCTGAGTTTGAACCACTTACGCACTTAGGAATCCAGTTGCATATAGAATTTTTCTCAGTCGCCTGTTGGTTTACAAGTGCCTGAACCGACCTTCATCAGTCGACTGTCCTACGTGGTAAGTTACCGTTTAAATTCTCACCTACCCTCTAACTCAGTGTAACAGGCGACTGTGGGTTCTTCATCAGTCGACTGTCTGGCGCGTATTTTCTATTCGTTGGCTTTTTCCAGACGGATTTCAAAGGGGGTTTTTGGGTATTTTACTTGAGGGGTTTAGAGAACTTATAAAAGGGTCTGCTACTATTCCATTGGATACCCTCTCTCTAAAAATAACTCTTGAACACTTTGCATTCATTCTTAAGCTCAATCTTTCAAGTTCTCTCTTCCTCAACTCTCAATCCCTAGAAATTTCAACTCTAATCTTGTCTTCCCACTTAAACCAAATCTTAGCTTCAAGCTTTGGTGAAGACAAATACAAGGGCTTTCTCTCATCTTGGAAGAGACATCAACACATACACACACTTGCTCCTTCACGTTCTACTTCAAGGCATATGTGTTTGTAAGTGTTTTTCATTTCGAATTTCATTATCTCGTATTTCGATTTCACTCTCGGTTTGTGAGAGTGGGTTTGCTTGATCCCAAGTTGTGGAAGTCAAGGACATCGATTGTTTTTCGAACATACTTGTAGGGTTGTTACAAGTGGGTTTAAAGGAAACCTCAAGTTAGGGTTCTAACTTGAGTATCGGTGGTATCCGGGTGGAAGGGACGTATGATTGCGTGGAACAAGTCGGGATTGGACTTGGATAATCCGAACCCTTGAAACATCTCTTTGTTAGCTTGTTTCATTTTGGGTCAATTTATATTTCCGTATTTATTGTTGGTTAGTGATTTAAATTGGTATAACTATCGTTTAAATTTTATAAACACTATTCAACCCCCCATCTAGTGTTTTCCTCATAGTCAGGGTCCTTACAAGTTAACTTAGTAAGTCTTTTCACTAGACCATTTATAGATATGTTAGATATTTTCTTCAAATTAACATGACCAAATCTTTATGCCATAAAAGTGGATCATTAACGGAAGCTAGTAAATAGTGATTTGTGTTAAAGCACTTCATAGCTAAGGTGTAAATGTTATTTCTTTTTTACCTTTAATAAAATATTTTTCAGTGTAGTGTCATATATGTTACATGCATCCTCTTCAAACACTATTTTATAGCCTTTATCACATAATTGGCTAAATGCTAATTAGATTATGTTTAAGTCCTTCAACTAACAAAATATTTTCAATTAAAGGTTTGGATACATTACCTACCATTCCAGTGCCTATTGCTTGCCATTGTTGTCTCCAAAAGTTATGGTTCCTCCACTCTTCTTTGGATTGATGATAGCATCTTAGGGTTTTCAGTCATGTTTGGAACAACCATTTTCCAAGATCAGTTTTTCTTCACCTGAAAGAAAATAAATAAACTTATTGGTACCCACCTCATGGTGGGCATATGTGATTAGCCGTTAAGATCCCTAAACCTGGTCAACTAAGTTAGGTAAGAACCCAAATATATCAAAAAAAAAACTAAAACATAGACAAGAAAAATTGAAACACAGACATGCATGGTTTTTCTTACAGATTAGTCGACGAGAACATATTCATTAGTCGACTAGATTGACAGTAGTTCATGTAAAGAGATAACACCATCTCCTCTTCCCAAGGGACGCATTGGTTCCCCAACAGACACAACGGTTGGCATCCCAAGGAATGCAACCGTTCATTATCCAAGAGACACCCATTGATATCCCAAGAGTCATACCTGTTGGCATTCCAACAGTCACTATGTAATCTATATAAACCCATTAAGGCTAATGAAAATATTGTCGGTTTCTCTTATCTCTCTCTCCGATCGTATATCTCCTTCTTCTATATTTCTTCATGGTATCAGAGCATCCTCCCTAACCGGTCGTCCCCTTCGTCGGTATCCAATGGAACCGATCTCTCCCAACCTTAAGTTTCTCATCTCCAAATTTCCAAATCTCATTACCACTCGCCTTGACTCCACCAACTACATTCTCCGGAAGTCTCAAGTCAACGGCGTTCTCAACGCTCATGGCTTCCTTGGGTATGTCGACGGAACTCTATCCTCCCCTTCTCCTACTATACCAGATCCTCGCTCCACCACCACTGAACCTCTTCCTCTTATCCCAAATCCAAAGTTTCAAGAGTGGTTGATCACTGATCAGCACCTCTGTATTTTTCTTCAAGCAACCCTTACCACCTCCACCCTTGGTATTATTCTCGGTGTAACGTCCTCTCGTATTCTCTAGACGAAATTGGAGCAACGTTACACCATTCTTTCCGAAGGTCACATTGAACTTCTCCAAGACAAACTCAACAACCTCACCATGGAAAACGAATCCATGACAGCTTATTTGGACCGTGCAAAGAACATTTACGATCAACTACAAACGGCTGGTCCCGATACTGTCACCACCCGACAAGTTCTCCGACAGACGCTTCACGGTCTTCCCTCTACTTATAATTCCTTCCGTGTTATGGCTCGCAATCGCGGGATACCATACACGGTGGAAGAACTTTGGAGTAGCCTTATTGCTGAAGAAGCTAATATGCTGTTGCAACGTCACACACCATCTTCCGAGACGTTACCAACCTCCGGGACAACTCTCGTTCCGGATAACACTTCTGCTCTCTTCACCAACTACAGCCATCGGGACAACCGCTCAAGACAGTATCGCTCCTACTCAGGACATGTCTCGAGTAATCGTGGCGGTTGTGGACGTGGGGCATCTCATTTGAGTCAATCTCGCCCTCCATTACTCCCTACTCCAGGCAGATCCCCAGCACAAACCGGGAGATCTAGGCGTCGTATCCCTACCGATCCGACTGGTTGCCCTATTCCATGCCAAGTATGTGGGAAACCAAATCATCACACACTTGATTGCTTCTGGATTCATGAGCATGTCCACAAACCAGAAGCGCATGTCTCTCAAAGCACTCCCTCTGCGGAGACAAACTGGTTTCTTGACACTGGGGCCACTGACCACATCACTTCTACTGCGGGACATCTTGAGTCCTCGACTCCTTACACTGGTAATAAAAGGATCACTGTTGGTACTGGGGGTTCTGCTCCTATTGCCAACATTGGCTCCTCTTCTATCCCCTCGCTTCGGTCTCCTTTAGTTCTTCCTGACATTCTCCATGCTCCTGAGTTTTCCAAAAACCTACTCTCAGTTTACAAATTCACCAAAGATAACAACTGTTTCATTAAATTCTTCTCTACTGGTTTTATTGTTCAGGACATAGACACCGGTCAAATTCTTCTCCACGGACCGAGTAGAAATGGGCTCTATCCACTTCATTCGGAACCAGTCTCCTTCTTTGCATCTTCTTCCTCGGGTGATCTTTGGCACACCAGACTTGGTCATCCAGCTTCTCCTGTTGTCTCAAAGATCGCCTCTGGTCTATCTGTCAAGCTGTCTCCCCTGAAGTCTTGTTCTCATTGCTCTATGAGCAAGAGTCATAAACTCCCATTCCCTCTGTCTGAATCAAGATCCAAAACTCCCCTTGCTTTAATTCATTCTGATGTATGGGGCCCTGCTCCTCTTCAATCGATAAAGGGATATAGATTCTATGTTATTTTCATTGATGATTTCTCTCGATATACTTGGCTCTATCCTCTTTATCACAAATCCGATGTGTTTGCTACTTTTCAGTCTTTTCAAATCATGGCTGAACGACAGTTCAACACCAAAATCAAATTTTTTCGTTCTGACGACGGGGCGAGTTTGTCAACAACCAGTTTTCTTCCCTATTTCATCGCCTTGGTATCATACACCAAACATCTGCACCATACACTCCGGAACAAAATGGTGTCGCAGAACGAAAACACCGACATATAATCGAAACAACACTTGCTTTACTTCTAACTGCTTCCATGCCCAAACAACATTGGCCAGATGTAGCAAAGACGGCAGTATATCTGATCAACCGTCTACCATCCTCTACTCAGCAGAACAAGTCTCCTCTTGAGATTCTACATCATCGGCTCCCAGATTATAAGTGGATGCGCACATTTGGTTGTCTTTGTTTTCGCTGCCTTCGACCTTATGCGGGTGACAAACTTGAGCCACGATCTCAACCATGCGTCTTCCTTGGTTATCCGGACAATATGAAGGCCTACAAATGCATGGAGCTAAAAACCAGACGCATCTACCTCACCCGGCATGTTCAATTTGAAGAACAGAATTTTCCCTACTTCCAACCAGGCATGAGTCCTCCCGGGACCTCCTCTCCCCAGACGAGTCCTCCTGAGCCCTCTCCTCCCGGACCATCATGTCCCGAGACTTCTCCGAGACATCCCTGTCCCGATGCCTTCCCCGACACTCCTTTCTCTCCCGCATCCGCTTCCCAAATAGCTACCCCTACTCCCAATACACCCCATCTCACTCCTCTTGTTCCCCGGCAACCTCTCCCACATCTCATAGCCCATCAAACACCGACAACCCATCCTACAGCCTACCTCCCCGATACACCTCCTCCCACTCCACCTCCAACGAGTTCTCATCCGCCTGCCCCTCTTCCCACTCATCCCATGACTACCCGCTCTATGGTTGGCACTTTCCGCCCTCGCCAACCTCTTAATCTCCATGCTGCTATCACATCTGAGGAACCTCTCTCCTTCAAAGAAGCTTCCAAACATCCCCACTGGATCGCTTCCATGCAATCTGAATTCGATGCCCTCACCCGTCAAAAGACTTGGGATCTGGTTGTCCCCCCTCTACATCCAACATCATCGGCTGCAAGTGGGTATACAAAATCAAGCGGGACACCATGGGGTCTATTGCTCGCTACAAGGCCCGGTTGGTTGCCAAGGGCTTCCACCAAAAGGAAGGCCTTGACTATGCTCAAACATTCAGTCCTGTGGCCAAACATGGCTCCATCCGCCTTCTGATTGCACTCGCTCTTCACTTCGATTGGCCCGTCAAACAGCTCGATGTCTCCAATGCCTTCCTACATGGCAATATTGAAGAGGACCTCTACATGGAGCAGCCGACTGGCTTTATTGATCCTTCCTTCCCTCACCACGTCTGCAAACTCCGGAAGGCCTTGTATGGCCTCAAACAGGCACCGAGACAGTGGTACGCCCGTTTTTCAACCTTCATTCGTCTCCATGGCTTCATTCCCAGCATCGCCGACTCCTCCCTCTTCATTCGGCACTACAGTGGTCAGACTACAGTGATCTTGCTCTATGTGGATGATATTCTCATCACTGGATCCTCTTCCTCGTATATCCCTCAATTCATCACCTTATTATCTCAAGAATTCTCCCTTAAAGACCTTGGCGACCTCTCCTACTTCTTGGGTCTGGAAATACAACGACACCGTCATGGTAGCTTCATCCACCAAACTAAGTATAATAAAGACCTCCTTCAACGAGCGGGACTTGCCAATTGCAAACCTGTCCGAACTCCTGTCTCGGCTAAGCTGTCCCATGTTCACCCGGATCCTCCTCTCTCAGATGGTTCTTACTACCGCAGCATTGTTGGCGCCCTTCAGTATCTCACACTGACCCGTCCAGATATTGCGTTTGCCGTCAATCGGGTCTGTCAGTTTCTTCACAGTCCATGCGAATCTCATCTCACTGCTGCCAAACGTATTCTGCGGTATCTCCAATCTACTCCGACTCATGGCATCCTCCTTCGCCCCAGTCCGCTGTCACTTGTTGCTTTTTCTGATGCTGACTGGGCTGGTGATCCCACTGATCGACGTTCTATCAGTGGTTTCTGCGTTTTCCTTGGCCGAAACCCACTCACTTGGAGCGCTAAGAAGCAGTCCTCCATCTCTCATAGCTCCACAGAGTCTGAATATCGCTCGTTGTCCTTGACTGCTAAGGACATCATTTGGCTCCAACTTCTCCTGACAGATCTGAAGATTCCTCTCCAGGATACCCCTCTTCTCTGGTGTGACAACAAGTCGGCTCTTTCGTTATCATCCAATCCGGTCTTTCACTCTCGAACGAAGCACTTCGCTATCGACTACCACTTCATTCGTGAGCAAGTCACCTCCAACAATATTCGTGTTCGCCACATATCCACCGAGGATAATACTGCTGACATCTTCACAAAGAGCCTCCCGACTCCGCGGTTCGAACTTCTCCGGGACAAACTGTTCGTCATCTCTGCCGCTCAGTTTGCGGGGGCGTGTAAAGAGATAACACCATCTCCTCTTCCCAAGGGACGCATTGGTTCCCCAACAGACACAACGGTTGGCATCCCAAGGAATGCAACCGTTCATTACCCAAGAGACACCCATTGATATCCCAAGAGTCATACCTGTTGGCATTCCAACAGTCACTATGTAATCTATATAAACCCATTGAGGCTAATGAAAATATTGTCTGTTTCTCTTATCTCTCTCTCCGATCGTATATCTCCTTTTTCTATATTTCTTCAGTTCACTAGCGAATGTACATTGGTCGACTAACTGTGAAAAACGGAAATGAGATTGTTAGTCTATATCAGATTAGTCGACTAGGGCTTCGGTATTGGTCGACTAGTCTGATATATGGACAATTTGCTATCGTTTTAATTATTTCTTTTCTTGACTCATTTCTAAATAATAAATTATTATCATTTTAAGCTTGTTATTATTATTATTCAATTTTCAAGCATTTGATTGCACTAAGCTTTTAATTTGTTCTTCTTTTATATGAGGTACTTGTAAAGATAGCATTGGGGATTTGGTACCTTATTTTAAGGTTTCATTCAAAGGGAACCAAAATCCATTTCGGTTAGGATTTCTTAGCGTTCATACATATAATTTTTAGAATTATGGTTATTTTCCATGAAATTGTTAATGTATTTGTTTTTAACTTTATTTGTTGAATTTTAGGTATCCACATTGGTAGTACATGATTTTTATTTTTATTTACAACTTGTGGTTTGGTAAACTTTGGTTTGTTTCCATCATGCAAGTCATTGATTCTATTCTTGTTTTCCTTAGCAATTTAAAGTGTGTTGTTATTTGCACTACATTTTTAATTACAAGTTTGCAATTATTTTTCATACTTATTCTTTCATTTTCTCACTACAGTAAACACACACATATTTTTTCACTCCTCCAACACCTTTTTCTCCTCCGGCCACTGCCGCCACCCCCTCCTCATTAATCATCTCTTCCTCCTCCTCCCCCTCCTACCCAAAAAATCCAAAAGACATCCAGAAAATTAAAAAAAAAATCCAAAAATTCATCAATTAAACAACTAAAAATTTAAAAATTCAATTAAACCCAACAAAAATTAAACCCAAAAAGTCAATCAAAATAAAAAATTAAATGATAAAACCAGCCATGCTTAGAGTTTCATGAGTGGACATCATATATGGTGACAAAAATCAAATTTTGCCTCACTCTATTCGGGTTCTCAAGCCCAAACAATTGAATTATTGCTTGGGCATACATGACCGAGCATTTGTTTCGGTACATGAACACGAGGAACTACTTTTTCTCTCAATCTATTTGTTTGCTTTACTTTGTCGTGATGAGTAGCGGGGGTGGAACCTGGATGAAGAAATGACAGGAGGACCAATGACGAAAAATATAAAGTATCTGCAATTTGATAGAATAATTCAAGAGTTTTTCAGTGATATAAAGAACACATAATTTGGATGTGTGTAGAAGAAGTTATGGCGAAAAGAAGTTGGTAGTTGTATTATAATAATTTATAATTTATAAAAAAGAAACCGTTTGCATGTGGTTAGGATTCCATTCTCTGCACTTAGTATTTTTCTATGGAATTTTAGTCATATATGGTTGATACCGCATGAAACAAATATAGAAAGTTTGACATGAAAATATGTTATATGTTGGATGATAATGAACTCAAGAGAGAGAGAGAGAGATAGATCATTTCATTGCTTAGAATGAGTAACCATAGCCAAGAGCCATGGTGCTCTATTTATTTATCTCATAGTGGGGAGGCCAAGAGTCTCTAGTAGACCAAGGGTCCCCATTACTCTAAGTAATGGGGGACCTAATGAATGGGTAATGAAGGAGGGGAGGCCAAAGGCCTCCCTCATTCATAACACTCCCCCTTACACATTCATCACTTCGGTCTCAGCTACTGAGGCAATGGGTGGATACTTCTGGATCCAGAGTAAGTGTGTTTGCCTCGTTAAAACCTTAGCTGTGGAAAACCCAGTGGGAAAACCCAACAGCTTAAGGAAAAAGAGTGCAACCCACAGGTTACTCCCCCTGATCCGTACAAGCTTCAGGCTTGCAGGTCTTTCAACTGTCGCATACCAATGTTCTTTACAAGCTTTACAAAAGTACATTTAGGCAATGCCTTAGTAAAAAGATTAGCTAAGTTGTTGCATGACTGGATCTGTCGAACTTCAATCTGCTTGTCGTTCTTCTGCTCGTGCGTCCAGAAAAACTTGGGAGAAATGTGCTTTGTCCTGTCGCCTTTGATGTAGCCCTTCTGAAGCTGAGCAATGCACGCGGCGTTGTCTTCGAATAGGGCAGTAGGCTCCAGATCACCGGTCTTCAGGCCAGTGGATTGGAGAATGTGTTGGACGACGGAGCGTAGCCAAAAACATTCTCTGCTCGCTTCATGGATCGCGATGAGCTCTGCATGGTTAGAAGATGTAGCAGTAGTGGTTTGTTTTACCGATCTCCAGGAGATAGCAGTACCTCCGTAGGTAAAGACAAAACCAGTCTGTGATTTTGCCGTATGCGGATCTGAAAGATAGCCTGCATCGGCATAACCAAGTAACTGGGAGGAGGCACCTCTCTGGTAGTAAAGTCCAAGGTCTACGGAACCCTGGAGGTATCGCAGAAGATGCTTTACTCCATTCCAGTGGCGCTTTGTAGGTGCTGCACTGTGTCTGGCTAGGAGATTGACTGCAAACGCTATATCGGGACGCGTGCAGTTAGCCAGATAGAGAAGTGCACCAATGGCACTTAGGTAGGGTACTTCTGGACCCAGTATCTCCTCCCCCTCTTCCAGAGGCCGGAAGGGGTCCTTTTGTACGTCTAATGATCTCACGACCATAGGGGTACATAAAGGATGACAGTTATCCATTTGGAACTTATTTAAAAGCTTCCTGGTATAATTGGATTGATGTAGGAGGATTCCACCTCGTAGGTGTTCAATCTGTAAGCTAAGGCAATACTTCGTTCTGCCTAGGTCTTTCATTTCAAAAGTGTGCTTTAGCCTTGCAGATATCACATTAATCTCTGCTGGAGAGCCTATGAGATTTAAGTCATCAACGTAAACTGTTATGATGACGAATCCTTTTCCCGTTCTTTTGATAAAGATGCACGGGCAGACTTCGTTATTAGTGAATCCTTGCTGTGCAAGGAAATCACTTAGTCTGTTATACCACATTTTGCCTGACTGTTTTAGTCCATACAAGGATCTATGTAGTCTAACAGAGAATACCTCCCGAGGTATCTCTTTCATCTCTGTGGGTAAGTTAAACCCATCTGGTAGTTTCATATAGATCTTTTTATCTAAATCGCCATAAAGATATGCAGTCACAACGTCCATGAGCTGCATTTCTAGGCTTGCCAGAGATGATAGGCTTATTAAGAATCTGAATGTAATAGCGTCCATTACCGGGGAGTATGTATCTTCATAATCGATACCCGGTCTTTGGGAAAAACCCTTTGCTACAAGACGCGCCTTGTAGCGGACGATCAGATTTTGTTCATTTCTTTTTCTAATGAAAACCCACTTATATCCCACAGGTCTAACACCTACTGGTGTTTGGACTACAGGTCCAAAGACTTTGCGTTTCGAGAGTGAGTCCAGCTCTACACTTATCGCCTCGTCCCACTTTGGCCAATCATCTCTACGTTTACAATCCGCTAGAGAAAGTGGTTCGACGTCATCGTCGTATTCAGCGACGTGAACGGCAATAGTGAACGCAAAATCGTCGTCGACGACTGTGCTATGTCGGTCCAGTACCTCCCCAGTACGTACAAAGTTTAATGATGTTTCTCCTAATGTTTCCTCTGCGGGGGAAATTAGGAGGGGAGAGGTAGCTGTCCTGAGCTCAGTATCCTGTGGAGGGATAATCTTATTTTCACCAGGAATCTTCCTCTTTCGAGGAACTTTATCTTTTGAACCTGGTGGCCGTCCTCTTTTCAATTGAGGTACAGCCATTTCTGCTGCGGGTGGATTGCATCCATTTATAGGGATGTCAATCCCAGCTGGAGTGTTAGCAGCAGGGACGTGTGAACGGACGATCTTCTGGCTGTCCGTGAATTTATCCGGTAATTGGTGTACTGTATTCTGGATGTGAAGGATCTTCAGGATCTCATCTTCACACAGATTTGTACACGGATCATAAAAGGACAAAGACTTATTTTCCCAATTAATGGTCTCCGAAGCTTCAGGCTTCTTGGAATGTTTGCCCAACTTTGGAAAAGTTTTCTCATCGAATTCACAATCAGCAAGACGTGCCTTAAATGCGTCCCCCGTTAGGGGTTCTAGGTATCTAATGATCGAGGGTGAATCAAATCCAATATAGATTCCTAAACGACGTTGAGGACCCATTTTGGTCCTCTGAGGTGGTGCTATTGGAACATAGACCGCACAACCAAATATTCTCAAATGAGATATATCTGGAGTTGAGCCGTATGCTAGTTGCATCGGAGATAATGTATTGCCTCCAGAGGGGTGTATCCTGATAAGAGATGCGGCATGCAGAATAGCATGCCCCCAAGCATCCACCGGCAATTGGGATTGCATAAGCAATGGACGTGCAATCCATTGGAGTCTCTTTATAAGGGACTCTGCTAATCCATTCTGGGTGTGAACATGAGCTACTGGATGTTCAACTTCTATACCCGTTGCCTGGCAATAGTCTTCGAAGACTTGAGATGTGAATTCGCCCGCATTATCAAGACGTAGTTTCTTGATATGGTTATCAGGGAAATGAGCACGTAACCTAATTATCTGTGCCAACAGCTTTGGAAAAGCTAGGTTACGTGTGGACAAGAGGCACACATAAGACCATTTTGTGGATGCATCTATTAGTACCATGAAGTACCGAAATGGGCCACTTGCGGGGTGAATAGGCCCGCAAATGTCACCATGTATCCTCTCAAGGAAGCCAGGAGACTCTAAACCCACTTTTAGGGGCGATGGTCTCGTTATTAGTTTCCCCTTGAAACAAGGGGGACAAGAAAATTCACCTTTCTGAAGAATCTTCTGGTTCTTCAAATCATGTCCGCGGGATTCAGATAAGATGCGTCGCATCAGAATGGATCCAGGGTGACCAAGTCTGTTATGCCATAGTTGAAATGGTGGCATTGGCTGGCACGTCTGGTGCTCAGTCATATTGGCTTCAACTGGTTGAATGTATGTTTGGTAGAGACCCGACGGGAGTCCCTTAAATATTTCGCAGATGGTCTTCTGGCCATCTTTACGAAGAGTGACATACAGGTATTCAACCTTATTTTCATCTCTAGTTTCTAAGTGATATCCGTTTAAACGGATGTCCTTGAAACTTATGAGATTTCTATTTGATCTTGGAGAAAATAGTGCATTATTGATTTTTAGTCTTGTGTTATTTGGGAGCAATAATATTGCATCACCAGATCCTTCGATTATTTTGGACAGTCCTGAAATTGTAATGACAGGACCGTCATATTTACTTATGCTATTGAAATAGCATTCATCGCGAAGGATAGTGTGCGTCGAGGCACTGTCCACTAGGCACTCATACATCATCTATATAAGCCAAAAACGAAAATTTATTGATGGAAATGTAAAATGCATACATTCAAAATAAAAGATCGTCTTTATTAAGCATACTAGAGATGAAGCTACAATTTATTCTTTGAAAAGCATAGATAAAGATGAGGCTCAATCGAGCAGGTCGTCATTTTCGAAATCCTTGGAAGTGAACTTCGTCGGATTTTCCACATTTGCCATGTTTGTTTCAGGCGGAGGCTTCTGGCTCGCCTGATACAGTTCCTGGAAGTGGCGAGGTGTGCGACAGTTTCTGGACCAATGTCCAGTCATGCCACAACGATGACATTTGTCCTCCCATGTCTTCTTTGGATTTGACACTGTATCAGTGTTCTTATGTTTCCAAGTGAAGTTTTTCTTCCCTTTGTTATTCTTGCTTTGGGGAGGAGCAATGGCTGGTTTCATAGGGGCATTTCCTTTGTTCTTTCTGCCCCTCTTCTTGTTCTTCCACTTCGGGGGGTGAACACTGTGGGTTTCGGGAATAGGAGCTGAGCCTGCCAGGCGCTGGTTATGAGTAGGCAGTAAAAGGTCTCTATTCTGCTCTGCCCTAAGGAGGCAAGAGAGCAGTTCAGAGAACTTCGTGAAATTGCGTTCACGATACTGCTGCATGAGGATAGCATCTTTCTCGTGAAACGAGGTAAATGTCTTTTCCAACATGCGGTGCTCCGAGACTTCTTCACCACACAACTTCAGGCGTGAGGTGATGTTGTGAAGTGCTGAGTTGTACTCAGCAACGGACTTGTAGTCCTGAAGTCAGAGGTTCTCCCACTCATAGCTGGCACGCGGGAGTATGACATCAATTTGATGTCTGTAGCGTGCCTCTAACGCTGTCCATAACTCCAGAGGGTCCTCTACCGTCAAGTATTCGGCCTTCAGGGTCCGATCTATGTGTCGTCTGATATAGATAATGGCTTTCGCCTTATCCATGTCAGAGACAGTGGTAGAGGTACTGCCAGCTGAAAGGGCCGCTTCTGGGGCTTTGCTAGCAGATGCATCGGATGCTGCGGGAGCCGATGATTGGGCCACTGCGGGGGCCAGAATGGAGTGCAGGAGCGCCATGGAGCGCAAGTGGAACTTCAGGTCCACTCGCCAGCTCAAGTAATTCTTGCCAGCTGCATCGAGCACCTCGAAATCGACGCTTGCCAATTTAGCCATTTTATCTATGCAATTTAAAGATAATCATGAATTAAAATAAATTCAACAAACCATGCATAAATTAATAAGTAAAAATGCGGGGATCGGCCAGATACCCAAAATAATAAACAGTCCAAAGTTCGATTACAGTCCAAAGAAAAGAGATTGAAAAATACAACTTTGGAAACCCCGGGTGGGTCCCTATTTCTGCATCCGTCTTCTTATGCTGTTGCATCGAGCTTTGGCTTACACAGTCATGAATCGACTCCTTGCGGTCCAGCGGACGCGGCCAGGGAATTGACTAAGCCAGGACCACTTGTTACCCAGTCAAGCTAGGTTGGTCCAGCAAACTTAGCCAAGCACATTGACCGACATCATGATCCATTGAAGGAGTTTTCATCAATTTTATGTGCTGTTGCATCGAGCTTGGGCTTTTAAATACAAATTTCCCCACTTACAAATTCTCTCAAAAGATAATAAAAGTGCAAGGAAAGTAAATAGGTATACAATGGCCGATCCCGAAAAACACATTTTTACTTATTTTAAACATCCACGCAGTTTATATGCTACAGGCATAAATTAAACAACCACGCATATATCTCAAGCATAAAAAAATATGGAAAAAGTAAACTAGAAAATATAACTATCTCGTAGACCACGGGGAAACGTCATACACCGTTAGGTTAATTACCTAACGGCAGAGCGGTCTCAGGATCTTTGAGATGATTATATTTTTTAAAAATTCTAGTAAACCATACATAATAATTTGCAAGAGAGATGTTTAAATAAACAGAGGAACATATAAATGTAATTATTGATTTTACAAAGTTTTTCTCATAAATTTCAATTTGCAAATTTAATTCTTCTTTAAAATTATGAAGAAGCCGAATTTCTGTATAATTTTGTGGCTTCGGGCCAAAAATTATTTTTAGTATAAGCGCTTGTGGCCCGTTCCGCAGTTCTGCAAAGTTGTTTGTCGCAATTATTATGGCTTCGAGCCAAAAATAAACAATTAGCCTCGGCTTCAGGCCTCGGCCTCGGCCTCGGGCCTCGGCCTCAGGGCTCTGCCTGCCATCGGCCTCGGCCTCAGGGCTCGGCCTCGGCCTCAGGGCTCTGCCTGCCATCGGCCTCGGCCTCAGGGCTCGGCCTCGGCCGCAGGGCTCGGCCTCGGCCTCAGGCTGCCCCCTTTCAGCGGGGGGGGGGGGGGGGGGGGGGGGCGCGGAAGGCCCCCCTCTCCACTGCAGGGGGGCATGGTCGGCATTGTGGGAAGGCCCCCTCCTCCGTCAGGGGGGAGGGGAGGATTTCATTCCGGTTCTTCTTCCCACCGAAGAATTTTAATGGCAAAAGGAAAAAATTTTTTTTTTCATAGAAAAAAAACTTTGTAATAGGGAAATTTTTTTTTCCTTTTATTAGACTAAATTTTTTTTTACTTGTATATTAAAACAATGTAAAAATTATTTAGTCTAATTTTATCTACATGATTATAGGGTTTTACCTCTAGATCAATGATCTAGGGAAGAACGCGACGATGATCCGTAGAAATAATAATCCAAGCTCCCGAACGCTTTTAGGATGCCGCAACGCTCCAACGAACCGCCGCAGCAACGTTAGATTCCTTGCGCGTAGGGATGAATGTAGATGAAGATTTTTGCTCAAGAATGGAGAACACGTGCTGATAACGTGTTGGATGATAATGAACTCAAGAGAGAGAGATATATATCATTTCATTGCTTAGAATGAGTAACCATAGCCAAGAGCCATGGTGCTCTATTTATTTATCTCATAGTGGGGAGGCCAAGAGTCTCTAGTAGACCAAGGGTCCCCATTACTCTAAGTAATGGGGGACCTAATGAATGTGTAATGAAGGAGGGGAGGCCAAAGGCCTCCCTCATTCATAACATTATATATTTCAAAAAATTTAGAAGATACCTGAAACTTTAAATAATTTTTATAGAATTGATATCTTGAAAATAAATTCTGAAATTTATATGGATCGATAGAATATTTAAGAGCTTTACAGTGACATAAAGAACACATAATTTTAATGTGTGTAGAAGAAGCTATAGCCAAAAGAAGCTTGGAGGTCTAATATGAAAAATATTTAAAAAATAGGGGTTTTAGAAGATGGCCGCCCCTAATTATGTCTAATTTTAAAAGAGTGCCTTAAATCTAGCATTTACGATTAGGTTCATCTATTCATATAACTTCCTTGAAAAGAATCCCTTTTTAAGAAATATGTCCCCTCAATCATGGCTATTTCAGAGGGACCTATTTCTAAAAAAGTACTCTTTTCAAGTATTTTATATGAAATGCTATGGTTTAGAGGAATCTTTTTGAAATAGCCATGATTCAGAGGACCTATTGCTAAAAGCATACAAATATATTATGCAAAGTAAATGGTATGAGGCAAGAATCGATCCTGGATCTATTCAACAATGAACACATTTCAACCCACTAGAACATAATGATTTCTTTATTTAGAATGTGGGACAGAGGCAGCCGTCGCCCAAGCGCAACTGCGGAGAAAAGCGGTGGCCAAAGAGGAAAAAAGCATGGGTTTGTGTGAGAGGCGTGTCGGGGGGTCAAAAGCAGGAAAAATAGGGACTAAAGCGCAAAAAAATCACCAAAACAACACCCCAAACCAAAGCCCAAAACCCCACCCACCAACCACTGGGCCCCACTGACAAAAACCAAACCTCTCCATGAGCAAATTGTTTGGGGGGGGGGGGGGGGGGGGGGGGGGGGGGGGGGGGGGGGTTAAACCGCAAAAAAATCCCTAATACCCCACCCCAAACCAAAGCCCAAAGCCCCACCCACCAACCATAGACAAAAATCAAAAACGCATTTAAATTTTCGCTGCACGTTTTAATTTTCACCGCAATATGTTCCTCCCAAATTTTAAATTCTAATTATTTTTTCTATTATCAATGTCTTAGTGAACATCCTAGCTGGTCACCAATGTTTGTACTGGTCATAATTTGGTGTCCACATAGAACAGAGATTCAAAAAAAGTAATCAAATGTATAATAGATGTTATATCTCCAAAATAAAGTAAGGTTTTTCTGATATTAGAGAGATTCTCAACCGTAACATGTGTCTGCCCCTGATGAATCTGCCCCTGATGAGAAGGTGATGGGATGTGAAGGATGAGTCCGCGGAGAGGGAGCAGGAGTTGGAGGAGAAGTTAAAACATGAATTACAATGAAAAATTGTTGTTTGTTATCAACTTTAGCACGTTCGCCTATTAGTTGATTGGCAGTCTTAGCTGGATCCTAGCAGCAAGGACGAGGAAGAAACCGCATTGTTCCTAAACGACTCGTGGTATTGCCACGGTGAAGCGAAGAAAATTTCAGACCAGTTTCCTGCCGTTTATGCCTTGAGATCCTTCGGCCTTTGGATCAGTCCCCCATTCTCAATTTAAACCTTTCGATCCCTGCAATGTACTCGTTTTCAAGCTGCCCAAGCCTGATGACCATCCAATAGACCATCAGTTAAGATTGCATATCCATACTCTCTGGAGGAAGTCTCATTTAGAGAGCCAGAGTCTTCCACTGCTTCCTCTATCTAGACTCAACAGCCGAACCATCAGAACCAGACATCTACTACACAATGTTATATATGTGGGTATAGAATATACACAAAGATAAAACATTAATTACTTGTATACACGGATAAAATTTACACCGTCAGCCCTCCAGACTGTATCTTCTGAAACACGATTTCTACAGATGAGATATCAAGATCAAAGCCTGAGCTCTCCCCACCATACTGCTTGTATAGCAGGTCTTTAGGCGATGACACGGGGGGCAAAAGCTGGCTGATCTCAGGCAAATCTGAGGACGGGGGTTGATGTTGAGACATGGCTTCATTTTTAAACGCGTAATAAACGTCTGCGATAAGAAGCCAGATAAGGTCCGGGTCAATGCAAGCAAGTCCACATAATGCCTTCAAAGAGGCGTCTCTGATGCCAGTCGCACCGCTGCATGCTATCCCAACTACAAGACCGGAGACCTTCTTGAGTACCGCGTCGATGGCTGATGCACTCCTCTTATTGGAAGACAACTCTGCTATCATGTTTAGAATTGCAATTTGAATCTTTAGGTTGGAGGTTTCGGCCATTGGATCTTCTGAAGACTGAGCACTTCTGTATGGGAGAATTATTTGTTTCTCAGCCCGAGATGCCATGGGTCTTCTTTGAAATGGTGATGATGCCAACAGTTTCCATATGACAGGTCCATCATTATGGAATCGGCGGATGAAGAAGTCTCCTCCCGATAACTGGACGGCTCTGCTAATCACACCCGTGCATTTACTAATTACCGCCTGCAGAGATTAATAGGTTGCAGTTTGGTTATATTGCAAAAAATAAAAAGGAGCAAGCTACCATATAGCATTGAAAAAACTACAGGTCCGCTAACCAATCTTTTCCAGGTCTCTGAATAACGGAACAAGCCATATGCACCTGCTCCTACATTGCTACCTTTCCAATGAACTCCACGATCATCTTGCGAT
Source organism: Scilla litardierei (assembly GCA_030789695.1). NCBI lineage: Eukaryota > Viridiplantae > Streptophyta > Magnoliopsida > Asparagales > Asparagaceae > Scilla > Scilla litardierei. Next base: position 201,867,816 of record CM061142.1, read on the forward strand.
GTGCAAGTGTAAGAGCGACACATGAACCTTATAATGGAGCATAAATGTACACTCTTGTCTTAGCACTACCCCTCTTTTTCCGTCAATTTCTAATTACCTAGGTGTACCAAGGGAAGCATAACGTGCTGTATATTTCATACTACAAATCATGGAAGAGGACCAGATGCTTGGTTTCACAAACCCATCACAGTTGTGCAAGTTATCATAGACTTGAAGAACAAAGCCAACCTACAGGTGAGGGGAAACATGATGAGCCAACACTCAGTCAACAAAACCAGTCCACCAAGGAAAATTTAAAATAAAACCGTCACTGCAAAATTGAGCCAACGGTGTGCCAATCAGCATTACCTTATAATATTACACTACGACGATCACAGAATCCTCACACAATTTATTATCGTCTCTATTTCCTTGTTTCCTTCCTGTCATCTCCCCTACCTTCCCACAAAGGGAGGAGACCGTTGATCCCAATTCACCATGGCTGCAACTTCCGTGGGTCAGCACATGTTCCCTTTCCCAAACCCCACAGGTTCAGTTTCAGACCCAGCTACTATCGAACCCAGATCAGGATCAGTCCAGTCAGTTAAAAACCTATTAACCTAAAAAGAAAAAGAACAGAAATTCCAACCAACGCATTTTTGAGGTATTGAACTGAAAATCAAATTAGCTCAATATCATATTCTTCATCCATTATGGCACTATCTTTCTTCATCGATATCTTCGTCTTTGTTAATTAATATGGTTATCTGACACAATAATTTTGCTTATCATTATAACATATTTTAGAGTGAGAAACAACATAAATATTATGATCAACTAACATACCCCCCCCCCCCCAAAAAAAAAAAAAAACAAAACAAAACAAAACAAAACAAAACAAAAAACAAAAAACAAAAAACAAAAAAAAACAAAAAAACAACACCCCAAATGCATATAACAGGTGTGGCATGTTTACTAATCAGTTCCATCATCTACCCTAACCGGTCAAAATGGCGGGTTTGTCAGGTCAGGTACAAAACTACCCCCCTTGCACCTAGGGATGTAAATACAGTTGGATTATCGGATTATCGGATTACCTGAAGAGTATCCACATCTGTATTCTTTCGAATGCAGACAAGGATGTCAAAATATCATATCCAACCGGATATGGATACAAATTTAGAATAGTAAAATAAGATTTTTTGGATACGTGTGTGTATGTGATGGGCTCCTCGTTTGCACACGGCGCACCAAGAAGGGAAAGGCCGGCACATGACTTGAAGGAGCGTTTTCGCAATTCTCTATCTCCTATTTTCTATTAATTATTATTAATAATGGCAGACTTGTAATTAGATGGAGGGGGGATTATTATTAAGCTAGGGTTAGCCACCGGCTTAGGGGCATCCTAATTTTGATTGTTTTGTGAGAGAAGAGATAGTTCTTCGAGTTCTTCGGGGAGGTGCGGATGCCCCTTATCAATTGGCGTCTTGGGCGGAAGGTTGCCTCTATATTGTAACCACGTTATTTTATTACATTCCAGTTTTTCTTCAATAAACTTTCAGATTTTGCCAATTTCTATCAATTTGGTATCAGAGCATAAAGATCCATGGCGACGGCGACAAGGGGCAAGGACTGGATTGATACGGTAAAGGAGAAATTGACGAGAGAGATCGAGGGCATCAAGGGCGAAGTCGTGAGCGTGATGGAAACCCTAGCGGAGCATGGAGAACAATTGAAGCAACATGACGAAGCCCTAGCAAAAATCATCTTCCAACTTGGGGAGATTTCGTCACAATTGAAAGAAGGCGATGTGAATCCTAAAAGAGCGACAAAGGCGCCACCTTTGGACAAGGGAAAGCATATAGCGATGGATACTGAGGATGAGAGGTTCACAGATCCGGAGGACAGCGGATCAAAGGTGGAGAAGCACTCACGGGAGGTTGGCTGCTCTAGCACCCTCCCCCACCAGTCACGGCAGCCCCGCGGGAACCCTGGGGCTTCATCCCAGGGCCCGCGGCCACCCAGGGCCCCCGGCAAGGACCAGAGACCCTCCCCCAGCACCGGCTGGGGGCGACGAAGCACCCCAGGGCCCCGTCGACCAGCGACAGGGCTGTTGGGGCCCCGACAATGGCCGGCGGCCTTTGGCAGCTCTCCCCTAGGGCCGCTGAGGCCCCAGCGACTTCAGAGGACTACCAGCGGGGGTTTTGGCGCAGATCGTGAAGGAGAGGAGGATTTTAGGAACTTTCAGGGACCTAGTGCATGGTTACGATGCTTGTTATCACCCGGGAGTGTCATGAGTCAGTGCCAAACCCTCCGCGGTATGGTGATGATGGAGGAGGGTTTCGGGACCATCCCGACCCTCGGTATGGTGATGACAGAGAGCGATCTCCATGCCGCACCCATGAGGGACGCCCTGGAGAGTTTAGGATAGGTTACAGAGACTTCCAGGAGGAGCACGAGGACAAGTTCGGAGGCGACGGCAGGGGAGGACATGGAGGCCGAGGAGGAGGCCCACGAGGGGGCACAGTTTACATGATGGAGGCCCACGTGGGGGCTATAAGCGGAACCAGGAGAGGTGGCACCACTTCCACCAGCCCAGACACGGCGAGAGACGAGGAGACCAGTGGACATTCTCTATGGACAGGCTGCGAAAGCTGGAAATGCATGTATTTGAAGGAGAGGATCCGGTGTTGTGGATTTACAGAGCAGAGAGATTTTTTAGGGTCACTCGCATGACGGAGGAGCAGAAGCTGGAGGCGGCTGCTATATGTCTGAATGGAAAGGCCCCTTACTTGGTACCAGTGGAAGGATGAGAGGCGTCCCTTTCGCTCGTGGGAGATCAGAGACCAGATGGTGGAGATGTTTAGATATCTCCATCTGGAGAATATGAGAGAGCAGCTGCTGTCACTCAGGCAGAATCGTACAGTACGTTCTGGAGAAGTTCAAGGCACTGTCACGACAGGTGTGTGGGGTGCCTGACGAGATGATAGAGAGCACCTTCATGAAGGGACTGAAGGCTACTATTCGAGCAAGGATCGGCATTCAGAAGCCTTAGAGCCTGATGGAGGCCATGGGAGTATGCTCAGATGGCAGAGTATTGCCAGTTGGAGGAGAGAAAGACGAGGGGTGGTTGGAGTGGACCAGTTTTCCGCAACCAGACGTCGACATGAGGGCAACATAGGGCCATTACGGGAGCAGATCCAGTCACCAATGAGAAGAGTGGAGAGAAGATTAGTGCACCGCAGGCTGAGTGACAGTTCAGGAGGATGACTGAGGTAGAGATGAGAGAGAAGCATCAGAATGGTCTATGCTTCAGATGCGATGAGCGGTTCATGCCAAGCCACCGATGGGCGGGGCGCAAGCTCCGGGTGCTGTTACTTGAGGACGAGGACTACGAGACTGATGTGGAGGATGAGACCGTTGAGGATGCTGAGCACCATCAGCTAGACGTGGCGGAGGTTTCCATTAACTCTGTGGTATGGTTCACACCGAACTACACCATGAAGTTGAGAGGGCATATCGGCAACCAGGAGGCGACGGTGTTTATTGACAGTAGGGCGATCCACAATTTCATTTCTAGGAGAGTTGTGGCCCAGCAGGAGGTTTAGCAGACAATGGCAGCTTCAGTATTTTAGAAGGAGATCAGCCATGGAGTATGTAGAGGACTGGTGCTGACGCTACAGGGGATGCAGGTGATAGCTGACTTCCTGCCACTAGACTTGAGAAGTAAAGATGTCATCCTAGGTATGACTTGGTTACAGACACTGGGTGAGATGACAGTGAACTAAAAGCTGCTCAGGATGGAGTTTTAGGAGGATGTGAGAGCAGTGGTCCTACAGGGTGACCCTAGTCTATGCAAAGCATTGGTCTCGTTGAAGAACATAGTGAGGACCATCCAGGCGGATGGGTGGATACCTGGTAGAGTTGTACGCGTTGGCAACAGAGGGGGATGCAAAGGCCAGTAGTGAGCAGTCCATTCCAGGAGAGGTGCAGTAGCTGTTGGAGCAGTTTGATGAGGTATTCCAGGAGCCTCGATGCCTTCCAACACCTAGAGATCACGAGCATGCCATCATTCTGCGAGAGGACGTGTCTCCCATCAATGTGAGGCCCTACCGCTACCCACAGGCACAGAAGGACAACATTGAGAGGGTGGTGGCGAAGATGGTGCAGGCTGGTGTTATCCAGCCCAATGTGGGCCCTTTTTCCAGTCTTGTACTGCTGATGAAGAAGAGGGATGGGGCCTGGTGTTTCTGCATGGACAACATGGCATTAAACAAGAAGACAGTGCTAGATAAGTTCCCCATATTCGTGATTGACGAGCTCTTGGACGAGTTACATGGATCAGCCATATTCACGAAGATCGATCTCAAATCAGGCTGCCACCAGATCAGGATGCACGGGGAGAACGTGCCCAATGCTGCTTTCAGGATGCATGAGGGTCACTATGCGTTTTTAGTCATGCACTTTGGTTTGACTAACGCACCTGCTACCTTCTAGGCTATTATAAATAAGGTATTTCGTCCAGTCCATTCCTTCGATGATTTGTACTAGTATTTTTCGATGATATCCTGGTGTGCAATCGTTCCTTGGAGGAGTGTTTGGACCACCTGCATGTCGTTTTCCAGAAGTTGCAATACAATCAGCTGTTTGCGAACAGGAAAAGTGCTTAATTGGACAGCCACAGGTGGAGTACTTGGGGCATGTGGTGCCTTCAGAGTGGTATAGCAGCTGATAGAGCAAAGATTGCGACGATGTTGGACTGGCCGTGCCCCACCACTCTCAGGGGGCTGAGGGGATTTGTGGGTCTGATGGGTTATTATCAAAGATTCGTGCAAAGTTATGGTACGATCGTTTGGCCACTCACGGAGCTACTCAAGAAGGATCAGTGCTTTTGGAGTGAGGATGCGACGATTGCTTTTGAGGCCTTGAAGAAGGCCATGACTACCGTGCTAGTACTGGCATTACCAGACTTTTCCAGACCATTCATTGTGGAGGCGGACGCATCAGAACACGGATTGGGGGGCAGTTTTGATGCAAGATCAGCAGCTCAGAGCATATTACAGGTAGGTGTTGACATCGAGAGCCAGACTGCGGTCTGTCTACGAGAGAGCTGATGGCCATTGTCCTATCCATCCAGAAACGGAGGCCATACTTGTTAAAGAGGAGTTTCTTGGTACGCACGAATCGGAGGAGTCTCAAATACGTTTTAGAGTAGTGCATGGTGGCAGAGGAGCATCAGAAGTGGCTGCGGAAGCTTAAGGGATACATGTTTGAGATCGAGTATCGCCCAGGGTTAGAACAAGGCGGCTGACGAACTGTCACAGCGTGATGATGATATACAGTTGGCTGTCTTGTCAGTATCGGTGCTACAGGCTTGAGAGCCGCTGCAGCAGGAGGTTGAGTTAGTACCAGGAGTTGGAGGACATACGGGCAACACTTTTACAGGGGTCTTTAGAGCATCCATGCTATGTTATACAAGACGGGCGACTATTATATTGGGGATGCTTGGTACTACCGAGGACCTCTACATACATTCCAGCCATATTCCAGGAGTTTCACAGTAGTACAGTTGAGAGGACATTTTGCGGTCCTCAAAACCTACCATAGACTGGCGACGGATGTTTACTGGAAGGGGATGAAGAAGGATGTCTCAAGGATGGTTGCGGAGTGTGACGTTTGCCAGCGTCACAAATACCAGGTGATGGCTCCCGGGGGTTTGCTTCAGTCGTTATCCTTGCCAGAGCGGGTCTGGGAGGATCTTTCCATGGATTTTATCGATGGGTTGCCTAAGTCAGAAGGGTACACTGTCATATTTGTTGTTGTAGACCGCCTCAACAAGTATACACGCTTTATACTACTTAAGCATCCCTAAAGTGCAGTGTCGGTGGCGGAGGTTTTTCTGAGGGATGTCCGCTTGCATGAGCCACCAAAGTCCATTGTCTCTGATAGGGACAAGGTTTTCTTGAGCAGATTTTGACAGGAGCTTTTCAGATTGCAGGATACAGTGTTCTTTGGGGGAAGTAGTGATAGGCTCCTCGTTTACACGCGGCGCACCAAGGAGGAGAAGGCCGATACATGACTTAAAGGGGCGTGTTCGTAATTCTCTATCTCCTATTTTCTATTAATTATTATTAATTATGGTAAACTTGTAATTAGATGGAGGGGGATTATTATTAAGCTAGGGTTAGCCGCCAACTTAGGGGCATGCTAATTTTGACTGTTTTGTGAGAGGAGATAGTTCTTCGGGTTCTTCGGGAAGGTACGGACGTCCCTTATCAATCGGCGTCTTGGGAAGGAAGTTGCATCTATATTGTAAACATGTTATCTTATTATATTCCAGTTTTAATTCAATAAACTTTCAGCTTTTGCCAAATCCCATCAGTATGCGTGTGTAGATATCATAGATTACATCAATGTACTAATTAGACATTTGTCCTTAATCACGCACATACATTATCATATGTTCATATATTTTTGACACTTAATTAGTCCGAACCCAATATATATAAATGAGTTTCGATGTTTTATATCCATTTATCAATATGTTTACATTCGAAATGTATCTACCAAATATGGTCATTTTTCCTATCCGGTAATGATATTTCCCAGAAATGAACATAAGGCGAAGAAGACGGAGACCATCTTAATGCTACAATCCCAGCATAGGCTGAACTAACTAACTAACAACTTGGTGTGTAATCAAGCTGAAACTTCATAACCTTCCATACTTTAAAATGCCCTGTCAGTTCGATGGTACGAGTATGTCCAAGGTTTCTCAGAGCACGGGCGTTCTTTGGCCTCCAAGGCGACCACCATCTCCATCTACATCAGCTTCTGCGAGATCAAGTCGATAGCACATGCCCCTACTAGACAGATACATCAACCGGTGCTGGAGACACGATTCAAGAGGCCATCACCCCCGCACCGGCAGCGTCAACAACTTTCCTTCTGACATTACTATCACAAGCCTGAGCACTTCAAAACAGAATGCTGGAACCTCTTGAACCAGTGTCTAATCTGCGAAGCAAATGAACATGGCACTAGAGACTGTCCAAGGAGGGGAGACCAACCCACATCACCAGCTACCTACGATCATTGCACCATCTACTGTCACAGCTCCTGCTCCAGTTGGGAACACAGCGAGGACCACATCTCCCACCACAACAGAGAGTATTTCAGCAAGCGATGTCTCGAGCTCCACCCAGACGTCGGGCATTCACGATGGTAGCAGCGGAGTTGCTCGATTAGGCATAATAACTTTGTCGCTAGGTATCGTTCTAGTAGCTAGTAGACCGTCCCAGCTGTATTCGACTTAGGAGATTTTTACTATTTCGTGTCGATTTGATTTGGCAGCCAATACCCTATTCCTAACTCCTTTAACTGTTATTGGGACTGCAACACATGTAGTGGTGTGTTGAAGACGACTAGTGGTTGTTCTCGCTTGCCCCGTAGTGATTTATTGAGCGAGCAGAAAAGATAAGAGAGCACAGTGTTCTAAAACAAGTTATATGCGGCCCATATAAGGAGGCGGCCTCTGGCCGCATGAAAAACTAGGTATGCGACAGAATTATGTTGTCGACCGCATAATCGTCCGCATAACTTTTATGTGCCCGCATATTCGCATATGAGGGTGTATAATTGGCAACTAAAAACCCAACCCGTTAAGAAAACCGACCAGTTAAGTATAAAAATCAGGTTTTTTGTTTTAAGGTTTTTTTTTGTTTTTAAGGATTTTTTTCCTCAACAGAAATCAACTTGCATGGGCTATTGTTGCATAGGCTAGTGGAGCTAATGAAGATCCACTTATGAGGAGCAAAAAACATTGATAACATATGTAATGAGAAAAAGTATTCTTCTAGTGCAGCGATGGATGACGTTCAAGAGCATTCAGATAGAAAAGGTTTAGACGGTGGTGATAATATTTTTAATGAGATTGATGAAATTCCTTCTGATGTGGGTTAGATGAAGATATTCGTTATGGAGAAGAAGAAGAATATGATGAGTAGATATAGAATAGATTATGGATCTTTTGTTATTTCGAAGTACTTGTTAGACAAGCTTTTGATTTGGATTTAAAACAAAATATTTATATTTTATGTGTGTTGATTGCTTTAGACTCTAGACTTTAGATATTGTATGTCTTAATCGCCTTGATGGTGTTGATGTTTTAGTATGAATTAATTCATATTTTGAAAATTTAATATGGTTTTTTCTTTATTCTCATCTTTTAGGATTTTTTAATTTTATATACACAAACACACATATATGTATATATACTTACTGCTTATTTATTTCCTAAAATATTCATTTTCGTGTAAACTGCATGATCCGCATAATCGGCCGCATAATCCGCAAATGCACTCCTGGACCGCACGCATAATGAACCCATATTTTAAAACACTGAGAGAGCAATCTCCATAATTAATGAGAACTCTTAGTTCTTCTGAAATTCCGAGAATGGAATTTTTGTAAGGTGTGTAGAATATAATTGACCAAAACTTCAGTAGAATTAGCAGGAATTTTCTGTAATTTTCAATAATTTTTCTACCTAATTTTTTTCCTTTTCCCCAATATTTTTCCCTTCTTTTCGTTTTTTCATTTTCTCATTTACATTCATTAAACCCAACTGCGAGCCCAAGCCCAACTCCATAACATCTTTCTCTTCTTTAAATTCTTTTCCCAAACCCAATACACCCAAAGCCCAGACCGATTACTATTCATTTCTCTTTTCTATTCTTATTTTCCTTCCCTCACTAAGCCCATGGCCCGATCGCAAATTAAAAGCCCAAACTGATCGGCCACACTTCTCAAACGAGCAAAGCCCAATTTCCCTTATCAAATCTAGCAGGAGCCCCACACTCCTCACCTTCGACTCAAAAGATCGGACGGCCTCCCTCTCTGTCTCTCTCGAAAGTTACGCGAGCTTTCAGCCATGATCTTGCAACGAATTCTTCCAACGACCCTCTCCCAACGCCTCTCTTTTTTCATGTGATATTTTTATGCAAAAACTTGTTCTCATTCTCCTTCAAAATTCTTCTGCTTAAAACTTTTACAATTTTTGGATTATCCGATTGATTTCGAGGGCTTGGTCTGGGCTTCTAGGATTTCTTGGCGTAATGTTGGTTTACCATAGATTCAAATCTTCCCTAAGCTTTCAATTTAGTTCCTTATTTAATTCTTCTAAATTCTTGAGATTAATCAAGAAATATTAGGGTTTTTAACATATTCATCCCTTATGCATATTGTGATATCTGTCCATTAAAAATTCATATTTGCTCTCATATCCCTCAAATGTTAAACGTAAACTTTAATAGTCCATCCATCATGTATTCTGTTAAAAAGTTAACTGAAAGTACATTAATTAACGATTAAATAATGATTACAGTTAATTAATTAAGAAATAAACATTAATTAACCATTAACCCCCCATATTTAACCATTAACCCGCCCAAAAGCCCAGTGGAGTAGGCGGCCCTTCCTCATCAGTCGAGGTCCTCGTCTGGGAAGGAGGCCACCCCCCCCGCCCCTCCCCCGAAAGCCCGGGGGGAGGAGGCGATGCTGCCTCCACCCCAGAAAACCCAGACCTCCCCACGAAAAGCTCGTAAGCCCTAATCCTAACGGAATATTCCCATTTCCGTTAGATTTTAACAGAAAATTAGAGAGTGACTATTAAGGTTAAAAGTTTAAGATTTAAGAGACTTGAGAGAAAATACCCATATTTAAGGGATAAATATCAAAATACGCAAGATTTAAGGGACGGTTATGCAAAAACCCCTAAATATTATTATATGATTTTGAAAAATTCTTGAGTAGTTTATGAAGATAACACATGTGTTTCAAAGGGATTTTTTCCTCTTGCAAACTATGGCAGCAAACCAACGAGCATAGCGGCGACTCTCGTCGCTCGACGTCCCTAGGGTTTGATTGAGCATGTTAAGGCCACCGAAGGGAGTTGTTGCTCTGTGCCCACTGCTGGCTGATGCTTGTTCTGCATTGTTTCGCTACTGATTAGTTGCCTCGCTGTTACTCTTAATAAGAAAATTCAGAGACTGCCATTGGTTTTCGCTGAACTCCAAACGTCGTTAGTCAAAATACGTGGTTTCTTTTCTTTCGTTGAGCCTGGTTTTGTTTCACAAATTTCTCTTTAAGCTTATACTGTGCCGATATCATTAAATTGTTAGATGTTTTGTTGGCTTTCGCCAGTGCGTTAACCTCTGGCTTATGCACTGTTACTTTGACTGGTTTGGGATTAGATCCTTGTTGTGGATTATAAGGATTAATTACTGTTTTTAAACCTAAATCAGAGGCTAAACTCCTCCATGCTGGCTAGTAACCTATATACCTTTTTATTGTGCCGAAAAAACATGTCTAATCCTGTTTTGCTTTAAAATTTTAAGTTATTTCAATCCTCAGTTTCTCAATATACACCTGAGTTACTTTGTTACTTTGACTTTTTAATTACTGAGTTACTTTGACTTTAATTTAATTATTAGATAAGGACCAGTTAGGACATAGACCTGAATAATTAATATGCATGTGAATAATTGTAACAGTTGTTAAATATTGATTAAGTTACGTAATTAGAGACTATGCAAATAAATTGACTTGCGACTGATCAAAGTGGACACAACAATTATATAACCAATGATAACGTGAATCGAAATACGTAAATGTTATGCATAGTTACAAGTTATGTACGAAAACCTAGACACAAAGATTAACTATGTAACTAATTAACTAAGTAGTAGTTACAGAAGTAACATGATATATGACACTTGGGGATTGGAAAACTCATAACTGAAACGGAACGGGAGCAACTGGAGCCATGCTTTTGACTGAACTTGATGGATCTCACTACTGCACTTGGCCGACCAAGTTAGTATTTTTATATGACCAGTACTATTATATCGGATGGATCTAAGGCCCGGGAAGCGCCCCATGATACAAGTTGGTTTTCAGGTTGCAAATCGTTCTCTTCGCTATGAGTCATAAACACAACATTGTTAACCAAACTTTTAATCAATATTTTCAGTTAGTGCATGTTACTTTTTAGCATTACTTGTTAGTCCAGTGGATTTCCTTTAACGCTTTTGTACATAGTCTGTTACTTTACCGTTAGTGGTAGTACTTGCATGCATGATATTGTTATAACCTTGTTCCGTACATAACTGAAATGCTTAGTTTAGATTTAGTCTACTTTATTAAATAGTGGTTCAATTCTTATTGTTTCTGCTAGGTGATGAACATGCATACGAGGAGGCACTTGAGTACAAGTAGACAGAGTTTCCAGTGCATGACATAGAGTTTAAGTTCAGATTGAGTGAGAATAGTGCTATGTAGTTCTTTATTTATTTATTTTTATTTTTATTTATTTTTAGCTGAGATATAATGAGAGAGATTGTACTTTTCTTTTCATGCATGAGTAATGTTTTCCTCATTGAATGATGAATAAAATGAGTATTTACTCTGTTACTTTTTCTATTATATCTTTATATTGTTTTCACCGGTACTTGCAGGAACTGCCTGTTCTTGTAATTTGTGATGACCCCAGAAACTGGGTCATTACAAGTGGTAGCTTATGCATGTCCGCAAAAACACCTCGTGAACAGTATAGAGCAGGTAGGAAGTACCGTATAAAATACTAAACTAACATTTTTCTTTGAATGCAAAATGTCTAGGGTATTCAATCGTTGCGAGCATCTAGCTAGGGACAATTCAAACATCATCGAGGACATGGCAAGAAATCAAGGCGACGAAAATGTGTATGGTACCACCAACAATGATGTTAACGATGTCAACAATAGCAACGACAACACTGAGCAATCTGCAATCGTACATCAAATATCTGACAAAGCTTTAGGAGAGATGGTTCATGCTCTACAAATAAAACCCATGCAAGGAGTGCATCAGTTTTGGGCACTACGCATGTCGACTTTTAATAGACGAGACGACCCTCTAGAAGCTGAGGAATGGCTGCGATGCATCGCCAATGAACTGAAGGTAGCACGGATTCCGCCAGACTCACGTGTAGATATGGCCAAGCTACAACTGATCAAAGAGGCCCGAGTATGGTGAGAATATGAAGAAGATTGACTAAAGCAGTCAATCAAATGGAACACCTTCAAGGACATCTTTAGTGCCCAATTTTTCTTATCAGAGGTGCAGATGGGGTTAAAGGCGCAATTCGTGAATCTGAAATAAGGTTCCATGTCTGTAGAAGAATACGATGTTGAGTTTTTAATGCCCAATAGGTGAGTATTCTACATATGATTGTTAACATATAAAGTGCATGTATTTCGCTAACAAGTTATTACAGGTGTGCCAAAGACATGGTATCTACTTCCTTGGCTGGGGTTAGGCGCATCTAGCAGGGTCTGAACATCAATATCCAAAAACAGTTGATTGGGTTTAATCTGAAAACCCATCTAGCTGTGCTCTCAGCGACTTGATATTACGAGTATGTTCAGAGGGTGCGTGAACGAGAGTGGCAGATGACTGCCTCTCCAATGCGACTACCATCTTCATCTACAGCAGCTTCCACAGGATCGAGTTGAACGCCCCCTCCCCCCCACCAGACAACATACACCGACCAATGCTAGAGACACGATTCAAGAGACCAGCACCCTCGCAATAGCAGCATCAACTTCTTGTCCGCCATTACTGTCACAAGCACAAGCACTTCACAACAGTACCTCCTAAACTAGTGCTTAATCTGCGAAGATAATGAACTTAGCACTAGAGCTTATTTAAGGAGGGGAGAACGACCCACATCACCAGCTACAATCACTGCACCATCTACTGCCCATCACCCGTTCTAATCGGGAACACACATCAAGGACCACCTCTCCCACCACAACGGAGAGTCTTTCAGCAAGCAAGGTCTCGGGCTCCACCAGATGTCAGTCGTTCACAATGGTAGCACCGAGGCCGAAGCTATCGGTCAAGTTAGCACATGTATGCATATTTTATTAATGCGTTAACTATTGTTTAGTGAGGTGTAGTAACTGTCGCTAGGTATCATTCTAGTAGCTAGTAGACTGTCGCAGCTTTATCTGACTTAGGAGCTTTCCACTAATCGTGCTGATTTGATTTGGCGGCCAACACCACATATTCCTAACTCCCTCATTACATCGTGTTGGGACTGCAACACAGGCAATGGTGTGTTGAAGATGACTAGTGGGTGTTTTCGCTTGCCTCGCAGTGATTTACAGAGCGAGCAGAGAAGATGATAGAGCAATCTCCATGATTACTGAGGACTTTTAGTTATTTTAAAATTCTATGGACGAAATTTTTGTAAGGTGTGTAGAATGTTATGGTCCAGAACTTCAGTAGAAGTGGTAGGAATTTTCTATATTTTATCATAATTTTTCTACCTAATTTTTTTCTAGTTTCCTAATGTTTTTCCCTTATTTTCTTTTTTAATTTCTCCTTTACATTTCATTAAACCCAACTACGAGCCTAAGCCCAACTCCACAACCTCTCTCTCTTCTTTAAATTCTTTTCCCAAACCAAATAAACCTAAAGTCGAGCCATATTACTATTCATTTCTCTCCCTCTTCTTATTTCCCTTCCCTCACTTACTCAGCCCATGGCCTGATTGCAACTTAAAGGCCCAAACTGATGGGCCCCACTTCTCAAACGAGCCGAGCCCCTTTTCCCTGATCATATCTAGCAGCAACCCTACCCTCCTGCCTTTAACTCAAAGATCGGATGGCCCCCCTTTCTCTATCTCTCTCAACGAAGCATATCAAAAACCAGACAAAACGAAACCCTAATGCTAACCCCCTTGACACGATCACGGTTGCCGCCTTCTCTCGTCAGTTACACGAGCTTTCAGCCACGATCTCGCCACGAATTCTCTTCCAACAAATCTCTCTCAACACTTACTCTTTTTTCATGGGGTTTTATGCGAAAACCAATTTTTCTCTTTTCCTTCAAAATTCTTATGCTTAAGCTTTACGATTTCTGGATTTTTTTGATTGATTTCGAGGCTTGATATGTATTTCTTAGATTTCTTGGCATAACGTCGGTGAATGGTAGATTCAAATCAATAATTATTTGCAGTTAGAGACGATGCATTCATAAACTTTGAAGTGTAACAGGATGCAAATTGATAGAAAGCAATATGGCATCCAACACCATTTCTCCATCCATGCTTATCCGCAAGGTTGAATCTATCAACGAGGATATCAAGAAAATGCTCAAGATGAAACTTAGCACCCGAAAAGGAGCTTGAGTCAAGCACCTCCCCTACGTGCTAGCGAACCACACCACTGGGCAAACCAGCACAGGCAAAACGACATTCGCATTAGCTTTCTGAGTCGATGCAGTGGCTCCAGTCAAGGTAGCTCTCTCGACCTTCAGAGTGAGGTAATTCGACGAAAAGGCCAGCAGTGAGCTCTGTCTTTGGAACAAAACCTGGTCAATGAAAGAAGAAACACAGCTCAAATCCAAGCCAACTCCTACAAACAAGCTTTAGCTCGATACTACAAGAGGGTCAAGGTCAGACGTTTCCAACGATGGGATCTGGTCCTCAGATGAGTCCTCCATAAAGAAGATTGGATAGACAAGAGCAAGCAACCACTGGGACCGAACTGGAAAGGGCCCTACCACATCCGAAATGTCCCCAGCTCATGGGCTTACCAGCTTAAGACCATGGAGAACGTTCTGATCAAGAATCCATAAAATGATGAGCACCTTCGGAGATACTACCCTTGATTCTCCGCAAAGTACCAATCTCAAAAGGTGCTCTATTTAACATACTCAACTTGAGCTTAATAAAGTACTTCCTTTCCAAGCTCAGCAGTTGTGCACTCTTCTTGCGTAAACCCCAGCCACGCTAGGGCCCGCGATGGCGAGACTCCTTCAATGGTCCCAACGACGGCTTCTGGCATTTAACCACACTGGTCGTACTACATCCAAATCAAACGCTTAGCTCGGGCCCGGGCCTTCTGCTGGCGAGACTCCCCAGAGGGTCCCAACGCAAACTCTACTAGCGAGACTCCCAAAGGGCCCCAACATCGAACTTTGGCATTCGACCCACTAGTCATGCTACGTCCAAACTCCGTTGGAAAGACTCCTGCAAGGGTCTCATCGCTAACTCTGCTGGCGAGGCTCCCCAGAGTGCCCCATCACAGACCTCTGGCATTCGACCATATGGGTCATGCTACGTCAAAACCAGGCCACCAGTTACATTGGGGCCTGCACTAACAAGACACACGGTCTCAGCGTTGACCTCTGGCTGGCCCACGATCGTGCTACATCCAAACCAGTCTACCAGTAACGCTGAGACCCACGTTGGCAAGACCCACGATCTCAACATCGATCTCTGGCATTCGACCCAATGGGCCATGCTACGTCCAAACTCATTTGGCGAGACTCCCCCGAGGGTCCCAATGCCAACTCTAATAGCGAGGTTCCCTACAGGGCCCCAGCACATAACTCTGGCATTCGACCACACAGTCGTGCTACATCCAAACCAGGCCACCAGACACGATGGGACCCACACTGTCTAGTTCCACAATCTTAGCGCTAAACTCTGGTTGTCCCACGGTTGTGCTACGTTTAAACCAGGCCACTAGTCACACTAGGACCCACATTGGCTAGACCCACTGTTCCAGTATCGAACTCTGACACTCAACCCATAGTCGTACCAGTCCAAACTGACAACATTCTACATCGGTCGTACTAAGCCTAACCCTAGCTCAAACTAAGGCCACCGCTGGTCCGACCTTAGGATCCCAGTACAGCACCGACGAGCAGCATTCAACTCCAGTCACGTCGAGCCCAGCAAGCACACGGTACAAACAGGAGCATATTGATTTGACATCGAGGCTCTGAGCTGAGGTCACAATTAAACAAGTCTTGAGATGGAAACACACACTCAATATATTAATGGTCAAACACACACTTAGCATGCACGCTCAGCAAGTGGTGCCCGATGGTATGCGGTGATTCAAGTGTTAGTCTTTTGAGTTCGAGATGGAGAGATCAGCACAACGTTTTATTAAGCAATAGATGTTCAAGATCAACACAAGAGCATAGAAAAAGCCAGGTATAAAAGTGAAGCAGTTTTAAAGGTTGGACGATATTTTTTACTCAGAAACTATTTTTACAAAAGTCGTTAACCGCTCCACACGGTGTACAAGTATTTCATTAAAAAGCAAAGCAACATATTCTGTCTTGGAGAGGGCCCATCCTTAACAGGGGTTGCTCCGCCTCCAGGAGCTTCCACAAGAGCTTCATCAATAGCAGAAGTGGTGGGAATGCCATGCTCCATCAGGAAGGAAAGTAGACTTGCATGAGCGATGAGCGTCTCCATGAATGCATCTCTCACATATTTAATCCCGACATCAAAAGAACCGTCAACCCGGGCTTTGGCTTTCCTTAGCTCAACACAGTAGACCCTAGATGCCTTGGCAGCTTAATCTTTGTGTTCATGCTCAGTCCTTTCCATCTGCTCCCTCAGCTCTACTTCAACCCTCAATGGTTGAGGATCCTTCTCAGCCACCAGAATCCTCTTCTACATGGCTTGCACTCCATGCAGGCGGTCGATTTCTGCACACCCCATTGCCAGTTCCCAGAGCAAAGCGATCTTGTCAATAAGAGACTGAGCACGATCCCTCCAAAGGCGGTGGCGTTAGAAGTAGCGGCACAGCTTTTCTTAACCAGAAAGCAAGGAAAAGAGGTTAGAGGAAAGCTAATGAAGAAAACCAACTGCAGCGAGACATACCTAGCTCATGTGCTGGAAGGCCAAGGCAAACCGCTAGATCTCCAGCCCGAACAAACCATCCTCCCTCCTAGTCTCTCCTACCATGTGTGATCCCAGATCGACACCGCCCTTTGCTCGCTCTCACGCCTCGAGCCCCCACCAAGCAGGGAAGCCTCCCTTGTCCCGCCTTAGGGCGTGGTGAGCTTGACACCTTCCCAGGAGTTGTCTCCTTGATCTTCTTCTGTGGGAGCTCGATGGACTCCCCACGCGACAGCTCGAGAGCTGCGCCCTGCTTACCTTCTCTTTTCCATTTCTCGCCCTTAGATGCTCGACCAAGGCGTGGCTATTAGAATCGATCTCGTCATCTGAGTCAACAAGGATCATCGGGGGTTGGGCAGACACCCTCGGGGGCACAGTGCAGTTTAGAGCAGCAAGTCGGCAAGGGACAGTCGGCACAGCCACGCGGACCTAAGTACCGTGACAGTGTGACAATCTCCCCACCACAAAAGGGAACATGTTCGACTTCCTGGGATGGACTCCGCCCCATTCTCCACCATCACTTCAGAGGGATGACAACCCTCCACTAAAAGAGGCCTCAAAGGGAGACGATAGACTCTCTGATGGCGACGACGGATAGTGCTCAAAGGGGGTGGCTTGGGAATTGATAGTGTTTGACATGATCAGAAAAAGCAAATGCAACAAAGTCCAAAACGCACAAACAAAGAAGAAAGAATGCAAGGAAGAAGAAAGCAACGTAAGTATGTATAATTGTTACCTTGTCCCAGGCGAGCACCGATTGGACTACTGTAACCATCTGATCCACACGATCTTATTAGGCGGAAGCCAATTGAAGCCATTCAAGCCCTGCGATTAAGCGTTCATCTGTACAGACATGTCGCCATGAATAAAGCTCTGAAAATGCAACATCCCTTTGAAAACCGGGCTTGTCTTCTTAAGTCTTATTTTAAATGCGAGTCGCATAGACTCTGCCTCTTTGCGTCCCAAGGGCAAGCGGTTGCGTCAGGATGCATGATAGACTCTCTCTTCCCCCGGTGCTACACTCAGACCCCAAATTCTGAGACGAGTTGGTCCAATCATACGAGTAGGTATGTCTCGACTTTACAGCTTTCGTCTCCTTGTCTCTCCACGTCCAACCTCAAGGTTCCAGCTCGGGTCGGCAGTGTCAAGTCAGAAGACATGGTTCCATTGTTGGTGATACTTTGGCCTGAAGCCTGCCGAAAATCAAGCCCAACCAAAGCTGATAGCGAGATCCATAGCGCTATGTACGAAAGCTACGCATGTCCTCAAGGACCGCCCAAGAATAGCTTGTGCGGCCAGCCCGTCCAAGCTGCTAAGTATAGCTCGTTCGACAGATTTACACTGACCGACCAATTTGGCCATAAAGACTCATACAAGGACGACATCCATGATGTCGGCTCCTTCAACGCCACTCTCCACAGGGGTGACCTCCACGAGTTTGGTTCCCCGACAACAGTGCTACAAGGACGACCTCCATGAGATCGTCTTCTTAGCACCATGGCTCCTTAGGACGACATCGACGACACACCCTAGGTCGGCTCCTTCGGCTGCATCACCCACGAGTCTGTCCACCTGATTGCTCAGCTTCCCTAAACGCAGTGTGCAATCAAGCGAAGTGATCTTCGACGATCCCCTCTCCAGATCGATACGAGCGGAAAACCGTCCAGGTTCATCAAACTGCGTAGCAAGCAAGCAAGCCTACTTTGGAAGTCAGCAGGCATCTTGTATCCATTCACGACATGATCTGAGGAATCGGTCACGTACTAAAAATCCGAGATCTCTATAACTCCCACTGACATGACGTAACCAACCCTCAGCCTATAAAAATACCACATCAATGTGATCCGAGGTACGTGCACACAAACACTAAAACCCCATTGCCTCATTCCTCCTGCTTGGAACTAACTTAAGCATCGGAGAGGAATCAGAGGCAACCCCCATCCAATCCATTCTTCTCTTTATTTCAGACGACGGAGAAGGAGCATCTTGACCTGACAAAACCATGTCCAAGCTCTGTGCTGGTGTGAGATCCTTACATCCAACCACATGCGAATTTTCGGCGTCAACATATGTCGTGTTAATTTAACATCTAACATCTGCTATTTTTATATATTGGGATCTTCGTAACGAATATGTGGATGGTTCATTACTATCTCCTTTAGCAAGAATTGTTGATATTGTATTTCCTGAGGCTGTGAAATATTCAACTTGTATTTGTATTTTAGATTTCAAAGATTTGACAAAAACTTGCATTTCATTGTCAAACTTAAGATATTTTATGTCAACTAATATTCGGTGGATGTTTTTTCCCATTCCTACCTCAAATAATTTTAAAAATTGTTTTGGGTTAATGGATTTAAATGTTGATGCATCATTCAGAACAACCATACACTGTTCACATTTTATCCTTAAAACTTTGTATCCGGTCAACAATTCTTTCCCTGGAGGCTTGCTGATATTGTGCAAGTTTTCTTTATGTTTTGATCTAAGCTAACCCAAAAAACATGATATATATTTACACCAAATAATCGATTTGCTAAGTTAGACTTAGCACCACCAATAATACTATTTAAAGGATTATTGATAATATGATCATCTAGACATACCATCATAATTGGTGTAACTATTCTGGATCTGAATAAAGCTGTAATTTTTAATTGTATTAATCCGATATGCATATATTTTATTTTGGGATATTTTTTATGAGTTTGTCAATTTTTATTTTATCTAGAAGTTTGATGGAAGAATTCCTCTTAATTCAATGTTTTCTTGCATTCTCTCAAATACATGCGTGTGTTGATTACGGAATCTAGATGTAAAAGAAAGTGTTCTATAATTTTTTTTGTCAGAGTGAGGAATTGCTAGCAAGCTAGGCCAAATAGTGCTTCTATGTTAGAGACATAATGAAAACTAATGTCTGAAATGTAATGAAAACTGATGCCTATGTTGCACTTGGGAATTCAACAGGAGAATACAAACATGATGCAATTCAAAATGAAGGCCTCAAAAATGATGATGTTATAGCCGTGGGTGACAGCATTGGTGGAGTTTTCGATCACACATAATAATAACCCCTTGGATGACATTATACATTTGCATGATGCTGTTAGAATGTGAGTCAATTCTTATGCATGCCAGAGTAGTGCCTTCTAAGGTCATGGAGCTAAATGCCAAAATATGGAGAAGACTTGGTGGCATCTGTTAGCACGCAATCATGCATATACCTCAGCATTAACATTTTGATTGTACCAATTACATTGATGTATTACGTTGTAATCGATGTGATTTACCTGTTGAATATTGGAATCTCCTATAGTTGTTTTTGATTGTACCAATTACATTATTGTGTTTGACTACACAAATTACATTGATTGATATGTTACGTTATAATTAATGCAATGGCTCATGGAGATGTGAGAAATAATCAGTATGATATCTGAACCGTTTACATCGTTACATGCACCTTTGCTAGCCACCATGCCACCAAACATCTTGTAAGAAAGTAATAATGATTTACAAACAATTTGGAATACTCAATTAATACATTCTTAATAAGACATCTATTTTATAAGGAAAAAGAATAATATTTCTTCTCAAAGATAGTATAAAAAGTTGCCAGAAGAATGGCATTTGAATTTAAAGTTGTAATTCCAAGTCCAACAATCTCCACCTTGACCTGAAATTTAGATCAAACACCAACTTCTCCACCTCTCTTTGTATTTCCACCTCAGGTAAGAATCCTTCGCCTCCAACGGACACATGAATCCTTATGTACAAGCACATCTACACCCACAGTATCTCTTGCTCTCGTGTGCTTATTCACCCCAAGCATAAGCTCATTTTGGTACCTCATTTTTGATCTGATCTTCACCTGACATGCCCTCTTTGATCATTAATTGACATGCATCTGCCCGATCTGATCAATTCATCATCACCTCAAATTAGCAAACTTGAGCAATCATCATGCTCCATCTCAAGGGACCATGACTAGCTGTGCCACTCCTCCTTTTCCTCATGAATCTACAGCAGAAACATGAGACATGTAAAATCACGGATGGATCCTCGTCTTAAGCTCATAAACAACTAAATGACACAACAATCACCTTACAGTAGGACATCTCCTCAGACAACCACAACCCCTCCATAGGTTCCACCACTGCACCTCAGCATTAAATACGAACCTCATTCACCTAATCAAAATCTTAAATTGGTTGCAAACACTAAGATTTTTCACAACTATACTCTTATTTATCTTCTTTTCAACCATTTTCAACTTGCAAGCCTGAACCGTGCCTGGTAAATTCCATTATCCTTCACTGAACATCTATAGGGGACGAACAAAGATTTCAAATTGTTAGGAATAATCACTTAATTCCTTCCTAATAAGACCTGTAATATTATTAAAACAATCATATTTCTTCTCCAAAGGGACTAGCTGAAAAAATCATCAAAAGTTCCATAATAAAACCAAATCAAATTTAAGAGTCATAATTCCACATATATTATTAACTATGTTGTCATTTAGTCAAGTTCCCTCGTACCACTTCCTACGAAATTAACATGTTGCCATGTCCATGTCAATGACTTTTAGGATCTGGTGCTTTTAACACTTATCATTGATTAAGAAATAATACTTTAATATCTGATTTTAATCTTGAACTTTATAAAGTTTTATCAAGGTTGTATTGTGCCTTACGGGTAATATATTGTATGCTAGTCTGCCAGTCTTTTATTATACAGCAATGACCTAAAACAAGGCTGTCATCTTTCATTTCAAAGATAGTGACAAATTAACATCTGGCATGCAATCCGCATTGGCTTTTACCTTAAACTACATGCAATCATGATATTCAGTAACAAGCAATCGGTATGCATTTAGGCTATCCTGTAATAAATATGACAATAAGACAATCTTCAAAAGTCTGTTTATATACCAAACTAAGAAAGAAAATAACAGAAGAACTCATATTTAGCAACATTGATAATGCAAATTATTATTACACTCATTAAGTAGCAACAGACAGTCCAAGTGGAAGAAACATTACTTTCACATGCAATAGATCAATATCCATCTCAACTGCAATAACATATATATCTCAATGAAGTAATATCTTCAAACAGGAAGTAAGGAAATGCAGAACCAGGACATTATGCATAACGATAACATAAAAATATAAATAGTCGAATATAAAAGCTAAATGGAAATTCACCATCATCATTGTCAAATATTTTAACACAAAACATGGTTCAATATGGAACATGAATACTAAGATGACAGGCTAGAATTAAATGGTTGTAAATTGGGAATCAGTCGTCTGAATTTTAATGTCAAATTTCATATCAAATACACTGTGGACAAGACAAGGGCCCACCACCAAAGTTAGGTAGTTGGCTGATAGACGCTAGTAAACAAGGAGTAAGCCATAAATATTCTCTAGGACAAGTTTAACGGAATGATGATCACAAGGTAGCAATACGAATTGCATTCATTTGTGAGGTATGCCATGAGCCAAAAGAGCCAAACGTTGGATCTCTAAATGCCACAAATAGATGACATGCGGCAAATAGTTACGATATAAGGATAAAGAGTAACATGCAACACAGCATCTCATCTGCAAAAATTGTATTTAATAACAAGCGTGTAAAGATCACTCACCACTGAAACTTTATTTTTCATGCAGAGGATCAGATAAGGCCAGATTTTATTCATTGCTGGGAGCAATCTGTTCTCATCAGCTTCATCATCCACGCTGTCCATGCTATCCTGGAGATCAGTGTATGAACTTATCCGTATTGCTTTCTCAATTAAGACTTTTGTTTCTTTCTCATGTTTATAGGCTTCCTCAACTTTTGCAAGAGATACAGTAGCATCCTAAAAAACAATGGTGTCATACGTTAAAGATCATAGTACTGAGACTAGGTAAATTGTGGGTAATTAACATCAATGTGATGTTAAATCTGAACAACGTGCACAAACTAAATGATTAAACAAGCAAGCATATATATATATATATATATATATATATATATAATAAAAGAGTGATGTTATCAAGAGAAATTGGAAAAGAGATATTGGAAAAGAGAAATTGGATAAGAGATATCTATATTATAAAAGAGGGATGTAAGAGAAATTGGATAAGAGATATTGGATAAGAGATATCTATATTACAATTGAAAGCTGTTTTTGAACTTTGTCTTATGTGGCAATGTCACATCAAGTTTTGGGGGGAAAATTTTTTGGGTTGGGGGAAAATTTGTTGGGAGAATACAAAAGCTTTTCTTTTTTGAAATTGGCACCATCAGCATTTAATACTCTTCATTCAAAAATGACCAAAAAAATGAGACCCAAAAAACACACACACAAAATGAAACCCAAAAAATATGCAACTTAAATTACAAGTATGCAAAAGAGAACTTTATATCGGCTGAGCTTATTTCGGCTGAACCCAAAAAAATTAAAACCCAAAAAAATACAGGGAATGTGCGTTCAAATAGGCGGGCTGAGTTTTTTGGGCGTCAAGCAGAGGTCTAACCAACCTATCCGCGTCGAAGGCGCCCGCTAAATTTTTATACCCTAATTTATTGTTCTGCGCCGAAGGAGCACCGAATTTATTGTTTCTTGCCGAAGGCGGTCGTGCCTCTAAATTTTTTACGCTAATTTGTTGTTCTTTTAAATTTTGGTTGTAGAAATATTTTTTGGGGGACAAAGTTTTCGCGGAAAAAAATCTTAAATGCACCGTGCCCACGGGCACGGGTTATGACTAGTATATATATATATATATATATATATATATATATATATATATATATATATATATATATGCACAGTACAACTAATTGGCACTTATGCATATATAAATAAGTATCATGAATCAGGTTGAAGGCACAAATTGGCAGATTCCACCCACAATAGAATCGAAAGAAGACCGGGAACCAAAGTTTGACAAAACGGAGAAACCCTTAAGGGAGCCGTGGATCAGAAAGAAGCCCGGGAACCTTAAGTTTGACAAAACGGAGAAACCATCTAGGTTTTGACCTCCCTACTTGTACTTAAAAAAAGGACTTATCCCACACATCATATTCCATCAATTGCTTAGCTTGGGCTATTTTCTAATTGAACTGCACACTGATTGGTAGTGACGGCTGTAGTCTAAAAATAGACAACAAAATTTGCCCAATTATGCTTGCTTGAGAGTGTCGTGGATAAACCATTTTGGCTTGAGAATCTAAAATAATTATTGGTCCTTTACCCCCTGCAGGGCATGATTATTTGGTTTCTACACAGTGCCCGGATGTTTTTCAAATAGAGGGAGACCACGTAAATTAAAGACTAACCATGATTTGTGCACACAGACACGAATGTTATACTACACATGGACACAGCACTCCAAAATCCAGAAATGCGGACACTGTTATCAAGGTTTGAGAACTCAATTTCGGTTTCGGTTTCGGAGCGGTGATCGTCGAAGTGGCACCATAATTCAGGTATGACAACATCTGTACTCCTATCTCACATGTGTCTTCTTTCTTTTTGGGGTTTCTACGAAGGCTGTTGAAGGTTTTTTTTGGTTTTTTTTTCGACTTAAGGGTTTTATTAGGTCTAGATATGAAATATCTATTATACATTTGACAGTGTTTTTTGAATTCTAGGGCTGACTAGGACAAGCTGACTAGGACAAACAGGTTGATAGAAAGACGACTTGGATTTAATCTTGAGAAATGAATGGTTGAGATGAGATTTTGTGAAAAGTTTGGGAGGGAAAAACATTTCTAGGGAAATGAAAGTTTATTGGGAATGAAACTTTATAGGGAATGAAAGTTTCTAGGGAAATGAAACTTTATGGAGAATGAAAGTTTCTTGGGAATAGCAGAGTGCACACAATTAATGCATTTGGGAAAAAACTTAAACTTGCACTTATTGCGGCAGATCAAATGCTGCTGCAGATCGAATGATATTTCCTTCAACGCGGGACACACCGTCTCTTCGACTCATGGGGCAAAGATTCAGCACGGGCCCGCGCCGAAGGCGTCCGCTAAATTTTTTTACGCTAATTTGTTGTTCCACGCCTAAAGCACCCGCGTCGATTTTTTTACGCTAATTTGTTGTTTCGTGTCGAATGCGCCCTCGCCAAACTTGTTGTTCCACACTGAAGGCGTCCGTGTCGCTAAATATTTTTACACTAATTTTTTGTTTCGCGCAATTTTGGTTGTAGAAATAATTTTTTGGGGAATAAAGATTTCGTGGGGGGAAAATCTTAAATGAACCGTGCCCGCGGGCACGGGTTATGACTAGTCTTCTATATTTGTTATTGGATGTTTTTTTGTGTTTTTACCATTGCTGACCGAAACCGGTTTTTGGTTAAAGGGCCATTATCAATACAATATATCTTCGTAAGCAACATAGAGGAAGAATGAAAAAGGAAATGTTTTTAGTTTAACCTACTGTCAATAACTACTCTCTTTTTTCTCTAATTAGTAATTACTCGATTCTAGCCAATCAAATCGGTTGAATTGTTGTTCATATTAAAAACATCATTTCATATCAGTCTCTTGCGAAACCGGTACGAACAGCCAAAACGTACTGGTTTCTGCTAAAACATCAGACATTGACTCTATATCTATACATTTTTCTGACATGCTTACATTTGGCTCATAAATATTGCATTGTCATTCATTATGAAACAAATCTAATGTGATTAAGATATCTATCCAAAAATTAGCGTAAAAGGGTATCATCATTCTACATATTATGTCTTTACAATGAGAAGATTTGCGGTGTATGTCTGGCCATTGACAAAGCCATGCGTTCTAAGATAAGCATGCATCACTTTGCTGGGCAAGTGAATTAATGCATACTCTAATAGTTATGGCTAAAGCAATTTATGAAAAGTATTAGGTAAACCAATTAATGTAAGCTAGTAGGCGCACAGTTTTTCAAAACCGATGTCAATATAAATAAACAAATCAAGATTAGTGTGGCAAACAACAAATCATTTCCCAATTTACTTTATGTCCAACAAATCCTATATATCAAAAGGTATGTCTCGTACGTCCCTCAATAAAACCATTTTGCATTTTTAACATAAATGTAACTTTTCATGACCAACCTTCCATCTGGTCTCACACTGCTTAAAAATCAAACAAAATTTGCTATCTTGAAAAACTAACCCAGAGACATTCATAATACAAACTAAAAATTAATTAGATAAAAATGTCAATGGTTCCAATCTCAAAAAAAAAATGAACTAACCTCTAAATAAGATAAATTTCAACTTCACCATGTTTCCCAATATAATACTATGAATTTCATAAGTTACAAAACAGGACAATAAACTTTACCCAGGTACCTTCTGTCCATTAACCATTAAAAACTGTCCCGTGGTAATAGCATGGCTAATTGTAATTTGTAATTGATGACAATGCCCTTCTAAAAAGGAAAACAAAATCCTAATTGGCATGTCCCTTAATTTTTCTTCTCATTATTCCCCACTGCCATAATTAAAATATACGGGCGCGCAGGACAATGCTCTTAATCCGCATCAAGCAGGAGAACACTGAAGGGAGAAGGGGATAGATGTGGAAATGCCAACAAAGAAGATAAAGATGGAGGCTATATGAAATAAGTGGAGAATGGCAGTGCTAGATATTTTTTATTATTTTTTGGACTATTTACGACTCACATGTTAGTCACTTTATCTTGGATTTTTTAGGATTTTTATTTTAATCAGTATAAGTTTTTTGTTTTTTTGTTTTTGGAAAAAATCTTGTGTGTTCACATGTTGACCTGTTATATATGGGTTAAAAGTCATTTTACAAGCATATTTAACGTCAATGACTTTAAGGGAAAATAGATAGTTTATGGTAGTATTTTTGTAGTTTACAAAGTCTATGGTAGTATTTTGACAACTATAGAGAAGATACTGCATGTTTTGTGAAATTTATTCCTCTGCATTTTATTGCTCATATTGAACATCTAGACTATAAACCTTGCATAAACAGACCCCTTTGCACATATATCACTATTAAAGTTAAACTTGCACTGTACAATTATGTAATATATAACAACCAGAAATAACACGTGCACAGAGTGCACGACGTAAAAAAAACCTGCACAAAGGAAGCGTTGCATGCGTGCAACCGACAAAAGAGAGAAGTCTGGGTGAGTATATGGGTATCGTCTGGGGGTAAAATTGGAAAACACGGTGGGTAAAGTGAAAAAAATGTAGGGGGCCTAAGTGAAAAAACACCGATACAAACACATAAATATGGGGAAGATGAAGGGGCATTTTGGTTTTAGGAAAAAACAATGACAAGCTTGCAAATTAAGAGGCAGTGGGGGGCCTTTATTTGTGATGCCCACAATATCACCCAACAACAAACCCAAACCACAACCCACCCCCCAATGGTCCCCACCAAGATGAGGTGGCAAAACATATACCAATCATTTGTCCTATTGGGTTTGTCCTAGTAGAAGAAACATGGGGCCCACATCCCTCATTTGTATGATAAAATTTTACAATGTGTTTTCACAATTTCACCCTCTACAAAACATATATAAGTATTTGTTTTTTATAAAGCATTAACCAGAATGGAAGTATTTTTAAGTAAACTAGCATATTCGGCACGTGCCGTGAACATTTAAGAAAAGCATATATATGGTTATAATGCAAAAAAAATCATAAATTGGCGTTTATAAATAATTATGGATATTCATTATAAATATCATATGAAATATATTAATAAAATTAATATTTTGGTTCATTTAAAATTTTATCTAAATTTACGATGCTTTTAATAGGATTTTTATTAGGTTTTTGATATAGAAAGTTAGGGTTTAGGTAGAAAGATGTGATTTTTTATAAGAAATGTGGATTTTTAGGATTGTTTTGAGTTGTTTTGAGAGAACTCTCTCCCACGTCGCCAATTACAGAAGACGACCGCATTATCCAATCAACGAGGGAATTCTCAACCTCAAAAAGTTTCTTCTTTCAACAATCAAGCATGAGAATCCCAAAACCCAAAGTCTCATTTAAATAATAAACTAAAAAGAAAATAACAAAAAGACCACTAAAACTGAAAATTACGAAAAAATTCCAGAAAACCAAAAATTATGAAAACACCCTTGATGGTCCAAAATTCCAGATCTATCGTTACTCCACCCCTGAAAAACCACCTCGTTCTCAATGTGGTGCATGAAATGCGTAAACCATCTGCTCCAAGTGGGTTGCATGTCTCCTCCAAGGCCAAAAGTATAGGATTATTCTCTACCGCCATCATTGTTGCTCTCGGAAGGGTCGTAACATAGCATGTCTCCTCCGCCATCGCAGAGCCAACCGAAGTCTACATGATAATCCACAATACCCAGATGCAAGCTACAGCCATCATCAAAGTTTCATATGGTTCCTTTGCGCACTGGTGCTAATCATGGGACCCGTTTGGGCCCATCAATCCCCGAAGCCCTGCGAGACCCTTGGCTTGTTGTCTAGGGGCCGCAGGGCCCATTGCTGCCAGGCCAAGGCCTGCGAGGACTTTGCAGGAGCACTACAGGGCCACTGCAAGGTCCTGACCACTTGCAGCTGGCCTGCAAAGCCCCAGGGACCTGAAAGACAGCAGCCCTAGGGATGTCTTGCCCCTGTTGTCTCCCGTCGCTTCCTCAAAGTCTCGATTCATGCCGAAGAGTAATCCTTCAACGAATTCTTCGTTCTTCTCTGTTTTTGCTAAAGTTATTGTCTTTCGTCCTAGATTTGGATTGTCGCCCAAATCTGGACTTTTCATCACCTTTGGATCTGGAATTCGTTGCATTAGGATTTGTAGGAGAGCACATTGTTGTGCCAGGATTTGCGCAAGGGACTCTAATGTCGCATTAGTCTCCTTGGATCCTTCTTCGTATGATGCCCTAACCTCAGATTTGAGTCCTCAATAGATTTCTTCAGATTTACTACTCAGACAATCTTCTCCAAAGCTTCGATCTTTTCATCGCCGCTGCCATAGATGCCAAGATCGTTGCTCTGATAACACTTGATAGGATTTTTATAGGTTTTTAATGTAGAAAGTTAGAGTTTATGTAGAAATGTGTGCTTTTTTAATACGATGGGTGGGATTTTTAGTGTTGTGATGAGAAGAATTTAGGAAAAGAAGTGAATTTTATTGATGATAATCTAAAAATAAGGGCGATACAATTGATGGGTGAGTTCTTGCGAAAGGAACTCGCTCTCCCAAGTCGTCAATTATAGAGGATGATCGCACTCCAACCAACATGGGAATTTCAACCTCACAAGTTTCTCCTCTCCACAATTAAGCATTAAATCCCTTAACCACTAAGCCTCGTATAAATAATAAACTAAAATAAGAAAATTACAAAAAGACCCCTAAACTGAAAATTACGAAAAACTCTTTAGAAAATTAAAAATTACGAAAACATCCCTAATAGGCCAAAATTCCAGATCTATCAGATTGTATTGTATCTTAATGATATTAAAAATGAATTAGATATAAATATATATATGAGATAAAATGATGTTAAAATATAATTTTAGAATCTAATGGTTTCTTATCGTATATGCTACATAGATAGTATGATCATTTTTCAGTAACATTGTTAGTAAAAATTGATAACATCCTTAAAATTTTAACTAAAATGAAACATAAATTTTTTTACCATATTTAAATTAAGAACATTGCTTTCAATAATATTATTTCTACTTTTTATTTATTAAGTTATATAAAATAGTTAAACATCTTTATTTATTTATAATCCTATTTGCTTTACTTGATGAGTGGTGGCTTCACATTGAGGTAGAAAGTTAGAGATGAGCATTGATCAAAGAAGTTTCAAATATAACTATTTAAGAGAGATGAGAGATATTAAATATTTTTATTTGAAGTTCAAATCTGATGATAAATAGTTGATAGATTCATAGAAATTACGATCAATCAAGCGAGAGGAGAGATACAAAAGTAGATATTAGCAATTCACAAATATGCATGCAAGAGACAACAATAAAAAAGTAAAGAGAAAAGATGTCCCAGTTTCAAATAGCAGTTAAAAGTTGAAATCATATCTTAGATTAACCGTGTTTTAAAGTATTATTCATAACATTATTTAATAAAGATTAAGAAATTCTCACTATGGGCAAAATTGGCATACAAAATCTAACTAGAATTATTCTAAATTGTTGCTTTTTATAGTAATTAGCCTTTAGGCACGGGAGATGCACACACGTGTCTTAACAAATAGCAATACAATAAAATAAATTAGCATCATCATCATCATCAATAATAACAATAATAAATTTTGGATATAGCATGTGTTGGCCTAAGTTAGCCTACTAACGAAGGTAAAAACTTAATTTTAATGGTGCTAAAGAAGTCATATGGGTCTAATTTGTCTATCTAGTGAGTTTCAGGTCGAACGGAGGTCAAACGGACATAATATGTGCAAAACAGGGTTTGCACGACCGTGCTGTCAGGTAGGCAAGTGTCAAAGAAGTGCCAAAATGACACGGTCGTGTGGGAGCTAGGAGCTAACACGACCGTGCATATGAAACAGTAACTTTGCAAACTTTCTGCCAGAGCCGACTCGGCCAAGCGCCCAATCCGCAAGACCGTGCAGAGCAAACAGAAAAAATAGTCATTTACTGTATAGTGCCAACAGGACCGTGCAGCTTGTTGCACGACCATGCCACAATTACAAGAGTCCTGAAGAAGCTACTGTTCACTTGACACGACCCTGCAGATTTCAACACGGCGTGACATACATGTTGAAATCCTGAATAGCCGAGGTTTGACTGGTTTGACTGGTTTGACCACTTAAACACCCAGAATTGACTTCCAATGATGGATAGGAGTTTCTATTGAAGTTGAAGACGTATTCTTTTGGGAGTTTCCAATTAAAAGAGATTTATTCATATTAAGGTGATTTAGATTTAAAAATTTAAAGAATGAGTTGATGATTAGGAATTCTAATTGATGAGGAACTCTAATCTTCTATAAAAGCAAGAGACCATCTCTTGAAGAAGTAAGCATTCAAACTGAAATTTTTAGAGATCAATCATCCTCCTTGCAGCAAAAGATCATCTTATCCATCCAAGCCTCAAGAGTTGATTAAAGAAGAAGAGGAAGAAGATGTGTATACGTGAAGATGAAAAGATCATAACTTTTTTACGGATGTCGAATGGAGCACGGTTTGTGCCTACACGATCATCACGATACGATCTACACCATGGTGATATTTTTCTGATTATGTTCTGTGTATTTGATCAGTTTTTGGTGTGAGATTGTATTTTAGAATAGATTCATTCAGAATTTATCTTTGAGCATTATTTTTCTTGAACAATATTTTGTACTGTCCAATCACCACGCGCAACTGTTATCAAGGTTTTCCTTTTTGGTTATAAAAGGGGTTTAAATCCTCTGGGTTAAGGTCAGAGCAGAGGCGGGGAGAGCCTAGGCGGGGAGCCACTTCGTTGAAAATATGTACTTTGTGTGATACTCTGATTATTTGGTTGATTATTCTATGCTTAAAATTTTAATTTGTGCCATACACTCTATTCAACCCCTCAATATGGTGTTTTTTTAATTGGAATCAGAGCAATATTTCTTTGGACCCAAAGTCTAGTGAAATTTCAATCCGATGCAACAAATTCAATATACACATCCCCCAGATCCACATAACGAAAAAGAAGGTCAATCATATTTATGACCACCCTTGTTTGATGGAACCGATTATAGTCATCGGAAACAAAACATGTTCATCCATATTAAGAAATTGTCATAGCTTCGTGGAGAATAATTAGTGAGTGATTCATCTTAGTTGTGAATTCGACACCTGAGCAACAGAAGGAGAATGATCGGTTAGATAATTTAAACGCAAAGGACATGAGCATCTTGTATTGTGGCCTTAATAAAAATGAATATAACTGCATTAGTTCTTATTCCACTGCTAAGGATATTTAGACTAAGCTAGCACTTATGGGGGGACATCCGAAGTAAAGAAAACATGCATTTGTATGCTGTTACAAAAGTATGAAAATTTTGTTATGCTTCCTAGTGAAACTATTGATGCCATGTTCTCTCGTTTTGTAGATATTATAAATCCATTGAAGGCGCTTGGAAAGGACATCATATAGTAAGACTTGGTTGGTAAAATCTTATACTAGAGATTGGATCCAAAAGAAAACTGCAATTGAGAAATCACTCGATTTGAGAACCATCACTTTCGAGCAATTCATGGGAAAGTTGATGGCATACGAAGTGCAAATGAAAATGATCAATTGGGAGACGCCAAAGAAAGAGGAAAAGCCTCCAAAAGTATAGAAGCCTAAAAAGAAATTGGCTTTCAAGGCAACAAAGTTCTATCAAGATACGACGAATGAGTCAGACGACGAAGACATTGCCCTTGTTATCAGAGGAACCTACAATTTCTAAAGATTCTGAAATTAAATTTCTAAATCAAAAGATCACTATCTACGAAAAAAAATTAGAACTTGTGAAAGAAAAGTCTAATTTGATTAAAGGAAAAAACATAACTAATGAATTGAGATAAGAAAAAAAAGGAGAAAATATATGAGGTTAAGATTAGTTAGATAGAATGTGAAAATCTAAATCTTAACAACTTAATAAAAAAATCCCTAGTAGCCAAAGGAGTTCTGATGAAATGTTAAATAGGAGTAACGATCAATCTAGCAAATATGGTCTATGATTCAAAAAGAAAGAACATAAGAAGAAATCTAGGAAGCACATGAAACAGAATTTTGTTAGAGACGTAAGCACTCCATATTGCATACATGACGGTAACATGTCTAACAATAATGCACATGATAATATTACTTGTTTTTATTGCAACAAAAAGGGTCAAGTTATGTATGATTGCTTTGCACAATATTATCCTAAATATTTTATATGGATTCAAAAGCAAAGTATTAACAATCGTGGATCTAAGAAATGGTTACCAAAAAGTGCATCTTCTTTTTGTATGTACATCTTCAAGCACAAAATGATAGCATTTGTATCTTGATAGCAATTGCTCCAATCACATGACGGGCAACGATTCCCTCTTCACGTCGCTATCAAGGAAAGATAGAGTGACTGTAAATCTTGGAGATGAAAAGAAATGCAAAATCTTGGGAAAATATAACATTGGTAAGCATTAATTCATTGTTATTGAAAATGTTAATCTTGTCGATGGTTTAGCACATAACTTGTTAAGTGTGGATCAACTATACTCTATGCTTTAAGGCGCATCTCGAAAATAGCGAAGTACACATTTTAAAGGATATTCTTTTCAAATGCACATCTTATAATAACATATATACTATCAAACTTAATAATTCAAATAATTTAAAATGTTTAGTTGC
This sequence comes from Scilla litardierei, assembly GCA_030789695.1. Lineage (NCBI taxonomy): Eukaryota > Viridiplantae > Streptophyta > Magnoliopsida > Asparagales > Asparagaceae > Scilla > Scilla litardierei. The sequence continues at coordinate 201,900,900 of CM061142.1, forward strand.
ATTACATGAGACTAGTTCGCTATGGTATCAAAGATTATGACATGCCGGCATGGACCTAATCTCAAAACTTGCTCGTAAGAAACTTGTGAGAGATTTACCTTAAATAAGCTTTGATATGAATAAGTTTCGCTATGCATGTCAATTAGGCCTGCAATATAGAAGTAGTTTTAACTTTAAAAATGTTGTTACCATGGTTCAAGGTTTCGGCCGATACCCTAGGGTATCGGCTGTTTCGTTTCGGTCTCGGTGGGTGCCAAGACCGAAACTCGGGGTTTGTTCCGGTCTCGACCGGAACCTTGCCGTTCCGGCCGAAACCAATTAAAAGAAGAAAAGAGAGGAATGGGAAGAGGAAGAACATCAAAGAAGGGAGAAAAAGAAAAAAATTGTCACTGTTTTACAACATCAAAAAAGAAGAAAACAAGAAGAAAAAGAAGAAGAAAAAGAAAAAAAAGAGGAAGAGAAAAGGGGGGGGAGAGAGAGAGAGACACTTATCTCTTCTCCCGCCACCCCTTCTTCCTCCCGCCTCCCGCCTCCCCGAAGAAGAAGAGCCCACACACTGAACGATGAGGAGTTAGGTCAGGGAGTGCATGCATTTGCTTTCAAATGACAAACTTGTAAACTAGTAGTGGGCTGTATTTTAAAACAGGAAATGGCAAACTTGTAAATAAGTGGCACAGCTGCCTCCTAAAGATTTTTTGGGGCAACCATGTAAATATGTGGTATATTCGAAAGCAAACAATTGGTGCGGAAAGAAACTCGGCTATTTTTTGGCAAACTTGTAAATAAGTGATAGGTGTGCAAAGTAAAATGGTGGGTGCGCAAGGCAAACTTCAATCGATTCATTTATATATCTATTTAGTATCTAAGTATTTCCGAAACCGATACTGATACCCGAAACAAAACTGCCGAAACTAACGATACGGACGAAACCGAAACTTGCTTCCGAAACCGCCGAAACGAGCGATACCGATACCGAAACCTAAATTTTGGGAGGAGCGATACCGAGACCAAAACCGAGACCTAAAACATTGGTTGTTACTACTACTAAGCCAATGCAACTAACACATTTGTATTTATTTGGACCCACAAAGGTCGCTAGTTTAAGTAGTATGCTTTATTGCTTCGTTATTATAGGTCAATTTCTTAACACACAAACATGAAACTTTTGTTATTTTTAAAAAGTTAAAAATCAAAAAATATTTTTCCACCGTCAAAGTTAGAAGTGATCATAGTGGAGAATTTGTTAATTCAAACTTTGATGATTTTTGTTCTATAAAAAGGATATTTTCATAATTTTTCTGTCCCATGGACACCACAACAAAATAGTGTGTTAGAGAGGAAAAACCATACCTTGTAAGAAATTGCTAGGACCATAATTCACAATTATAAATTGTGATTATATTTTTGGAACAAAGACACACATACCTGTTGATATATTTTAAATCGTATCTATTAGACTCATTTTAAAGAAAACACCTTATGAGCTTTATAGACAGTTGACTCCCAACTTATCATATTTTAAACCAGTTGGATGCAAGTTCTTTATATTGAAAGGAGGCGACAACTTGGATAAATTTAATGCTAAATCCGACGAGGGTATTCTTGTTGAGTACTCACCACATAGCAAATCTTAAAGTACTCAACAAAAAAACCCTTACCATCCAAGAAACCGTGCAAGTGCAATTTAATGAGAAAAGTGCTCCTGACATCTTCTAGTGCTGCAGAATTTTCGAACATTGTATGTGAATTGGAAGGATTGGAGATAAACACAAGTAATTCCAATGAACAAGCTAACATCAATGAAAGTATATAGGAGGAAGCGGGAGCTACATCATCACATGATCTTCCAAAGGATTGGCAATTTTGCAAAGGATCATCCTGAGGACCAAATCATTGGAGACACCGCGGAAGGTATACGCACTAGAAATAGTTTTAATTTGATGGTTAACTTTGCATTCATATCTATTTAAAACCAAAGAATGTTGATATTGCTTTGGAAGATTCCTATTGGATTATGGCAATGTAGGAGGAATTGTTACAATTAGAAGGGAAACAAGTTTGGAACTTGTTTCCAACCCCAATCACCAAACAATCATAGATACTAAATGGTTATTTAGAAACAAACTTGACGAGATGAACAATGCGATTCAAAATAAAGCTAGATTAGTTGCACAATGATATAACCAAAAGGAATGGATTGACTTTGATAAAACATTTACTCCTGTCACGAGATTTGAAACAATTCGGATGCTTTTAGCATTGCTAGTTTCATGAAATTCAAACTATATCAAATGGATGTCAAAGGTGCTTTCTTGAATGGGGTTTTATTTAAGGAAGTCTGTAAAACAACCTCATGTGTTTGAACGAGATGAACAATGTGATGAAACAAACTTGACGAGATGAACAATGTGATTCAAAATAAAGCTAGATTAGTTGCCCAATGATATAACCAAAAGGAATGGATTGACTTTGATAAAACATTTACTCCTGTCACGAGATTTGAAACAATTCGGAGTTTCATGAAATTCAAACTATATCAAATGGATGTCAAAGGTGCTTTCTTGAATGGGATTTTATTTAAGGAAGTCTGTTAAACAACCTCATGTGTTTAAGACTCCATCCACCCAGATTATGTTTTCAAGTTTAAACAAGATTTATATAGGCTCAAACAAGCTTTTAGAGCTTGGTATGAGCGACTTAATAAGTTTTTACTTGAAAATAATTTTTCCATGGGAAATGTAGATAATGCTTTACTTGTAAAACATCAAAATAGATCTACTTATAGTGTAAATTTATGTTGTTGATATTATTTTTGGTACTACTAGCAATTCACTTTGTGAGGAATTTGATAAGTGTATGTCGAGAGATTTTGATATGAGCTTGATGAGAGAACTCACACTTATGCTTGGATTGCAAATCAAACAATGCCAGGACGGCATATTCATAAACCAAGAGATGTATGCAAGGGAATAAGAGAAAAAGTTTGGACTTGAAAATGCAAAATAATGCTCTATCCCAATGTTAGTGACGCCAAAAGTAGACAAAGATGAAAAGGAAAAGAAAACTAGATAAGCGCTTGTATCAAGGTATGATAGGTAGCATATTGTATTTGACATCTAGTAAGCCCGATATAATGTTTAGCGAATATTTGTGCTAGGTTTCAATCATGTCTTAAAGGGAGGCGTCTTTCTTCAGTAAAACAACTTATTCTTTTAATGAAAGGAACTTTAGATGTTGATTTATGGTATCCTTGTTGCACATCATTTGAGCTTGTTGGATATTATGATGCGGACTTTGCGGGAAGTAGGACCGATTTAAAAGTACTACGGGCACTTGCCAACTACTTGGTATGTCTCTAGTTTCTTGGTTCTCCAAGAAGCAAAACTCTATAGCATTGAGTACAACTGAAGCTGAATATGTTTCGGCGGGTTGTTGTGCTCAAATTCTATTGATGAGACAAACATTCAAATATTACGGTCAAACTTTTAAACAAGTCATTTGGTGTGATAATAAGAGTGCTATAAATCTCTTTAAAAATCTCGTTATATACTCTAAGACTAAGTATATCGATATTCATCATAAATTTCTTCGGGATCATGTTGATAAAAAAAGATATCTCTGTAGACTATGTTGATACTGAGAAACAATTAATGGATATCTTCACCAAACCCTTAGATCAAAAACACTTTTGTTTTATTTGAAGGGAGTTAGGGATTATATCCCTGGTTGAGCATTAGCAAGCTTATTCATACACATACACATGCTTAAACATTGTATCTAGCCTCTACACATTACTCACTGTTTCATGCCATTATAGGGTATTTCATCTTTTGTATGTGCATGCATGTCCATCATTGATATCATTGAGTATTAATGAGTATTTGATATGAACCATGTTAAACATCCTTGAAACATTAAAAATAATTTTGATGATGATGTTTCACATTTATGAAAAATCCACATGCTTAATTTCTGAATGATCGAGTGTAATTTGTTAGCATGCTAAGTTGCTTGAATTTAACAAGTTCATTGAATTATATAATTTATAGAGATGGTTGGTGAATAGAGTCTAAAGAAAAGAAATTGAAACTTGGATTGTCTTTTACATTTTTGTATACATGATTCTCCTATGACAATTGAGTAGTAGGAGTCAAATATATCGATGCCTTCATGTGTTACTATTCTAAGACACCAACAGTGTAAAAATGAAGAGAAATGGTAAAATAAGCAAAAAGAAAGAGAAGAGTATTGGCAAAAGGAAAAGAAAGCAAAACAATTACAAAATATACTTAATTCTTTTGATACAGACGGCTAGTAACCAGATTTTGAGGGTTTGTTGAGCAATGTGTATAACATATGATAGATGAAGTAACCACTTAGCACATCTAAACTCACAAAAGGACCCGAAATTTAATACCATGGTATACTATGTTGGGTGTCTCCCTACACTATGCTTAATATTTACTCCAAAGAGATGAAATTTAATACCATGGTATGCAATTTTTGGATTTGTCTTCTTGGTCTATAAGCATGTTTCAATTGTAAAGTATGTTATATGAAGATATCTCATTATTATTTTCATGTAATGGACGTATGCTTTCAATGCTCATAACATGATTCATATTTGAGTTCGTAGGGAGAAACATTAATGTGATCATCGTCAATTTCGTATTTCTTTGATATGCTAGTATTGTTTCAAGTCATATCCCTAGCTACCTCAATGTTATTGGTGACTTTTTCGATTGATGACAAAAGGGGTAAAGTAGAAAATTTAAGAACATTAAGATGCAAGGTGTAGAGAGAGAGAGAGAATGCATGGGTTGAGGGGGAGCTTGTTACATGTCTTATGAGAGCACATAGATAGGAAAGCATTGTATTATATTGTGCATTATATGACTTGCTCTTTATTTATTTATCTCAATTTTTCTATGTATGTTTGCCATCATTAAAAAGGATGAGATTGTTGGCCTAAGTTAGCCCACTAACTATAAGGTCAAAAGTCAATTTTGATGATGACAAACAAGTCATATGAGTCTAATATGTCTATCTAGTGAGTTTCACTTAATTTTGATAATGCCAAATAAGTCATATGGGTCTAATATACAGTGTTATCAAATGGCGCCGCCACGGCCGCCATGGCGCAATGGCGTGGCGCCTTTTGGATCAATCGTGATTCGCCATCCGACATTGGCCGGGAAATCGCGGGTTCCGCTTTTTCCGCCATGGCGGCCACCACATACATATCGTGATGGTGTTACATTGCGTCTATGGCGGTTTTGTTGGGTTTCAGGTATAATAATAATTTTTTAATTTTTTACATAACTGTTAAATATTTTAAAAGTCACTTATTGTTTTTAACCCTTCGTTTTCTTATCCTCTCTTATCCCGCAGCAATGCCCTAGCCTTCAAAAGAAAAGGGGGAAGACGGCAGCACGAAGACAGCAGCGGCGCGACGAAGCTAGGTCGACCACGCGGCTACGGGGGCGACTACGGGGGCGCGACGAAAATCAGGTTTTTTTTTCTTTTTTTTCGTTTCTTCCTTTTTTTCCCTTGATTTCTTCCGTTCTTCCTTCCAACGACGACGCAGCTCTTTAATTTTTTCCTTTTTTTCTTTCTTCCTCTTCCCTTCTTACTGTCGGTGGCTGAACCCTTCTAAACTCTTAATTTCTTCCTGTTTGTGGCTGAATCCGGCGACCATGGCTTCAACTTATTGATTATTAATAATCAATGGGTTGATCTCCGGAGTTTGTAAGATTTGGAATGATAATAGGAATTTTACTGTATATTTTAATGTTTGTATTTGTGTATGGTTACTGCATAATAATATGCACTGTCAGTACAAGAATGTTTGCTAACAACATTGGTCTATATTCATTTGTAAGTTGTCCCAATGGTATGGATGAACACACACTACTTCTTTGTTTAGTTTTCTTTTTTAATTTTCTCACTGTTTTAATTGTTCTTATTTTTATTACTATTTTCTCTATTAATTTTACTCACTGTTTTTTTGTGTGCTTTTTTCAGCTTGAAGCAATGTCAAACACTTCAAATCAAAGTCATGCCTCTTCAAACTCTATTACTAAGAGTAATAAGTCAGATATAGGATGGAAGCATTGCCATCAAGTGAAAGAAAATGACACCAATGAGGTTATATGTAATTACTGCGAGAAGATTATGAAAGGAGGAATTACACGAGGAAAGCAACATCTAATGGGAAAGAAGGGCAATGTTTCAGCTTGCACAAGGTGCCCAAAAGAAGTTAGAGAAGAGTTGTGGGCAATTGAGAAGAATAAGAAAAAGAAGGAGAGCGAAGCCATCCGAAAAATAATGCAAGTTGAAGAAGTTCAAGAAGATACTATATTGGAGGAAGGTGACTTTATAGAATTAGATGCTGAAATACCTCCTAGTGGTTCTAATGAGAGGAAGAAGGCTGCTTTGAAGGAACCCATGGACCTCTTTTGTAGACGTACAGAAACCGCAATTGCAAAAAATCGAAAGGAGAAATTGAAGGAAACAATTATAAGAGAAGCTTGTGACAAACAAGCTACAGCAAGGGTCCACCAGTATATAGCACGATTTTGGTATCAAGCTGGGCTATCTTTCAATATAATCAAATTGCAAAGCTTTCATGACATGGTTGCAGCTATTGGAAGTTATGGACCGCAATTACGACCTCCAAGCTTTCATGATATAAGAGTCCCACTCCTTCAAAAGGAGTTGGAGTACACCAATAATTTGATGAAAGGTCACAGGGAGCAGTGGGCCAGCTTTGGGTGCTCCATAATGTCAGATGCTTGGACCAATAGGAAGCAAAGATGTTTGATTAACTTTTTGGTGAATTCTCCTACCGGGACAATGTTCATCAAGTCTGTTGATGGGTCAAACTTTGTGAAGACCGGAGAGAAGTTATTTGAATTGCTTGATTCTATTGTGGAGGAAATTGGAGAGGAAAAAATTGTCCACGTCATAACAGACAATGGGAGTAATTATGTTCTTGCCGGCAAGAAATTGGAGGAAAAAAGACCCAAAATTTATTGGACTCCTTGTGCAGCACATTGCATAGACTTAATGTTAGAGGATATTGGTAAACTTTCCAATATAAAGAAGACAATTCAACATGCAATCTCTCTAGTTGGCTTTATTTATAGCCATTCAAGCACTTTGAGTTTGTTGAGGTACTTTACAAACAAAAGGGAGTTAGTGAGGCATGCGGTCACCCGATTTGCAACATCTTTTCTTTCATTGGAAAGAATTCACCAAGAGAAATCAAATCTTAGAAAGATGTTTGTCTCGAATGAGTGGAATACAAATAAGTTGTCAAAGGAGGCAAAGGGACGTGAAGCAAGTAAAATAGTATTGATGCCAAGTTTTTGAACGCATGTAGTGTATATACTAAAAGTCATGGCTCCTCTTGTGAAAGTGCTTCGGCTTATTGATGGTGAGAGAAAGCCAGCTATGGGCTATATATATGAAGCAATGGACAAGGCAAAGGAAACAATTATGAAGTCTTTTAATAATAATGAGAGTAGATACAAAGATGTGTTTGAAATCATTGATAGAAGATGGAATGTTCAGCTTCATCGGCCATTGCATGCGGCTGCCCACTTTTTGAATCCGGAGTTTTTCTATGACAACACTCAAATGGAATTTGATAGTGAGATTATAAGGGGATTATATGCATGCATCAATAAGTTGGTAGGAAATCTAGAGGTGGAGCAAAAGATCATGTTGGAGTTGCACACTTATAAGACTGCGGGTGAGATGTTTGGGAATGATATTGCCATATCAATGAGGAAAACTGTTTCGCCGGGTAAGAAAGAAAGCAAATACAACTACTAAATTTCTATTCTTTAATCTTAATTTCTTTAAGCAATTTACTCAAGTATTTAACACACTACACTTTCTTTGGCTTTGTAGCTCAATGGTGGCGACTATATGGTTCATCAACCCCCAATCTGCAAAAAATAGCTATTAAGATCTTAAGCTTGACTTGTAGTGCATCCGGTTGTGAACGTAATTGTAGCGTCTTTGAGCAAGTAATCAGTTTTCTTTTAATCAATATTTTTAACTCCAAATTTTCCTTATGATTACTCATTATTTATTTATCTCACTGTTGCAGATTCATACAAAGAAAAGGAATAGGCTTGAGCATAAGAGATTGCATGACTTGGTATATGTCAAGTATAATCAAGCACTCAAACGAAGATACAACCTTAAGGATGAAGTTGATCAAATTAGCCTCAATGATATTGATGAATGTAATGAGTGGCTAGTTGGAGAGATGGATGGAGATAATGCTGAAGTTCAAGATGAGAGGGTTTTTGAGGGAGATGATGCACTTACATGGGGAGAAGTTTATAGGGCTTCAGAGATTGGAGAGCCTAGAATGTATACTAGGCGTAACAAAAGGAAGCAACCGGCAAGTGGCGCATGCCACGCATCTCACATACCTTCTACAAGAGGCAGAGGAGGGGCTTCTTCAACTAGGAAAGGAAAAGCGGTTCAATGTGAAGAAGAAGAAGAAGATTTGGATGATACTAGTGAGGACTCAGATGAAGAATTGCCAAATGTTAATTTTGAGAATTCCGAAGGAGAAGAAGCTGAAGGTTATGCCTCCTTGTCTGACAATGAGAATGATTATATTGGGGAAGAGGAGTGGGGTGTGGATGAGGAGGATTAGTTTTACTTCTGTCATAACATTGTGTCTTGTCTTGAGTATGGACTCTTTGTTGGAATGTTGGGTGAATTATATCTTTTATTATGGTGTTTTTATGAATTGTATGTTCCGAGTTAGGTTTGTGTGCATAATGCATGTGTGAATTTGATGGAACTAGAGGAGTCAGGTGAGTCGGTGACTCAGGTTAGACTTTTCTTTTTTCTGTGTTTTTTTTCAGTATTCGTGGTAAAACATATGACATATCTTGCTAGTTGCTATAATTACAAAATTACAAATACAAGGAGAAATATCGCCAACTGACATCTGTAGGATGCCTTTCACAGAACTTTGAAGTTTGAAGCAATGATGGCCGATGGCAACAGGTTTCTTCCTTTGAGTTGGAACTTTGAAGCAATGATCCGAATATTGTCGATCAGTTGATGTCAGATACTCATACTTTGAAGCAATGATGGCAGCGGTTGTGATTCTGTAAGTGTCAACTCAATACACATTCATCTTTGTTATACCTGAAATGTGTAGAATTGTATATTAGTTGACAAAATTAGAATGTGTCAATTGCTTTTCCTATAATAGTATGCACTTTTTCATGCAATGACATACTACTATACTAGAACATGTGTCAATTCATGATTATGTAAATTTTTAGTTAATATATAATTATATATATATATATATATATTTCTGTCCGCCATAGGCCGCTACACCATCCGCCATATGTTTATGGCGGATTTTTGGCTCGCCGCCATAGGCCGCCATTCGCCATTGATAACACTGCTAATATATCTATCTAATGAGTTTCAAGTCGAATAGATGTCAAACGGACATAATATGTGCAAAATAGGGTTTGGACGGCCGTGTGTATCAGCCGACACGGCCATGTGTAACAGCCAAGTAATCGTCAAAGAAGTGCCAAAGTGACACGACCGTGCAGGAGTTAAACACTGCAGTGCAGAAGAAACAGTAACTTTGCAAATTTCCTGCATGAGCTGACACAGCCGTGCGTCCAGTCCGCACAGCCGAGCAGAGCAAACAGAAGAAATAGTCATTTCCTGCATAGTGCCAACACGGTCGAGTATGACTGTGCCATAATTGCTAAAGTCCTGAAGAAGCTACTGTTCACTTGACTCCACCGTGCAAATTTCAACACGACCGTGCCATACATGCTGAAATCCTGAATAGCCTAGATTTGACTGGTTTGACCACTCAAACGCTCAGAATTGACTTCTAATGATGGATAGAAGTTTCTATTGAAGATGAAGACATATTCTTTTGGGAGTTTCCAATTAAAAGAGATTTATTCAAATCAAGGTGATTTAGATTGAAGATTTGGAGAATGAGTTGAGGATTAAGGATAGGAACTCTAATTTTCTATAAAAGCAAGAGACACATCACTTAGAGAAGCAAACATTCATACTGAAATACCCTCCTTGCAAGCAAAATATCATCTTCTCCATCCAAGCCTCAAGAGTTAATCAATGAAGAAGATGAAGAAGATTTGTAGACGTGAAGCTAAAAAAATCATACGTGATCATCACGATACGATCAACACTACAATAATATTTTTTCTGATTATATTCTCTGTATTCGATCGGTTTTTGGTGTGAGATTGTATTGTTGAGTATTGGATCTCCCAATTTGGTTTTGATGATAAGCAAACATAATTTATTGTAACTTATCCCCTCATTTTGTAGTCATTCAAAGCATTATCAATATAATTCAAGACATCAATAGCAACAATGGTATGAGCAAATGATGCGAGGAAATCAAGTGATGGACTTAAGGAAATCAAATAGAAGAATTCGAGGATTTCAAAAGTGACAGAGATTAATATGTAATTGTTTCATTTCTTCATTTCTTTATTGAAGTAGAATGTTAAGACTTGAATAGACTTGATAGCTTCACATTTATACCATACACATCACCATAGTTCATTCATCATTGAATCCCACATGGTTAGAACTTATAAAAACTCAACAGAGTTTTTCAACCTCAACCAGGCAGCTGGTGCTTGGACCCCAGACGACTGGCATGCATGCATATAACAGTGGTTGAACCCTAACCCGGATCAGATGTCTGATGTTATGACCCCAGACGTCTGCATAATGTATCAAACGTCTGGGTGATGACAACCAGAAGTCTGACTATGTATGAACTAAACTTCCAATAGCTCTGTTTCTGCAATCTGACTGATCATGCGTCTAAAGTTATCAACCCAGACGTCTGCACAGTGTGTCAGAAGCCTAGGTGACGTCTGACCATTTACGAGCTAAAAATTCCAGTAGCTTATTATGTACAACCTGACCGATCAGACGTCTGAAGTTATCATCCCAGACATCTGCATAGTGAGACAGACGTATGGGTGATAGTCTCCAGACGTCTGGCCTCTTATGAGCCAAAAATCCAGTATCTCTGTTTTGCAATGCATGACTGATTAAGCATTTGATGCTATAGAGCCAGACGTTTGCATAGTGAACCAAGCGTCTGGAAAGCCTTCTCGACTGTTACTAGCCATTAGACATCATTAATTACACGGTCTGCACAGTTCACCAGGCGTCTGATAGAAGTTCTCCATTCGACTAGTGACTGTCCCATCTGCCCATTAAAAGCCATTCTATTCATTTAATGCTCGAGATTTACTTAGGATTTTTGTGCGATTGTTGGGCTTTATAAATAGGGTTTGTTGGCATTTATTTCATAACTCTTGAAACTCCTAGAATTCACTCTCCAATTGAATAAGCATTCAAAGCTACAACAAGCTTAAAAGCCCTAATTTCTTCAATTATCTCCAAAACATTCAAAGCATTCAAAGCTTATCTTCAAGCTAGCTGTGTTCATTTATTGAGACAAGTAGTAAATGCCCATACTCTAATCATTTTGGAGCACATCACACACACCTTCTTGCCTATTTCTATAAAGGCATAATTCAAGGCATAGGTCGTGTGTAATTGATTTCATATTGAAATATTTCGTTTCTCTTCTTTCATTTGTTGAGATTACTATCGGCTTGTGAGAGTGGACCATTCCCGGGTTGTGGGAAGTGGTGATAAAGTATGTATTGGATTTACACTTGTCAATACTTGGCAAGTGGGTATTACTGGATACTGATCATCAGCTAGATTTACTAGTGAGTTGCTAGAGCAGGATTCCGGGAAGTCGGAATTTGACTCAGGGGAATCCGAACCAGTGTATATGCTTTGTTTGCACTAGAATTCTCTGAGTTGTCACCATTTATCTATTCTGCACACTTGGTTGCATTATGGATTTTAATTAGGCGGAAATTTCTTTTTATTATCATAAAACACTATTCATCTACATCTAGTGTTTTTCCCCATAGTTTCAGGTCCTACATGTATTTTAGAATAACTTCATTCAAGAGCTATCCTTGAGCGTCATTTTCCTTGAACAATATTTTGTACGGACCGACCACCACCTGCAAATGTGATCAAGATTTTCCTTTTTGTTATAAAAGTGGTTTAAATCCTCTGGGTTGAGATCGGAGCAGAGGCAGGGAGCCTAGGCGAGGAGCCACACCATTAAAAATCTGTGCTTTGTGTGATACTCTGATTATTTAGTTGATTATTCCACGCTTAAATTTTTTAACTTGTACCATACATCATATTCACCCCTATGGTGTTTTTCGCTTGTTGGTTGCACACTTCTGTCAAGCCTGAATTTGACAGTAAGATATGTCATAACTCAACTACCCATTTTACCACAAAGTTAGTGGTTGGTTGAATATGATGATGGTAAGTTTGTGTTAATTAAAGAATTCTTAAATTAATTAGGTTATCCTAATTAAATAAAAAATTCATACTAAAGATAGTAATCGTAATCAAATAAGATTGAATTAGTGAAACTAAAATAAATTTATAATTTATAATTTCATGACACTGAAATAAGATTTTTTAAGCAATCCTAATCAAATAAATAAATTGAATTCTAATTTAATTTTGAATAGCCCATCCAATTTTTTTTTTTTCATTTTTCCTTGACTTGCTTAATGTTAATTCCAATGGGTTTTTAGCAATTAGACGCAAATATAAAAATATGAAGCCTTCATTCAAATGAAAGAACAAAGGGAAAAAAGAAATAAAAATATCATGATTTGATCCAAACATGGAAACATAGCAAAAATTAAAAGAAAGCAATAAACTATAAGAAGGGACATTTAACAATAAGAAATTAAAACAAAAGAAAAGAAAAGAAAAATGAAGAATTAGACGTAAGGAGAAGGATAATAAAAGCAAAAGAACAATGCAAAGGAAAGGAAATGAAAGGAAAGAAGCAAACATAAAAATAAAATTCAAACCCAAACTTTTAATGGATGATTAAAAACAAAAGGAAATGAAAAGAAATGAAAAAAAAATAAAGCAGTGAAAAATAAAATCAAACCCCAAAATCAAAAGTCAAACAAGAAGAAAAGAAAAGAAGAAAACATTAACAAAAAAATTCAAAGCCTACCTCTCTAGTCCTTAATCAATGGAAGACGTTCTACCTTACACAACGTTAATGGAAGACATTCTACCTTACACAACGTTAACCACATAACCAAGAGTATGCAAGTGTTATATGAAGTTTCAACAACTTTGTATATACTATCCAAGTTAGATGTTTCGGTTTGATTTGTGTCTTCCGATAAATTTTGGGTTTTGTGTAGTTTCGCTCGTTTCGAATAAGGGTGGCAATTTTCAGCCCAACACGGGCCCGGCACGATAAGACCGTTCCTGGGCCGACAATTTTGACCCGAAATCATTATCGGGTCGGGCCGGCCCGTCACGGTTCATTTTCGTGCCGGCTCAGTGCTAAGTTATTCAGCCCATTGGACGGCCCGGCCCGACACGAAAACACTTTGATAGTTTGACCGCACCCACTTCAATTTGACAGCCACACTTATTATTTATTAATGTGTTGATTGCTTTGCGTCTGTTTCAATTCGAATCGATCTGTTCCTTTTTTCGTTACATCGGAAGGGGATTCAAATTAATCTGTTTCAAATTTCGATTCAATCTCTCTTTCTAAAATTCTGTTTCAATTCCATAGGAATTCTTTTTCAATTTCTATATATAATCCTAAAAGGCTAAAACACCCCCACGATGAGAGAGAAGTTCTACAGTAGCCCACCCTCAGCCCGACCGTCGGCGACTTTGGACTCTTGGAGTTTGGACCTCTATTTTTCCTCAACCCCGCCTCCTCCTCCTCCGCGCCTTTGGACCGAGGAAGCAGCACCAGCCACCAAGTTAGTTCTCTTCTCTTCTCATGTATTCCTTGGACTTCACCCACCATTTTCCATCTCTCCTATGGCACCACCACCGTCGTGATGGCGATGTTGGGGTTTTTTTCATTCCTTTTGGTTTTTCAAATTTTTTTCGCTCTTATATTTCGATTTATGTTTCTATTGCCCTAAATCCATTTTTTCTGTTAGTATTTTCAAGGCTTCCGTTGACTTGCTGAGCGTCGCGAAGGTCGAGGAACTTACGGAGAAGCTCGAGAAGGTTTCTACTTCTACAGCCCGCCCCTAGCCCTACCGCTAGTGCCTTTCGGCTTCCGTTGACTTGCTGAGTGTCGGCGAAGGTCGAGGAACTGCCGGAGAAGCTGGAGAAGGTTTCTTCTTTGATCTTTCTGGTTTGTTCTGCCTTGAATTGGCTTTTGTGCATCACACAGAAGATTGATTTATTAAAAGAATCAATTTTTAGTTTACTCTCATATTTTTATGCAGCATCGAATTAAATTTGTTAATTTCCAAGCCATTCTTTTCATTGACATATTACATTATTGAGTAACTATGTTGGGGATTCCTAACCAAGTACACAGAATTCAGTATTCAAATTGAAAATTCATGTCAAGCTGAAGGAACCACATACATGTCATTCAAGCAACCAGGCAATCAACCATTTTCTTATTACACCCATTACTAAACAACGACAGAGAAGATAGTATACCAATTCTGTTTGAATTTTCAACTGAAATTTTATAATCTCATTCCTTCTATGTCCTTGCCAAACATGATCTCCTTCTGAAGTTTGAACTTCCTACGTAAACTTCAACCATGTAAAATTTCTTTTCACTAGATGCTCAGTCTAATATACTCTAATAACACAAACAATTGGTCTCATGAAGTCATGAATGTCATCTATGCTGAGCAAACAGTTGCTTGAGCTTTAAAAGCTTTTGCACATCATGGTTTGTTCTAATGACCATGGAGACGATGCTGGAGATGATCATGATTTATGAGGATAGACTGATGAAAGTATACATTAGCTATCCAAGTTTGCACTTCACATTTTTGTTTTTCGCACAATCTATATTGATGTGCAAAATGCGAACAATACAAAAACAAGTCCACACATTTAGCTGGCTAGTTTGCGTCTTTGTATAAGAATTTCTGTGTTAAGCAGCAAACAACAGAGAGATTAATAGATGCTATAATTTTCTTCTCATTGTTCTGTAACTTCTTTTGTATGATATATGCTATATTTTCCATCTAAATATTTTGTTACTTCAGTTCTGTATGATATACAGTGATATTCTACTTGATACTTGATAGAAGCTACGATTTCTCCAAAATTTGCACTCTCGGTTCTTTTTTTCATTTGATTTTTCAGAGGTGAGTATTGCAATGGAAATGGCAGCAAGCTTTGCACTTATGTTGCATGTACACTACTTAGTTCGTCATGTCGTCCATACAAGACCAAAAATCCAAAATTGATTGCTTACACTACTTCTCAATTTCTAGACTATTTATCATGTATGTGCTTACATTGATTCTCATGTATCTAAAACGAAGTAAAGTTTGATATGTGAAGATACTACATCCATGCTTGATCACAATAAAAGCTATACTCATAGTCACATACTCATGGAGCTTGCTGTGCCACAGTGCCAGTTTGCCTCCTTGCCTCCTGGAGATGGAGCTGATATGAGGGGCAGGCTATTTCATGACTGCTTTTGTGAAGGGTGTTATCAACCTTTAATACATAATTAACTTATGCTTGCATAAAAAATTCATTCAATACAGCTGTTCTCAAATTTGGCTCAAATCATGCAGTTTGATCATTCTTGCTCGTGTCCCAAATATGAGTTCCAGCCATAAGTTTTTAAGTTTGCCTTGTGCCTCATTTGCCTTGTGCCTCTTTATAACATACATGATGTAGCAGGACACTTATTTTGAAGTGCTCGTGTTATAGCATTTGTATTCCAGCAGAGCAAAAAAATTATTTTGAAGTTGCATGAGCAAATAATTAGGCAACTATACTTGCCAGCTGACCTTCGGCTTCTGTAATCTAGAGGAAATTTAGAATTTGTGACTCTTGCCATTTTTCTTGGTTAGGAATCCGATGGCATCTCTTATGTAGTTGGGACCTGAGAGGTTTCTGAATACTTCATGTGATCAGAATGAAGTGATTGTGAACTTGTGATCATCTATAATCTATTTTCGAAAGAAAAATGGCAAGGTTTGCAAAAATGCTGTAAAGTGTAATGGAATGCTGAAGATCCACAAAACAGTGTTCCTTTCCATCTCTTCTGGCCATTGTTTTTTCTCCTTCTACTCATTTCCTTCTGTCACTCCATGTGGGTGTGTCTGCTTCGGTAGTTATTGTTACAAGTGTACCACACACGTAAAAAAGAAATAAAAGTCAAAAAAGACGGTCTCAAACTCTTCGATATCTCCTCTTTTTTCGTGTTCTATTTCGATGCATCTTTAAGCGTATGAGACAAATTTGTATTTAAAAATATGATAAATTAATGTCACAATTCATAATTCTTTCAACCCTATCGGACTGGGCCGGGCGGCCCGAATTTTTATCAGACCGTGCCCGGTCCACCCCGGAATGGCCCGAAGGCTTATCGGGCCAAGTCAGGCCGGGCCGGTCCTTTAAGAAAACCATGTCAGGCCGGCACTACCCGATAAGACTGGGCCGGCCCGAATTGCCACCCCTAGTTTCGGAGTTTCGTTTTGTTACGTTCGTATCAGCAATTTCGGTAGTTTTGTTTCGGGTTTCAGTTTCGATTTCGAAGATTTTTAAATATTTATATACATATGACATATTATAGATACTTATATAATATTATATACATACAAATATACTGATACGTTATACTAGATATATAATGCACAAAATTTTTAGCTGAAACTTCTCTAGGGCCACAGTCCGCACTTTATTATTTTATTAATAAATAATAATAACAATACAAAATAATGACACATAAATCTGACCTCATAATAAAAAATAAAGAAAATAAAGCAAAAAAGATACAAACTAATCTCTTTAAAAATCATTATCATCATGTTATGGTGCAGGTGGTAAGGTGGATAGTAATATTACATCGGTTCAAACCCTTAAAATAATATCATCATATTATCATTGTGGTGGACCAGCTCGACTCATAAAAGACATGTCATGACTGCTATGCCTACTAGACTGCTTATTGACATTTGAGCCGTACATGTAACGACTAGCATAATCTACATAGACATCAAAATATTTGTACGGTATGTAATAATCGTCATGACTGTTCGAGTATCTACTCAAATACAATTCATGAATGGCAGTATTATCATAACCAAGGTTAGATGTCTCAGTTTTGGTTTCGGTTTCAGTCTTTTCGGTAATTTTAGGTTTTGGACTGTTTCCCTCATTCCGAAGGTTTCGAAGTTTCGTTTCGTCTAGTTTAGTATTATTTTCGTAATATTAGTTAACATTAGTTAAACGGAATGTTAGTTTACCATTTTTTACATTAATTTGTAAATAAAATTAACTTGTAATAGTAGTTTGTCGTTCCCTTTTTCAGAAGATTTTACATGTAAAGTCAGTTAAAAATTCTAGAGAAAAAAATTCCACCGACCCCAAACCCACCGAGTGTTGCTAGTTACATTACACATTCGCTAAACAAATTCCATTTAATTACGAGTTTCATATTCCCTTTGGTGAAGTTCACAAAAGGGAATGGAAAACTCGTAATTAAATGTAATATCTTTAGCTAAATATGTAATGTTACTAGTTGCACTCCAGCCTATGAGTGCCACCAATTGCATTACACATTTTGCTGAAAATATTACATTTATTTATAGAGTTGACATTCCCTTTTAAGAATTTCACAAAAGAAAATGGCAAACTTGTCAATAAACTAGTCATAACCCATGACCATGGTCACAATGCACTCAAAATATTCCCCCGAATATTTCGACCGAATCAAAATCTATCCCCCCACACCACTAAAATTTGTAGCCTCATTTAAAATATCATACCCTTAAATTTTAACATCATTTAAAATTTCCCCTAAAAATTTGCAGCACCCTTTAAAATATCACCCGAACAAATTTAAATTTTGTTCTCGTAAAAATCTTAGTTTTTCCATAAATTTTAGTTACTTAAAATTTTTAGTTCACTCAAAATTTAGTTTCCCAAAAATTTAAATTAAAACTTAATTTTCTTATAGAATTTAGTTCTTCCCAAAAATTTTATTTCCCCTAAAATTTAGATGTTTCTAGATCTAATTCCACCAAAATATAAATATTAGTTACCTTAACATTTAGTTCCATCTATATTTAGTTGCCCCAAAATATAAAATTTTACTTCCTCCAAAATTTAGTTCTCTTCAAATTTAGTTCCCCCAAATTTAAGAGTTTTCTTTCAAAATTTAACAAACTCTCGTCTAAACTACTGATTTCTTAAAATTAAATCTTAACGATCTTTCTACACCTCTTTGTCCTAGTCAACGAACCTATTCAAAACATCCCTCGCTTATATAATAGATGTAACATCTTTGGCAAAATGTGTAATACTACTAGCGGCTCTCCCACCAACCATGAATAACTAATTTCCTTCTTAAACTGCATCCCCTCATTTTTTCGCCGCTCAAAAACCTCTCGTCGATGACTTAGGGTTGAGGTTGGCGGCATCAGGAACCGTTATGTTCGCTGCCAACTTCATCGACTTCTCCGACTTCACTCGAGGTTCGTCATCGACTACGCCGTCTATTTCTTAGTAGATGTAAAATTTAAGAGTAGATTGGTTAAAGATTATAATTGAAATTTTGTGTAAAAATTAAACACGGGGATTCTTTTGATGAAGCCGAAATCAAAGCTCTCCAATTTAAAAGATGAATCTGAAGCTAAAGATCAAGAAGATTCCGAAGCACGATGAGTTATTTCTTTTGAATTTAAAAGCTAAATTTTCAGTTACATTATGCTTTGCTTGAAATACTTGCAATAAATTTATAGAAATTAGAATATCCATTACCTCGCCATGATTAGTGTCTTTTTTATCTTTGTGTTTTTTATCATCACATGATTGTTTGCTTTTTCATTTTTCCTCCTCCGGTGACAATTTGGGCGAAATTGTCGAGTTTCGATCAGTCCGATACTGAGAAAAAATCCCAATTTCTATTGGTTCCTTTCGAAACTGGTACGAAACAACCGAAACCGTCATCCATATATAATATAATATAAAGTTCATGGCATTTGATGCAACTCAAAGGCAAGATTTATTAAACAAAATAAAATACAAGACTCGCTCTTTTTATAGTAACATAGGTATAGCTTAGACCCTTTTTTAACCGCCAGACAAAAGAGAACATGCATGGTATCAACAGGTGCACAAGATACCAATTTTCACTAGGTGAATGCGCTATATATCACAGAAACCCCCCCCCCCCAAAAAAAAAGGATACTATGGCATCATTCATCTTGGTGCAATCATTAGATAGTACACCATGAGAGAAGAAGTAAATAAAAAAGTAGAAAGCATAACTAAACAATATTAAAATGCAAGAAAACAACTGATTTCATTATGATTCACTCTGTCTATTTTTAGAAAGGAAATAACCATCTCCCTTAAAATTGCAGAGCTTATTTATCTTATTTTTTACAAAAAAAACTTCAATTCTGGGAGATTTAGACAATCGGGCAGACCAATACCTCTATTATATTCAGAGAAAGAAGGCAAGCTGATTCCTTTAAAGAAGAGAGCAATGGCACTGCAGCTTTTACACAAGATTCGGCTAGGGATCCAACTATTCGTCGATATCTTCTCATTTCATTCAATTGAAGCAGTAAGTCCTCCAAATGCTCCATCTGATAATCAATGCCACTTCCAGTGCACATTGCTTTTTTAGTGCCATCACAAAAGTAAAGAAATAATCAACAATCGGCGCAGTTGAACAATGGAATAATTTTGGAGCAAATCTAACTATTTATGCAGCAAAGCAAAAAACCGACATATGACAAATAATTTTTTCTAATCTTAGGATGGTAGCGCTAATAACTGAAAAGATCATAGAGAAAGAAAAAGATGCATGAACTTCGAGCTTTAGTGAAAATGCCACATCGGAAGAAGTACAGCAGATTTTTTTTTAACTTTGCGGGGAGGTGGCAAAGAAAAAGATGCAGATTTGGCATAAAAATGAGCTAAAAGATCGCTATTTGCACGTGAGGATCAGAATACACAACAAAACATATAACCACCCAAGAAAATGAAGAAACAGGAAGAAGCAAGTATCAAACAAAATGCAACAGAAATTTGGACTAGTATCACATTCTGCATCACATAGTGATGCCAATAGTAAGTAGTAACAACCAACAAAGTACTTACGGTGGTTCATATAGAAAGACAAAAGATAGTGGACATAACTTGGCTGATCCTTTCGGTATTGAGGCTATCGATGACAATTTTTGAATTTGATTTCAACTTAACATGGATATGCTGGGAGAAGTAACTCTACCATGACTCTTTATCTATTTTTAGCGAGATTTAGTTAGTATATTTTACTAAATATTTATTTACTAAGTACAATTAAAAGTAAAACTTATTTCTGCTATTTTTAGATAATGTTAGGTTCAGTTTGAATTTGATTTAAAACCTGTATTGTTTGTTTGTAAATGGTATCTACAACCTGGCATAATAGTTGGTAATTTGCATTGTATTAATGAATGAAATTTGATCCGTTGTGATTTAAAATTCGGTCAAGTTATCATTGTGTGATTCTTTGTACCACTGAAACTCTTTCTTCTCACTAGAGATATTTCATCCATCCTTAAATTTATTCTCTTACAATTAAATCAAAACTCCGAACTTTTAGTGTGGGTTGAGAGCTGAAAACTGGTTTTTTAAACAATGATATATAATGTTTAATCAGTTTTTTTTAAAAAAAATAAACATCAAGTAGAGTTTTTAAGAATACAAGTTGTTCTGATAACGCCTGAAAGTCCCTTAGACCAAAACTCTAACGTTGTAGTAAGGGTAGAGGGTTGTATTTTTTTATTCTGGCATATCCTATCTCTTTTGGCTACTGCTGAGTGCAGTACCCTAGTTCCCTAAATTCCTCGTTATCATTGCTACTCAAATTTCATTCGTTTCTCTAAATTGTTTCATTATCTCTCACCAGTTCAATATCCTGTTGGCAGGTAGGCTAACCAAAACCATTTACGCTCATGCAAATAAGAAGCCAGTCAATCAATGAATTCCATGGACCAGGAAAGAATATGAAGGATGATATCCGATATATCCATATTTATTATAACGAAGAATAGAGGATCCTTATTATGGAGCAGCAGAACAGAACAGGAGGCCTTAATTATGAATATGAACATCCATCCCTCCAGAAGTTGGTACAAGGTTATTAAAAGAGGCAGATATTCTAATGATAGTTCGTTGAAATGCAATCAAGCCTTCTTTGATTTGAAGTTTTTTGTCAGTCCTAGACAAAATAATGGGTGAAACCATGAAGAACAATTGAAGACAAACATACCTTTTAAGAACTTGAGTTTAAACTTGATAATAAAAAATAACAAGCACAACTACAAAATTTTGATAAATTTAATTCTACAAGTTCAACTAGAGGCATACGTAATGATCCTCCATGCAATGTGTTAAAATAGGAAAGTAATTACTGTGATTCTACATATGCCCACATTCTTTATATCATGTGCTTATTATATTATTTACATGAAGAATAAGGAAGAGACATCAAGTTCTTGCAAACCTTTCCTCTCTCTAAATTGTTTCATGGTATCATAGCCATGGTCCTCTCGTAACCTAGTCCTTTTTCAAACACAAAAAGAACAAATTCATCATCTTCCCCTAATTCACTGCCTCTTAAGTGTCAACTTCCCATCATCACCAAGCACCAATGTCGTCGTTGTGCCTTTGTCTTCATCCCCCTTATCTTTCTGTTTCATTTGATTCTCTTATTCGAAGCTAAACTCTTTAATTCATATCTGATTGTAAAAACATTATTGTGACAGGCTAGAAAACTGAACTATTCTTAAATCTGATCTGAAACAGCAAGCAAGAAAATGTTGTTGTAGCAAGTCAGATCTAAAGTGTTTTTACAACTGATCTGAGATAGTAAGAAAAAATGTTTCCTTTCATTTCTCCCTTGTGTTATTTTTGTTTGTATGAGATGTATTATCTCAAGGGAAGATCTTTGGGTGGTGTATTTGATCCCAAGAAAGGATCATAATGTAATGGCCCCAATATTTTGAGGGATTTCTCTATAAAAAATTTTTATCCTCCTCTTCTTTCATTCTTTCTTTATTTTTTTCTTTTTCATTTACTTTCCCCAAGGCTGAATCCTGAAGCCCACGACCATTTCCTCCCTCTTTATCTTTCTTTCTTTTTTTCTCTTTACTTTCTCATTTCCTTTATTTCACCCGGCCCAACCCCATGGCCCACCCACTATTAACCTCACCTAACCCCATACTCCCCTCACGTGACCTCACCTACCCCGTCACTCTCTCTCGCAAACTCTCTTGACGGTGAAAACCATCGTCTCTCTCTCTCCTCTTCCTTCGGCGGAAAGAAATCTTGATAGCAGCAAAACCGAGCTCCCTCTCCACTCCACCTCACACACAGCTGTTACAGCCTCACAAACCCTCCATGTCCTAACAAATCGTGCGGTCTCGCCACGATTTCTCATCATTCCAATGCAGGTTTCCTTCGTGGCAAAATCACGGCTCATCTGCTCTCCCCTGAGCTCCACGGGTCACTTTCTCCCTCTATAAAAACCTATGAGTCTAGGGTTTTGGTTTTCAAGTGAAAAATTATTTTCAAAAGGATTTTTGGTTTGTGTTGGGGTTTCGGCGTTTTGTTTTCATCTCATCCTGTTACTGAGCAGTTGCAGTCGTCCCCTGGTGAGGTTCAAATTTCCACGTTGGTCTCTAATTTTCAGTAAATCACTTCAATTCTGTATTTTTGGTTTTATATTTATGATTTTGCTTGCAATGATAATTTCGAGCAAGTCCATGTGCCTCCGAGGCTTGGCGACAACCCCCGCTACTGCCCCTAGCCTCTGTCATGGCTGTCACATGGGTTTCCTGCCTTGACCATAGATGTTTATGGGTGTTACCCCTCTGTCGTGATCCCGATTGCGCTTCCAGCCCGCTACGGAGACTGTAGTGCCTCCCCTTATGCTTTTTGCCCTGGCCGCGACTCCCCTAGCCATTGCCATTACTCCGTAACCCTATCTGTGACTATTTTAAGCGACATGCCATTGGACGTGACTACATTAGGGTTTTACCCCTTGTCGTGACTCCGTGATGTTTGGTAATTTGTTGTTTTAGGATTCCTTTGGTGTTGGGTTGTTTTGTGCTGCCTGTTTGGCTTGGCCTTAGATGTTGGATATTGACTTGGTGGTGTCCTTGAAGTTGGTGATGAAGTTAATCTTGGGCCTTGCCCGACTTACTAGATTTGGATTACCATGTGATTATAATGAGGGTTTGGCTATTTGAGACTGCTAAAACCTAAGCTTACTGCCGGTTGGATCATCTGCTTACTGCCTGTCGGATCATAAGTTTACTGCATATGCAATCTTACGAAAACCATGAACACATAGTTACAACCCTTGGAATGATCTATGATGAGAACTCTCTGAGATAGCAGATGTCTCTCCCCACTATCAATCTCACATGATTCTATTTGCTACAATGTTCCCTGCATTCCATCCAGGTTAGTTTGTTTTACTAATTGTGCATGCCACGCAAGTTTAAACTATTGTTTCAATTATAATATATTATGTCATTTACTACATGTCATCCACATGCTACATGTTCCATGTTTTGAATTGTTATATCACCGGTTGCATGCTAAAAGTTTCCTATTTCTACATGTTTCCTGATTAAATTATTATAACACTTGTTGCCCACTTTCCATGACATTGAAAGTGGTAATATGTTGTGTGTGCTATAACAATATTGAAATATCATGTTGTTGGAATATCCTATTGAAATATCTCATTGAAATATCCTATTGGAATATCCTATTCGAATACACTGTTGGAATAACTTGATGGAATATCATATTAGAATCAAGATAACATGACCAGATATAGTAAACCAACATATTAGCTAGTTTCGATGTGGCCCTAAATCTACTTAGAAACATTGTTTCATAATTCATAAGTAACCAATGAAATATTACCAACTTAAAACAACACATGAACTATATTGATGAGACACTGAGAGATGTACACTTAACATACACTTGACACTTCATACTCACTGGATTTTGGAATAAATCATATTAGTGAGAGTGCGGGAGTGACTGAAGTCATTCTCCTGATTACATGAGTCGAGTCTGTCCATACATATTGTTATTGGGTAAATGAGTCAATGAGTCAATGAGTCAACCCCTCCTGTTGTTACTTTTAGGCTTGGCCCGGGTAAGTGCCCCAGTTAGACGAGGTGGACTCCCGGTTGCATACCGCACTCTCTAATATGATTCACAACCTAAGGTTAGTATAACTATTAGAACAAAGATAACACAACCCTCATTTGTAAACTATGAAGCATGCATGCTTTCAGTTCATCCTTGCTATGTAGTGTTACTGAAGATGTTTACTTGTTTCCAGTTAATAATTACTAGTTAGTTTTAATTATGCTTGCATAAATGCTTAATTCCAAGTTCTAAAATTACTGTGATTTACCACTAATTTCTGTCGGCTCTTAGTTTTTGTTGCACCGTCGTATGCTAAGACGGAGACATAGGAGGCCCCAATGTTTGAGAACACTGACTTTGATGTGGATTCTGCAGATTTTTGAGTTTGAGGGAATTAGTGTATCCATGAATAACTTTTTTTTGTATTTTCAGTGTAGGATGTATCCGACCTTGTAAATTCGCAGGTATTAATAGAAATTTCCTTGAGCATTTTGATGCACCTCTACACAGCCTATATTGTTTTCACTGATTAACTGCAGAACTTGCCATTCGTGCAAAAAAACATATGCTCCCCTGGGTAGCGGTGCGTGACATGTTTTTTCTTGGTGGCACATATAGGTCCTCGCAACCAACCTCGTGAACAGTCTTGGAAAAGTCGGGTGCATCGTGAAAGAAATGATTGATTAGAACTGACTTTGCCCTGTAAATGTAGGCGCATGCGAGTCTATAATCGTCTTAAGCACACCACAACCAACAAATCGAAGATGGCTCATAACGCTTTTGGATATGGTTCGAGCAACACCTAGTCGAACTCGATAGTACATCAAATCTCATACCAAGCTCTGCGAGAGCTCGTTCAGGCTATATGAAATGAGCCCAAGCATGATGGAAGAGTGTAACAGTTTCGGACCTTGCACCCGACAACTTTTACAAGACGAGAGGATTCCCTGAAGGCGGAAGAATGGATGTGATGCACCATAGACAACTTGAAAGCAGCCAGGGTCCCAGAAAAATCATGAGTAGACGTAGCCAAGTTGCAACTGATGAAAGGAGCCAGGGTCTGGTGGAACACAGCAGAAGATCGATTAAAGAAGCCAATCTCATGGGATATATTTAAGGAACAGGTCAATATCTAATTTTTCTCACCTGGGGCACAGATGTTGTTGGAGGCACTGTTCACCAACTTGAAGCAAGGCATCATTTCAGTGAAGGAATATGATGCTAAATTCTCTATGCTTAGCAGGTTCGCGAAGGAGATGGTGTCCACCCCTTGGCTCGAGCACGACGCTTCCAACAAGGCATGAACATTAAGCTCCGGGAGAAGATGGTTGGATTGAACCTGAAAACTAATGCAGCAGTACTAGCGACAGCTTGGGAGTACGAGTACATGCAGATGAAGGCCGAGCGGGAGCATTTTTTGCATGTCCCTCCGAGGAGGCCGCCACCACCTCCAACAGCCACTAGAGGATTGGACCGACGACCCCAACCCCCATCTAGGCATGTTCACCGACCAATGCAACAATCCCAATTTAAGAGGCCGGCACAGCAACAGCAACGTCAAGTATGCCACTACTTTGGCAAGTCTGGGCACATCAAATCGGAGTGCCGATTACTTTTACGCCTTTGCATTGTTTGCGAATCGAAAGAGCACAACGCTAGAGAATGTCCTTAAAGGGAATAGCAACCAACAGCACCAGCTCCTCTTGCTCCTGCTCATGTTCCTGTATAAGCAGGAAACGCTCCTTGTATATCACTACTTCCTTCTTAAAGAAGGTTTTCCAATAGGCCAGACCACAAACCTTATCCCCGAAGCATCAAAAATTTACACTGACTGCAGCAAAGACCAAAGCTACTGACCAAGTGATTAATAGTAAGGGTTTATCCCTTACAATAATTTTTTTCGCATGATATTAGCCATCTGCTTAGACATTGTATTCTTGACTTTAGGTGTTATACTAATAGCTGGTAAACAAGTCCTTACTTTCTTCGACTCAGGAGCCTCCCACTACTTCCTAGCCACTCGATTCGTTAACCCTCATACTATTCATGTTGAACCCTTCTCTTCTTGTTGGAATGTCAACACGTGCAGTGGCGTATTAAGGACCACCAGTGGGTATCCTCAATAACTTATGGTGATTTGTGGGCGAGAGTTATTTGTGGATTTCATGATGATTGAAATGTTGATTTTTAATGTTGTGTTTGGAATGGATTGGTTGGGTATATTGCACGTCATCATTGATCGTCGTCAAGGAAGAGTTGTTCGAGATGCATGATCATTCGAAGTTCGAGTTCATCAGTGGAAGCAGATCTGAAGGAACAGTACAATTCAAAGCCAAACCTACAGAAGCAGTAATGACTACCATGGAAGTTGAACTAGAGAGACCGAAAGTAGTGCAAAAATTCATGAACACGTTTCCAGACGATCTTACAGGATTGCCTCTGAAACGCGTTATTGAATTTTTCATTGATCTGATACCAGGTGTCCAACCAATATCTAAGACACCTTATCGCATAGCATCACCTAAGTTTGAGGATGTTCGGACCCATTTATATGATCTGTTAAAGAAGGGATGGATACGACCCAGTGCATCCCCATGTGGTGTCTCTATATTGTTGGTGCAGAAGGATGGATCGCATCGCATGTGCATCGATTACAGGGAGTTGAACAAAGTTACGATGAAGAACAAATATCCTCTTTCTCGTATCAATGACATTTTCGACCAACTGGAAGGATCGAGTGTCTTCTCGAAGTTAGATTTGAGGACTAAGTACCACAAATGAGGGTGAAGGAGGATGTCCATAAGACTGCATTCAGAATCGGGCACTATAAGTACTTAGTAATGCTATTTGGCGTAACCAATACGCATGCGGTATTTATGAGCTTCAAAAACCAAGTGTTGTATGAATATATGGACAAGTTCGTAGTTGTCTACATTGATGATATTTTTATCTATCCAACAGACGCCCAGAAGCATGTTACACATTTGATGAAGGTTCTGGAGACTTTAAGGCGACACAATTGTTTGTCAAATTTAGCAAGCGTGAATTTTGGTTAAACAAAGTGGCTTTCCTAGGCCACGCGGTATCTAGGAAGGGCTTTCTGTAGATTCTGAGAAGTTAGCAGATATTTAGAACTAGCATGTTCCTCAGTCAGGAACGGAGATTCGGAGTTTCTTGGGATTAGCAGGATACTATCGGAGGTTTATTAAAGACTTTTCGAAGATCGTGTGAAGCCTATGACGCGATTGCAAGAAAGGATGTGGTGTTTGTCTGTTCTAAGACATGTGATGATGCTTTTCAAGAGTTGAATAGGAATTTGACCTCATCGCCAATTTTGGTTATTCCAGATCGGATAGGAGGATTTGACGTGTTTTGTGATGCGTCTGGCAAAGGACTTGGGTGTGTACTACATCACTACGATCAACTTGTAGCATGCACATTCAGGTAATTAAACCATAAAAAGAACTATCATACACATGACCTGGAGGTGGCGCTAGTTATCTTCACCCTAAAGATTTAGAGGCATTTCTGGTTGGCAGAGCATGTGAAAGTATTCATACATTGTAAGGGTTTGAAATATATCTTCACTCGGAAGGAATTTAACATACGACTGTGTCGGTGAATTGAGCTGGTGGCAGATTACGATATTGACATTCAGTGCCATCCTGAGAATGTCAATGTCGTGTCAAATGCAATGAGTCGTCTCCCAATGGTGATGACACTCACGCCTCGATGGATGCTGCAGCAAGAAACAGATAGATGGAAATAGATATGATCTTTCATGGAGAGACTACGTCCCTTTTGAGCATGCAAATTTAATCAACTATGGTAGATAGGATCAAGGCCGCGCAGGCATGAGATGAGAATCTGCACAGAATCAGAAGCCTGGAACTAACGGGACAAAAACAAGAATTCAGAATTCATGAAGACATATCCTTGCAATATGGCAACAGAATATGTGTACCGTCTGGAGATGCTCGAGAAGAGCAAATGAAGGAAGCTCATAGTTCCCATTATTCCATTCATCCATGCAGAACTAAGATATACAAGAACTTGAAACAACACTATTAGTGGCATGACACGAAAAGAAGTGTCGCCAGGAGTGTAGCAAAGTGCATGATATGTCAGTAAGTAAAGGACGAGCATCTTCGTGTTGTCGGTTTATTGCAGCCTTTACCCATCCCAAAGTGGAAGTGACAGCACATTACAATGAATTTTGTGACTGGACTACCTACAAGTATGAAGAACAATAACAATGTCTGAGTCATCGTTAATCGATTGACTAAGTCAACATACTTCATCCATTTAAGAATTGATCAGTCAACAGATGTGCTTGCCAAGAAAAATATGAAAGATTGGAAGACTACACGGTGTTTCTGTGAGCATAGTTTTAGACATGGACACTCGATTTACATAGCATTTTTAGAAAAGCATACAGGATCACCTGAAAACCCATCTGAGTTTCAATACAACATATCATCCCGAACAGATGGCTAGTCAGAGCACATTATTCAAATATTTGAGGATATGGTGTACGCTTATATGTTAGACTTCAAGGGGTCATGGGAAGATCATCTACACCTCATGTAGTTTGCATACAATAATAGTTATCAGACCAGTATTGGTATGGTACCTTTTTCAGCGTTGTACGGGAGAAAATGGTGTTCACCCTAAAGTTAGGACAATGTGTGTGACAGAGAGCTGATTCGACCGGAGATGATTATATAGGCTGTGGATATTATATGCACTGTCAGAGAGAAACTTCATATAGCACAGGACCGATACAAGCATTGGGCAAATACGAAGCACAGACACTTAGAGTTCCAGCCTGGTGATCATGTTTTCTTGAAGAATTCTCCTAACAAAGGCCTAATCCGATTTGGACGGAGAGAGAAGCTTAGCACTCATTACATTGAGCCTTTTGATACCTTGGAGAGAGCAAGAGAAATGACATACAGACTTGCATAGCCTTCAACCTTAGACGGAGTGAATAATGTATTTCATGTATCTCGGTTGTTGGGAGACCCAACGCATGTGGTTGATCACACAAATCACTGTGCAGCCTAGCCAGATGTATGAGCAACCACCAGTAAAGATCATCGGTTGTCAGCAAAAGGTCTTTCGGAACAGAGTTGTCAGCTTGGTGAAAGGGATGTGGCAGTGAAACTCACTAAGGAAGTCCACCTGGGAAAGAGAAGTCAAGATGCATGAGTGCTACCCCCATTGTTTAATGTATCTTAGCTTTGTTTTTTAATTTTGATGACAGAATTTTTTGTATGGAGAATATGATGTAATGGCCCCAACATTTTAATGGATTTTTCTATAAATTTTTTCTCCTTCTCTTCTATCTTTCTTTATTTTTCTTTTTCGTTTACTTTCCCTAAGGCCCAATCCCGAAGCCCACAACACTTTCCTCTCACTTTTCCTTTTTATATTTCTCTTTTCCTTTATTCCCCCTAGCTCAAACCCGAGGCCCACCCGTTATTAACCTCATCTAACCCTACACCCCCTCACGTGACCTCACCTACCTCATATCTTTCTTTCTCTCTCGCGAACTCTCTTGGCGATGAAAATCATCGGCTCTCTCTCCTCTTCCTTTAGCAAAAAGAAATCCTGATAGCAGCAAAGCCGAGCGGCATCTCCTTCGCGCCACCTCATAGACAGCTCTCACATCCTCACGAACACTCCACGTCCTAAATTCATACGGATGATTTCTCATCATTCCGATGTCGGTTTCCTTCTTGGCAAAATCATGACTCGACTGCTCTCTCCTTCTATGTGAGTCTAGAATTTTGGTTTTCAACTGAAAAAATATTTTCAAAATGATTTCTAGTTTGTATTGGGGTTTTGGCGTTCGGTTTTCTTCTCATCCCCTTGCCGAGCAGTTGCAACCATACCCAAGCGAGACAACGAAGCTCAAATTTCCATGTTGGTCTTCACTTTTTGATAAATAATTTTAATTCTGGATTTTTGATTTTAACCTATGATTTTGCTTATGACGATATTTCTGAACAAATCCTGAGCGTCTCCGAGGCTTCGCGATGACCCCTGCTGACGTCTCTAGTCTCTGTTGTGGCTGTCTCATGGATTTTCTGCCTTGACAGTGGCTATCTCATGGATTTTCTACCTTGACAGTGGCTGTTTGGGGGTGTTACCCCTCTGTCATAATCCCATTTGGGCTTCCAGCCTGTTGTCGAGACTGACGTACTTCCCATTAGACTTTTGCCCTTGCCGTGACTCCCATAGCCCCAGTTGAAATCAGTATTTGTGTGTTTCTGTTTGAGCTGTATGAGATTGTCGTGTTGGTTTTGGGCGACATGCCCTTGGTCATGATTGCATTAGGGTTTTACCCCTTGCCGTGACTCTGTTATGTTTGGTAATTTGTTAATTTGAGATTCCTTTGGTATTGGGTTGTTTTGTGTTGGGTGTTTGGCTTGGCCGTTAGATGCTGGATGTTGACTTGGTGGTGGCCGTGAAGTTGGTGATGAATGAATCTTGGGCCTTGCATGACTTACTAGGTTTTGGTTACCTTAGGATCGTTGATGAGAATTTGGCTATTAGTGACCGTTAGAACCTAAGCTTAATGTCGGTTGGACCAATGGGTTACTGCCTGTCAGATCATAGATTTACTGTCTGTGCGATCATACGAAAACCATGAACTCATCATTACGACCCTTAGAATAATATATGATGAGAACTCTCTAAGATCGTAGTTGTCCCTGCCCCATGTCAATCCCACATGATTCTAGTTGCTACACAGTTCGCTGCATTCCATCTAGGTTAGTTTGTTTCACTAATTATGCATACCACTCAGGTTTAAACTATTTTTTCAATTATAATATATTGACTTACTACATATCATCCACATGCTACATGTTCCATATTTTGAATTGTCGTATCACACGTTGCATACTACACGTTTCCTGTTTCAATTATTATAACACTTGTTGCACACTTCCCTTGACATTGAAAGTAGTAATATATTGAGCGTGTTATGACACTATTGAAATATCATGTTGTTGGAATATCATATTGAAATATCTCATTGGAATATCCTATTGGAATACATTGTTGGAATAACTTGATGGAATAACCTATTAGACTCAAGAAAACATGACTGGATATAGCACATCAACATATTAGCTAATTTCGATGTGGCCCTAAACCTACTTAGAAACTTTATTTTCGAATTCTTAATTAACCAAGGAAATATTACCAACTTAGAACAACACATGAACTATATCAGACACTGAGAGATATACACTTGACATTTTAGACTCACTGGATTTTGGGGTAAATCATATTAGTTGTGGGAGCGACTGGAGCCATTCTCCCAATTACATAAGTCGTGTCCAGCCATACCTATATTTTTATTGTTAGGCAAATGAGTCAATGAGTCAGTCCCTCCTGTTATTTTAGACTTGGCCCAAGCGTCCTATGGGACGAGGTGGACTCATGGTTGCATATTGCACTCTCCAATATGATTCATGACCTAAGATTAGTATAGCTCTTACAACAATGATAACGCAACCCTCAATTGTAAACTATAAAGCATGCATGCTTCCAGTTCTTGCTTGCTAGGTAGTGTTACTGATGATTACTTATTTCCAGTTTATAGTTCCTAGTTAGTATTAATTATGCTCACATAAATGTTTAAATCCAAGTTCTAGAACTACTGTGATTTACCACTGACCGATGGCATCTCTTCGTTTTTGTTGCACTGTCATGTACTGAGATGGAGACAAAAGGACATCTCATTGTTTGAGGACACAGACTTTACTGTGGAGTCTGCAGAATTCTGAGTTTGAGGATACAAGTTTATCCATGTAAAAATTTCTTTTGTATTATGAGCATATGATGTATCCGATCTTATAAATTTGTATGCATTAATGAAAATTTCATTAAACATTTTGATGCATCACTGCTTGTGACCTAAATTGTTTTCATTGGTTAACCACAGGACCTACCATTCGTGCGAAAAGCATCCACGTCCACGGGTTGCGGGGCGTGATTGTAGGTAGGATCTTAAATAAGATCATTGGTTGGAGACGGTTCCCTAAGTGTTAGGAAGGTCTATTACCACTATTATGATGGCGAGTCAAAATCTAACTTAAAGCCTGTGATTTTGGAGTTTATTATCAGGAAGATCATAGATTAAAAGTTGGACGATAGTAATTACTAAATACTTACATTAACAGAGAAAAGTAGAGAATCACATCATCAGTAAGGGAAAAAGAATCATCTTACTAACGACCCTATAAATCTAGAGACAGGCGAAGAGAAAAAAGAAGATGATAAACTATACAATCGAATGATCAATACCATGAGCTTCAGGAGTAGGATATGCCGTTACATACTAAGACGCTCAAGCACTGTGAGAGTACTTAATAGAGCACTATCCATGATCAAATAATCCAAAAAAATTCTATGAGGTAATACAGGAATAACAAGAAAGATATGCAGTCTTTGTCATAGTTCTATGGTGGCAATAAAAGATAATATAATGATCTAACGATACTATTATTAGTCAGCACGATACTCAGAAGATAAACAAACAGTAAGAGATCTTCGTGCTGGGTTTTCTTAAAGCCTTATAGCTCGAGTATGCATCAGCACAATCACAAGTGCTTGGAAGCTCAGCATTCAACTCATTATCTGAGATTTTCAGCTTGCTTCTAAGGATATTTCATGATGACTACTCCGCTATTGGAGTGAAAGAGTGGCAGAACTGCATAGCTTTGGTACTACAACAGAAGTGGCTTGAAAGGATATGGAGATATTGTAAGACTATTCCTAGTCATTTCCATGATAGAGATTGAAGCAAATGATACTATGGAGGCCCCCACTGGAGCGGGCCATAAGAGCCATATTGGAGTGAGTCATAATAGCCATATTGGAGTACGAAGCCAGGTCACACCAGGATCACATGTAGGTAGTTGCAATCTGGATCATCATCTGCTCACTTGGATTCTACACCAGAAAACCCAATTCCAGAGACGATTGATGTTCCTATGTCTCGCAAGGGGCATGATCAATGAATGATGTTTCAATAATTCCAAGCTTCATTTATAATATAATCCTTTGCACCAACTGTTACACTAACTAAGTCAATTAACTCCATCTGCAATTCTTCTTCAATATCTAGTACCTGGGAAATCGATTTAGGGGTTATTGATTACATAACTGATAACCCAATTATCATCTCTAAGCTCGATAATGTTACCTTAGCTAATGGATTTGTGATGTGATCATTACGTACAAGAGGAGGCGGCGCAAACATGATGTCCATGAGCGGCGGGAGCCAAAGGGGTGAAATTGCTATGCACACAACAAGCTGGAAGAAAATTGCTTTGCGCACTATAGTAGGGTTATAAGAGGCCAGCCGGCCCTAGTTTTCTTTTATCGAATGTTTGAGTGAGAGAGATCATTTCTAGATAGAGATCTAAAAGAGATTTAGGCTTTTTCCTTTCAAAAGTTAGGAGAGGTGATCTACTCTCCAAAAAAAGATCCAATTATCTTATTTTGTTGTCTCTGAGTGCTTAATCCAATAAAACCCACTATTTCAATCATATGTGTGCCCTAGTTCATATCAAATTGGTATCAAAGCGTCAGATCCATGGCGACTACGAGGGCGATGGACAAGATTGAAGCGTTGGAAGAGAAGATCGAAGCCGAGATCGTTGAAAGAAAAAACGAGATCAAGGGTTTGAGGGCTGATTTGAAGGAAGATTTTAGGGCTTCGATGGAGGCGAACAAGTTGGAGATGATGAAGGAATTCAAGGATGCGATTGCAGAGGGCACTAAGAGATCTTGAAGGCTCTTTTGCAACAAGATCCGTCATCATCTACTTCAGATCTGAATCCCCAATCAGATCTGACTTCCAAAGCGCCACCGGTAGCGAAGGACAAATGGAAAAATGAGATCTTGAAGGACGGAGATGTCATGGAAGAAGGGATGAGCTCCAACAAAGAAAATCAACTCATCTTGCTTGGCATGAAGACCCAATATCCAAGGGAACCCTAGGCGACCCGCGCGAGACGGGAGAAGGCGGCTTGGAGGCCTGGCGGCTGCCCCAGGGCTTTCCGGTGGCCTTGGCGCATCGCCAGGCCACCGGCGGTGCCCTGGCGGCCCGTCAGGGCACTCGCGAAGCCCTGGCATCTTGCCATGGCCACCGCGAGGCTCTGGCAAACCGCCAGGGCCCTCGCAGCCTCAGGTGACCCCGCCAGAGCCCACGCGGGCCCCGGGCAGGTCACCCGAGGATGGGAGAGGTCCCAGCGAGATGGAGACCCGGTGGGCCATGGAGATTGATGGGGGCACGTGCATGGTATAGGGGCTCATCGACATAAAGAAGATGGCTTTCGGGTGTGCTGATTTTGAGTTCGATGAGCGTCGTGGAGGTTGTGAGGCTGATTTTGCAGATGAAAGGGGTCGATGACGAGACCTAGAGTTCGAGGAGCTCGCACGATATCATGATGATGGCGATGAGAGTATTTATGACGGTGGCGGGCACGAATGGAGAGATGTTGGACGGCTAGCCAATGAGAGGGCTAGGTTTGGAGATTGCGACGGAGGGAGAGATCCCAATAGACATCGGCAGAATGACCGTGATCGAGGGGGAGACCACCGCATGGAGAACAAGATCCGGAAGCTAAAGATGCATATCTTCAAGAGGAGTGACGAGACCAAGAGTTCGAGGAGCTCGTGCGATATCATGATTATGGCGATGAGGGTGATTATGACGGTGGCGGGCACGAATGGAGGGATGTTGGACGGCTAGCCAATGAGAGGGCTAGGTTTGGAGATTGCGACGAAGGGAGAGATCCCAATAGACTTCGACAAAATGACCGTGATCGATGGGGAGACCACATGGAGGACAAGATCCGGAAGCTAAAGATGACTATCTTCAAGGGGAGTGACGCTTCGAAGATGGATCTACAGGTGGAGAGATACTTCGAAGTGACACTGTTGATGGAGGCTGAAAAGCAGAGGGCGGCTGTGATCTGCTTGGAGGGAGAGACGCTTTCTTGGTTC
The DNA here is from genome assembly GCA_030789695.1 of Scilla litardierei. NCBI lineage: Eukaryota > Viridiplantae > Streptophyta > Magnoliopsida > Asparagales > Asparagaceae > Scilla > Scilla litardierei. The sequence continues at coordinate 201,936,261 of CM061142.1, forward strand.
AGGTGGAGAGAGCACGATAGGCCTATGAGGACGTGGGTGAAGTTTAAGGAGAATCTGTTGCACCGCTTCCGCGAGACGCAGGGAGGTGACGCTTATGAGCAATTACACGCTCTTAAGCAGGGGGAACTGTTCGGGAGTACGTGCGGCAGTTTGAGGTGTTGTTGAGCCGAGTACGTGGGTTACCGGTGGAGTCTTTGGAGGGATTCTTTATGGAGGGGCTGAAGCCTTCCATAAGGACTGAGTTGCGCACTCTGAGGCCTCGGGGCCTTTTAGAACAGATGGACTTGGCTCAGTTGGTGGAGGACATGTTGGTCGAGGAGCGCCGTACCAGAGGGCCGTGGGGGGAATTACCAGCGTCCCCAGGCTGCAGCTGGAGGGCAGAAAGGGGGACAGTGGGATGTTTCCGCCAATAAAGAGAAGCTGACTGAGGTGTGACCTGGAGGACCATTCAAGAGGATGATCGATGCGGAGATGTGGGACAGAAGGGCCAAAGGACTGTGCTTTAAGTGTGATGAGAAGTTCACACCTAAGCATAGGTGTCGCAACCAAGCTCTGCAGATCTGCGAAGTACACGGAGAGGCACTAGAAGCAGAGGCAGTGATGGACATAGTGACGGAGTTGGAGGATGAGGTAGAGGGGGGATGGAGCATCTGCACCTGGATGCGGCGAAGGTTTCACTCTGGTCTGTAACAAGCTTCACTCAGATCCATACGATGAAGCTGGTGGGTAAGTAGGTCTGCTTGGATGTGGTGGTCCTCATTGATAGTGGTGCTACCTACAATTTTTGTCACACAAGGTCATCGAGAAGCATGGAATTCAGCTGACGGAGCTGAGGGTTTCGGCGTCATGTTGGGGACTGGCAGAGTAGAGCGGAGGAGAGAAGTCTGCCAGAGTGTGACGGTGTCCATCCAGTGTGTTTTGATTACAGCTGATTTCTTGCCATTAGAGCTGGGCAATGTCGATGTGATCCTAGGGATGCAGTGGCTACAGACGCTTGGAGAGACCCAATTCAATTGGAAGCTGTTGCGGATGGAGTTCCAATTCGAGGGGCAGACAGTGATGCTGAAGGGGGGCCCGAGCTTGTGTTGCTACTCGGTATGCTACAAGACGATGGCATGAACCCTTCAAAGGGAAGGAGGCTACCTGATAGAGCTACAGGGAGTGGTGGCAGAGGAGGAGAGGGGCAGGCCAGAAACACCAGAGGCAGTTGAGCAGCTCCTAGGCAGTTATGAAGGGGGTGTTCCAGCCCCTTAGTGGCATGCCGCCACCGAGGGATCCCGAGCATGCCATCGTGCTGAATGAAGGTGTTTTTCCCGTCCGAGTACGGCCTTACGGGTACCTCCAGCTGCAAAAGGACGAGATCGAGAGGATGGTAGAAGAGATGTTACAGGCAGGTATCATCCAGCCTAGTGTGAGTCCATTCTCGAGCCACGTCCTATTAGTGAAGACGAAGGATGGAAGTTGACGGTTTTGCGTGGACTACCGGACTCTGAATAAGGAAACTGTACCAGACAGGTTCCATATTCCCGTGATTGACGAGTTGAAGGATGAGCTGCACGGAGCGGATGTATTCCCCAAGGTGGACTTGAAGTATGGCTACCATCAGATACGGACGAAGGCAACAGACATACCAAAGACCGCCTTCAGGGCGCACGAGGGCCACTACGAGTTCCTTGTCATGTCGTTCGGCTTGACAAACGTGACAGCCACCTTCTAGTCCCTTATGAATAGGGTGTTTCGACCTTATCTGCAGAGGTTTGTCTTGGTTTTCTTTGATGATATTCTAGTTTACAGCCGCTCACTATAGGAGCATGTAGCACATTTGGAGGTGGTGATGAGAGAGCTGCAAAATCATCTACATGCCAACCGAAAGAAGTGCATGTTTGGTCAGGCACAGGTGGAGTACTTGAGACACATCGTGTCTACAGAGGAAGTGGCAGCGGATCAAGAGAAGATCGATGCAATGTTAGACTGGCCGCAACCCACGATGTTGCAGGCATTAAGGGGATTTCTGGGGCTGAACGGTTATTATCGAAAATTTGTGAAAGGCTACAGGACTAGAGCATGGCCACACACCGAGTAGCTAAAGGACAGTTTTCTATGTGGAGAGGTGGCCACCAGCGCTTTTGAGGCCCTTAAGCGGGTCATGACGACGATTCCAGTTTTGGCATGCCCAATTTCAGCAAACCGTTCGTGGAGTCGGATGCATCGGGATATAGACTAGGAGCAGTCTTAATGCAGGATCAGAGGCTCATTGCCTAATTCAGCCAGGTCTTGTAAGCTAGAATGCGGCTGAAGTTAGTCTATGAGAGTGAGTTGATGGCAATTGTGCTGTCAATACAGAAGTGGCGGACTTATTTACTCGACAGGGAGTTCGTAGTGAGGACAGATCAGCGTAGCCTAAAGTACCTCTTAAAGTAGCGCATGATGACGAAGGAGCATCAGATATGGTTGTCCAAGCTCATTGGATATAAGTTTGAGATACACTACAAGTCTGGGTTGGAGAACAAAGCCTGGGTTAGAGAACAAAGCAGTGGATGTGTTGTCTCGCAGGGAGGACGGGGTTCAGATACTGGCCTTGTCAGTGCCAGTGATGCTAGGATGGGAGCCGCTGCTAAAGGAGATGGAAACGGATGAGGAGATGGCACAGATTCGGACTGCACTTTCTCAGAACTCGGGGGGACTTTTTAGACTATTCGATATAGGGAGGGAGACTACTCCACCGCGAGCGCTTGGTGATTCCACGGGCTTCGTCATACATCCGACTTATATTTCAGAAGTTCCATGGTAGCGCAGTTAGAGGACACTCAGGGGGCAGCAGACATATCAACGCTTAGCAAGGGAGTTGTATTGGCCTGGTATGCTGAGGGATGTGGCCCGATTAGTAGCGGAATGTGACGTGTGCCAACGTCAAAGTATCTAGCGACAACCCCAGCTGGTCTTTTGCAGCATTTAGCTTTACCAGAGCAGGTGTGGGAGGATATATCGATGGATTTCATCGATGAGCAACAAAAGTCAGAGGGATTCACGGTCATTTTCGTAATAGTTGATCGACTCAGCAAGTATGCACACTTCGTGCAATTTCGACACCCCTACACGACAGTGACAGCAGTAGCGGCATTTCTGAAGGAGGTCGTCAGGTTGCATGGGTACCTAGATTCCATTGTCTCCGACAGAGACCAGGTGTTTTTGAGCAACTTTTGGAGGGAGCTGTTTCGGATGCAAGGGACAGTTCTGAAGCACAGCACAGCCTACCACCCACGGACTGATGGGAAGACAGAAGTGGTGAATATGAGCTTGGAGACTTGCGCTGTTTTGCATCAGATTCTCCCAGGAAGTGGGCAGGATGGTTACCGTGGGCAGAATATTGGTACAACATCTCGTACCATAGGACAGTGCAGATGATCCTGTTCAAGATCCTTTATGGACGGGACCCGTCCCATTTGGTCCATTATCAGCAAGAATGCACGTCCGTGTCTGGGGTGGAGTAGAGTTTGGCGGAGTGAGACGATGTGTTGGAGGAGCTAAAACAGCACCTTCGGAGGGCTTAGCAGATTATGAAGGAGATGGCAGACAAGCATCGCAAGGACGTGGAGTTTGCGATGGGCGACATGGTGTATTTAAAGATGCGTCCTTACAGGTAGAGTTCAGTGGCGCATCGACGCAATGCAAAGCTGGCTGCGCGTTATTATGGGTCTTATGAGATTGAGGCCATGATTAGAAAGGTAGCTTATCGGCTACGGCTACTGTCGTCATACACCCAATGTTTCATGTATTGCAGCTGAGGAAGGCGATTGGAGATCATTCTATATCTTTTGTTCTACCCCCCCCCACCTTGACCGACGACTTAGAAGTCTTGTTGGTGCCCGAGCTGGTCAAGGGGTCCGCCAGGATCGTCTGAGGTGCTAATTCAGTGGACTGGACTACTAGAGCACGACGCTACGTGGGAGCCTTTCGATATGATCGACAGTCAGTTTCCAGACTTCCACCTTGAGGACAAGGTGGCTCTTTTATGGGAAAGTAATGATGCGATCATTACGTACGAGAGTAGGATGCGCAAACATGATGTCCACGAACCGCGGGAGCTAAAAGGGTGAAATTTCTATGCACACAACAAGCTGGAAGAAAATTGCTTTGCGCACTATAGTAGGGGTTATAAGAGGCCAGCCGGCCCTAGTTTTCTTTTATCAAATGTTTGAGTGAGAGAGATCATTTCCTAGATAGAGATCTAGAAGACGTTTAGGCTTTTTTCCTTTCAAAAGTTAGGAGAGTGGATCTACTCTCCAAAAAGAGACCCAACAATCTTATTTTGTTGACTTTGAGTGCTTAATCCAATAAAACCCCCCATTTATATCATATTTGTTCCCTAGTGCATATCAATTTGTCTCCATTGTTTGGGGTGTAAGCTCTGCTAATGTTACACCTACAATATCCTTAGTTTCTGTATATTATTTGCCTAAATTTCCATTTATCATGTTATGCATTAATGAATTGACTAGAGCCTTGAATTGTTATGTGACATTCTTTTTCCACACATTGCACTGTTTATAGAGTTCAGGATGCAGAGGAAAATTAACATCGAGCATGAGTCAGGGAGGTTGAATTATTAGGATGGAGTTGTGGACACTGTTGTACTATCCAGTACCATGTCTCCCATCAACATTCATGTCGGTCGGGCCATCCTTATAAAAGTTGAAGTTATTAGCATTTGAGTTGAATCATCTTTCTAATTTCGAATGAGAGTCATGTCATCATGGTAAGCACTTCATGTGCTTACCAGCCACCCGTCAATAAAATAATGGGTGGGCGTTTTGAACTCATGCATTCTCATGTATGGGCACCTTAACCTATACAATCGATATGTCAAATATTTTATAACTTTCATTGATGACTATTCACATATCACATGGTTTTACGTAAGTGCGATTTGAGGTGTTATCTGTTTTCAAAAATTGTGTGTGAAAATTAAAACACAATTTGCAACAAAAATTATGCACTGCGTTGTGATAATGCTAAAGATAGTTCTCGTTCAACTTTTAATAAATTCATGCAATAAGATAGTTTTCGTTCAACTTTTACTAAATTCATGCAATAATTTAGAATGATTCATCAGACTTAATGTTCATATACATCACAACACAACATACAAAACATTATAATTGAATGTAAGAATAGATATTAGGTTACAGATTGCACACACTCTATTAATAAAGTTTTTGTTCGACTTTTAATAAATTCATGCAATAAGATGGTTTTCGTTCAACTTTTACTAAATTCATGCAATAATTTAGAATGATTCATAAGACTTCATGTTCATATACATCACAACAAAACATACCAAATATGATAATTGAACGTAAGAATAGATATTAGGTTACAGATTGCACGCACTCTATTAATACATAGGAATGTCATAAAACACTTTTTTGGGCAAATGTTGTGCACATCACATACTATTTGATTAACAGAATGCCCTCACCTGATGTGGATAATCATCTTCCATGCTTCTTATTATTTCCTAATAAGCCATTGTTCCACGTTACCCCTTGCATCGTTGGTTGTGTTTGCTTTGTCCATGATTCTTGTCCTATAGTATTAAAATTGGATCCTCAATATTGGGGGTGTTGTTTTAGGTTACTTAAGAACCTGAAAGGATACAAGTGTTTTGTCCATAAACAAAACAACCACTGTCTCAACAGATGTGTCTTATTTTCATGATACATCTCTTTCTACCATATAGGAGTCCACTACAAACACTGATATGGATGATGATTTCCTATACATGCCCACACGCATCACGCATGAGTCAATTGCAGGTTTGAACTCTTCAGCTATTGCAGGGTCCAATGTGTAACAACATCATGGCAAGCACATAGAAATATATGCAAGAGGTCCAACGATTACTCCTACAACGTCAACTCCTGCTATTGCTCTGACTCCTGCAGAGCACTAGTCCTCGAGTGAGTCTTCCGACTAGTCTCTTAACCTGCCCCCATTGCCCTTACTTCTCATCCAACATATAAATTTGTCACATTTTCTCACCTCTTTGATCAAGCTTTTATCTAGTTAATTGACCCATCAGATTCCCAAAATTGTATCAAAAGCTCTTACTCATCCAAAATGGCAAGCAGATATTATGCATTGAGGACTAACGAGACGTGGGATGACGTATCGTTACCACCTAGCAAGCCTACAAATGGCTGTAAATGAGTATATAGTGAAACTCAAACCCAATGTCACGCTTGCAAGCAGGGTTATTAGCAAAGTGATATTCTAATGTATACAGTATTTCAAATATAAAATATCGGAATCGTATCGGATAAGTGTTTTTCATATCTAATAACGGGTGTATGGTGATATATCGAGAATATGCGTCAATATTAGGTTGACCATATTAAACAATATAAATAGATAGAACTTGATATTTAACGAGTAGTTATAGCATCATAGATGTTCATACATAATTATATAATCAAAATTTAATGAATAAGAGCAAACAATGTTCCAGCAACACATTAAGATTAACCATTAACATATTTCCTACAAAGAGATAAAATAAAGCATGAATAGAAAATGCATAAAAAAACTTCAACAGTAACAATAAGAGTTGCTTATCTTTCTTAATCCAAATAATTGTATATTAAATGTGGTTGATAATCATAATTTATATTCTTTAATCAGACAGAAATAACAACAAAAGCAAATGTAGAAGCAACAGTATCATCCAGTAAAAAAGTGACAAACACAATAAAAGGATCAACAAAAGCAGCTGTAAATCAAAAACCATAATATAAAAAGGAAAAAGAATCAAAAGAAGTAGAAGAAGCGCCAAAAGCAACATCCGTAAAAGCAACATCAACAACAAAAGAAGATTAAGAAGTAGAAAGGTAGAAGAAGTAGCAGCAGCAATAACGCCAAACACAACAGAAAAAAAACAACAGAACAACAAGGAGAGAAGAAAAGGATGAAGCTGCAAAAGCAACGACAACAGTAGTCGTGGAAGCAGTGACTGCAACACAACAGTGGCGGCGGCAGAAGCAACATAAGCAGATGCAAGGAGGAAAAAGTAGAAGCTTTAGATCGAAGATCCACTTGCACAGAAACGTCAAAAAATTCTCAAAGTCAAGCAAAAAAGGAAATCAACCAATCAAAATCAAAATTCTTATAAGATCTTTACAATTACATGGCTTTTGATCAAAGATCGTTGTGGTTTCCTTCTAATCAAATATTCTCTCTCCATCGAGTCAACAACCTCAATTTTTTGTTTCGTCTCTTAGACTTGCGAACAAAACCCCACTTGTTAGGTTTGGTTTCAAGCCAAACCCGATTCATACATTAAATTAAAAAACCAATATTGTCCTATATTGGCCCGATATATATTGGCGATACACCCGATATAACCCGATATCTGGACCAAATTTAAAATATGAGAAAAAGCCTTTCTGTATGGTTGGGCCATCGATAATGATATCTCGACCGTATAAGATGATAATCAGAACACTCTCTCCCCGCGGCAAATATGCTTCTTTCGACTCTTCATCTTTTAGGAAGCTACACATCACTGGCCATTACATCAACTCGACATCAACTCGACATCGCCATTACATCAACTCGACATCAAGAATATTTTTCTCTGACATTCTTCATGAGGAGAATAACATGGAGCAATCATATGCGTTCATTGCTCAGGGGAGTCTTTTACCAGTTGAAGCAAACCTTATATGGTCTGAATATCCACGAACGTGGTTTAAGGAATTTGCTTCAGTGGTCAAGATACTTGGACTACGTCATGCGCAGAAGTATCACTTAATTTTACAACGTATGCATTAAGGAAAATAGATCTTACCAACTATATATATAGAATAATGGGTATCATATGGCATATGAGGCAATACCTCATATACAAGACACAAAAAGGTGGCAAGTACAAGCCCAACACTTGTTGTACTTGCCACTTTTTTGTGTCTTGGTATATAAGGCATTGCCTCATATGCCATATGATACTCATTATTCTCATATGTGTGTGTAAATCTTCAAATGAGAACATTTCGCACAGTGCGAAAATGTTTTTAATTTTTTTGAAATTTTTCTTCAAAAATTCTTTTTTCCACCTTCATTATATGTTGTTATACACCCCTCAAAAAATAATCGTTGAGAAATAATGGGATTTGGCCTTCGATCAAGGCATTTCAACAAATTCGCACGATTTGAAACCGTTAAATTTGTAATGGGTGGATGAGTGCTCTAATCCCCCTAGGGTTCACCCATTATTTTCTCTGGGGTATATAATTGTATGGATTAAACATCAAAAAAAATTGAAAAAATTTCAAAAAATTAAAAAAAAATGTTTTCGCGCGGCCTTTCGCACCCGAAGATTACCCTCTCTATATATATATGAGAATAATGGGTATCATACGCCATATGAGAGGGTCTCTCATATTCCCTCTCACATAAAGGGGGCAAGTACAAGCCCACATGGGCTTGTACTTGTTGTACTTGCCCCCTTTATGTGAGAGGGAATATGAGAGACCCTCTCATATGACGTATGATACCCATTATTCTATATATATATATCTATATATAAAGGGGGCAAGGTGAGAGGGAATATGTACTTGTCCCCTTTATGTGAGAGGGAATATGAGAGACCCTCTCATATGGCGTATGATACCCATTAGTCTATATATATATATATATATATATATATATATATATATATATATATGATATTGTCATCACTGGATATGACGCAAAGAAAATCAGTGCACTGAATCCATATCTACAGCAACACTTCCAGACGAAAGACATTAGAACATTACAATACTTAAAATATAAGTTGCAATGTCCAGGAAAGGAATGATGTTGTCTCAAAAAAAAGTATGTTTTAGACATATTATCGAAATGGGCTTGTCATGGTGTCAATCGGTCACATTTTCTATGGACCCATATTCCAAGCCGATGTCAGATTAAAGGAGCCACTTGATGATCCAAAAAGATACAATACACTTGTGGGGAAGTTGACCTATCTGATTATAACATAACATGGCATTGCATATTCAGTAAATATGGTATCTCAGTTCATATCAGCTCCATGCATGAACCATTGGGAAGCAATACTTTGAATTTTTTGTTCCTTGTATGATGCACCATAAAAGGGACTCGTACGCATACCATAGGCATAGTCGAGTAGTTGCCTTCTTAGATACAGATTAGGCATAATCTCTTATCGAATAAAGATCTATATTAGATTATTATGTATTCATTAGTGGTAACTTGGTGTTCTAAAGAGTAAGAAACATAATTTTATGTCCCCAATCCAGTGTAGAGTCAGAGTTCAAAGCAATGGATGTTGGCATGAGTGAGCGTACTTGATGACTAAGCTTCAATTCAGTGTCTCATTACCCATTCAACTTTATTGTGAGAATAAAGGTGCTAAGCTGCTATTTATATTTTTAAAGAACCATGTGTTCCATAAGCGAACGAGATATTAAGGTAGATTGCTACCTAATTTGTGAGAACATAATAGAGGAAATAAATTTAAAGGCTACGCATGTATCTTCCGTGCATCAACTGATTGATTTGTTCACCTAAACTGCTTAATGGTTCATCTATCCAATTCGTCTAATTCATCTGTACTAAGCTGAGCATGTATGACATATATGCCCAGCTTAAAGGGAAATGTTATAATAGAAAAGCACTTACGGTGATTATACATGCAAAGTATTAGAATGGGAAAGCAATTACTGTGATAACACATGCAAGGCATGCCTACACGTGTCCACATTCATTGTATCATGTGCTTATTTATCTTATTTATATCAAGAATAAGAAATAGAGAAACCATAAAATTCTCTCACACCCTTTCCACTCTCTCTAAATTGTTTCATCGTTAAAATGTAAAATTACAAAATGATTTACTAGATAGTATGCCTACCATGAATGCTAGGAACCTCCGCATTAACGTGGCCATAAAATGACTCAGCCTTATGTGACAGCTTAGTGGACTCGGACCTTGATGCTTTGGTAATCTCACTCACTGCCTGAACAAAAGAAAATCAATGAATTATGACAAATATGATGTAGATTAAAGCAAAATGGAGAGACAGTACTAGCTTTATTGCACCATCTAAATGCTTGTCTCCGATTTAAGTGAAATATATTTGAGTAACCATGTGAAAACAAAGATGTAATGACAAAGCAGTAGTCAATGCCGAAAATTTTCACCACAAAAGTTAAAAAACATTAAACCAAAATCAGAATTCCATGCTAATAAAAAATATATGAACTTTATTTCTGGGCCCAACTGTGTTGGTTATGGAATGTTGGTTAATACATGTTAACAAAAAGTCCTCATTGAAGAACAGAATATCAGATTCTAGCACCGAAAGAAGAGCATGAAAAGGAAAATTTATATCTATTGGCTTTTTTTCCTATATGCCATGGGTTCTTACATTTGAAAGATGTTTTATAGGTTGCAATGTCCCCACTTTACGGTCATCATAATGTCGAATTCAGATTCTAGCCAGAGAGGCAATCTAAAGAGCTCTGAGCATCACGAAAGGCTTCCATCAAAGTTGTCTCTTCCAAAAGGGTGTGGATATTGTGTGATGTAGGCATGAAATGGGATGAGATGAGAAAATATTGCTTGATAGGTAAATTCCATGGAATTAGCTTGAACTGAACACACACACACACACACACACACACACACACACCCCCCCCAAACAAAAAACAACAAAAAACTAAAAACAAAAAAAACCCAAAAAACACCAAATAAAAAATTTATGCTGAAATTGATTAAGAAATGGATTTTTAATCCAAATCAACCCTTGCTTGCACCTTCTCAGCTATTTTTTATTAGTTCAAGTAGTCTAATCACTACGACGATGCATAATTGATGGAACTTTCAAAGCAATCATCACCGGTAGGTTTTTCTACATCCCATGCTCTTACACTCAACTGACTCTAGTGAGTCAAGTCATCTGATGTCAATATAAAATTACAGTATGGTAAGAACCATACAAACTATAAAGAACATGCATCCAGAAAACAGTAACTGAATAAATGTTATGAACATGGACAATTTACCAAAAGAAAATTGAAAGAACCGAAAGCGAACAATTCAAGATTCATGAGCTCAAAATTGGTTGCAACAAGGTTAAAATTTGAGTGGGATTGTATTTGAAGAAATTGAGCAAGTGCCCAAAGGAATGGAGCAAAGGTTAGATCAAAAGCAGCAGTGCAAAAATCAGCCAAAACATTTTTTCATGAAGGGAAAACTCTTAATAATCAAGCAAATCCCAAGAACCTTGTATCCCACATTATTTCAAGCGTCGATCTGACCAATGAACTTCTATTAATCTTGGAAATATGCATGGCATGGTTCAGCACCTCTGGTTAGACCGTACTGTGGAAGGTTACAAAATGATTTATGTATAACAAATGGCAGACCACTGATCAGAAGTGGCAGTTGTATAATGAACAAGCAATGCACTGCTATCAAAAATATTTGTATGAAACAATGGCAAAAATGCAACATAGCAATGAACTTAACAAATGTCGGAAAAGTTTTGACTCAACTAGCATTTCATAGATACAAGAGACTTGCAGAGCAGCGCTTGTTGAATACTTGATATGCATTACAAAAGGAATTGCACTGTTTTCTTTCAATTTTTTAAGACAGTCAAAATACCTACCTTTCACTTCTCAATTATATGAGCAACAACATCCGCATTGACCTTCATGTTCTCAAACACAGGTGCACCAAATACCATGTAATTTTCATGCTTACTATAAATATAGAAGTGCAATCTATTATATGGTTAAGAAATAGTTGAACTTTCAACCACCCGATGGAATGTATGAAGATCCCATGATAGTTGGTATATCTCCATTTAAGGAAATTGAGATTAGCATAGGCAATAACAGTCATCAGATCGAAGAGCAGAAAGTTGACATTTTGGCCATCACATGAGGAATTTTCCTCATATTACATGTGATACCCATTATTCTCTGCTAGGTCACTCTATATTTCGAAAGGAAGATGAGAAGCCCTGCCACAGAACAATGGAAAAACAATAAAAGGAATCTACTAAACCAATTCTCGGTCCCCCCCCCCCCCCCGGGAGAAAACACACACACACACACACAGAGGTGTACATGCATATTCAATATGCATGTAAGATTGTATGTAAAAGAGAGTGTGTGCATGCGCACGTACGCACGCGTGTAAATGGAGAGAAAGCAATACATGCTGATTATCATAAACTAGCATTCACACACCCCCACCCCCCTTGAAAACACCTACACACACAATTTGTACATAACAGCATATATAAGAGAGAATGTGTGCATGTTCGATACAGATTTACAACAGTCTGGAGGGTTATTGATGCAAATCCTTCCCATTATTAAATTCCACTCCACTGAAGTTCATCAATATAAACTGAAGTGACTAAGACCTGATGATTTGAAGAGTTATTGTGTTCTTGTCCAACTATTAGGCAGCTACAAAATGGGTAGCTGGCATCAGCAATCTGCTTCAGTATATCGCTAGGAACATAAAACCCAAAAATTTACACCATAAATCATGATCACCAAAGTTTTTGTAGATAAAGAATACTTTAGAACATAAAACATGAGCAATTTACTATTTTTAGTCATTGCTTTTGTGGCTGGTTGTGCATGAGCAAAAAAACTCTAATTTGTCTAATTTTGTCTTTAGACACTCCATATGATGTAAATCAATTTCAGCAAAGTGAATCTTCATAGTGTATGTCCTATCATCAAGTTTTCACAAGAAAGCTTTTGCATCCAAATCTTAGTAGAGGTACCCAATGAAAACACCGTCAAGCGCTGCTATGTCTATGCTATATCCACATCCCAGCTGGTACTAGATTTCTATATTCACATTTTGGTGCATGTCATACATCCGTGTCAGTGCAAAGATATCAATAGAAACACAGGGGTAAACAATCCTACAGTTCAACCCCTCTAAAATAATCATTTGCATTCCAAGAATTTTAAGCAGTGTCATCGCAAAAGATTGTCCAATCATCCCAATGAAGATAAAGTGCATTTGTATTGGATCAAACCATGTCTAAATACAATTAGCTTTATCTATAGATGCCACAATGGGTAACCAAAAAACATGCACCATTGGAGCTTCAACCGTGTCACACCCTGCTCCCCGAGGCATGCTTATTTTTCACATGTGATCCAAGTCCTAATAGTTACTAGTAAAACAATATAGGTTGAGAGCAGAGATATACCAACATACTTATATGGAATTTCTCATTAAAATATACAGGAAACTGTAAACACTCACAATTTTAAAGTCAGTGTTCTGCAACTACTATAGAAAAATCTTTCTCCTCTGACTTCATCCACACACCTAGTGGTGCAACAAAAAGATGAGAACCACCAAGTAAATCACTATAATTCTAGGACTTTGGAATTATACATGTAAGCATGAGCAAATCTAACTATAAAGTAGGAACTGCGAATAGATAATAGATTAATTAATACTATTTTATCATGCAGGCACTGGAATTTAAGACAAACATGCAACTCAGTTGATAATTCGAAACGATACTAACATGATCCTATTAATTTATGTCAAACCTAGTCTGTGAATCATATTGAAGAGTACAATAAGTAACTAAGAAGTCCACCTCAGTACCACGAGGGTGCTCCCCCAGGCCACGCCCAAAGTAGGAATGGTATGGACCCTGAGTCCAAGAAGTAATAGTTTGAAACTCATTAATTAAGTTCGGCGATATATTAAGGATCCATCATATTCATGATGTGACCCGACCAGAACACCTGATGCAGTCACTGTCAATAGGAGCATGGCTCCAGTCTAATTAACCCCAAAACCTAAAATCAAGTAAGTCTGAAGTGCCAAGTGTATGTCGAGTGTACATCTCTTTGTGTGTCAGTGATACAGAACATGTGTATTTCTAAATTAGTATTGTTTTAAAACATGATTTGAAAAGTAAAGCTTGAATTAAATTTAAGGCTACATCGAAATTAATTCAGATGATGATGTGCTATGTTATTTAAGTTCCAGTCATATTTTCAACATTCTATTATATCAAGTGTAATATCAACGGGACATTAACAATACATATATTACACTGCTTTTTCAATTTATTTTGGTTTTCATAGCACACTCAACATATCAATTATTCCCAATATCATGAGCAACTATGCAAGATTATACTACGATTATCCAAGGAAGACGTAGTATTTAGTAATGGAAACAGTGAAACATTTAGCATGCTATAAACATTACATTAATTTAAACTTATATCATGGAGCATACAGAAAATATACTAACATATATCATGAAGCATATGCATGGTAGATAATATTCTACTCATGCTAGGAAGTCTAAATTTTAAGACATAAGTAATAAGCTCAAGCTAACCTGAGAGTCATGTAGCAAATGGTGCCGTACTTGGAAATATGGTGGGATGGACAATGGGGGGAAGGACAACTATGTTGATCTCAGATAATTTTCATCATCGATTGTTTTTGGGACTTGACTTAACCATGTGTTCATGTTTTTATATGATCCTTCACGCATTAGCCTATGATCCCACAGGTGGTAAACTATGATCCTTCAGACAGTGGCCTAGTGTATGATCTAACAGGCAATGAATGCCACAATTCCAACGGCCTTTAGAGGCCAACCCCTCATTTTCAATCATCGGGTAATTCTAAACAAACTCCAACATGTAGGGCAACCCCACGGGGTTCCCATACCATCCTACGGCCTTCACCAAGCCTCAACCAAAGCAATATTTACAGTCACCATCCAAGAAAAATATCAACAAAAAATCCCAAAACAATCACAGTTGGGGAAACCCCCATTGTTCAGTCACGGCCTAGGGAATGGTGTCCATATTCCGTCGCAGCTAGGTTAATGAAGGCACGACAAGGCCTAGGGGGCCCACAGGTCACAGCAAAGAATTAGGAAAGCCAAGCAAGGGTTTAAAAACCAGGACAGTAACAACAAAGGGATAGAAGGGGCCCACAAGCCACGGCAGTGGAATGGGGAGGCCAAACAGTTCTAACGATGGGGTAATACCCCCAAAACAAATCACGGACAGAGGGGATGAAACCTCAGAAGGCCACAACCCGGACCAAAAATCCCAGGGACAGGCAGGCACATATAGCGGCGGCGGCAGCGAGGGGCGCCACCAAGCCCCGACGATACTCGAGTCTTGCTCAAATCCGTCATTGCAAGCTTTTATAACAAAATCACAAATTTAAAATCAAAATCAAATAATTAAAGTGTTTTTACTAGAAATCGATGACTGTCGAAAGTTCCGATGAGAAAACTCAGCTCCAAATTAAGATCCGAACTCAGTTTCAAAAGGAAAACCCAAAAAATCCGTTGAAAATATTTTCGTGTGAAAATCCAAAACCATATAGTGGATGATGGAGGCTTGTGGTGCTCGGAAATGGGATAGAAAAATCATGGAGTCACCATAAAGTCGTAATCGTGTCAAAACCCTAGCTTTGACGGTGTAGGGAAACCGTGAGGAGAGGACACATGCCTCGAGGAGTACAGAGGTGAGGAGCCTCGGTGGCTGCATCGTTCTCTTTCCTTCTTGCCGAAGGAAGTGTAGAAGTGAGTGAGAGAGAGTAGTGAAAATTATCACTCACTGCCGCCTCAAACAGCCCGCAAGAGAGAGAGATGATCGAGAGAGGGTGAGAGTGAAGGAGAGGGGGACACATGCTTTCCCGGGTTAAGTTGAGGGGGAATCAAGGCTAGGCCGATGTGTGGCTAAGCCGGAAAAAACAAAAAAAGAAGAGAAAAAGAGAGAAAAAGAAAAGGAACATGAGAAAAAGAAAATGGGTTGGGCCACTATTTAAATAAATGGGCTTTTATATTCTACCATCCTTACAAAATTTCTGTCCTCGAAATTACAAAAACAAAGATAAGATACAACAAACAAATGGGGATAACGCTCACGCATCTCATCCTCTTTTCTAGGTGGACTCTCCAAGTAAGTCTCGATGTCACATTACTTTCACCAAGTTGACGACTCTGTTTCGAAGGGTCTTCTTTTGACGGTCAATGATCCGCACTAGTTGTTGCTCATATGTCAGATAAGGCCATACGGTGATCTCAGAGTGGTCAACAACATGTGTCAGATCCCGTATGTACTTACGAAGCTGAGATACATGGAACGCATCATGTACTCCTAAGTATGAAGGCAGTGCAAATCTATTTGCCACTTCTCATACGTGCTCCAAGATATCAAAAGGCCCAATATAGTGAGGGCTAAGCTTTCCTCTCTGTCCAAATCGAATCATGCCTCTGGTAAGAGAAATCTTGAAGAAAACATGGTCATCGGGCCGGAATTCTAAGTGCATGTGCTTCACATCTGCACAGTGCTTATATTGATCATGTGCCACTAAAAACTTCTCTCTGATAGTGCGCACAACATCCACAGCCTCAATAATTATCTCGGGTCCCATCAACTCCATGTCACATATATCATCCCAACTCAAAGGCGAGCAGTACTTCCTTCCACACAATAATGCAAAAGATGTCATACCGATACAGGCATGATAACTGTTATTGTATACAAACTCCACGTGGTGAAGGTAATCTTCCCACGACCACTTGAAGTCTAGCATACACACACTCAGCATATCCTCCAAGATCAGAATAGAGCGCTCGGACTGGCCATCTGTCTGAGTATAATAGGCCAAACTAAAACTCAAGTGGGTCCCACATTATCATGATTCATGTAAGCTCTTCCGAAATGTGATGTGAATTGGGTGTCTATATCTGAAACTATACTCACAGGAACTCTATGTAGCCTCACAATTTCCTTCATATACTTCTTGGCAAGCACTTATTTTGACTAGCCAACTCTGAAGGGAATGAAATGCGCTAATTTAGTTAGCCGATTAATGATTACCCAGACAGCGGCATTACGCTTCGTGCTTCTAGGTAATCCAGTCACAAAATCCATCGTATTGTGATGTCATTTCTATTTTGGAATGGGTACATGCTGTAATAAACTAGCTACACGATGATGATTAGCCTTCACCTGCTGGCACATCATTCACTTCGCCACGCTCCGTGCAACGCTTATCTTCAAGCCATGCCACCAGTAATGTTATCTCAGATCCTTGTATATTTTGATTCTGTTTTGGTGAATGAAATATGGAGAACTATGAGCTTCTTTCAATAACTCTTCTCAAACATCTCCGGACGACACACAAATTCTGTTGCCATAATGCAAGGACTCATCCTCATGAATTCGGAACTCTAGTCTTTGACCTTCCATCACCAAACTCTCAATCCTCTGCAGCTTCTTATCATTTACCTGAGCGGCCTTGATTCTATCCACCAGAGTTGATTGAATCTGAATATTCCTTAACGAGGTAGTCAGCCTAGGTAAAATTACATCTATCTCCATTGCACTAATCTCTTGCTACAATCTTTACTGGATCGTGAGTGTCGTTACTGCTGGGAGACGACTCAGAGCGTCTGACACAGCATTGACCCTCCCATGATGATATTGAATGTCAATATCATCATCTGTCATCAGCTCAATCCATCGGCGTTGCCGCATGTTAAGCTCCTTCTGAGTGAAGATGTACTTCAAGCTCGTATGATCTGTGAATACCTTCACATGCTCACCCAATAAGAAATACCTCCAAATCTTCAATGCAAAAATAACTGCTGCCAATTTCAAGTCATGGGTGGGATAGTTCGCATGGTTCTTTAACTGTCTAGATACATAAGCTACGACTCTATAATGTTAATGTAATATACATCCAAGTCATCTACCTAATGCATCACAGAACACTTCAAATCTGCTTGTCCGGTCAGGAATAACTAAGGTTGGTGTAGAAGTCAATCTCTTCTTTAGCCCTGGAAAACTGTCTCATGCCTTGGACTAGGTGAACACTACATACTTCCTCGTTAATCGTGTCATATGCTCCGCAATCTTCGAGAGGTCTTTAATGAACCTCGATAATAACCAGCCAATCCCAAGAAGCCGTGAATCTCTGTCACGGTCTGTGGAACAGGCCAGTTCTGGACAGCTGCTACTTTCTCGGGATATACAAATATTCCCTCTTCAGACACCAGGTGGCCTAAGTAAGCCACATTGTTCAGCTAGAATTCACATTTGCTAAGTTTGGCGAAGAGCTAGTGTCGTCTTAGAGTTTTCAGGACCTTCCTCAATTGTTAACATGATCATAGGCATCCATCGACTACATTAGAATATCATTAAGATAGTCCACTACGAACTTATCCAAATACTCATATAGCACTTGGTTTATAAGGAAAAATGAGTACTGTTGGCGCATTGGTCAGGCCAAATGGCATCATCAAAAACTCATAAAGCCTATACGTGGTCCTGAATGCAGTCTTGTAGATGTCCTCCTTCACTCTCTCCTGATGGTATCCCATTCTCAAGTCCAACTTTGAGTAAATTATTAATCCTCCGATTTGGTCAAAGATGTTACCGGTACGGGAAAGAGGATATTTGTTCTTCACTATCACCTTGTTCATTACCATGTAATCGATGCACATGCGCCGAAATCCAACATTCTTTATCACCAACAATAAAGAGCACCCCAAGAGGATACGTTGGGTCGTATCCATCCTTTCTTCAGCAATTCATCCAACAGTGGCCGGACTTTTAGCTCTGGCGACGCCATACGATATGGTGTCTTGGACATTAGTTGGCGCATGGTACCATATCAATGAAAAACTCAACGACGCGTTCCGGAGGCAATCCTATAAGATCGTCCTGAAACACGTCAATGAATTCCCGGGTATCTCTGGTTCTTCAACCTCTATGGTGCTCACCACAGTTTCTGCTGGTCGGGCTCTAAATTGCACTTGCCCCTCAGATCTGTTCCGGCTGATGAACTTGAACTTTGGATGATCAAGTATATCAAACACTACCCTCCTTTGACGACAGTCAATGGTAGCATGAAATATCCGAAACCAATCCATTCTAAAGACAGCACCAAAACTTGGAATTTCGATCACCAGGAAATCTGTGAATAACTCTCGTCCACAAATCACTACATGGCACTGAGGTACTCACTAGTTATATTCAGCATGCCAACACCAGTACTATCATTCTAATAGGTAGCCAAGTGTTTGACAGAAAGCGTGTGTGTGCTAACGAATCAAGTGGCTAAAAATAGTTTGAGGCTTTAGAGTCGAATAATACAAGGACAGTTCTACCAGCAACTAATACAAAACTCAATGTTAAAGATAGTAAAAGCAATGAGGCAATTCCAAACTAAAGGATAAATCTATGAGAGATGTCTCTGATTAAGGGTGGCAAAATGAAACCGACCCGAACCCGACCTTCTGGGCTGGGTATGGGTAAGGGCAAACCGGGTCGGTAGGATCAAGGTCGACCCAACTGACCCGGATAAAATCCAGGTCGAGTACAGATTTGACCCGTAAACCGAATTGACCCGAATTCCCCCGTTTATATATCAAATACATATTATATATAACACAACGCCTTCACAATTGCACTACTGGGGATTGTTGGTTAGCACTTCTCGTGTCTTTGAAGGTCACCGGTTCGATTCCTAAGAATCATAACCCATTCTTATAAATATTTTTTGAATTTTGAATTTCAAATAATAATTTTTAAAAGATATATATAATAGAACGGTAAACTTAACATCAAGAGCTTCTTTAGCTCAGTTGGTTGGGGATTTTACACGTGTTAGGGAGGTCATCTGATCGATCCCTGTTGGTTTCATTTACTTTCAAATGTTTATTCCACCCGTACCCGACCCACAAGACAAAGCGGGTCAGGTACGGGTGACCCGATTTGCACCCGGGTAGAGTATGGATTTCTGAACCTTGCCCAAAAATTAGTCTGGTTCAGTTTCGGGTTTACCCCTATCCGGATCGAGTCAAACCTGACCCGACTCGAACCCGACCCATTTGCCATACCTCTGATGGTTGACGAGGAAGGGAACGTAGTCAAAAGGGTGGGACGCGACTTTCTAGTTAGTGGTCTAGGAGTTCAAATGAACTTTTGTATGAACGTCACATACAGATGAAAGCTCGAGACATCATATATTCATGAGATCATGATGCGGCTGGAAATTAAGAGGAGTGGCGTTTGCGTAAAAGAACAAATAGATGTGCTTTGTCTATTTAAAGGGGGTTGAGCCGGCCCTAATGGATATGCGAAAATTGAGAGAGTATTTTATTTTTATCCCTTAGATTAATTGTATTAGGACTACGGCTTTTCCCCCTAGGTTAAGAATCGTCTTCTAGTTATTAGTTAGCGAGTAGATTATTGTATTAGTGTTCCCTTTTATTTGTGAGATCTGAAATTTCCAATAAAAATCCTCTTTTTATCTTCAAATCCCTAGCGGATCGCATCAATTGGTATCAGAGCGGTTGATCCAGGGCGAGCACCCGATTCATGGATCTGATCGACGCATGGGTAGAGAGAAAGGAAAGGGTGTACCGTCAAATAGAGGAGGGTTTGGCGGAGATCAATCGTCGCTACAAGGAGCAAGTGGCGGAGATCGACCGTCGCTATCTTTCCGCTGCAAAGACAAAGATAGATCTGAAGCCTGCGGCTGTCGGCGATCCAGATCTGAAATTTTCAGATCCAGATCTGGAAATTTCAGATCCAGATCTGGGATTTTCAGATCCAGATCTACCAGATCCGGAGTCAGATCTGGAGCTTCCAAGCGTAGATCCGCCAGATCCGGAGCCAGATCTGAAGAAGTCAGGGTATAACGACGCAGATCTGTCGTCGGAGAGGGACGACCACGCGCCGCCACGACACGAAGACAGAGGGGCCGGCGGGGTGATTCCGGCCCCCGGCAGTCCTCCGGGGAGCCGCCGACCCCCCAGGGAGCTCTGGGGGGCCCGGCGAACCCCCAGATGGGCGGCGGAGGGCCGCCAGGCCCCCGGGAGGGGCGGCCGCACCTGCCGCCCCTCCATGCACAGGCGGCGGCCCCAGGGAGCACCGCCTGGGGGCCGCCGACCCATTTTCAGGGCTGGCCGCCCCCGGCGACGCCCTGGGGGGCTTCGGCCGACCCCAGGGGGGGCCCGAGGGCCGGTGGACCTCTTGGGGGCCCCACCGACCTTCCAGGACGACCGACAGGCTTTTTTCGAGGATTTCCAGGCCCCCGGAGGCCCCGCACGAGGTCCGTGGAGCACAATTTTCAGGATTTCAGCCATCTATGGGGCCCGGGGAAGGATTCCAGCAGTGCATCGATGACGACGACCATCCAAAGTACTTGTGGGGGCCCGACGACGTTTTTTGGATCCCACCTTGGCCCGACGATATTTCCCCGGACGTCATTGAAAGCGGTGGGGACCACTCTCATCCGTTTGATCCGGGAGGAGTGCAATCGACCGGGTAGGACGGATGGCCCACGGACATCATGCACCACCTTGAGGACAAGGTGGATTTTCATGGGCGGAGTAGTGATGCGGCTGGAAATTAAGAGGAGGGGCGTTTGCGTAAAAGAACAAATAGATGTGCTTTGTCTATTTAAAGGGGGTTGAGCCGGCCCTAATGGATATGCGAAAATTGAGAGAGTATTTTATTTTTATCCCTTAGATTAATTGTATTAGGACTACGGCTTTTCCCCCTAGGTTAAGAATCGTCTTCTAGTTATTAGTTAGCGAGTAGATTATTGTATTAGTGTTCCCTTTTATTTGTGAGATCTGAAATTTCCAATAAAAATCCTCTTTTTATCTTCAAATCCCTAGCGGATCGATCAATATGAGTATATTATATGGTATATCCTACTCTTCATATTTCACGGGTTGGTTAACGCGGACATGTAGGGGCCACCACAAAAACATGTCACGCACCGCTCCCCGGGGCGTGGTTATGTTTTACATTTGATGCAAGTCATGCTAGTTACCGGTTAAATAATATAGGCTTCGAGCAGAGATATACTACCATACTCATATGGAATTTCTCATTAAAATATACAGGAAATTATAAACACGCATAATTTTGAAATCAGTGTTATGCGGCCACTACAGCAAAATCTATGTCCTCAAATAGGGGGGTCTCCTCTGACTCCGTCCCCACACCTAATGGTGCAACAAAAAGAACCACTAAGTAAATCACATTTATTCTAGAACTTTGGAAGCAAGAACATATTGTAGACACTGGAAAGCAAGAACTGCGAACAGATAACAGATTAAATAATACTATTTTATCAGGCAGACACTGGAATTTAAGATAAACATGCAACTCAGTTGATAATTTAAAGCGATACTAATATATTTCTATCAAGTTATACCAAACCTAGACTGTGAACCATATTGTAGAATACAATAAGCAACCAAGAAGTCCACCTCAGTAGGCACTCACCGGGGTCAAGCCCAAAATAGGAACAGTATGGGCCATGAGTCCAGGAAATATAGTGTGGAACTCATTAATTAAGTTCGGCGATATATTAGGTGTCCATCGGATTTATGATGTGACTCAGCCAGAACACCTGATGCAGTCAATGTCAATAGGAGAATGGCTCCAGTCGCTCACGCACTCTCACTAATATGATTTACCACAAAACTCAGTCTGAAGTATAAAGTGTAAGTCAAATGTACATCTCTCAGTGTCTCAGTGATGCCGTACATGTGTATTTCTAAATTAGTATTGTTTTAAAACATTATTTAAAACGTAAAACTTGAATTAAATTTAAGGCCACATCGAAATTAATTCGGATGATGATATGTTATGTTATTTAAGTTCCAATCAAATTTTCAACATTCTATTCTATCAAGTGTATTTCAACGTGACAGTAACAATACATATATTCCATTGATTTTTCAATATATTTTGGAATATCAACTGTTTCCAATGGCATGGTCAACTGTGCAAAATTAAATTATAATTATTCAAGGAACGTGTAGTATTTAGTAATGGAAAAATGAAACATTTAGCATGCTATAAGCATTACACTAATTTAAACTTATATCGTGGAGCATACAGGATACATATTAACATATATCATGGAGCACATGCATGGCAAATAATATTCAACGCATGCTAGGAAGTTTAAATTTTAAGACATAAATAATAAGCTCAAGCTAACCTGAGAGTCAAGTAGCAAATGGTGACGTACTTGAAAATATGGAGGGATGTACAATGGGGGAGGACAGTTGTGGTGATCTCCGACAATTTTCATCGATCGTTTTTCAGGACTTGACTTAACCATGTGTTCATGGTTCTATATGATCCTTTAGGCAGTAGCATATGATCCCACACGTGATAACTTATGATCCTTCAAGCAGTGACCTGGTGTATGATCCTTCAGGAAGTGAATCCAATAATTCCAATGGCCTTTAAAGGCCAAACCCTCATTTTCACTCATCGAGTAATTCTAAATCAACTCTGACATGTAGGGCAAAGCCCTGGGGTTCCCATACTATCATACGGCCTTCACCAAGCCTCGATCAAAGCAATATTTACAGCCACCATCTAATGAAACCATCAACAGAAAATCCCAAAACTATCACAGCAGGTGAAACCCACATCGTTCAGTCACGGCCTAGGGCATAGTGCCCAGATTCAGTCACAGCTAGGTCAAGGAAGGCACGGCAATGCCTAGGGGCACACAGTTCATGGTAAGGCATCAGGAAAGTCAGGTAGGGGTTTAAAACCCAGGACAGTCACAACCGAGCGATATGAGGGGGCCACAAGCCACAGCAATGCAATGGGGGAGGCCAAACAATTCTAGCAGTGGGGTAATTCCCCAAAACAAATCACGGACAGAGGGAAGAAACCTCATAAGGCCACAGCCCAAACCAAAGATACAAGGGACCGGCATGGCACATCTTAGAGCAGCGGCAGGGTTGCCACCAAGCCCTGGCAATACCCGAGTCTTACTCAGATCCATCATCGCAAGCATTTACAACAAAATCACAAATTTAAAACCAAAATCAAAGAATTAAAGTGATTTTATCATAAATCGATGACTGTCGAAAGATTCCGAGGAGAAAATTCAGCTCCAAATTAAGATCAGAACTCAATTTCAAGAGGGAAAACCTAGAAAATCCTTTGAAAATATTTTGTTTGAAAATCCAAAACCCTAACATTACCCAAGCTTATATAGTGGATGATGGAGGCTTGTGGTGCTCGAAAATGGGGTAGAAAAAGCGTGGATTCGCCACAAAGTCATAATCGTGTCGTAACCCTAGCTTTTAGGGTGTGGGAAATTGTGAGGAAATGACATGTACTTCATGAGGTGGAGAGAGGAGAGGAGCCTCGGTGGCTGCGACGTTCTATTTCCTTCTTGCCAAAGGAAGTGGATGAGTGAGAGAGATATCGGTGAAGGTTATCGATCTTCGCACCTCAAACAGCTCGCGGAAGGGAGAGGGGGGAGAGAGAGAGAGAGAGAGAGAGAGAGATAGAGAGAGAGAGAGAGGATGAGAGTGAGGGACAGTGGGACACGTGAGTTGCACGTGTGCCGGGTTAAGTTGAGGGGGAATCGAGGCAGGGCCGTTGCATGGCTAGGCCGAAAAAACGAAAACACGAAGAAAAAAAGAGAGAAAAAGAAAAAGAACATGAGAAAAGGAAAATGGGATGGTCCTCTATATAAATAAATGGGCTTTTACAAACTACCTCAATAATAACTCCAAGGATAACATGCTTTTAAAAATTTATTCCGGCATGTTACTAAATTCGAAATGTTAATCTAAAAGGCCATGAAGATTAAAGATAAAAATTAAATTAGATAAACTGCACTCATAACCCTTGTTTGATGGGGGTTTGTGACTAACACCACCTCATCTATGTTATTAACATGGGTGAATAGCTAGGGTTAAGGGACGTTAAAAATTATTTCCCTACTTTGCCCCTCTCTGGTCCTCGACTTTGGGCCCACCCGACACCCGATCTTCTCAAATGGACTGCATCAATCCAGAATGCTAGCCATCTCTTCTATATTCTCCCTCGTCTTCCCACTTTGCACTCTCTTTATCTTTCCCTCACACATCGAATGACAAGCTGTTGCTCCACCTACCTGCAACAGCAACATCAAGCAGCAGGCACAGCTCTAGTTGCAGTAAGCAACAATATAGCGGCAGCAATTGGTGTTGCTGCCACCTGCATGTGAAATAGAGAATATGGATAGAGAAGAGAAAGAAAGAATAGCATGAGGTAGGGAGAGCTTGCCGGAGTTAATGTGGGTGGGATGGTCTTATGGGAGGGGTGGGTAGACCACCGAACTAAAATGACAAGAGAGGGGAGAGGAGATACAAGAGAGAGCAAGAAAGATGAGAAGGAAGAAAGAAATGAGAGAGGAGTGAGAGAGATGAAAGGAAGCAAAGTGGCAGTAGCCAAATGGATGAAAATATCCAACGGGGCAAAACAGGAAAATATAAATTTCAATAGTCCCTAAGCCCAGGCATTATCCTAGGAGGCGTCAATGCGAGTAATGTAGATTATGGGGTAATTAGTCACATACCATCATAGGGCAGAGTATCTAAGTGCATATTAAATTTGTCTCATTTTCCAAAGCTACACAGAAAAGTTTGTTTAAAGCACATAGACAGTAGAATGGGAACCCCCCCCCCCCCCCAAAAAAAAAAAAACAAAAAAAACAAAAAACAACGAAAAAAACAAAAAACAAAACAAATATTCGTGCAAAATAGGAAGAAAGACCAGAAAAGACAAGACAACGAAACAATAGTAACAGTTGCAGTAGCGACAAAACAAAGTTGATGATTACCGTACATAATCATAAAAACAATACTATCTCGCACTTTGTTTTTAGATGGGAAGGTGGACGCAAAGACACGTGGCACCTATCTCAATAGCAGATGTAGGGTTAGCTTGGAGAGTAGCTCCAAGCTCAACTCCACACACACACACACACACACACACACACACACAGAGAGAGATAGAGAGAGACGAAAATGAAAAAAAAGAATTGAGCAATAACACAAAAGACGCACAGTTCTAGTAACAAGTGCTAAAAACAACCAGCAATGCAAAATAATCAAAGACTTAATTTTAATGAAAGATTTATTGTTCAAAGTCACACAAATTGGTGGAAATATATTGCTTCGGAGTATATAGCTTAGTTCTGGCAATGACGAGCAATGGTACCCATCAAGAAGAAACATGCTCTTCAATCCACTAATTCAAATTTGAAATAGCTTGCCAAAGATTTAATGCAATTCTGACTGATATAGGACATTCTTATCAGAACAAATAAGTAACATATTATTGCTGGTTATAAGAAAGCATGGAAGTAACCTTCAAAAATGGGATTGTCAGTTGAGGGTGCTGATGCCTGCCAAGAACCTCCAGCTCTGAAGAAATGGCTCTCATCTGCAAAAGCTTCCAAACATAAATGATACAGCAAACCATAATCATGACTACACTATTTCATTTGTTGAAACATTCAAGGTCCAGCACAAATCAAAAGTTTCAGAACACATTTGTTAGCAATGAGGTAGTAACACTGTAAAAACATCAGAACATTAAGATTCCAGAACAAGGAACATGGACATTAATCCTTTGAGGCCATACAAAAAGATCAAGCAATATATGCACAGCACTGTTGCTGTAAATTCCTATATCCAACTTGGTGTTGCCTTCAATACATAGTTAAGGGGATTCTAACCATTTTGGGGTAATGGAAAAACTAAAAGATATTGCCCTGACAAAATAGTTGGAGGTTATATGGAAATCGACCTAATTTTTTTGGGGTGTTACAGAATAAACGTGTATAAACTACAAGATACTGTAGGGATGAGTCATTTCCATTCAAATTGGTAATAGGTTCACTAACATCTAATCCTACCAGTTTGTGAACCAATGTTGTTCGATCACAATGGCTGATACACAAATCAGGCTTCCCATGAAAAATAAATAAAAAATCATAAAATAGCCCAGGAAAAGAATATAGTGGGACGAAGAAGAAGAAGAAAACAAACACCTCAAGCCAATATTTAGCATCGGGCAGGCTCATCCCAAACTCATTCACAAGTGTGGGAACAATAAATGAACATATTATGATGTTATATGACCTCTACTGAGGAATAATTCAAAGGCTAAAATGAAAAGCATCCAGAAAATGCACTGTGAAATTTTTTTCATCTGTGAATCATGTGACTCCACATTAGTAAGATTGGATTCTGATTCACCTATAGCATGTCTCCAATAGGCACTACAGAAACTGAGCATTCTTTTCCGCACGGAAAAAAGGAGTAAGCATGATATACGCCTCACAGTACGAATTTATGTTCACAAAAACTTGCCAGGAAAAAAACCTCCAAAATGCATCTTTTCTTGGTCAACATCATCTAAACTCAAAGAAAGTTAAGGAAGTTAAGAACATTTCCCCCATGAAGAGACATATTAAATGATGGAACTCGCCAATTAGCTCCCAGTATCCTACTCTGTCACCGCATCACGGTTAGATATCATGTTGTTAAGATAATGGTCTTTCCGCGAAGCATCACAAACAGACGACCCATTTCAATATTGATCGTGTGAGGTGACATTAAGTTAGCCAACTTCTTAAATGGAATCAGTTTGCATGATAGATACTAGTGCCATGTTATCTATCAAGCTTTCAATGAACCGGTACAAATAAAAATCAAACATATAAAATTTGGTCTATGTGACAGCTAATGCATTAATGTAGCAATAAATATACATATCCATGAAATTTATACCGGCTCCTCCAATAATGGCAGAATTTCATGAGCAGCCCCAACATAGGAAAGCATAGCATGAAATACATCAGGGACCCGGGGATTAAGATCCAAATGTCGCAGCTGCCGACACAGAGAATCAATAATATAGTCTGCGTTGGCCACAACCAAATGTCCTACCTGTCTCAGAAATGTATGCATATTCAGGCACAATAGTTAACAGAATCTATAGCACATATATTTTGTAATACTCACAGTAGGATGGCCAGATGTAGTAGAAAGCACCCGTAGAACAGCATCTGATGCACTT
The DNA here is from genome assembly GCA_030789695.1 of Scilla litardierei. Taxonomy (NCBI): domain Eukaryota; kingdom Viridiplantae; phylum Streptophyta; class Magnoliopsida; order Asparagales; family Asparagaceae; genus Scilla; species Scilla litardierei. Next base: position 201,964,238 of record CM061142.1, read on the forward strand.
CTTATTTGAACACTTGAACAGATTAGATTCTGAAGTAACAAGTAAAGAGTAGAGTGCATAAATCCACTGGAAACAAAATCCTTCCCAAGAAACATACTAAAGATGCCTATGCCTTCTATAATAACCTGAATAAAAGAAACCACATAACAATATTAGATACTTTCCATGCATTTCAAGGACAAATTATTTTTCAAAAATAAATGTAAATAAATATCCTTAACAATATTTCAAAATGGTCAAATATATTTCCTGGTGGAGCATCGTAATGTCACGAAAAAAATGCAATGACAAAGGAACTCCCTCATCATGATCCAGCAAAGGCGAGTCTTGATCTGTTGGTAAATCCCACACTTCAGGGGACAAATACTCATGCAAAATGCTTCCTATACAGTGAATAACATGGTCCATATCATCCTTCCCCCATTGAGGTGTCCAAACCGAGCCAGTATGAATAAATCTAATATGTTGATTGTTATCATATGCACATTGCATTTGCATCCCTCGTGTATTTTCAACTTTTGAGTCAGACTTCCCGAATAGCTGTGAATATAAGCTTACAGACTGATCAGAAAGTCCATATATTATTTCATTTATCATGCAAATTGCTGCACTTGTTTGCCGCACCAAATGTCCAGAACCACTTCGAGTATACCAAACTTGACAACCTTCTCTGTTATAATCTTTCATCCGGAGCTCAGAAATAAGCTTGTGAAAATAATCTAAAAGAATATCCACAAGAACTGATAAAGACACATCTTTTCTGCGCCCTACCACAAGATAGAGAAAAAAAGGTGAGTTCAGTAAAATTAAACAGCATCCATAACTAGCACATACTATTCTTTTGGGAATCTGAAAAAGGAAATAGACCAATACGGCTCTAACAAAATAATGATTAAAAACACAAGAAATACCTGCAACAATTGATAAACCAGAAAGCCTAAGAATTCCAGCAACAGGCGTATACAACTTCTGGCTTCCAATGTTTATAAACCAAGGAGGCATGTGAGGGAGCTCATAGTCACCCACTACATTATCTACTGGATATTGTGAATGCTTACTGTTTAAAACAGATATCTTAGAGACAGGCCATGCAACATTTCCGACACTCTGGCTTGCATCACCAGTGAGAGTAGCAGCTTTCAACTCAGCAACAGAGAGCAAGTACCCAACGGATAGGGGCTTAGCTAACATAAGCTTATCGACAGGACCAGAAAATTGTGAATTATGACTCAGCGATAGCCTCAGAAACTCCAAGAAGTGAGCAGCTTTTGTCTGCATACTTAAATTAGCATGTTAACATTTACAGAAACAGTTACAAATATGTATATTATGTAAAGTAAAATATTTTTCAGGTCAAATAGCAACATATGAAATAACCGAACAGAAAAGCTTTCCCTTCATGAAAAAAACTTGCAAGTTGGAACTTTCTTAAACCTGAGATTTTTGAAGAATAGAAAGAACAAATACGTTCTCATCAGTCATCCCAGCATCATGCATTATGGGAAATCAGAGATCCTTCAACCTCAAGAAGCAGCTTAGTCATTTCCGGAAAATGTCCTTAAGTAATGTTTGAATTAAAAGACAAGAATAGATGAATTGTGATTCTTATAATGCTTTCTAAATGTTTAAAATTCTAACAGACATGAATTTGCCAACCTAACATGCATTACGTAGCACGTAACTGATGTCAACAGACTCCCAGCACACTATATTGCAAGATTGTTGTTTTATCGCTGCTCTGTATCTTACTTAAAACGAAGGTCCAGCTCTATAGTACCTTCACCTGCAGGGATGAAATACGTAAACCAGATTGACAACCTTCTTTATTGCTGAAAAAAGACGAAAATCGCCATGCGAGACCTGTTTTGCTCAGTTCAAAACTCACAAGCTTGAAAGTCGAAACCCTAACCATGCTAATTTTTTATTCTTCTCGTCGTTCTCAATGGCTTGTCAGAAGCAAACCGATCATAAGTCAATTGGCGGCAAGGCCCCTCGCAAGCAACTCACCACCAAGGAGCGTCTGAATATATATTCAATTGGCTGTGTTACTAAAAATGCTTCATCTTTCTAGAAAGCACTTTTTGTCAGGCATTCTCACTTTTCTTAGTGCATTCTTCCAATAAAGACGGCTTTCATTATTTGGGATTTTTTTTTGGTTTTCTTTGCATCCAACAATCCCCAGCTTTTAAGTTCTGTCAGGAGGCGGCAGCGACGGTAGAGCAAATATCGTCGATGTTCGAGGCGGCGGGAGAGCAAGCCATCGGTTCCTCCCAGGTAAGTTCCCTCTCTCTTCATCTTCATCTTCATCTTCTTTTTCTTCTTCTTTTTTTGGATGTCGACGAAGTTGCTTTCTTCTTTCTCTTCTAATACATGGGTAAATTTTTTTAATTTTTCCTTCATCCATCTCCGACGAACCGGTTTCGTCCGAAACACGACAGTTCCGTCCAAAACTATCCAAAACCAATTTTATATACCTAGTTTCATACCAGTTCTCTCCGAAACCGATACAAAACGGCCAAAACCTAGAACCTTTATCCATGGTTACAACGATATTATGAGCTGGGAAATTTTCTTATTACATAAGCAGCAACATCAAATACTTAATGTATCTTCTGGAGCCTCATTTAACTTAGGCAGTCAGCAGAGTGGTGGGACAGCACTGAGGAGAAAAAAGGATAAAATCACAGTCAAAGAACTCAAGCAGCTACTTATCCTAAACTCATATTTATTTTTACCCAAAACATTACAGAAGTTTTAGTAGTGATAAAATTAGACTACCATCGGTAGGTTTAGCTGGGATGAATATTCTTCGGTTTTAATTATTACACTGTTGAGCAAAATTTGGAAGGTAAAGGAAGCATTTGTAATAGCAATACACTAAACATGACAAACCAACAACGAAGTTGCTGACAGGATCTTTAGGTTTTTATTTTGAAGATAAAAGTAAGATTTTTAGGGTTTTTCTAGGGTTTGGATGGATAAAGATGGGATTTTGGATAGAAAGGTGTGGTTTTTAGAGGAAAGATGGGATTTTTAGGGATAGAAAAAGAAGAATTTGGGAAAGGTGGCTGTTTTTATTGATAATACCTGAACATAAAGGAGATACAAGATGGTTGGCCACAATTCTAGAGGTGTGCCGCTCTCTCAAGCCGCTGATTCGAGAGGAAGCCGCCCTCTCTAGTAAAAGAGGGATAGTCTCGCCTCAAAGAAGTTTTCTTCACAATAATCAAGCATAAAAAAATCTCTCCCAACCCATGGGCTATAAATACTAATCAGAAAAATACAAATTTGCAGAAAACCCCAAAAAGACTGAAAATTCACAAAACTCCTCTAAAATCCGAAATTCCCAAAACGCCCCTGATGTCCAAAAACCCCCAGATGAGCCAAAAGTGCATATCTATCATTACTCCGCCCCCGAAACCCACCTTGTCCTCAAGGTGGTGCATGAAGTTCATGGGCCATCCATTCCAAGTAGGTCGCATGCCTCCTCCTGGATCGAAATGATATGATTGGTATCCACCGTCTTCAACGACGTCTGGGATGATCGTCAATCACATATGAATGTCCTCCATGCCCAAAACAGAAATGATGATGCTCAAGATGACATCCAACTGAAAACCAATGGCCTTTAGGCCACGTAATAGTGTTGACATGCCAAGCTGGGTTCAGAAAAATATTGTCGGGCCAAGGCGGGGCCGGAAGGACGTCGTCGGGCCAAGGCGGCTCGGCATGGGTGCAAGCAGTGTCTAGGGGCCCTGCAGCGCTGCGAAAAGGACCTGCAGTCCCTGCACGGGTCCTATAGGCCCCCTGTGGGCCTGCTAGGCCACTGCATGGCCCAGTCTGACCTGCAGACCCACTGCAGTGCCCTGTAGGCCCACTACAAGGCCCGACAGGGCCTGCAAGTGGCTCGCAGTGCCCTGCAAGGCCTCATGGCCTGCAGGCCCACTGTATGGCCCTGTCGGGCCTGCAGATGGCCTGCACGACCTACATGTGGCTGCAACCACCCCCTGGGGCGTCAGCTAGGGTTTTCGTCCCTCAGAGGGTCTTCCTCGTCGCCTACGTCGTAGCTATCGGCTTCGAGAAGCAACCCGTCATCATAATCTTCCACTTTTCCTTTTCCTTCGCCAAAGCCGTCGACTTTAGCCCTAGATTTGGGTTTCGTCGAAATCTGAAATTTTTGACGCCCTCAGATTTGAAGCCCGATCTAACTTGCCGGCCTCCAGAAGTTCCACATTTGTTCTTGCATCCGCTGCCGCTTTCTCGGCCTTTTCTTCCTCAAGGGCCTCCATCAACTCATTAAAGAGTTGCTTTCATGATTTCTTTTCTTCCTTTCTGCCATGGTTGCCAAAGTTGCAACCTTTTGCTCTAGGTTAGGGTTTTTGGCCCCATCGAATTGCTTAGCCACCGCGATTTTATCAATTTTTTGTGATATATGTACTAGGTGTTGCATGATGACATCAATCGTTTTACTTTGCCGCTCCATCCGTGCTTGATGCGAATCCTTGAAAGATCTCGTCATCAGGATCTAAGCTCTGATACCACTTGATGTGATCTTTATGGTTTTTTTGAAGATAAAAATAGGATTTTTAAGGTTTTTCTAGGGTTCGGTGGATAAAGATGTGATTTTTGGTAGAAAAGAGGAGTTTTTAGATGAAAGATTGGATTTGTAGGGCTAGAAAGAGAAGAATTTGGGGGAAGGGTTTGTTTTTATTGATAATACCTGAAAGTAAATGAGATACAAGATAGTTGGCCACAATTCTAGGGGTGGACCACTCTCCCAAGCCGCCGATTCAAGAGGGGGCCGCGCTCTCCAATAAAAGAGGGATAATATCACCTCTACGAAGTTTTCTTCACAATAATCACAAATAAAAGTAACCCCTCCCAACCCATGGCCTATAAATACTAATCAGAAAAATACAAATTTGCAAAAAAAAACCCCAACAGACTGAAAATTCTCAAAACGCCCCTAAAATCTGGAAATTCCAAACGCCCTTGATGTCTCAAAACTTCCATGATGGGCCAAAAGTACAGATTTATCAGTTGCTCAGACAAAGCAGCATCAAAATGAATCATAATGACAGGACCAAGATCTTTCATGACACAATAACAGCCAAATCAGTAACAAGCTCGATACTCGGTAAAACATTTCAAGGGTACTGCCTTCATGAACATGATAAAGAACAACACTTTTAAAAAAGAAAATAAATGTACAAATTAATCCATTGAGAACCAAATTATTCTAAAATAGCATCCATATGATCAAAATCCATGAATATATATACAACACACTCACTGGGGAACAAAGAAGGTGGTCCACCACTAGCTCTGGACCTGCATAATACATTAATGCAAGTAGTTTCCGAGCATGTGAGACAGCAACAGTTTCCTCACTTCCAAGTACCACCCTTGGAAGTCTCTCAACAAGCCTGTTTACAAGTACATGAATAGATTAGTACTGTAAAGCAACGTTGTGTATGTTTCCAAATCAGATAAAAGAAAAGCAGACCTTGTAAATAATTGAGAGACCTCATTCTCTTTCAAAAACTTCTCACCCAACATAAATAGAGATTCAAGTGATTCATGAGCAGCTGAAGAGACAACAACTGAATCATCACATATAAGAACACATAAGCACTCCTGCAATTATAAAAGTCAAATAAATCAATAAACCGTAATGTTGTTAAATGTCATCACAACAAATGGTAAATTGAACATAACATTCAATAACACCGCCTTTCCTCTGTGGCACTAATGTCTCATTGTCCATGAAATTAGCAGAATTACCCTGACCAATTCAATATAAAAAATCAACGTGTTCTCCCATTAGGTCCTTCTTCTGCCTTTTGGTCCTCTCTCTCTCTCTCTACTTAAAAACAATGGCATTTTAGACAATTTAAAGCCAAACAACCTCTTGCCTACTTTAAAAGGAAAGCATTCAATGAAAGGCGTCTTTCAATACAAATCCAAAAATTATTCCCAATTAGATTAAACAAGGCAACAAAATTTTACATAGAACTGGAGTTGATTCTTGATGCTCCTTGATTCTTGACAAATTAATTCGACATTACAAACAATTTCGAACCAAGTCGTAGAAAATGCTTGGTAGGGATTGTGATCTGATTTGTTTATAGGTTTCTTTTATTTGTGCTGAATGTTTCTGCAAGTGTTGTATTGTCATTATTGTGTGCTTTCAACCTTGTTATTGATAGCTCTTTATAGTTTTTATATAGCGAAGCTATGAGAATTCTGGTTCGTCGTTCAATTTGATTACCTATTAAGATTTTATTGATATCGAGGTTTACACGGTAACTTTATAACATTCAGGCAAAAAGAGCAACATCCACTGAATCAGGCAGACAAAATGAAATTGTTGGCTGCTAGTGCTTTAAGCTCGCATTAAGTAGGAAAAGTTTTCAACATAATACCATAGGAGACTGGTTGCAATTATTGCAAAAATCTGGTTTCTTAAACAGCTGTGCTTCATCTGTGCCGCAGACAAAACTTGTGGGATTCACCTCTAAATATCTCATTATGTAACCATAAGATCAAAAAAAAGTTTGTTTTTCAACTTTTTCCCCAAACATGTTGGTACATTTATTCTAGCATGATTCATGGTTTTGAATGCACAACTTGTTCAAAATTGTATCCAATAGAAACCTAATATGGAGAATGGATGATCCACAAGCCATGGCCATCGATCTAATGCCTAGCTTTGTTGATGTGTGTACATTTATCTCCGACCATACCCAACGTTCAATCCCCCTTTCACCAATCCCGCACCCCATCCCAATCTTCTCCACTGGAAAACAATCTCTCGCCGTCAATGGTCACCCATCACTGACATTCGCTGCCCCCCATTGACATCCACCCATCATCGACCCACTCCTAACCCATACCATCCTCCACTTTAAAAATGACATCGGCATACAACTTTCAATAAATTCAAATACAATTTCCTAACATCTATTATACAAATGAGGGATGTTTTTAAATGAGTTTGCTGACTTAAATTTTGGTGAAAAAAAAATCTGAAGGGAACTAAATTTTGGTAGAATTAAAATTTTTAGAAAATTCGTTGGGGGACCAAAACTCTAAATCAAAATTTTAGGGGAAACTAAATCAGGAGAGAGCTAACGTTTGGGGGAACTAGAATTTTAAATTTTGGATGAAACTAGATCTGAATGGAACTAAATGTTGATGAAACTAAATTTTTTTGTGGAAACTAAATTCTCGAAAGGAGCCTAAATTTTGGATGTGATTAAAAAATTTTGTTGGTGAAATGTTTTGAAGGTAGCTGCAAATTTTTTTTTAAGGGAACTTTGGATGGGCTTGAATTTTGTGGGTATGATATTTTAAACGAGTCGGCAAATTTTTTTAAAGGGCGAGGTTTTGAATATGTTGAAATTTTTCAGGAAATTATTTTGAATGGTACGTAACCTTATGATCACATGTTATGACTAGTATATTACCAAAAATGATACATAAATTTACCCCAAGCTATCGAGCCCTACAAGGTATCCATGTAGAAATCTCGAAGTTGAGGGTGAAGACATAGGAAAGAGAAGATAGAGGGAAATGAAATGAGGATGGAGATAAGAAAGATAAACAGAGAAACGATGGTAGGAGCAAAAGAAAGAACGACAAATAATTATAATCTTTTATAAAACCATTAAGTCAAGGGGTATTTCCGCTATTTTCATAAATAAAGTGGTATTAGTGACACGTGATGATACAATATGAGGTGTTTTGTGCAATTTATCTCCAAAAAAGAATTCTTTACAAAGCTCTATTAGCTAATCTTATGAATGAAACTTCTCATACTTCACATTACAGATACTCTGTTACAAATTGCCAATTTGCCAGGAATCGAAATAGTGATTTATGAGTGCTAAGATTCTCAAAGTAAATTTCTAGCTCACATTAGAAAGCTTCAGCTTTTAGTAATGAGGCTATCTAATTTGGAAAATTCAATATTTATTTGCCCACAATTCTTCTTCCTTTCCAAACTAGAAGCATTTTTGCATGACACAATGGCCTGTGTGAGGAGCTTTAGGTGACAAAATTGCTTAGTAAATGAAGTCGTAACAAGATGGAAACAGCAAAGGAAAAACTAAAAAAGATGCACAATCTGTATCAAGATGAAGTGTCAAACAGTATGCAACAGTGTCAAACAGTAAGCAACAGCTAAGACAGATCACAACCTGTGCTAATGTCTCAATCTAAGTGAAATTACATATAAAATAATTACCATTAGATTTTGTTGAGGAGCATTGCATAAGGCTACTTTTAGTTGCACGAGCTTAAGCAAGATGACCATAAAGAAGGTTTTTCTATGCACCAACTGACCGTCTGGGATTCTGTGGCTACCCACCACTATTGTATATGGCTTCCTTTGTAGAAACTCCAGACCAATTTTAAAGAGTTGTTGTCTAGTTTAGAGCGAATAAAATTTTTTCCAAGTTCTATATATGTGTGTGCTCCCAGTTAACCCCATATTGGTGGAAAGAATTGGTGGGTTTTGTTTCATTTATGGGAACTAGAAATTTTGAATCCTTTATCACCGTATTTCACATGTATCAGATAATGATTTCTTTATAGGTAGTTTGTCTACAAAACTCAATCATGTTTTTATAGAAGCCAAATATGTATGTTTCAGATGAACTTGTTAGCTTTGTCAAATTATAGCGACCATTTAGCCATGCTTATAAGTTTGAAACCATGACAATGTGTTTCCTGCATCATACATCTAGGAACACAAAAGGAATACAGAAGGTTAACCGCAAAAGGTATATCAACAGAGGGAAACCATATGACGTGAAATCATGAAAAACATGTGACATTTGAAGCAAATATCCAAAATGCATTAAAGCGCAAAGTAACTAGATCTTATACCAAAAATATTACTTATGTTTATGTGGTAAAAGGAATTAAATACTGTTAAAGTTAAAGATCACAATAAGTTTTATCGGCACTCTATCTCTTTAACAGCGGGAGCTGGTACAATAGTGAAGGGAAAATAATGGAACAAGGATATCCAGAATTCAAGTCCTGAAGAGAATTGCCAATTTGATGCATCTATTTATTAAATATAAGAAATGAATAATCTCTAGCTTTTCACAAGTTATAACAAAGAACATGGCAGTTAATAGAAGACTACAATGCTTTCGAATCCGGGCATCCTCAAACCTGAGGAAGCAAATAAGGAATTTTTGGTATACATAATTTGACAAGCTAACATGAGGACAATGCCGCATGACCAAAGTTTTAAAACGCGAAGGCGTGACGCAAGGCGTTTTTTCGACCCGTGACGCGAGGTGTAAGCCTCAACGCGTAAGGCGTAAGCCTTCAACGTGTTGTGAGGCGTAACACTTTATAACCACATAATTATGAAATATAGATGTAAAAACATAGATTTAAGTTTCAACCCATCATTAAAGTATCAAAATATTAAAATAGCACTCCAAAGACAAATATAAAACATCCAAAAAAAGATCAGAGTATTTGAGTTGCAAAATTAGACTCTAAATCTACTCTTCCACATCATCAAAAAAGGCATGCGAACAGACGCAAAGGAAAAAAGGCAGGCAAACAGACTGCGGGCGAACTCCCGGCGAGGGGCGGGGGTGGGGGAACGAAGAAGAAGGAACGAAGAAGAACGAAGAACGAAGAAAAAAAGAACAAAGAAGAAGGAAGAACGAAGAAAAAAGGACGAAGAAGAAGAAAGAAGAAGGAAGAACGAAGAAGGGGCGGGGGGGTTACGCACCTGGGGTGGGGGAATCAAGGCGGCTGCGACGAAAACCCTCTCTCTATATCTTTCTCTCTCTTTTAGCTTTTATACCTGGGAATTAAAAAAAATTTGCAAAAACTAATCTGTTTGAAGGCGTGAAACCCCTAACGCATTTGCGGCGCCTCCGACCTGAGGCGTACGCCTTTGAGCGCCTTCGACCTGAGGCGTACGCCTTTGAGCGCCTTTGACGAGTGAGCGCCTCTTCCCTTGCACCTCGGGGCGTTGAAGGTGCGCCTCCCCCTGAGGCGCGCCTTGAGGCGTACGCCTTTGCCGCCTTTAAAAACACTGCGCATGACACGGAAACCCTCAAACAAATTCTAAAAAGATCCTAAAATAGAAATATCATGTCCAATACAAGTATCCAACACAAGTGTCTACCACGTGTCCAAACATGGCAAAACTTCACAGTTGCAACGTCCATTCTACCTGGGTTGCCAGCAAATTTGTTGAAGATATTCTAAACCAATTTTCAGTTGGATGAAGATGATAACTCACAATTATATAGGGCTCTATAATAATAACCCAGGTTGGAATGATCTGACACAAATCTAAGACTCTCTTTCTTAAGCAAAGGTAGAAAGAAAGAGAATCCAATAAAAAGAATAATGGAAGTCGTGAAGAAAAAAGACATGCATCAACGCAGTTGGTCATTAAAGTGACTGATGGTGAAAACAGCCACAAACCAAACACCATGCTGCTGAATCTAACAAGTACGGAATGGCATCAAAATTCCATATTGTCAAAAACTATTGCATAACACACTGCACCATAACTAAGATAGTAGTTATTTTCAGCACTTATAATGTTAGAACAGAAGAACGTGTCCTGAGGTTCACACCACAAGTCAAACTGGTGAAGGTATGATTTGGACTGAGACACTTAAATCCCAAAGCTTAAGCTATTAGGTGGATGCCCAAGTTTAAATTTATGATATTCACGTTTTCTATTCTTTACAATGTGTGTGATGAGGATTACATAAATAGCACAAAAAGATCGCATAAATAATCAATACAAGCAGGTCCAAAAAAGAAAGAAATGCAAAGCCAAAAGAGCATCGTCACGGTTGCATAAAATCAACCTACAATTGAAGAGAGAGAGAAATATTCAGATTAGAAGCAAAAATGAAGATTACGGTTAAAAAATATCTTCACTGGGTGAATGAGCAGCAATGCAGAATAAAATGCTAAACTAGAATTTATATAAGACTTCATACAAAAAACAGAAGTTTTAAAACTTACTAAAAGCATTAACTTGCTTCTCTTCAAGGTACAACAGCAATTTGCCAGTAGTCCTCTTATACTTTCTACAAGCCCCTTCCGGACTTTTTCAGCAGGATGAACAGAAAGCTGATGAACAACATCAACGTTTCATGGCAGCGCATCCAATCCCATAAAAGTCAATGAACGGATATAATAAGGTATAAAAGTGAAGTACTCATAAATAACAAGATATTAGAGGCGTACATGTGGAAATGTAGCAGACAACAGTTTATCAACATTCTCGGAAGTTTGATGGATCCACTCCTTTGTACGATGTACATATAGAGTTGTGCTACCGTTTGGATTATCGCTGTTCTTCTCAACCATGACTCGGTAAGAATTAACAGCATCAATTTGCTGTGCTGGATTTTCTCGTGAATTTTGTGACTGGTGATTAGGTAAACAACGAAGAGCCTGCAGAACAGACTGTGTAGATTCGCTTTTAGGGTTTATCCCAGACATAGCATCTAATGATATCTCCACTCCATTAAGATTTGCCTCGTCCTTTAAAACAATCATAAGGAACTCGCTCAGCCCACGAACTGCATGCTCAATGCTTCCAGTGCTTCCAGCAGAACCACTTATCATACTCTTTGTCAGATGCAAAGCTTTTGAAAAGCGGCTAACTATGCCTGGTAAAAAGAAGGCCAATCCATCAGCAGTACCAATCTGAGGGAAAAAAGGGGAAAAAACAAATTTTAAATACATTAAAATATGAAAAGGCATGGAGAAAGAACTCCAGATACAAGTGGAAATAAAAGAAAGAACTTACAACTTAGAAAACTGAGAGAGCACAAGGCCTAAATATTATCAAAGTACGCAATGTTTTATCAATACACGATCTGTTGTACTAATTTTATCAAATTAACAGATTAGTACTTTTTAATATTTCTGCTCAGTGCAAAAAAAACAGAGATTTTACTGCACCAAATGTTCCTATTCCAGCATTTATACATCATGTATTTATAATACCAGCTCATGGCAATATCCAACATTACCACACCTCGAGCAGTTTTCCCAACTTCCCACAACACATTTAGTTACAAAATGTAACCATTAGCATGACGTTTTCTTGTATTACTCTTTTTCATTCTCAAGTTGGCATATCCTTGTTGAAACTACAAAGGAACCACACTGAATTTGAACTGATTATCTCAACCACCAACTTGTTGATCTATTGAAGCCATCACGTGCTTAACTATAAACAAAAAAGAAAATCGTTATTTTCTTCGACAATAATATTGTTTCTTTTTAATGCCAAACATGTCAATGTTACATTACGATCCATACAGATTATATCATGAGAATAAAAAACTTCTCTTTTCAGCATTTCTGTAAAAACTAGTAATTACATATAACTTTAAATATAAACATGTACTTGAATAACTTGTTTCAGTAATGGGATAATCAGCCATTAAGTGTAAGGATTGAAGCATGCGAAACAAAACTAACAGTAGAACCTTATGTGCAAGGACAGCCACTTAACGAATGTCAAGAACACGACTCCTTTCAGCCAGAAAGCACAACCATACTTCCAAGACTTACATATGCAGATTATCTCACTTCATTGCCAAGTTGGTACTATTAATATAAGACATATTTCAACATTCTTTTACTTATTTCATATGTTTGCAAGAAAATTTTTAGAGCCATGCACCATCAAAAGAAAATCTTATATATGCCAAAAGGAGCTAAAAAATTGTTCACAAGAGAAAAATGGTAGAGGGAAGGTACAAGACCTCAATCCTGGAGGGGGGCCTATGTGTAACACCTATTTTACACACAAAAATCAGCGGATTAGGACAACAATGCATCATAAAGGCATGTCTTAGACAATGTCAAAACTGAAGTTGTTCATGGAAGACAACTTTGCAAATATTTTATAGTAATACATACATTTTTAAAGCTATAGCAAGACTTGTCATTGAAACCAAAAAGTGAAAACATATGACAGAGAGAGGAGGTCCTGTAAAAAAATTTAGGCACAATAGAAAGGAATGTTGTCACTGGGGTGGGTGAACCCTCGTAGATATCAGGTGCCCACATATATTGAGTTAAAAGAGAGATTGAGTCCGAGGGAGAGGGGGGTTTACTTCGGGGCTCGAGAGATTGAATAGATATGGCCCCACAAGGTGTTAATTCGCCGCTGGGGAATTCACACAAAAGGGAACGAGGAATTCTCAACGAAAAAGTGCTATTTGAACCGAACGTGAAAGTTGTTTTCCATCAAACAGCTGTTCACATAACTCCACTCTCGGCTTGGATTATATATCCAAAAGTGTCCGCTCTCTGCCATTCCACACCCTGCCTAGTAGAGGCGTGGTCATCTGAGTGGATTCTCTCTTTTGTAGTAGATTCGGACAAAGTACTTGATATCGAAAAGCGCTATTGTTGAAATGGAGGAGTCCAAAAATGATAAAACCAAAAAAGTCATCTTTCTTGCATCATAGATTTGCCTCATCCTAGTTAATGTGCAAGGAAGGTTTACCATTGAAACTGCCTACCTTGTATTATGGTCTTCGTACATTAAAAGGCTTAGATAGAAATAATCTCTAGGGAGATTATGTTGTTCAAAAGAAAAGAGTCTACTAGCTGTGTTCATAGAAATACAAACATGTAGAATGGAGTAATAAGTTCTCTAAGAACAATCAAGGAAAGATGTCCAAATCTACCACAATGGCTTACATCAAGGGTTAATACTTAGTTCTTCTATCTTTTCATTAGTCAAGATGAGCGAACACCTGTGAGTTAGATTCCAGTTTTAGGTCATGTCCAGATTCTGGAATGGCCGATTTCAGTTCATGGGTACCAGGGAATTCCCATGCAAGAATGTGAGTATCATGCACCACAATTAGGAAATGAAACGGATGGAAATATAACAGAATAAACAAATGTATCCATATAAAGATTGATAATTTTGGCATAAAAGCAGTCTCTTAAGTGTCAACTAACTAATAAAATAATATAACAAACATGTGAAAGTAGAATAGCCATGGCATGCTCCACAGTGAAAATTTGTAACTGGTTCCAAACATGGCGTTATGAATTATGAGCACTAAACATGAATAAATAAATAGAGAAGAAACAAATATATTTTCATCTGCAAAATGCCGTGTGTCGGATGAAACATGTGTAGAGGTGTAAATGGATCGGATGCAGACAGGATATAGGCATTATCATATACATACACACATTCATTTTCTTTTAGCTGATACAGATTTGGATATGTATATTTTAAAAGGATAATGTCGTGTATTGAGGAGCACCTAGGATGAGGCATAACTAAAATGGCCATGGTCCTGGTACGATCTAAGGCTTTTGATGGGATAAAAATAAGATTTTTATGGGGTAGGATGGATTTTGTGGATTAAAGGTGCGATTTTTATGGGGAGAAAGGGGGGATTGTGGGAAACAAAGAAAAAAGGAATTTTTATTGATTTTCAGATCTAAAATAAAAATGACAACTTGCCTCAATTCGAGAAGAGTCGCTCTCCAAGCTTTCAATTCGAGAAGAAAGCCTAAGGACTCCGAGGTGATGTCCGTGGACACCTTGAACTAGGGTTTTCACCAATAGATCAAGCGTACCCCATCCCTAGCCGATCCTAGCTATAAATAAAAGAAAATTTACAAATTTGCAGAAATTATGGAAAAATACCCCCAAAAACTGAAAATTCCTAAGATGCCCTTGCCCGCCCAAAATTTCCAGAACACATCATTACTCGGCCCCCGAAAAACCACCTTGTCCTCAAGGTGGTGCGTGAAGTGCATGGATGTGCTATTCCAAGTGCAGGTGCTCCTGATCCTCCTCCTCGCCAGCATCCAGCTCTACCACGCCCTCTCCATCCTTCTCATCATTAACTATTAACATCTGCAAAGTACGGTCGCCACACCGGTGCCTCAAAGAAAACTTCTCGTCACACTGAAGCATAATCCATTGGCACGCTTTTCTCATATCTCAGCATCTGTCATCCGCCATATTTGCCCCAGTCATGCCTCAACACCCTTCTCCGTGCTAGTCGCCACCTCACATGGTGGCCGCCTATTGTCCCCCTACAAGTTCCTGCCTCCAAAAAGGCCTCTCCATGCCCCTCGGGCTCTCCTCTCCTCTGCCAGTCTATCCTTCACCATCCGTGCAAGGAACATCTGATCTAGTAAATTCGTGGGCTTCTGAATCCTCAGCACTGATCTAATGATGGGCTTAAGCCCCCTCATAAAACGACCCTCAAGGGACTCTCCTGACATCCCCATGGACTTGGCCCGCTAGCATCTCGAACTTCTTGATGTACTCTCTGACTGTACCCTCCTGCCTCAGAGCATACAACTTCTCAAATGTGTCACTTGCATGCACCTCCCCAAAGCGGTCCAGTAAGCGTGTCATGAAATCCTCCCAAGTGCAGAAAGGCTGTTGTCGTTGTACCCATCGGTACCACGATAGTGCCTCTCCCTCCAAGCAGACCCCAACTGCCCTCAACCACTATGTCTCCCGAACCATCGACACCTCGAAGTACCGCTCCACCGTGTATATCCATCCCTCTGGGTCCTCAGCCTCAAAAATGGGCATCTTCGGCTTCTTAACCCAGTTCTCCAAGATGACTCCTCTAAGTGTATGATAGAACCCAAGCAAATCTGAAATTATATTGATAAAAATAGGAATAAAAAGGATAACTTTGGCTACAATTATAGGTGCAACCACCCTCCCAAGACGCCAAAAGAGAGGACGTCCGCACTCTTCCAAAGAATTCTCCCACACAATATCAAAATCAAACATAGAATAGGGCGGCGGCTAACCCTAGGGCTAAATACTAATCCCCTCTAATCTAATTACAAGTTAGCCATCAAAATACAAGATAATTAGAGATGTACGAAAACGCCCCTTTGCCTCAAGTTGGGTTCGGCCTAGTCTCTTGCGCGCGCGCGTCCCCTTGGTACGCCTCCTCTGGTACACGCGGGTCCCATCACTACTCCCTCCCCAAAGAGCCACCATGTCCTCAAGGTGGAAGTCTGGAAATTGTTGCATCATAACGTCCAGGGACTCCCACGTGCTCTCGTGCTCAAGCAAACACTTCTACTACAATAGAACCTCCTGCTCTCCAGTGCTCCCTATGTGTACCCCTTTCAGCTCCTCAGGCTCCAATCTCACCTCCATATCATCTGTCAATGTCTCCGAAAGCGTAGGCAAAGTGGTGTGGTCTCCGATAACCTGGCAAAGCTGAGACACATGGAATACCGGATGAATAATCGTTCCTGGGGGATAGCCGTAACCTGTTAGCAACTGATCCCACCATGGCCTCGACCTCGAAATGACCAAAATACCGGATGAATAACCTTAACCTGGAATACCGGATGAATAACCGTTCCTGGGGGATAGCCGTAACCTGTAAGCAACTGGTCCCACCATGGCCTCGACCTCGAAAGAACCAAAATATCTCGACGCTAACTTCTTATTTCTCATGTGTGCCAAGGATCTCTGCCTGTAGGGTCCCGACTTAAGGTACACCATATCCCCAACTGCAAACTGCATATCTCTGCGGTAAAGGTCTGCCCTCGTCGTCATAATTTGCTGAGCACTAGTCAGATAGAGCATCAGCTCCTCCAAAATCCGATCCCGCTCTGCCAGGTATTGCTCCACATCGGATACTAGTGTCGTCTCTTGTCTATAGTGTACTAAATATGGAGGATCTCGGTCATACAAAATCCTGAAGGGTGTCGTCTGAGCTGCGGTGTGATAAGATGTATTGTATCAATACTCCACTCATGCCAGCCGACGGGCCCACTCCTTGAGACTCTGAAATAAAACACATCAAATATATCTCAACACTCCTGTTGACAACCTCAGTCTGGCCATCTGTCTGCGGGTGGTATGCTGTGCTCTGTCTCAGAACCGTACCCTGCAGCCTAAAAAGCTCCTGCCAGAATTTGCTCAAGAACACATTGTCCCTATCAGAGACAATGGACTTTGGGGGCCCATGCAAGCGAATGACCTCCCTCACAAATACCTCCACCACTGACAATGTCCTGTAAGGATGCCGAAGTAGTATAAAGTGCGCATACTTGCTGAGGCGGTCTAGCACAACAAATATGACTGTGTATCCCCCGACTTCAGCAATACATCAATAAAATCCATGGAAAGGTCCTCTCTCTCTCACGCTCGGACAAGGACAGCGGCTGTAGCAACCCCCAGAGCCATCGCCTGGTACTTGTGACGCTGGCAAACGTCACACTCTGCAACCATCCTCGAGACATCCTTCTTCATCCCCTTTCAGTAGACCTCCCTGGTTAGTCTCTGGTAAGTCTTGAGTACCCCAGAATGTCCTCCTATGGCACTGCTGTGGAACTCCTGGAGTATGGCCAGAATACGTGTAGAAGTCCTCGGAAGTACCAAGAGCCCCCAATGTAGTAGTCGTCCGTCCTAGATAGTATAGCCTGGATGTTCTGTAGATCCCTGCAATAGTGTCGTCCGTATGCCTGCCAGCTCATGATCCTGCTCAACCTCCTGCTGCTGCGGCTCCCAATCCTGTAGTACAGAAATTGTCAATGCCGCCAACTCTACGTCCTCCTCCCGCCGTGAAAGGGCGTCAACCACATTGTTCTCTAATTCTGCGATACTCAATCTCAAACATGTATCCCATCAACTTTCGCAGCCACTTCGGATACTCCTCTGCTACCATGCGTTGTTCTAATAGGTATTTGAGACTCCTCTGATCTGTGCGCACCAGGAAACTCCTCCCCAACAAATATAGTCTCCACTTCTGGATGGATAAGACAATAACCATCAGCTCCCTCTCGTAGACCGACCGCATTCTGGCTCTAGCTGTCAACACCTGACTATAATACGCTATGGGCCGCTAATCATGTATCAACACCGCTCCCAATCTATACCCCGAAGCATCCGCCTCTACCACAAAAGGTCTGGAAAAGTCTGGCAACGCCAGGACTTGCTCTGTGGTCATGGCCTTCTTCAAAGCCTCAAAAGCTGTCGCCTCCTCACCCTAAATGAACTGGACCTTCTTGAATAGCTCCGTAAGAGGCCAGACGATTGTCACTTATCCCTGTACAAATCTGCGGTAATATCCTGTCAAGCCCAGAAATCCCCTCAGTCCCCAGAGAGTGGTGGGACGCGGGCAATCCAGCATCGCCGCAATCTTCGTCCTGTCAGCTACCACCCCTCTGTAGATACCACATGTCACAGATACTACACCTGTGGCTGTCCAAATAAGTACTTCTTTCTGTTTACGAATAGCTGGTGGTACTGCAACTCCTGAAAACGACCTGTAGGTGGTTCAAGTACTCCTCTACGGTATTACGATTGTACACCAATATGTCATCGAAAAACACTAGTACAAATCGCCACAGGTAAGAACGAATTATCTTGTTCATGAGAGCCTGGAAAGTAACCGGTGCGTTAGTCAAGCCGAAGGGCATGACTTAAAACTCATAGTGGCCCTCATGCATCCTGAACGCAATCTTCAGCACATCTTCTTTCCGCATCCTCATCTAGTGGTAGCCCGATTTGAGATCTATTTTCGTGAATATGGCTGCCCTGTGTAACTCATCCAAGAGCTCGTCTATCACTGATGGGGGGACACGCCCTCCCGTAGGACTATGGCATGCTCGTGATCCCTCAGCGGTTAAAGTTCTCGTGGCTCCTGAAAGACCTCCTCAAACTACACCATCAACTGTTGTACCTCTCCTGGAATGTGTTGCTTCCCACTGGCCTCAGCGCCACCCTCTCCCGTCAACGAATATAACTCCACCAAGTATCCACCGCCCTCCGTCTGAATGGTCCTCATCATGGTCTTCAGCGAGACCAATACTTTGCATAGGTGGGGTGAATAGTACTGGGGTCTCCCTGTAAGACTACTACTCTTCCATCCTCCTGTAACTCCATCATGAGCAATTTTCAGTTCACTGTCATCTCCCCCAGCGTCTGTAACCAAGTCATGCCTAGGATAACATCAGTACTTTCCAAGTCTAGAGGCAATAAGTCAGCTATCACCTGTACCCCGTGTAGCGCCAGCACCAGCCCTCTACAAAACCACACGGCTGCTCTCCTTCTTCCATGTCCCCATCACGACACTGAAGCTGCCACAGTCTGTCAGCTGGAGCTCCTGTTGGACCACCACGCTCCAGTAAATGAAATTGTGGGTCGTCCTACTGTCGATAAGCACTGTCACCTACTGGTCGCCAATATGCCCCCTCAACTTCATGGTACGGTTCGGTGTGAACCCCACCACGGAGTTAAGAGAAACCTCTGCCACGTCTAGCTGATGACCCTCAGACTCGTCCACCTCACCAGGAGCTTGCGCCCCGCACATCTTTGGCCTGTTGTGAATCGCTCGTCGCATCTAAAACATATGCCCTTCTGTCGCTTCTCCATCATCTCCGCGTCAGTCGGATGACTGAACTACCCCCAGCCTGTTATGCACTACTCTTCTCCCTACTCTTCTCCTTGGTGGCAGGATCCGCTCCCGTAGTGGCTCTCTGCTGCCCTATTGTCGTTGTCTGGCTACAGAAAACTGGACCACTCCAACCACCCATCGCCTTCCTCTCCTCCAACTGCCAGTCATCCGCCATCTGAGCATACTTCATGGCCTCCATCTGACTCTAAGGCTTCTGTATGTGCACCGCTGCTCGAATAGTGGCCCCCAACCCCTTCATGAAGGTGCTCTCCATCGTCTCATCAGTCACTCCGTGCACATGTCCTGATAGTGCCTCGAACCTCTCAAGGTAATCTCTCATTGTGCCCTCTTGTCTAAGTGATAGCAGCTGCTTCCTCACATTTCCCACATTGGGATCTCTGAACCTCCCCACCATCTGGTTTCTGATTTCCTACCACGAGCGAAAAGGTTGCCTCGCGTCTTTCCATTGAAACCAAGTTAAGGCCTTCTCATCCATACATATCTCCGTAACTTCAGCTTCTGCTCCTCGGTCTTGCGAGAGACTCTAAAAATCTCTCTGCTCTGTAGATCCACAAAACTGGATCCACTCCCTCGAAGACATGCATCTTCAGCTTCTGTAGCATGTCCATATTGAATGCCCTCGGTCTCGCCATCATCCGACATGTCCTGGCTGATGGTAATACTACCACCTCTCATGGTGCCGCTCATAGCCCCCACGTGGGCCTCACTCATGAAAATCGTGATCCCCATAGGCCTCCTCCTCGGTCCACGTGTCTTTCCCCGCCGTCGCCTCCAAACCTGCCCTTCTGCCCCGCTTGGAAGTCTCTGTAACCTTCCCCAATGTCACTGGTAAGCCCCCATGGTGGTGGGGTGGAGGTCACCATCTACCATCGCCATATCGAGTGTCAGAAGGGCCCCGAAACCCCCGACATCATCTTCGTACTCCTGAAAATATCTCGGGTCAAAACCCTCCTCGAAAACACGCATTCGGTCCTCCAGATGAGGCGAAAAGTCACTGAGGGCCTGAAAACCATCGTGTCGTGCACCAAAACCCCCGCGGGAGGTCCCTTCTGATCGACGGGGCCGCGACAGGCCTGGGGAAGGCCCGTCGGCCCTGTCCGGTGATCGTCGGGGCCCCAGCGGCCCTGCCGCTGGTAGGCAGGGCCCGCAGGGGCCTGCTGCGGGTTCGTCGTAGCCGTGGGGCCCCGTGGGAGGGTCCCACGGGGCTATCGGTGCCCTAGGGGGCCCGACGGCAGCTGGGAAGGGCCCGCCGGCCCTCTGGGTTGTTGTCGCAGCCGTCGGGACTCTTGGTTGGGTGCGTCGGGACTCCTGGCGTGATTCCTCCCACTCCAGATCGCTGTCCTCTGGATCCGTGTACCTCCAATCCTCCGAATCCTTCATCGCTTGCTTCCTTTTGTCTAAAGATGGCATCTTTGTCATTGTTTTAGGGTTCACGTCACCTTTTCCCTCTTTTCCCGTGAGGATTGATAGTTGGAAAATTAATTGTACGAGTGCCTAATCCTATTTATCTTGCTTCGCGGTCAATCGATCAACGAAAGCCGTCAACTTCGCCAACGATTCATCATTCCCCGCTAGAGATTTCTTCACAACTTCGATCTCGCTATTGAACTTCGCCTCTAAAGTCTCGAACTTGTCCTGTGATCTTGTCGACGCCGCCATGTATCGTTACGTGCTCTGATACCAAAATGATAGAACCCAAGCAAATCTGAAATTATATTAATAAAAATAGAAATAAAAAAGATAACTTTGGCTACAAATATAGGGGCAATCACCCTCCCAAGACGCCAAAAGAAAGGACGTCCGTACTTTTCCTAAGAATTCTTCCACACAATATCAAAATCAAGCATAGAATAAACCGACGGCTAACCCTAGGGCCAAATACTAATCCCCCTCTAATCTAATTACAAGTTTGTCATTAAAATATAAAACAATTAGAGAGGTACGAAAACACCCATTTGCCTCAAGTTGGGTTCGGCCGAGAATCTTGCACGCGCGTCCCCTTGATCTGCCTCCTCGGGTACACGCGGGTCCCATCAGTGAACTTTCTTGCTGATAGTCATGGTGTCAAGGTGGAGGACGAGCCGGTATGTCGTAGCCATATTACCCCCACCGGATCATGATCACCATCAAATCCATCCCATGCAGCTCCCCCCAATAAGTCCTCTCGGCCATCCTCGTGGTATCTGTTATAGTCTTCGAACTCTGTCTCCAGCTCTGGGGTCCTCCATACAAATCGCGTCAAAAATTTCCCCGGGACCCTCAATCCCCTCGCCGAAGCCTCCTCGCTACCCTAACCCTCGTCGCGGGACCGTCGGGGGCTCACGATAGGCCAGGCAACCAGGCGGCTGCTGCCTGGGAGCCTGGCGGGCCACTAGTGGCCCAAGATGGCCCTGGCAGGCCGCCAGAGGCCTTTTAGGGCCCTGGCAAGCACGGAGCCCTGGCTTGCCAGGTCCCGGCGAGGCCCTAGAGGGCCGCCAGGGTCGCGCGCGGCTCCTGGCGAACCGCTTAGGTGCCGCGGCTGCCCTGGCGGGCCGCCAGGTCCGTCCAACCACCCTAGTGATGTCTTCGTTGGGCTGCGACCACTGGATCACTTCCGCAAATGTCGTAGAGCCATTGTTGCGCCTTTTCGTCTTCATTGAAATCATGTTCTTCGTCCGTCACTGATCTGCATCCGAGAAAAGTCCTTCGCGAAAGGGGTCAACTTTCCCCTTCCCCTTCGCCAAAGATGTCGTCTTTTGCTCCAGATCTAGGGTTTCGACTTGATTTGAGTCCAGCTTTATAGAAATCGCATCAAACTTCCGATTTAGGTCTTCCATAAATTGCGCAAAAATCCGATCCGTCTCAGCATCTTGATCTTCAATTTCCTTAGTGAGGTCTTGAATCGCACCGTCCATCTTCTCTATCTTCTCCCCCATTGTGTCGATGATATCCTTCGCTCTCATGGTCTCCATGGATCGAACCTCTGATACCAATTGATACGATCTATGGCTTGTGGTGGGATAAAGATAGGATTTTTATGGGGTAGGATGGATTTTGTGGATGAAATGTGGGTTATTTATGGAGAAAAGATGGGATTTGGGGGGAAACAAAGAAAAAAAGTAATTTTTATTGATTTTCAGACCTGAAATAAAAATGATAACTGCCTCAATTAGAAAAGATGCACTCTCCTAGCTTTCAATTCGAGAAGAAAGCCTAAGGACTCCGGGGTGATGGCCATGGACACCTTGGTCTAGGGTTTTCACCAATAGAATCAAGTGTACCTCATCCCTAGCCGGCTCTGCCTATAAATAAAAGAAAATTTACAGATTTGCAGAATTTACGAAAACCCCCAAAAACTGAAAATTCCTAAAATGCCCTTGCCGGCCCAAAATTTCCAGAACGCATCAAGTCCATGTATTTAGATTGAAAAAGATGTATTGATTGATAATTTAAAGGAGAATGTGGCTCTTAGTAACGCTAAAATGAAAGGAACAAAATTCATGTGTGTGATCATCAAACTAGATGAGAAATGTATCATTGACAAGAGCTAAAAGGATTCATGAGGCAAGGCCAAAATTTTCAAGAGAATGACAGTTGTTATTGTTATTGTTTCTGTTGGCATTGTTGTCAATACCATTGTCATAACCCTCCATCTAAGACACATAGCACAGTGATAATATACCATTCAGGAGGGATCTTCTGTTAGATTACCTTTGCAACAAGCACACGAAGCGTAAGCAACGCTTCCTTCCGTATACGTGAACTTCCACGATGCCCTCTAGCAACCTCTGTTTCTGCAATCTTCGAGCAAAAAAATCAGTTACATGTATACCTTTGCGGATAAAAGTTTAAGGTACTAGGAAGATATAAATAGAAAAATGAAAATGAGCCACAAAATAAAAAAAGTAGAAGAGTTTTCAATTACTTGGAGAAGGAGTGACAGCCAGTGCCCCAGTGCTGCAGAAGCATTTTGAGACTGTAGAAATGAAAGCAAGCATTCTTCTGGCTCATTGTAGTACTTCAAGGGAGTAGAATACTGTTCTTCCAAAGAAGTGATAATTGTTGGCAAGGTAATTTGTTTACATGAGCAGGACTTGGAAGTGCAGGGATGTATCCTGAAAAGCATTGCCCTCAAGCATCTGATGATTCCTTCACGAAATTCCTCAGCTGCTTCATTTGGTGAAAGCATAGCCCCAGATGTTAATTTCTTGAGCACCACAACCATCTGAAATAGTGTTATCATTCATAACTATAGTTTTAACTACTTCCGAAGATGGTAGTAAGAAACAAAGTGTAGCACAGTTATTCTACGATGAAAATGTAGTTCAAGCAGACAGAGATGACGAGCTTAAATGTAACTTAAGAAGAAACCTCCAACTGAAGCATTTCTCCTTGAAGCAAAAAAAAAAAGCGAGGTGCATCATAAACCTAAACAGCTCAAGAGATGTATTAAGATAGTTCAGCTAACAACAATCAGCAATCTACCCCAATAAAGTACAGGCTTTTCATAACATGCAAAATCTACAGATCATTAAGCATTATGCTTCTTGAGCTCATAACGAGAATAAATGTGCCAATTTTCTTGAGCTAAATTACCAAGTGTCTCAAAGAAAAATTGGAATTTCTGACTAATTCAATTGAAAATCTAGGAATAATGAGATGGTTATAGCAATATCAACACGACAAAAGTACCTGATTGACCGTCCCAAGATGGCATTTTTTCAGCAGCTCCTCAATGCACGATAACACCCCCTCGGCAACAGAATCACTGATCGCAAGGCCTCGCATCGGCGACTCAGCTTTCTCCCCCGCTCTGCACTGAACCGCCGCGTCCAAAAGAAGAAGAAGTGGAAACATCGTATAGCTGAGAAACACAATAACAAGGATCCAAACTCAAAATCTTACGCATAAAAGTTGAAACTTTCGAATCGTTCAAGAACAATAGAAATCGATGAATGTTACTCGACGGAAGGCTGCAGTGCTCGTGGCGGAGCGCGGCGGATGAAATCGGACATGTCCCGGAGAAAGGGAGCACTCCGCTTAGGGTTTCGGAGGAGATCAAGGAGATCGACACAGTAGGGTCTGAGGCGTGAGAACATCGATTCTAGGGTTTCGTCGGAGAGTTCTTGGTCCATTTTTTTCCTCTGGTAGCTGGGGTTTAAGGATTCAATAAAACCCCCTAGGAAAACAGAGCGTCAAGCATAAGCGAGGAAACGAGAACGAACAGAGCCTTGGCGATCTCTCTGGGAATTGATTTGCTCACCCCCCATTTTAATCCGCGCACATGTCACTTATTTACAACTTTGCCATTACTGACACGCCCACTACGCGCACATACCGAAAGGCTCTGCGCACATCTACTTTTTGAAATCACTCGGTGCACGACGAATAAATTAATAATATTTACGTTTCTGTTGAGCGTACGCCTGGGACTACCGAAAATATCTCTGAATGCAAACTGCGATACTTTTTGCCCGGTGTGCGCGATGAGGAATTTTGTCATTATCTGACAAAATTGTTCAACGCGCACTCCCAACGATAAGTTTTGCTGGTTGTGCGCATTGAGCAATTTTGTTATTGGCTAACAAAATTGCTCAACGCGCACAACTATAAATTTGGCTCGTTGTGCGCGTTGAGCAATTTTGTTATTCGCTAACAAAATTGCTCAACACGCACGCCCCGCGATAAGTGTTGCTCAACGCGCACCACAACAATCTATACATATGTATAAGTTTGGACTTCTATAAACTATCATTAATTCTTTCAATCCGATAGACCAAATAATCATGATTCACTCATACTAAATATTTGGTGAACTGCTACAAACTGATACATGCAACATGAAACTTTCAAATTATGTACTTCACATTATGAAGTTAAACTGCATCATTTGAGAACATTAAACACAAATTTCGCCATTACCCAACTTCTCAACGCGTTTGTACAAGCACGATGCCATTTCTGAGCAGCTTCATGAGGGAACCTAGTGGATGTTCCCTTGTAAACCGCAGTTGCTAGTCGTGACTTCATTAGCATGGGCATCTGAAATGCACACCTTGCTTTCAAACGATTTTTGCTGGCTTAATGCGAGATATGGATCACAGATGATCCTGATAATGAGATAAAGGATGTGGAATAAAAAGCGGCATTACAATGATGATAAATCTGAACGAGCCGTAAGTATATGATGGACATAAAATTGGTGAAATTGCCATGTATCCACAGTGCCATGCGTGCCTACATTATTGTTTACTGGTGTTTTCTCACCGCTGAATTGTTGACTGGAGGGTGGGAGGTCAACTCGGTCAAAGGAGACACACGGGACCTCTGAGTTGTCGTTGCTGTCACGTGAGTCGGAGATGACCCTTGGGATCGGTCGACGGCACGTTCGCTTGGTGAGGGACGCGCAGATCCTCGCGTCGGCTTGCCGAAGGGTAGCCTCGGCAGAGCGATGACCTCCTGGTTGTGGAGATGAGCAGACTTTGGGACGAGGGCGCTCGGCTCCGGCTGGGAAGACGCCGAGGGGTAGCCTTTGCGTCGCTGGATCTCCTGGACCTGAATAGACGAGAAAGCTCGTCAGAGGGGTCGGACCTTGGTTCTGACCAATTCCCCTCCGATGCTAAAGTCAGATCTGGTCTGATAGGTGCTCGGTGGGATCGAGTATGGCTCGCGGAGAGGCCGATACCCGAGTCCTCGGGCCAAGCTTTGGAGGAGGAATATTTGAGGTGGAGGAAGGTGTAAGAGTGTTAGTATGTGATACCATTGTTGTAGATCTTGGAGATCCTCCCCTCGTGATGACGCCGCCTTCCTCTTCATATAAGGGAGTCCCCTAGTCATGGGCCATGATGAGACATCATGGTCGTTATTGATGAGGTCGTGTTAATGGGGAATGTTGACCCCAATAATTGACAGGCTTTATGGAGAGATGAATGCCATGAATGCGGAGTGATGGCATTGATAGCGGCCGCTACAATTGGCGGGTGATGGCCATGAAGCCGGGCCATGATTGGCGAGTTATTGCCATGAAGGCGGTTTCCATGGTTGGCGAGCCATGATGGCTGGAGTGATGGCCATTAAGTCGGGCCATAATTTCCTCCACTATGAAAGTGGGCAATCTTCTGGGCCTTCGCCTTAGGTAGAGAATCGCGACCCGCCCGTGAGACCCTAGGGCCGGAGCCCAAGGCCGGTTGACTGGTCGTAGTTGACTTGGCTCCTCCGGGCCCGGTCAAAATAGTCGTATCAATTGCCCCCATCTTCTGAGCTCTACCATTGTTGAGGTGGAGGTCGGGAGATGTAGTTTAAGGGGAGAGAAGTTGCTCTCTTTGTAAACTTGGTCCGTCCTGCGGAGTTAGCAAGTGACGATAGCTCGTCGGTCTGAGATTCGTTCGGTGGCGAGGGGAGTTGCCCCTCGAATTACGGCCGACGAAGGAGTGGATCGACCAGCTGGGGGAGTTGCCCTAGCCTTACGGTCGATGTGGTCGGTCCGCTGGGGGAGTTGTCCCCAGCTTCATGATCGACGGGTCGATTGGCCTGCTGGGGGAGCTACCACTCAGTCTTAGGGTCAATCGAGTGATCAGCCAGCTAGGGGAGTTGCCCCCAGCCTTACGGTTGATCTGGTTGATCTGCTGGGGGAGTTGCCCCCAGCCTTATGATCGACGGGTCAATTGGCCTGCTGGGGCGCGACCCCCAGTCATATGGTCAATCGAGTGATCAGCCAGCTGGGGGAGTTGCCCCCAGCCTTACGGTTGATCTTGTCGGTCTGCTAGGGGAGTTGCCCCCAGCCTTATGATCGACGGGTCGATTGGCCTGCTGGGGGAGCTAGTCCCAGTCTTACAGTCAATCGTGTGATCGGCCAGCTGGTGGAGTTGCCACAGCCTTACGACCGATCCGTTCGTTCGGTTGCGAGGGGAGTTGCCCCTCGACTTACGGCCGACGTAGGAGTGATCGGCCTGCTGGGGGGTTGCCCCAGCCCTTCGACCGATCCGTTCGTTCGGTTGCGAGGGGAGTTGCCTCTCGACTTATAGCCGACGAAGGGGTGAGGACCTTGTGAAGACTTTCAAAGATTCCATTGTGGCGCTCTGCCACTACTTCGTCCAGCTTGGGTGGATGCAGGAGCAGTTCGGAAAGCGGGGACCCTACATCACGGTCGAAGGAGCGGTTTGGACGCTCGAATTCGGACGGTGGTGCTTCGGCCAGATCGGCTCGGCCACGGTCGGAGGAGCTGCTTGGCTGCTCGAACTCGGACGGTGGTGCTTCGGCCAGATCAGCTCGGCCACGGTCAGAGGAGCTGCTTGGATGCTCGCACTCAGACGGTGGTGCTTCGACCAGATCGGCTCGGCCACGGTCGGAGGAGCTGCTTGGATGCTCGCACTCAGACGGTGGTGCTTCGACCAGATCGGCTCGGCCACGGTCGGAGGAGCTGCTTGGATGCTCGCACTCGGACGACTGTGCTTCGGCCTGGCTTGCAAAGAGAGCTTGGTATGGCTGGCTTCTCGGCTTGAAGTGTGATCAGCAATTTGTTATGGTTGGGAGCTTGACTTGAAGCACCACTGGCAGCTGAAGAGGTCGTCGAAGACAGCATCACCGACAAGGGGCGCTAGAGCGGTTCGTACCTTAATGCGGGAACTGTCTCCGAAGTGGGCCAGCGCGCCCTCATCGATCAGCTTCGCGGGCCTCGACCTTTGATCGAATCATTCCCATGCGGATGAATGTAAATCGACGGGCTTACTCCCGAAGCGGATCGATCGGCTTACTCCCAAGAGTTCGGTCGAAGCTCGAGTCGATCTCCAACACGGCTCGGAAGTGGCCGCGGAGACCCAGTGCCAGAGAGATAGGAGGCGGCATGGGTGTTTCGGTCGAGGCTGAGATCGAAGCTGATGTCGACGGTGAGTTACTTCACCAATTCATTCAGGCTGCCAACTTCTCGGCATTTATCAAGGTCGAGTGAGTGTTTTCCCAAAATCGAGGTGAACTCGGTATTTGTAGGCATTGAACGGCGGCTCGGTAAATGAAGCCATCCCATCTCTTCAAACTTTGTGGCTGAGACTTGGAGATTTGGAAAAATCAGCTCGGGGTTTGACTCTTCAGCAACCAAGGCATCTCCAGCATTTTTTTTAAATGAAGCATGCCCCTTCTCAGCAATAGATCATCAGGTGGAGCTTACTGCGTCGTCCTGCAGGTGAGGCTTAGAGGACATGGTTGAACTCAGACGACATTCATGAGCTTCATTGGGTCGTAGCTTGGGTCGATGTCCCTTGTCGATGCCCAGAAAACGAAATCGAGCTGTCGACGCTCGGATGATGCTCAGGTGAGTCGGAGTTTGGTGGAATCAAACGAGCTCGGGCAACTCTGATTGACGCCTTGGAGATCAAATCAACCCTCCCTGAGCTCCGATGAGGCTGGGCACCTCGGATCGACACTAGGGCGCTCCTTTTGGACCCTCAGCAAGCTCCGATGTAGTAGGGCGCCTTGGACCTAGTCCATTCAGGGTCTGGTGGGCTCGAACGACCAACGGCAGGGCGATGCCTCCTAGATCGCCGGTGTAGATTATGTCCAGGGGGCGATGCTGAGGGGACGATGGGTCGATGGCTCCGTTCGATCCCTCGTGACTCAGATCAACGATCCTCGTGAGACCGCCACTCGACGTGGGACCCCAGCTGCAGCTACTGATCCTTGAGCAGGGCAAGGCCGAAGGGTCCAAGGGTTTTGAACGTGCCTCTTGCTGATCCTTATCTGAACTTTGATTCTCCTGGGGGAAGCGGAGGCTTGGATTGGAGCTTCATGGAAGTTGTCGACGACTCAAATGACGATGGGAGAGGCTCCGGTCCTGCTTCGATGACCCGCAGGGGCGTTGCTCGGGCTCCGATGAGTTGAAGAGGAGTCGAATCTGAGCTTTGACGACCGGCGACGCCATTGCTTGAGCTTAGATTTGTTGGGGAGTTAAGCTCAATCGGAGGCAGAGCCTAAGCTCGTCGGGGCCTCGAGAGCTTCTCCGGAAGTGGATCAAGGCTCGTCGGGGCCTCACGCGCCCCATCGGAGGCGGATCTAGGTCCACCGGGGTTCCTGAAGCTCGAACGGAAACGCCTCGGAAGCAGTACATGACCAAGACAAGGTAATACAAGTGTTTCAGTCTGAAGCATAGATTCTTTTGATCTCATGACTAAAGCGGGCGTCGTTCGTGAAATCATTGTAATTGAAATTTTACCTTTGCGTTTGTGTTCTGAGGGTTGAGGCTTTGTTCGAGTTTGTCTCCAACGAGACACTGTGAGTTCCGGCCGAGGGGTGGCGAGCTCGGGTGACCCAAAGCGGCTCAGATCTGCTTCTCCTGAGGCATGTTGAGCTTTTGGTCGAAGCGTGGCGAACTCGAATGAGTTGAAGCTCGAAGCCCTTGTGCCTATAGACTGGGGCGGCAGAGCGACCGCGTGGGTAGCGACGAGGGCCGGAGCGTGGTCGTAGGTTGTGTGAGGGATTCAGTATATCTCCTCTTCCTCTTCCTGAGCTCTTGAGGTAGGATCGTAAGCTTCGACCTGGAGCTTTTCGTTGACCTGGCGATGTTGACCCGTTAGAGGGTCGGAGTGATCGTCCCAATGGAGAGTCTGAGCGGTCGACCCATCGGGAGGTCGAAGCGGTCGGTGGATCGGTGCTTCTCCGATGGGTGGTGGGTCGACGTCCAGATCTGAGTCATCCCCATGGCTTGTTCGAAAGCAGGCTCGAACTCAGGCGACGAGCGGCGAGCTGCGAGCCTCAAAGGGGCTGGGTCGATCTCATCTATCTGCATTCATCCTTCGCGACGAGCCGAGTCGAAATCAGATCTCCGCTCACTCTGCTTGGCCAGAGGGACCCTTGGGTCGATGGCGGAGAATAGGAAGGTCCAGAGATGATGAAGTACATGCCATTGATCGAGCTCGGAGCTGGGTGAGTGATGGAGGGATGCGTGCTGCCGATCGCGATGAAACTTGGATCGAAGCCTTCGGAGATATTGTGAGTTTATTTTCGGGTCAAAATAGTCGATCGAAGCCTTCTACAGTGCTGGGGTGAGTTTGGATCAGGGCCGGCGAGCTTAGAGAGTTCGGATCTAGGTCGAAATCTTCCGATCGAGACCCAACGAAGAATGGAGCTCGGGTCGATGGCCGATCAGCCCCTCAGGATGAAGAAGATGGGTGGAAGGCTTGGATCGAGACCCGACGAAACACTCTAGTATGGGGTGAATGCGGAGTGCCTTGTGGATGGATCGGAGGCTCTGATCGAGTCGTACCACGGACATCGTTTGAGGCTCAGACTGGAGTGCGATCATCGGGGCGCAACTCAAATGTAGTCTGGATCAAGCTCGGGATTTCAGGAAACCATATCGAGTTTGATATTTCCGTGTAGCTTGTAGAACCAAGCTTGATTTCGTGACTCAAATGAGGAAATGCTTCAGGGATCTAGGATTCGGGTTGTTGGAATTCGAATCCGCTGCTTTGTGGCCGCCGGTTGTACGGTGATGTTTCTTCAGGTGGAGGATCTCATTGGTGGAGTTGTTGATGTGAGCTTCATCTGTCGAAACTTGAGTAGAGAAACACTCGAAGCCCGATATCCCTGTCGAATCCCCATCGAAGCAATTTGAGCTTCATCGATCGGGCCATCGAATCCCCATCGGAGATGCACCGATCGCTCGGACCTTCGATGGTGGGGTCGAAGGGTCGAATGCAGGTTGACGTTGTCTCCTGGTCGATCCTCGGAGGTGGGTCGACACTACCTTTGGGTCGATCGCTGGAGTTGGACCGGAGCTGCATCAGGGTTGATCGCTGGAGTTGGATCGAAGATGCCTCGGGGTTGATTGTCGGAGCTGGGTCGATCGTTGGAGGCAGGGTGATGCCACCGATTGGTCGAGATCAAGGGTCGATCGTTCGGTCGAGATCAACACTGTCGATCGATTGAGATCGAGGGTCGATCGTTGGGTACACTGGTGTTTAGGATGCTTCGACCCATCCAAACTCAATCTTCAACCCTTCGATCGAAGTGGAAGCGAGGTCGAAGAGAGTCGATGCCCTGTCCACCGATAGGTCGACTCTCCCTTCGAGATTGATGCATCTTCGAAGACAAGCTCGATTGGTCGAAGACGGTCCCCTCTTTTGTCAGGGTCGAAGGGGGTCGAGGCGTCGGATCATCGAAGATGGGTTGCAAGGTCGATGCATCTCTGAGTCACCCATAGATGAAGGCGATGAGGGTCGGAGGTGACGCTGTTGATGGGAAGTGGGTCAGAAGAGCTGCTTTCGGCCTCGAGGGGGCTGGAGGAGCCGTCGTCGACCTTGGGGTGGCTGGTGGAGCCGTCGTCGTCGAGATGTAGGTCGGATGATCCGCCGGCGACCTGTTCGAGCTTGGGTTGAAGTCCTCAGCTCCTGGGGGTTGAGTGTTTGGGTCGACGATTTGGATTTCGTACGACAAAACTTCGAACCTCAGATTATTGAGCTACGAGCGACCCTGTTTAATCTTCCCACCTGCTTCAAATGAGGTTGATTAATGAATTAGTCTAAATGGAGACTAATCAAATCAATTTTAATGTTTAAATGCTTTGACGTTAAATGAGATTGAAGAAGCCCTGCAAATGGTGCTCCTTTGAGCTCGGAGGTTGGAGCTCGGCTCTGGGCAGAGGTGAGTCGAAGGGCCTCCGAGATTGGATCGGGGCTTGGATCTCTCAGGTCGAGAGCCTCAGAACTTGGATCGGTGCCGAGGACAGTCGGATGATGCTCCGGTGAGTCGACGGGTCTCCGAGCTTAGATCGGAGCTTGGGGAATGAAGCCTCGCGGGCCGTGGAGCCGGTTCATTTCCGTTAATGTTGCCACTTGCCAGGGTGAGGCTGCCACTTGCCAGGGTGAGGCTGCCACTTGCCAAAATAATTGAGACTTTAATGCGTTTCAATTGCCTTAACGTGAGGCTGCCATTGGCCAAAGTAACGGGGACTTTAATGCTCTTCAATTGCATCAGCCATTGGCAAAAATAATGGAGATTTTAATGCTCTTCAATTGCATCAGCTGTCATTTGTGCGAGGTTGGTAGGGGTCCCACCCGCGTGGGTTGACTGATCCTTAGCTTGATCTGGTTCAAAACAAGGGACCGTCTTCCCGCCTATTTCGGGTCTTGTTAGATCTTCCAAGTTTTCGATTAACGGAATGAGTCATTGCCCGTGTGGTTGACGATGTGGATGTCGACTCGTTTCCACAGACGGCACCAAATGTTTACTGGTGTTTTCTCACCACTGAATTGTTGACTGGAGGGTGGGAGGTCAACGCGGTCAAAGGAGACGCGGGACCTCCGAGTTGTCGTTGATGTCACGTGAGTCAGAGATGACCCTTGGGTTCGGTCGATGGCGCGTTCGCTTGGTGAGGGACGCGTGGATCCTCGCGTCGGCTTGTCGAAGGGTAGCCTCGGCAGAGTGATGACCTCCTGGTTGTGGAGATGAGCGGGGGCACTCGACTCTGGCTGGGAAGACGCCGAGGGGTAGCCTTGGCGTCGCTGGATCTCCTGGACCTGAATAGACGAGAAAGCTCGTCAGGGGGGTCGGACCTTGGTTCCGACCAATTCCCCTCCGATGCTAAAGTCAGATCTGGTCTGATAGGTGCTTGGTGGGATCGAGTATGGCTCGCGGAGAGGCCAATACCCGAGTCCTCGGGCCGAGCTTTGGAGGAGGAATATTTGAAGTGGAGGAAGGTGTAAGAGTGTTAGTATGTGATACCATTGTTGTAGATCTTGGAGATCCTCCCCCTTTTGATGACGTCGCCTTTCTCTTCATATAAGGGAGTCCCCCCAGTCATGGGCCAAGATGAGACATCATGGTCGTTATTGATGAGGTCGTGCTAATGGGGAATGTTGACCTCAATAATTGACATGCTTTATAGAAAGATGAATGCCATGAAGGCAGAGTGATGGCATTGATAGCAGCCGCTATAATTGGCGGGTGATGGCCATGAAGCCGGGCCATGGTTGGCGAGTTATTGCCATGAAGGCGGTTGCCATGTTTGGCGAGCCATGATGGCTGGAGTGATGGCCATTAAGTCGGGCCATAATTTTCTCCACTATGAAAGTGGGCAATCTTCTGGGCGTTCGCCTTGGGTGGAGAATCGCGACCTGCTCGTGAGACCCTTGGGCTGGAGCCCAAGGCCGGTTGACTGGTCGTAGTTGACTTGGCTCCTCCGGGCCCGGTCAAAATAGTCGTATCAATTATCATGGACATCAGGATAGCAACCCTCGCTTTCAAACTTCACAATCAAACTCATACCATTTATCCAACCATGATAAAATCTATTTGAAGGCAAAAGGCGAGATTTGCATCCCCGATGACCCTGAAAATGTGACAAATAATTTGGCATAAATATTGTGGTAGTGTATCATAAGAAGAGTAGAATGAGTTATGAGTTGAGGACTCGTGGGCATCCATTTATAGACGAATTGGCCATTAATGCTGAGGAATGTGCTCGTGAGTATACATAAGAGTGCATATCAGTCTACAGTAGTGAAACCGTGAGTGTACAGTAGAGTGTTCATGATTCTACAGAAGAGAACCACTATCAGAATTGCTCAACTCGCACAACGGGCATATATTTGAACCATTGTGCGCGGGGAGAAATTTTATTTTCCCATACGAAAATTGCTCAACGCACACAACGAGCATATATTTGGACCATTGTGCGCGTTGAGCAATATTTCTATTAGATAACAAAATTGCTCAATGCACACAATGTGCATATATTTAGGCCATTGTGTGCGCTGAGCAATATTTCTATTGGATAACAAAATTGCTTAACGCGCACAACGTGCATAACTGTGGACAGTTGTAGGTGGTGAGCAATTTTCTTATATCGTAACTAAATTTCTCACCACGCACAACGGGCAAATATTTGGGTTGTTGTGTGCGTTGAGAAATATTGCTATTTGATAACAAAATTACTCACCGCCCACAAATGTCAACAGTTATGCACGTTGTGCGCGTTGAGCAATTTAGTTACAGAATAACAAAATTGTTCTCCGCCCACAACTGTATACAGTTATGCCTGTTTTACGTGTTGAGCAATTTTGTTATCCAATAGAAATATTGCTCAATGTGCACAACAGTCCAAATATATGCACGTTGTGCACGTTGTGCAATTTTGTTACGAGATAACAAAATTGTTCACCGCCCATAATTGTCCACAGTTATGGTCGTTGTGCGCGTATGGGATAACAAAATTTCTCATCGCGCACAATGGACCAAATATATGCCCGTTGTGCGCGTTGAGTAATTTTGTTATCCAATTGAAATATTGCTCAACACGCACAATGGTCCAAATATATGCATATTGTGCGCATTGAGCAATTTTGTTATAGTGATTAATTAGTGCATAGGCATAAATGCAAGCTGACATATATAACAGTATCAGTTCTACACAATATTGAAATGAAATTGCATACTGATACTTGTGCTTTCCTATGGCATAAATGCAAACAACAGTACAGTAAACAATAAAGTTGTTATACAACCAAAAATAAATCACATCGTTGGTGAAATATTACGCACTACCCTATGGCTTGAATGCCCAGATGTTGGTTGTATATTGTTCATCATATAACTGCTATTGCAAGCTTCTCTTCTGTTTATTTCATTGGCTCTGGAAAAAGAGTAAATTGTATCCTCATGTATATCTCCATAATTCATTGCTTATTCACACAGGCATAACTTTAAATTTGTTATTTCCTGTAGCAAATCTCTGACATATTCTTGGCCATGAGGACACAGATTCGTCTGATCAAACCGATCAAAAAATTACATCAGTTGATCTTGTTGTAACTGATACAACCATAAAATCTTCTCTCAATATTTTCCCTTGTCATAACAGTCATAAGTGGAGCTGTCAGGCCACAATAGCAAATCGGAACGGTCCCCCTTTTGCATAATTAGTTTCATTTACCATGATCTGCAAATTTGTGTAACGAATGAATAACGAATCACAATGTAGAAGAATGTTGCATAATTAATGTATTAGTAGAGTAAGAGTCAGTGAAGGACCAACCAAATAATGTGATGAATAAAAGAAGAATAGTCGTAGTTGAATCCGATACAACGATGAACCGAACTAAGAAATTGGAAGTGGTAGTAGATAGATGTGTGAGTAGATGAGGGATAGTGGGTAGCCATTTATTGAGGAAGAATTGGACATGGATGGTGGGAAAATGCGAAGGTGCCCGTGGATATACACAGTGCACGTGAATGTACAGAGGAATTGAGGTGAGCAACACAATGTATCCGCTATCTCAATTTTAGAATGTGATGCAATTGTATCAAATTTAATGATATTGTATTAATGTCTAAATTCCATCATACTACAACATAAATGCATTCAAATGTACATAACACAACAAATTAGAAACATTTTGCAACTAAAACTATAACCAAACATTTTGCAAATTCACATTTTGCAATGGACTATCTTATGAATTCATGGATTCACATCACGGAACTTCACATTTTCGAATTCACATCTTCTGAACAATGACCATCTTCTGATTCCATCTTCTTAACAATCACACAATTTCTGCAGCACGTCACTTGCGGCTAGTATCTTGGCCATCTGTTTATGTTGAAGAAGAATCAGTGGTGAACACAAAAAAAAGAATAATGAACGAAAAATATTGTATAAGTAGACTCAGACAAAAAAAGAATAATGAATGAAAAATATTGTATAAGTAGACTCAGACAAAAATATTGCAACTTCACATTTTTGGAACTGGTATGAAATTCAAGCATGGGACCATCCTATAGATTCATGGATTCAATCATGAATCTTCTGAATTCCATCTTCTGAACAGCTTAAGCAAGATGCCAGTTATGAGCAGGTCCGTGAGGGAACCTGAACCTACGGGCAGAGTGATGAAGCTGAACAGAACATCTGAAGGAGCAAATAACATCTTAGAGCACATATCTATATGATGTCTTCAATTTCTCCATAAGGTCACTTGCCGCTAGTATCTTTGCCTTATTTTTGTGTTGAAGAAGAATCAGTGATGAACAAAAAAACATTGCATAAGTAGTGTAGATGTTGTTGTGGTTGATTAGGGCCCGTTGGTAAGGAAGCCATTTATAAACAAATTGGAGTGGACATGGATGAGGATGAGTCTGTAGAAGAGTGACTGTGAGTCTACAGATGAGACCACGTGAGTCTACAGAGGAGTGCTCGTGAATATACAGAAGAGTTCGTGTGAATCTACATAAGAGTGCTTGTTGTGCGTATTAAGCAATTATGTTGCCAAAAAAAACAAATTACTCATCACGCACAATGGGCCAAATGTTGCTCTTTGTGCGCGTTGATCATGTTTGATACAACGGTCGATGACTTCGTGTTTGATGATAACAAACGTGCGTAAACGTTTTGATGTTAACAGACGTGCGTAAGCATTTTGATGTACGTGCTAAGTGTTTTCAGGAGTGGCAATCTGGTAAATACTCAAAGGGAGACTTAGTCAAAGTGACGGAGAAAATTGCAATTCAAATGAATGTTGGACTTGGTCAAGAGATGGAGGGATAATGCAAATCTCATTCAAATCAATTTGTGATTGTTGCAAATCCAATTCAAATCTATTTCAAATTCCATACTCAAATCAAATCCCACACATACATGTTTCAAATCCTATTTATATTTCAATTCCATTTAAACTCATATAACCAAGGGATTTGTTTTGAGCATAATTGATCTTCTCCCATCTCTATATAAGCCCATCTTCAAAGAGAGCCATTGAAGCGGCCAAAACATAAAGGAAAACCCGAGCTTGTATCCATAGCCACAAGCGAGCCTCATTGAAAATCACGGCCTAAACTCCATCTCCAATAAACCATCATTTAGCCACAATAATCATCAAAAGGGCATTGCCGTAACTTACTTCCAAACACGGCCATAACTCAAAACCCTAGGAAGAATAAACAAATCCTAGTTATCTTATACCTCAGCCGCAAATTTTACAAGAACAAAAGAAAAATAACCTAGTCACAATTTCCAATAGCCGAAATCTTTGACACCCAAGCCCACAAGTCATATTAAGAAATCCTAAGTATCTTCAAGCTGATGCCATCTTCTGCACGCTGCCGAGACTTCTTCTTCTTCATCTTGCTACCATGGAGCTTGTGAGTTCCCATGAATTGATCTGCTACCGTTAGGACCTCCATCACCTCCACAAGCTACCTGCGAGAACCTTGCTACCGAGCCATCACCTCCACAAGTTGCTTGCAAGAACCTTGCTGCCGACAACGATATCAGTTCACAATCTTGTCGCTAACGACGTCCTAGCTTGTGTGGAGAGCGTTACTTACAGCCATGAGCTTCTCTTCAACCTGGTGCCGTGATCTGTTCTTTCTGCTGCCATGTGCATTGTCGACCACCCGCGAAGACTTCTCCTTGCTGCCGAGACAAAGCTCCTCCTTGTCGAGAAGAGTGCTGCCGTTCATCTTCGCCGCTGCCGTGGTGAGACATCAAGCTGCTGGCCATCCCTTTCTAACTGCCATCGGCGAGATCATAGTTACTGCAAGACACTTCCAACCTTCATCGAGGTGGTGCCGTGCGAAGCCACCTTACCATCACTTTACCGCTGCCAAACCCTAGCTAACGGAGATCACGCTACTAACGAGAGGGATGTCGAGGGATCAGCCTTCTGATGAGGAGATTACGAGTGCAGCCGTCATCCGATCATTGTTGTCGTTGACATGGATATTTTCTTGTTGCCGTGAGATTGTTGTTGCTGTAAAGAATCTACTCTGTTGTCGTGCCGAGGAGTTGAAGACGAAGCCCACGCAAACTCCTATGCGTGATGTGAATGAAAAGTGATCCCCTGCTGATGCGAAACAGCGACATGCAAAATTTTTATTAAGGGGTTGTTGTGCGTACACACTATTTCATATTTGATTTGAACTGGAGTTTCTATACACACAGACCAGATTGCTCTCCAAGTTCATCAATCCATATCTTGAGATCCAGGGTCAGATCAAGATACCGTTTACATCAGACTGAAGGTGACGACGTGCTGATTAACAGAGACAATAACACCGACACGAACTAAGCTTTTCTGAACTCTATTGTTGAGTATTGGTGTTTCATACCAATCTTATTTTGATGATGATCACAACATTATGTTGTTGCTAATGATTCTCATGTTTTAGTCTCTCAGTTTCATTCCTAGAACATCTTTCTTGGAGACTAAACACTTGGTGCAAGGATGGACATCAAGTGGAGAAGGGCCAAAGCTTGGACTCAAGGGGTGTCAAAGCTTGGAGATGATGGAGAGCATCAAGGCATCAAGATGGAAGACTTAGACTCTAAGGAAAGCATTGTAATCCATGTAATTTTTCCTTTATTGCTTTCTCTCTCATTTGAGTCTAGGATATTTGTAATGCCTTGTTAGATGGTCTATTCATACATGCATATGCATTTAACCATCTTAGTGAGCCTTAAGATTATCATAGAATCCAACCTAATAGGTTCATCTTGTCTAAAGACTCATTTGGAGTCTCTGGATTTCTATCAGTCGCCTGATGAGGGATTTACAGTCGACTGGGTGATTTCCAGTCGCCTGTCGATCCTTCTACAGTCGACTGATATGCACTGCTCAAGCCAATATTTCCATTGACTCTACTTGAGCTTTATGCAACAGTCGACTGATGCACAGTTTACAGTCGCCTGTATGTTTACAGTCGCCTGTAGATTGGTCAACAGTCGTCTGAGTAGCATAAGTGCAATCTCTGCCTCTTTCTGTTTTTCTCCATCTCCTGCAGCAGATGACTGATGAATGTTATACAGTCGCCTGACTATTTTACAGTGGACTGTATTATTGACATCAGTCGCCTGTGTGCATATCTGGAGAAAGAGTGCAGCTCTCTGTTTTATTCCATCCCCTGCAGCAGTCGCCTGCTGAAGGTTTTACAGGCACCTGTCCTGTTTACAGTCGACTGTATCGACTTCATCAGTCGACTGTCCTGGTTCAGATTATAGCCGTTGGATATTTTCTAGCCGTTGATCAGTCGACTGTTGCTGTCGTTTTCGCCCAGTTTCTAGCCGTTGCAGCTTTGGGCTGTTGGCTGTTTTCTTGGGTTTTGAGGGTTGATATAGGGTTCATATATATATATATATATATATATATATATATATATATATATATATATATATATATATATATATATATATGGGTGTGCTGATATCTTTAGAACTTCTTGATGCAATTGCAAATCATAAGAGTTTTATAAGCCACTCTCAAACTCTCTCATTTCCCTTCTTTGAGCTCTCATTCCTCTTCATGCATTGAAGTCCAGCTCAAGGGAAATCATCCAAGTGCTTTCAAGCCAATCTCAACACTTGGAGATCCTCTGCCATGCCTTGCATTCATTAATGAGTAAGCATCTCAAGGCATATGTAAGAGTATTTATTTTACTTGGTGTTTCTTGTAACACTAATTCTCTTTGTGGGAATTAGTCTTTCTCTCTTTGTGGGATTAGGATATTCTCTTTGTGGGAATAACTCTCTTTGTGGGAGTAACTCTCTTTATGGGAGTTTAGTGTCCTAGTGTAGGGCTAACCCTAATTCTCTCAGTGGGAGTTAGTGATTCTCTTGGTGGGAGTCTTGACCCTCGTGTAGGGTTGGTTGGGTCCTTGTGTAGGGCAAAATCCTCTTGGTGGGGTATCTCCTTGTGAGATTTGTATTCACTTCTCTTTGTGGGATTATAGTGAATATTGGTGTGGCTGGACATACCCAAGTTTGGGGAACCAGGGTAAAATCTTGTGTTTGCGTTTAGATTGATTGTGTCAATTATTTCCTCTTGCATTTATTATTCCGCATTTGCAAGTTTAATTTTAATTGGACAATTTTATTGCCATTACACTATTCATCCCCTCCTCTAGTGTGTGTTGTTAGTATTGCAAGGGTAAGGCGATCCTTACATCTATATCTCTTTACGTTTGTGTAATTGGTATGGTGATCTTTGTGGGTTACTAAACTATCACTTTGGGGTTTTGGGGTCTTGACTAGTCGGTGTTAGTCAAGAGATAGCGTTTACTAGATTAGTAGTGTTTAACACTATGATGAGTGCGGTACGGAACTTGGTGAGCATAGAGTCGGTGCTCGTAGCTCTTTAAAGTTGTACCTTTGACACTATTGAATTTAGTATTTTCTTTGGGACTGGAGTTGGTCGTTGGGGCGACCGAACCAGGGTAAATCTCTCGTGCACTCTGTGATTGGATTTATTTACTATGCGTCTGATTATTTGTGCTGAATATTGCCTGTGATATCCTGAGAATTTTTATTAGCATATTCACCCCCCTCTAGGCTTAGATCCAGATCCAACAAAGTGGTATCAGAGTCTGTTAGAGGATCTAGTCTAGAAATCATGAATACCCCAGAATTGGTTTTTGCTCAAGGCATGCCTATAGATCGACCTCCTCTGTTTAGTGGGTACGATTATATCTACTGGAAGGCTAGGATGAAAGTTTATTTATTATCCATGGATTTTGATACTTGGCAGATTATTGAAAACAGATATACTAAGATTTCTAAGCCTGAAAGTAATTTGAATCTGAATGGTAGAAATGTGAGTGCTCTGAATG
Source organism: Scilla litardierei (assembly GCA_030789695.1). Taxonomy (NCBI): domain Eukaryota; kingdom Viridiplantae; phylum Streptophyta; class Magnoliopsida; order Asparagales; family Asparagaceae; genus Scilla; species Scilla litardierei. Next base: position 202,005,274 of record CM061142.1, read on the forward strand.
CTAAAGCAATGAACATTTTATTTTGTGGTTTAGATAGAACAATATTTAATCATATTTCTCATTGCTCTTCTGCACAGGATATATGAAGGACTTTGGAGACGACATACGGAAGAAAGCAATCTTTCGGTAGTGATGAAAAGAGTAAACAAAATAAGAAGAAGTGAAATGGAAGAAAAGTCCTTTTAAATAAACATAATGCTTGTGTAAGGAAAGTCCTTTTAAATAAACATAATGCTTGTGTGTCTAAGAATATTTGTGACAATACTAATGATGAAATTATTTGCCAGTATTGCAGGGAATCTGGACACACCAAAGAGGATTGTCCATTGATGGAGAAAGAAAAAGCAAAGGAAAATAAGAAATCTTCATTAACGTGGGATGAGGATAGTGAGGATGAGACTCAGAAGAGACTGCCTACTCCTCCCTGTGCTTGATGGGAGAGCTTGATGAGGTAAAATCATGCACTAAAGTTGAACTTCTAAATATTTGTAAAGAAATGCAAGATGAAATTGAAGGCCTAGAATCTACTGTATAGCAACTTAGAAATTCTAACTATGAACTGCAGCAAGAAAATTGTGACATGTCTTTAGAAGTTGATAAACTGAAAGATAAAATTGTTGCTTATAAAACTACCATTGATTTGTTGAAAAAGGAAAAATCTAGCATGCATGAAAAAGATGAATGCCAAAAATGTCCTACATTTTTAAAAGATAATAATATGCATTAAGAAAAAGTTACTAAGCTAGAAACTGAAAACAAAGAGCTTAAAGGAAAAATGATCGTGTTTGAAAAGAAAGTTGAAAATGTGCAAAAGAATGAAGAGGAAAATAAGAAGGCTTTTACTAATAAATGCACCTTGCTTGTGAACGAAATTTTTATTTGAAATCTAAAGTCACAAACATAGAATTGACCATAAAGAAATTTGGTGTGGGAAAACAATCTTTAGTTATAATTCTTGGAAACCAAATATATGGCAACAATAGGCGAGGACGTGGATATGGACTGAATCACGCTCAAAAACATAAGAATAAGAAAGTTCACATTGAGGCTACGAAAGTTAGAAATATCATGCAAAGTGCTTTACATGTGGTTGGGTTGGTTATATTTCTTATCATTGCATGTATAGGAACAAAAATATGAATTTCAAACAAATATGGGTTCCTAAAAGTTTGTTGGCTAACATAAGTGGACCTTGTTGGATTCCAAGGTCACACATAACATCTTCCGTGTAGGTAAGATCGAGAGGCGAAGAATTATGGTTTGGACGTCACATTTCATTGAAGTTCCTTAGCTAAACGACATCGCGAAGGTATGACTTCATGTTTGAGCTCACTGCATACCTTTATAAGATTTTTGATGTGCTTGATTTTCTTTTTTGTGTGCTAGTATTTGCTTGTTAGGAGGATCTGGTTCATTATAAACAAAAAAAATACAAAATAGAAAAAGAAAAAAATGGTGCTTAATGTGTATCTTTCTTTTGAATCATTAAAATTGGTATTAATGAATGATATTCATTTTCATGTAGAAATTGATGTATTATTACTATAGCTACATGTGCATGTAAGACTCTCTAAATAATCATGACATGTTCAATAATTTGAATAATTTGATTTCTACACCTACACTTTCACTTCCATTAAATGTTGTTGTACATTTGGAGACATCTTTATTGAAATATTGGAAAGTGAATGAAGAAGGCTAAAATTAATTGAAATTCTACGGGATATGACGTATCTTGCCTTGAATAAAAAATAGAGCTCAAAAGAGTTGAAACACAAAATATAAATGAAAGAAAGAAAAGAGCTCCGTATGAAAATGGATACGATCCATGTCAACGATACAACCCACGGGTATCCAACATAAGCTTTAAGAGTAAACTTTAGCGTTGGTGTTATACTCGTCAAGCAATGCCATCCCACATCTAAGACTCCTCATAGGCTATGTTTTGGATGTGGTAACTTGAACTCATTTTTAATGAGATGGAGAAAATCAATCCTAGATGATATCATGTTACATGGAAAAGTGGATTGCGTTGGATCTCTTGGCACACCAAATACACTAGGGCGTGAATAGTGTATATCACGACAAAATTGCAAATTTAAAAGTAACTAAAAATTGCAGTTAAAATGTGGAAGTAAATAACACAATTAAGAGAATAATAAACTCAAACACAAAGATTTATCCTGGTTCGGATCCTTGTGATCCTACGTCCAGTCCTCTACCCCGTAGAGATTTCAATCTGATCGCTCCCGGATATACACCCGGAAAATAATGTAGCTTTACCGCAAGTGCACGGTTAAGTGGCAAGCGGGTATCGAATCACAGGGTGGACTATTGACAGTATTCTACTTTAGTTACTAAGCTACTAGGTGGAAAATCGTTTGGCAATGGATGTTGTCACAATCGTTCGAGTATCAATGCAAATTCAATATAATAAAGATGTCTAGGGCTAGGGAATCTCCACTATGGATTTTCAAGTCATCAACGTGAGTTATGAACTACCTTGCAATCAAACTTGGTTCAAGGTGAACTTGCCGCAACTAATTGGAGAACCGGCGCATGCTGTCACGCTATGCAATTCTATAGCAATCTAAACTAGAGCCTCGCTGTCGTGCAACCCTAGTCTAAACCACTAGCATTAAGATCAGCAATTACGTCTAATCCCAACTCAAGCTCGCTGTCGTGCAATTTGAGTTTGGATCTAGATCGTGATAGTTTGTACTCGTTCACCGTCGTGCAACGAGTATGCGTATAGGAGAACAATAAAAATGCTAGCTTTGGTTGCTGTCGCGCACCAAATCTTGGAAATTTCGATTGTAATCCTAAATCGAATATATAGGGCTTTTTTGGATCAAGATCCTCTGTCGAGCTTACGAGATCCAATAGAAATCCCTATCATATCCGTAGTAAATTAATCAAGATCTAACCTTTCTAACAAGTCTAATATCATGGCAATTCAATAAATCTCACAAATCAAACATTACATCCATATGGTTCATCCCTTTGTCCTAGAGCAATGGAACTACTCACAAATCATATTAGAAATCGATAGAGAAACGAGATCAACAATAGAATTCATTATGCAACCAAGATTCAATAAGAGATATAGCATAAAAATCAAAACTTGCAAGAGATCAAGACAAACCAATGTTGCAAAGAAGCTTCAAATAGAAAATTAAGATCCAGTCTTCAATCCCTCGCCAATCCAAATGCTTAACTAGACTTAAAACTAAGGAAAAATTGTTCTAAGAAGTCTATCTGGTCTCCTCTGGGGCTGGAGACAAAACTGGGCTTAAATATATACCCAAAAGAACAAAAAAAAACAGACCAAACTGCCCCTGCGTCGCCATAAACCATAGTTTTCCTGACTGGCTGTCTGCGCTACTCGGCCGAGTGGGAATCTTACTCGGCCGAATGAGAATTCTACTCGGCCGAGTATGACAGTCTGCAGATCACTCCAAAAAAATAGAGAAGTCGCCTTGGATTTCTTCAAAATCTTTGCCTCCACTCGAGCGAGTGGAATTCTTACTCGGCCGAGTGGAAGTTACCACTCGGCCGAGTACATTATGGCACTCAAGCTGGCAGATGTCGTCGTGTCAGCTTTACTCGGCCGAGTAAGCTACTTCACTCGGGCAAGTGAGCTGCCTCACTCGGTCGAGTGGCCTGTTTCAGAACTCCTTTCTTCTCCTCCTCGCTTCCTCGCCGATTCTTTCGACGTCCTTCTTCTTTCACTCATCCTCCAGCGCCGTTAACTCTCTGATATGATCATGTGCGATGCTCAGGCACGCATGTAAGTCCTCTAGGCTCCAAATTGCTTCCGATTGCTCCATATCTCTTGAAATCTGACAAAAATAAGAAATAGTGAAAAGTATCGAAACATCGTCAAATAATCGTGAAAATCATGATATGAGCAATCGAAATGGTTATATGCAAAAATAAAGTGTAAAATATGAGCCTATCAAAATCCCCACAAGCTTACCTCTTACTCGTTCTCGAGGAAGATGTGTAAAGAGACGAACTTGGCGAATAAAAATAAAGAAAAAGGAATGAAAGAAAGAGAAGATGAAGGGGCAAAGACGCTAGATCATTCTCTCAGAACTCGGAGTTGCATACTCAAATAGCACGAACAATGAATATAAACATGCTAAAGCTTTTCACTTCGATATCATTTTATATAGGTGCTTTTGATAAAAAAACTAAGAACATCGAAAATCATATGAAATATGAAATCATTTTAGAATCAACATCGTCTATGGCATATAAAATGATATACATAATCATGGATCACACACTTTTCAATTGAACGCTTTCTACTTGGAGTATAAGAGATATCCCACATTTCAAATCGATAAGAATAGAAAAAGATGGTTTTCATGAATTTCATGCCAATATTCAATTCGTAGACATCGTTATACTCTAAGTAGTCTCCCTAAGTATCAAAAATTACCTAGCTTAGGTTGTCATGCACATATAGGTAGTCACACTCTCACACGTCATTGGATCACCTCTACCAAGCTTATCTATAAGCGTGGTGGCATCAAATATATAAATACGACTTTTCCCAAATTTTTTGTCGCTCCAAAGGAAAATAAGAAAGAAAGAAAGAAAGAAATAAGGAAAGAAGGGGTTGTATATATACAATGGAACTTCCATTTTGTTTCTCTTTTCTTTTTTTTCTTTTTTTTCTTTTTTTTCTTTTTTAATACACAAGAACAATCCCAAATAAGATATATATATATATATATATATATATATATATATATATATATATATATATATATATATATTTCTTTTTGCTTTTTTTAGATTTTGGGTTTCTTTTTGCTTTTTTTTAGATTCATGAAGCTTATTCTTTCTAGCATGGGGAAGATGCAAATATACGATTCGCTAAGGGGAGATTCACCAATGACTATAAGTATAGAAATGATGTTCAAGATATGTGGAGAAAGAAATATATATAACGCTCTGTTCACTCTTTGTATGTGCACAACAACTTCAGTAGGGTAATGTAATCTACTCAGTTTGACAACAAAAGGTAAACTAATCTAATCATATCAAATGGCAATCATTCATTCAACTTGGAAGCTTAATACACATTTCATGCAAAAAGAAGTGATAATAGAAATGCAAAGCCGTACTCCAAGTATATGCAATCAATGCGTGAAGCTTGGTGTGTTTTCTACGAAGAGCATATAATAATAGTTCCCAGACTCAGTTAACGCTAAAATTCATTCAAATTCACATATCAGACGATAGAAGTTCTTTTTCTCAAAAGCATAGCAATATATCGCTTATGATATCAGAAATAAAAACGATACATGACAAGAGAATACGTGCATGAGAGTAAAGTAAACTCCAAGATATAATCATCATAGGGAATTCATCTCTAGCAAAGAAAGTAAAAGAAATAAGGACGAAAATAAAATCTTACTATACATATGCAAGTCACTCCAAAAGTAAGAAAATGTGATGCGTGGCAAGAAAATGAAAAAGTGAGTGAAAATAAGTGAAAAATAAGGAAAGGTGAAAAATAAAGGTAAAAATGGAGAAAATAAAAAGTGTGTGTGTGCCCTCACTCCCCCAAGCTAAACATCATATTGGCATCAATGTGCTAAGTGTGGCACTAGGACGCGTAAGATAGGGGTGGGTGGGTGAGGATGCATGGATGATACAAAATAAAAAGGAAAATAAAGAAAGTAAAATATGACATGATATATGCAGATGATGAATGCAGCAAGCATGCAAATGATGGATGGTAAATGCAGAATGAACTATATACTGATGCAACATGGTGGAGATATACATATGGTGCAAAATAGGTCCCCTCCAAGCTGTATGAGAGCGGGGCCTTAAACAGACAGATGTGCACAAAATATAAGGGGGAGGACACAGGAACACTAGCCATTAAGCAGGAGCGCTACCCTCTGGGGGTGGTGAGGGATCCCGCTGTGGAGGACCATGAGGAGGGGCAGGTGTGACTGGAGGTGGACGATTTTGCCTAACGAGATTGAGAATGAATGGCAGGTCCTATGCAACAGATTGCTGAGTGGTCCCGTCTCCCTGACATATAAGGAGGAGCATGTCGACAAATTGTTCTTCCTGATCGTTGTCCCTGAAGACGACATCGTACGTACCCTGGCAGGGGTGGAAGTACTAGGCATGAGGGAAGAGCAGTAGTGTGTGTTGGGAAGGTGGGTGGTGGCTCGCTAGGGGGCGGGGAGTCCGCTCTAGCAGAAGAAGGACCGGGGTTATCGGTTCTATTCCACCTGGAAGTGGACGGCCTCAAACTAGATCTAGTGCGGCGTGGAGGCATGGGTGTGTCGTGAGATGCAAAAATTACAAATTGCTCTTAATATAGTAAGGAGCAAGTGTACCAAGCACGGCGCGGCTCCACGTGACGGATGCGCGAGAAGCACCTCCCCTACAGCTTCAATTCAACGTAGGATCTCCTCCAAGCTGTCCTTAGGCACAAAGACAAAGATTAGCAATGAATATTAGAAATCTTGGGGTAAATCAAAGATAATAGGCTATCGATAGGGTTTAATTTTGAATGGGAGAAGAAAGGGGTTGAAATAGGGAAAATGGGAGGGGGTTTGACGGTGGGCGGCGAGAGGTGCGACAGCAGAAGGCGGTCCGGCCTCGACAGGGTTTGGCCCGGGTGAGTCGTAGCGGGAGGTGGAGGAGTTTCGGGTGAATGGCAGTTGGCTTGCAAACGAGTCGGTAGAAGAGGAAGTTCGTACGAATTGGGTATTTGGGGACCGAGCTACCGATTTCGAGTTTAAATAAAGTTGTGTTGGTTTTAAGTCACTCAGCCAAGTGATGATCGTCACTCGGTCGAGTAGCTTAAACCCTGCAATATTTCGAAAATGTAACAGTTCGGCTGGGTTGGGCGACTCGGCCGAGTGGTTCGAGTCACTCGGGCGAGTGACAAGTTCAATTAGAAACATAGTATGGATATTTTGAATATTCTGCTACAGACTCCTACTCGACCGAGTAGGAATAGTCGCTCGGTCGAGTGGATTAAGCTACTCGGTCGAGTAAATGGGCCAAACAGAGCAATTTTTTAGAGCAATATGTGTCAAGTTCACTCGGTCGAGTGGCAAAGTCACTCGGCTGAGTGGCATATAATCTTCAGGGGTGGTTTGAGACTTTCTTGCACAGTACCCTACTCGGCCGAGTGGGTTTTCACTTGGTCGAGTGAACAAGTCACTCGGCCAAGTGGGTTGTTCTTTTCAGCTCCAGACTCTCTGTTTTGCGACGCTCTCTGTTTCTTCCTCCCCCGCCAGTTCCTTCCTTCTTTTGGCATTTAAGCACGTCCCTGAAGTGCTCTCCATTGTCGTGGCTATCCTCCATTATATGGACTCTTATCATCTTCTTCCTGCAACGAACAACGTAGCCCATCGTCAGATTCTTCCTAGAATTTTGACTCTATAAACTAATAAACATCTAAAATAAAAAATGGAAGTAAAATTCAACTAAAAACTAAGATAGAGCTGTCTGGTTGCCTCCTGACAAGCGCTCGTTTAAGGTCTTGAGCTCGACCCCTTAAGATTTGGCGTTTAGCGCGGGATGTTCGGCGCATAGGAAACGCACATGTCAAATTTCCAGGGGAGATCACTTTGGTTCAAATGTAGCGCTTGCTCCTCTTTGGCCTCCCTAGTGTGCGTCTCCTCTCTAATGGTGTTGAGGGATGACTCCCCCAAGCTTGTGTTCTTGGTATCTCTCTCCTTTCTTCGCGGTTGAGGCATGTTTGTCGGTGGTGCTTTCTCCCTTTGCTTCACCATAGAGAGCTTGCAGAGCTCTCTAATCCTCACAACATCGGCGTCATTCTTCCCTTCATCGGTGAGCTTGGTCAGTTTCTCGATGAGAGGATCCGGCGGTTCTCCAATCGGGGCGCCTTCTTCAAAAATAGGCTCTCCATCAATGCTATCCGGGTGCAAAGCTCCAGCGGCATATGGCACGACATCATTGATGACCTCATCAAGTAGGTGTGACAAACTTTGGGTCGAAGCCTTTCCTATATAGATACTTTTCACTTCATCGATAGGATCTCCTGTGGAGTAGTGCTTGAGTCTTTGTCCGTTAACTTTGAATGGTCTTTCGTCGTTTCCTTCCATCTCAAAAGCTCCTCGCGGATGCATGTGGCAGAGGGTGAATGGCCCCGACCACCGTGATCTCAGCTTCCCGGGAAAGAGTCGGAGCCTCGAGTTGTATAGTAAGACCTTATCTCCAACCTTGAATTGCCTTACGGTAATGCGGGCGTTGTGGTAGAGTTTGGTTCTTTCTTTATAGATTCTAGAGCTCTCATAGGCGTCCCTCCTAATCTCATCGAGCTTATTTATGTCAGAAGATGCTGCTTCACTGCGCTCTTATAATCATAATTTAGGGTTTTGATAGCCCAATAAGCGCGGTGCTCCAACTCCACAGGCAAATGGCATGCCTTCCCGTATACTAGCCGGTATGGGGTGGTGCAAATGGGAGTTCGAAAAGCCGTACGATGTGCCCATAGTGCATTGTTCAACTTCATGTACCAATCATTTCTTGACCTGTCCACCGTCTTCTCTAGGATTTGCTTGATTTCCCTATTCGACACTTCCACTTGCCCACTTGTTTGAGGGTGATAGGCTAAACCAACTCTATGATGCACTCCGTACTTCTTCAGCATGGCTTCGAACTTGCTCTCTATGAAATGGCTACCTCCATCTCTTATCAGTGTTCTCGGTACTGCAAAGCGGGGAAATATGGTTTGCTTGAAGAATTTGGAGACAACTCTCGCGTCGTTGGTTGGAGTAGCAATAGCTTCCACCCATTTCAAAACATAGTCAACGGCCAATAGTATATATTTTTTTCCCTTGCTAGATGGAAAGGGTCCCATGAAATCTACTACCCAACAATCAAATAGCTTAATCACCAAGATAGGTTTCATCGACAACTCATTCCGCTTGGATATCTTTCCCGTCCTTTGGCATCTATCACACTTTTTGACGAACTCATGTGTGTCCTTGAACATAGTGGGCCAAAAGAATCTGCATTGCAATATTTTCGCAGTGGTTTTGGAAGTGGTCGCATGTCCCCCACATGGCATGTCATGGCAATGTGAGATGATGGAACTAGCCTCTTCTTTCGAAACGCATCTCCGTATAATCCCATCCTTGCATACTTTGAAGAGGTATGGATCTTCCCAAAAATAGTTCCGGACTTCATGCATGAATCTCCTCTTTTGTTGTGTGGCCATGCCGTGCGGTTTAATACCGCACGCCAAATAATTCACGAAATCCACATACCAAGGTACCTCCACGGGTCGGAAGGTGAAGAGCTTCTCGTCGGCAAATGTCTCATCAATAGGTAAGCTTTCATCCTTCCCGTCACGGATTAGCCTTGATAAGTGATCCGCCATAAGATTGTCCATGCCCTTTTTGTCCCAGATCTCCAAGTCAAACTCGTGTAAAAGTAGAATCCATCTTATTAGTCTAGGCTTGGCCTCCTTTTTGCTCAATAGGTACTTCAATGCCGCGTAATCCGTATACACAATCACCTTTGATCCAAGAAGGTGTGAACAGAACTTCTCCATAGAGTAAACCCCCACCAAGAGCTCCTTTTCGGTGGTGGTGTAATTTTTTTGTGCCTCATCCAAAGTCTTGCTTGCATAATATATTGCGTGAATCTTTTTATCCTTTCTTTGCCCCAACACCTCTCCAACCGCTTGGTCACTAGCATCACACATTAGCTCGAAAGGAAGACTCCAATCGGGTGGTTGTAAAATTGGAGCAGAAATGAACGCCTCCTTTAGCGTATTGAATGCTTGCAAACAATCATCTGAAAAAACAAAGTGTGCATCTTTAGCAAGTAAAGCTGTAAGTGGTCGAGCAATTTGAACAAAATCCTTGATAAAACGGTGGTAAAACCCCGCATGATCAATGAATCCTCTAATGCCCTTGACATTAATAGGAGGGGGTAGCTTTTCTATTACCTCAATTTTAGCTTTGTCAACTTCAATTCCTCTCGATGAGACAAGATGCCCAAGAACTATTCCATCAGTAATCATGAAATGTCATTTTTTCCAATTAAGCATTAGATTATTTTGTTGGCATCTTTTTAAAACTTTAGTTAAATTAGCCAAACATGAGTCGAATTCACTGCCATACACAGAAGCGTCATCCATAAAGACTTCCATGATGTCTTCAATGTAATCAAAAAAATAGATGTTATGCACCTTTGAAAGGTGGCGGGGGCATTGCAAAGACCAAAGGGCACCTACGGTAAGCATAAGTGCCATAAGGGCACGTGAAGGTGGTCTTTTCCTGGTCATCCTCGTGGAGGGGAATCTGAAAGAATACCGAATACCCATCCAAATAGCAAAAATATTTATGCTTAGTGAGACGTTCTAGCATTTGGTCAATAAAGGGTAATGGGTAATGGTCCTTCCGGGTAGCTTTATTCAATTTTCTATAATCGATGCACATACGCCAACCCGTGACGGTCCGTGTCGATATAGATTCACCCTTATTATTTTTTTATTACGGTCATTCCTCCCTTCTTAGGGACAACATGAACCGGGCTAACCCATCTGCTATCAGAAATAAGATAGATGATATTGGCTTCAAGAAGTCTAATGATCTCTTTTTAACCACCACCTTCATATTGGGGTTTAACTGCCTTTGAGGCTCTATGGAGGTGGCTTCAGTGTTTTCAAGATGGATCCTATGGGTACATAGCCTAGGACTAATCCCCTTGAGGTCGGAAATGCTATAGCCAAGGACATCTCTATGGCTTCTCAGGACATTAAAAGACTCTCAAGTTGATGGTGGTTGAGGCTAGCATTAACAATCATAGGATAGGTCAATTTATCACCTAAAAATGCGTATCTTAAGTTAGGATATAATTGTTTTAGGTCTACCTCAGGGGGTGTTGTACCCCCTGTTTCCTTTTCCGGTGAAAACATGGCGTCCTCGGCCTCATCTTCATTCACTTCCTCTTCAGAAGATAGGATCTTGCATACCGACTCAAAATCACTGCTCAGTGAGGATGGAGCGTCAAATTATGTGCTAGGTGACTCTGCTCCCGAATAGATGGAACCACCGCTCTCCTCTTGTTCATACCTGTCATCCAATGGTAAGTCAGTGTCTAAACACATGTCATAAAAGGTTTCATCAAGCGTACTTCCTTGAATGTCGGTATCCTAAAGTAGTTCTTCACGAGCGTTGATCTCTTCGGTGCATGCTTCGATGCCTTCATTCATTGTAAGCTGAGGACCTCCGTCAACTTCAAGATATAACTTATCATCTCTAGCATCGACTCTAATGCTGCCCTTGATCGTTCCTTTCGGGGAGATTTGATCAATGATGAAGGTAGCAAATAGTTGCTCAAGCTGGTCCTTCATATTGATGGCAATGGGTCATGTGGCTTCCACAAGTTCCTCTAGAAGGGGTGTAAAAGTATCGGCGTATCGCGGGCAGAGTCAGTGTCATCTTCGCGTCTTCCAGATAACCTGTTACATACCAATAGAGAAGTCTGGAAAGCAACGTCAATAACTACGCGAGTACCGTAAGAAAAATAAAATACCATCGCCTCCCCTGCAAATGCGCCAAAAACTTGATCGCTCCCGGATATACACCCAGAAAACAATGTAGCTTTACCGCAAGTGCACGGTTAAGTGGCAAGCAGGTATCGAATCACAGGGAGGACTAATGACAATACTCTACTTTAGTTACTAAGCTACTGGGTGAAAAATCGTTTGGGAATGGATGGTGTCACAATCATTCGAGTATCAATGCAAATTCAATATAATAAAGATGTCTAGGGCTAGGGAATCCCCACTATGGATTTTCAAGTCATCAACGTGAGTTATGAACTACCTTGCAATCAAACTTGGTTCAAGGTGAACTTGCCGCAACAAATTAGGGAACCGACGCACGCTGTCGCGCTACACAAGTCTATAGCAATCTAAACTAGAGCCTCGCTGTCGCGTAAGCCTAGTCTAGACCACTAGCATTAAGATCGACAATTACGTCCAATCCTAACTCAAGCTCGCTATCGTGCAACTTGAGTTTAGATCTAGATCGTGATAGTTCGTACTCGTTCACCGTCGTGCAACGAGTATGCGTATAGGAGAACAATAAAAATGCTAGCTTTGGTCGCTGTCGCGCACCAAATATAGGAAATTTCGATTGTAATCATAAATCGAATATCTAGGGCTTTCCTTGGATCAAGATCCTCTGTCGAGCTCACGAGATCCAAGAGAAATACCTATCTATCCGTAGTAAATTAATCAAGATCTAACCTTTCTAACAAGTCTAATATCATGGCAATTCAATAGATCTCACAAATCAAATATTAGATCCATTTAGTTCATCCCTTTGCCCTAGAGCAAAGGAACTACTCGCAAATCATATTAGAAATCGATAGAGAAACGAGATCAACAATAGAATTCATTATGCAACCAAGAATCAATAAGAGATATAGCATAAAAATCAAAACTTGCAAGAGATCAAAACAAACCAATGTTGCAAAGAAGCTTCAAATAGAAAATTAAGATCCAGTCTTCAATCCCTCGCCAATCCAAAAGCTTAACTAAAATTAAAACTAAGGAAAAATTGTTCTAAGAAGTCTATCTGATCTCCTCTAGGGCTGGAGACAAAACTGAGCTTAAATACATGCCCAAAAGAACCAAAAAATACAGACCAAACTACCCCTGCGCCGACAGAAACCCTAGTTTTCCCGACTGGCTGTCTGCGCTACTCGACCAAGTGGGAATCTTACTCGGCCGAGTGAGAATTCTACTCGATCGAGTAAGATAGTCTGCAGATCACTCCAAAAAAATAGAGAAGTAGCCTTGGATTTCTTCAAAATCTTTGCCTCCACTCGGACGAGTGGAGTTCTTACTCGGCCTAGTGAAAGTTGCCACTTGGCCGAGTACATTATGGCACTCAGGCTGGCAGATGTTGTCGTGTCACCTGTACTCGACCGAGTAAGCTGCTTCACTCGGGCGAGTGAGCTGCCTCACTCGGCCGAGTGGCCTGTTTCAGAACTCCTTTCTTCTCCTCCTCGCTTCCTCGTCGATTCTTTCGACGTCCTTCTTCTTCCACTCATCCTCCAGTGCCGTTAACTCTCCGATATGATCATGTGCAACGCTCCGGCATGCGTGCAAGTCCTCTAGGTTCCAAATTGCTTCCGATTGCTCTATATCTCTTGAAATCAGACGAAAATAAGAAATAGTGAAAAGTATCGAAACATCGTCAAATAATCGTGAAAATCGCGATATGAGCAATCGAAATGGCATGCAAATATGCAGAAATAAAATGTAAAATATGAGCCTATCACAATCCACTAAAATACTTGCTCCCCGTAAGTAATCAACATACAAAGATGCCAATACTCCCCGTGTTGCAAACTTGTACAATCTCTTCAACAAGAGATTCACCAAATAAAGTAAAAGAAAGAGTATGAAATAATATCACTTATAGCAATGATAGTGTCGGAATTATAGTACAAGGTTGGTGATGGAATCTCCAAGGTTCAAGATATGAATTGTGCTAGAACACTCTTGGAAATTGTACTTCCTAAAGGGGCAAAATTTCTGCAGAGCTTCCCCTATAAAAATATGAAAATCACTCACTTTCTAGAGAAAGAAAGAAAACTTAAGAAAAGAGAGAGAGTGTGTGAATTTTCGAGATTTTTAGGCAGGGTCTGGGGTATATTTATAGCACGAAAAGTTAGTTTTTGAACGTTGGACAACTGCCTAAATTTTCAAAACATTCTTGAGCCATTTTTCCAAATATTAGTCCACCAAGTAAAAGTGTTAGTCGACTGACAGTGCTACCAGACCAGAAAATGACTGTTGAAGTGTCTTTTGACAGAAGATAGTTAATAAACGGCTAAAAACTGTCATAAACGGCTAGAATCAGTCCAAATCTATCCATTGACAGGTAGTTATAACTTCTATTAATTAATTAAAAATTAATTAATAGAAATCAGTTAAAATAACTGCTGATATAATTATTTGAAAAGTTGTCTGGTAGACCAGGAAAACCTATTAGTTGACTAGGAACAAAAATTTGAGAAATTTTTAGAAACTGATCCTTTGATTGGAAAATATATTTTGACGAAAAATTATTTTACTTTTCTTAATAAAATAAGAAAAACTTTATTAGTCTACTAGAGGAAAGTGCTTGTCTGCTAATTTTCTGAGACTTGGATTTTGAGGTTGAATCCTAAAGAACTAAGATAGAGTATAATCAAGGCTTTGACAATCTAAAGATATGCATTAATAAAAAGAAAAATTACATCATCTTTCTCAAGATATAAGAATTCATCGTTTGAGCTTCGTCTTGTGTTTTGATGCTTTATCTTGCAAAGTAACTTGATGATTGTCATATGTGAAGAAGTTGAGCTTGATAATCTGCATCCATAGAGGTAGTATACATACACACATATAAAAATGATTGTATCATCAAAAAATTTATGGGAAGAAAACTTTATGTTTCCAACATTCTCCCCCCTTTTGATGATTATAATATATCTAAAGAAAATAGGCAATATACATATTATATGTAAAAAAATATTTTTAAGTGTAAAATAAGCTCCCCCTACTTATGTGCTTCATAAGATATTGTGAAATAATGAATGAGCAACATATAATAAATGTGATGTATATTTATATTGGAGTAACTTACATATAATGCATAAAATATAACATATATGAATATTGTTTTTATACTTAGTTTGATTTGAGATTTAAGAATCATTAATAGTGATTTTCCTATTAAAATGTTGATACACACATATGTAATACACATATGTAATATTTATGTCATATTTTCTCACCCTGTGGAATTATCAAAAATGAGGTGAAATTTGGCCAATGAACAAATTAGTCGACTAAAAAGTTGTCATGGTCGACTAAACTGTGCAGAGTTCGAAAAACAATGCAGAAAAAGAACCAAACAAACAGAACTTCATTAAAATCGCATAAGTGATACAAAGATAAGTGCACACATAGGAGACCGAGTACTTGCAAGTCATCATACAACTAAAAAAACTAACAAACAACACCCTAAAGCAACATAACAAACATCTGAAAACAACCAAACAAACAGCCTAACACAACACAGACTTGGTCAACCAACTAATTTTCTTGGTTGACCAGAAACCGAACAAAT
The DNA here is from genome assembly GCA_030789695.1 of Scilla litardierei. Classification (NCBI taxonomy): domain Eukaryota; kingdom Viridiplantae; phylum Streptophyta; class Magnoliopsida; order Asparagales; family Asparagaceae; genus Scilla; species Scilla litardierei. The sequence goes on from CM061142.1 coordinate 202,020,432, forward strand.
GCAGTTCTAATATGGTGGAGGAGGGTGCTGCAAAGTGGAAGGTGAATATGGGGACCAGCGTTCAAGGAGACTAAGGATCTGGTCTTGAGTGCCTTGCATGCTGTTAAAGCTTACATTCATGTCATTCCGAACTTGTGTAATACTTGTCTCAAAACCACTCAAATGTTCTTGGACTCCCGCGAAATCGACATTCATATCATCTTGAAGACGATCAATTTGTTCTTGGAGGGAGGGCCGAGATGGTTGAGGGCGAACATGTGGGGTCACGGTAACCTTGCAACAACGAGGTGGTGGTTCGATCAGTTGCTCTTCTTCAACAAGTGGAGGTGGTTGAAGTTCCATGCACCTCAAGACGGAGTGATCAAAGCATATTGGATTATAAACGGCCACTTCATCTTCAAGAGGAACTTCAAAATGTTGAAGAATACGGGTGATCGTGCAAGGTAGAAAGATGTTTGAATCGGGTTTCACTAAGTCTAACATGAGAGAGACGGACGAATCTACTTTTATGCCATGCATGATGGCATAGAGAACGCGGAGGTGAGTTTCATCAATGTAATGTAAAGAACCAACCTTTGGAAGAAGGTTGTAAGTTATGATCTTTAGGAGAAGGCGAGGAGTTGGATGTAAGTTCATGGCTATCATGCCGGAAGGACGAAATTTGGGACTAAGTAAATCAAGATGGGTCGATGATCCATGGGAAATCCAAGATGGTGTTCATTTGATCGAGGGAAGCCAAGGCATTCGGCAAGAGTTCCAAAGGTGAGATGCATATCGACACCTTGAACTTTAGTGTCAAAATAGACGTTTCTGCCATCTTGATAAACAACCATATTAGAGTAAAATTATTTCACAAGGAGAGGATAATATGGAATGTCTTCACACCAAAGGTGGAAGAGAGAGACGGTATGTAGAAGATGGTGGAGATTGAAGTTTTAAATTGCATGATACCTAAAATCGATTGATTATTCAGGATAGAATGGAGTGAATTCCATTGCGACATATTTGGCGCGTGCTTCTTCGGCCAGAGTGGATCGACGAGATGAACGAGGATTTGAAAAGGGGACCATTAGAAAAGTATGAAGAGTACCTAGGGAGAATTTGTGGTCTCTTTCTCTGTAAATGGAAGATTTTTTGGAATATTGAGATTTGGGTCTTCTCATGAGAAATGAAGATCCATGGTGTTTAAATAAGGATTTGAAGAGGGAAATTCGAATTATGAACCATCAAAAACTGAAAGAAACCCATTTGAAACTGATCTTGACGTTGAAGAACCAATTGGTGCAGAAAATTGTGGAAGAAAACGGTCAAAATCGCAGAGTTTTCGGAAAACTGGAATTTCTAGTCGACTAGTCAATTTTTCTAGTCGGCTAATCGAGACACAGAAAATATATGGGGGAAGACGCGAAAAATGAGGATATTTTATTAAGAAACCCGGTCAAAAAGAAGAACAAAAGTACCTGACCTATATCTGATGCCTAGAGAGTAGGTGTACTTGGATTGGACTTGTCCATGCCCCTTTTCAATGTGCCTTGTACTTTGGTCCTATTTGGAGGGAAAAACAAAAAGTTGGTTCTTTTTGTTTCTAGTGAATTCAAAAGGAGTTGACCGATCAAAAATTCTTTAATAATAATTTTTTAAAATAAAAGAATTTTTTTGTATAAAACTTATATATAAAATATCTAGCGGCATAGTCTACCAGAGATAAATGCTAGTCGACTACTAAAAATATAAAATAATTCTGAAAAATCTAGAAAATTCTATAGTGATAATAATATAATATGTAATGATAAAATATAGTTAAAATTTCGATTCACTAACTATACCAAGTTCTCTTTTAAGTTTTAGAAAAGTCTCTTCTTTAAGAGGCTTAGTCAAGATATCTGCAATTTGATTCTTAGTATCTATATACTTAAGTATAATATCACATTTTTGGAAATGATCATCCAAGAAATGGTGATGTATATCTATGTGCTTAGTGCGTGCATGATGTACCTGATTTTTGGATAAATTAATAGCACTTGTGTTATCACACATGATTAGACATGTGTTACATTTAATACCATAATCTAGTATTGTTTGTTTCATCCATAAAATCTGTGCACATGCTAAACCAGCGGCAATATATTCCACTTCAGTAGTAGATAAAGTGATCGGCCTCGGATAGACACCCGGAGAACGATTGTAGTTTTACCGCAAGCGCACGATCAAGTGGCGAGCGGGTATCAAACACGAGGAGGTGGTGTTGGTTCCAATCTATCCTAGGTTGGTTTGACTACGAATGTATTATTGGTGGAGATGGTTATGGTGTGATATAATGGAAATGGTGGTGGTTGTCGGTGTCGGTGATATGGATGTTGGTCAAATATCGATTCAAATACAATATAATAAAAGTGTCTAGATCTAGGGAATCCCCACTACGGATCGTCATCCATCCTTGTAAATTGTGAATCTCAATATTGCAAGACTTGTGTCGAGGTGAACTAGTCGTAACTGAATAGAGAACCAAGCTCACGCTCTCGCGCTATTGCCGGTCTATAGCAACCAAGATTAGGGCCCACTCTCGTGCAAACCCTATCCTAAGCCACTAGCATGAAGATCGACATCATCGTCCAATCGCACCTCGAGCCCACTCTCGTGCAAACTCGAGTTACGACCTAGATTGTGATAGCTCGTATTCATCCAATCTCTTGCAAACGAATATGGGTATAGATTTATAATAAAAATCCTAGCTTTGGTCTAATCTCTTGTAAACCAAGTCTAGAGAATCTCGACTATAAACCTAAATCGAATATTTAGGCCTTCCCATCGATCGGAATCCAATCTCTTGCAAATCCCAAATCGATGGAAATTCCTAGCTATCCGTAATAAATCAATCACAACCTAACCCCTTTAGCAATTCTAGCAACATATAGATTCATTCATCACAAATCTGAAATTAGATCCATAGGGTTCATCCATATGCCCTAGAACAACAATCAACCAAGCATAGCAACAACGATATAGAAATCAATATGAGACATTGCTTGCATGTAAAAAGATATCAAATCAAAGATTCAAACAACAAGAACAAGGATACTTAGCTTTGATGAAGAACTTCAATCCAATTACAAGCTTTTAGATCCAAGAGGGGGCCTAGGGCATGGCCTAACCTCTAAAATAATCCCTAAGAAAACATATGGGAAACCCTCTCTAATAACGGCTACAAACCTCTTAAATAGCCCCCCCCAAACCCTAGCAAATAAGCCCTAAAACCCCTCTGAAACCCGCACCCAAAATCATGTCCGCGTGCAACTTAAATGCTGCACAAGCAGCGACTCGGCCGAGTGGAAAGCTCACTCGGCCGAGTGAGAATTCCTGCAGAAATTCCAGAAAACAGCACTCTGTCAAAAACTGTCAAAACTGGTCACTCGGCCGAGTGGAAAGCTCACTCGGCCAAGTGAAAGTGTCACTCGACCGAGTGACACTGATATGCGAATTCCAGCACTGTAGCATCAACTTGCATAAATTCTTCAGATTTCATCCGACCTCCGATTGGCACGTTCTTGGAGGTGTTGGAACCGTCATGAAGTCTACTATGCATAAAAAATATGAGAAAAATAATTTGACTACTGGAATGATAGAAGATTTCAAAAGAGTGGGAGGCTATCTGAAAATCTGTGCGCTCGTGTCATCGGCTTCACTCGGCCGAGTGGGATTCTTCATTCTGACAAGTGGACTTCTCTACTCGACCGAGTAGGTCTCCAAAGGATCTCTGAAAATTCAAGTAACTTCGGCCTTTCTCTGGACAATTTCCCTGTACCACTCGGGCGAGTGAGATTTCTCACTCGGTCGAGTATACGCTGAAATCAACTCTGTGTGCGTATCCGTTCCGGTCGGCCGAGTGGGCTTTCTTGCTCAGTCGAGTGAGTGCTCCACTCGGTCGAGTGGCATGTGGCAATGTATTCTGCTTCAGTAGTAGATAAAGAAACAGAGTTTTGTTTCTTACTAAACCATGATACTAATGCATAACCTAAAAAGTGACAAGTACCACTTGTACTTTTGCGATCAAATTTGTAACCAACAAAATCTGCATCACTATATGAAACTAAATCAATGAATTTGATTTTGGATAATATAAACCAAAATCAGATGTGTGTTTTAGCTACCTAATTATCCTTTTGACAACGGTCAAATGAGATGCCTTAGGATCTGATTGATACTTATCACATATACAAACAGAAAACATAATATCTGGTCTACTAGCCGTAAGATAAAGTAATAATCCAATCATACCTCTATATAATGTTTGATCGACACTCTTACCATTTGGATCCTTGTCAAGATTTGATGAAGTACCCATTGGAGTATGTTTTTCTGCAGAATTCTCTAATCCAAATCTTTTGATGAGTTCATTTGTATATTTACTTTGGTGTATAAATATACATTCCTTCATTTGCTTGATTTGAAGTCCAAGGAAATATGTCAATTCACCCAAGTGACTCATCTCAAATTCATTCTGCATTTCCATAAAATATTCTTGACAAAGAGAATCATTAGTAGAACCAAAAATTATGTCATCAACATAAATTTGTTTAATGATAACATCAGAATCTATATGTTTGGTAAATAAAGTAGAATCTATCTTTCCAAAAATAACCAGATTTTAAAAGAAAGTTCTTTAATCTTACATACCAAGCACGAGGTGCTTGTTTTAATCCATATAGAGCTTTCTTTAACTTAAAAACATGATTATCCGAACTTTCATGTTGAAATCCAGGCGGTTGTTCTACATAGACTTCTTCCTTTATAATACCATTTAAAATGCACTTTTAACATCCATTTGATATAACTTAAAATCTTTGTAACATGCATATGCTAAAAGCATTCCGATAGATTCTAATCTTGCTACAGGTTCATAGGTTTCATCATAATCTATGCCTTCTTCCTGATTATAACCTTGTGCAACTAATCTAGCCTTATTTCTAACCACTTGTCCAGATTCATCCAATTTATTCTTAAATACCCACTTAGTTCCAATAACTGGACGATCTAAATGTCTAGGTACTAATTCACATACATCATTCCTTTTGAATTGATTAAGTTCTTCATGCACTGCTATAATCTATGAACTATCTTTACATGCTTCAATAACATTCTTTGGTTCGATGGATGAAATAAATGCACAATTAGTCATTTGTTCTATTTGAGATCTAGTTCTTACTTTATCAGAAATATCTCTAATAACTAGATCATGTGGATGATTAGGAACTTCAACAAATGATTTAGGAAGACTTGTATTTTCAGGGATAATCTCAGAAATGGAATTAGTAGAATCATCGTCATCTAACTTAGTGTTTTCTAAAGAACTAGTGATATGTACAGAATCTTCTTCATCTAAATGTGTGATAGGTGTATAATTCTCATCAAAACTTGCATGAAGAGATTCCTCAATGCATAAGGTTCTTCTATTATAAATCCTTTATGCTTTACTACTTGTAGAATATCCTACCTTCATCAGATTTAGAATCAAACTTATCTAATGAATCCTTAGTATCAAGAATAAAACATTTACAACCAAAGACTTTAAAATAAGATACACATGGTATGCAATCATAAAACAATTCAAAACAAGTTTTATTGAGTTGTGGTCTTACCAAGATTCTATTCAAAACATAACATGCAGTAGCGGCAGATTCTGCCCAAAAATATTTTGAAAGATTACTATCGCAAAACATGGTTCTAGCACATTCTTGTAACGTTCTATTTTTCCTTTTAACTATACCATTTTGTGGTACGGCTTGAGGAAAAGAGAAGTTATGTGTTATACCATGTTTATTACAAAATTGTGTAAATTATTCATTTTCAAACTCTCCTCCATGATCACTACGAATAGTAATAATGGACGAAGACTTTAACTTTTGAATTCTTTTACAAAATATTGTAAATCTTCAAATGCATCATTTTTATGATTTAAAAATAATACCCAAGTATTTCTTGAATAATCATCAACAATCACAAATGCATATTGATTGCCATTTAAAGAATCTATTCTAGAAAGACCAAGAAAATCTAAATGCAAAAGTTCAAGTGGTCTTTTAGTAGAAATAACATCTTTCTATTTAAAAGAGGATTTATGCATTTTTCCTTGTTGACTTGCATCACAAAATTCTGTGTGAGTAAAATATATATTATGCACAATATGCACCATAGCTTGTCTCTTCCTCTCTCCCCTACCTACTGTAAAAAACCCTTTTCCATCTGAATGAAATTTTTATAGCTGTGTTTTATTTTATTTTCGCGTATTGTACATTTCCCCTTACTTTGGCTTGCCCCCCTTTCCACAGCTCGTGTCGAAGTCGGCGGGCAGCTCGAGCTGAGGGAAGCATTTCTTGAGGAGGTATTAATTTATCGGGACCGAAGGTGTGATCGATTTGTCAGGGGAGTGGTACCCCGCCCTTCGGCCGATGGAATGGTCGTCCTGCTGGGGGAGTTGCCTCCAGCCTTGCGGCCGATTAGATGGTCGACCTGTTGGGGAGTCACCTCCAGCCTTACAGCAGACCAAATGGTTTGATAGGGCCTGCTAGGGGAGTTTCCCCTAGCCTTATGCCTGATCGAATTATCGGTCTGCTGGGAGAGTTGCCTCCATGCTTACAGAGGATCCAATGGTCATTCTGGTGGGGGAGTTACCCCAGCCTTATGACCGATTGAATCATCAGCTTGCTGAGGGAGTTGCCTCCAGCCTTACGGCAGATCAAATGGTCAGCCTACTGGGGGAGTTACCCCAGCCTTACGGTGTACCAGAATGTTTGATCGGTCATGCTGGGGGAGTTGCCCCCAGCCTTACCGTCGATCGAATTGTCGGACTACTGGGGGAGTTGCCCCCAGCCTTACCGTCGATCGAATTGTCGGCCTACTGGGGGAGTTGCCCCCAGCCATATGACCTATTAACTAGCCGGCCTGCTGGGGCAGTTTCCCCCAGGCTTAAGGTCGATCGAATGGCCGGCCTGCTGGGGGAGTTGCCCCCAGCCTTACGGTGGAGCAGAAAGTTTGATTGGTTTTGCTAGGGGAGTTGCCCCCAGCCTTATGACCGATCGAATGGTCGGCCTACTGGGAGAGTTGCCCCAGCCTTATGATCGATTAAATAGTCGGCCTGCTAAGGGAGTTGCCCCCAGCCTTATGGTTGATCGAATGGTCGACTTACTAGGAGAGTTGCCCACATCCTTACAGTGGACCAAAAGTTTGATCGGTTCAGCTAGGGGAGTTGCCCCAGCCTTACCGTGGACCAGAAAGTTTGATTGGTCCTACTGGGGGAGTTGCCCCCAGCCTTACGACTGATTAATTGGTCGACCTGCTGGAGGAATTATATCAGCCTTATAACTGATTAAATATTCATCCTGCTAGGGGAGTTGCCCCAGCCTTAGGGTCAATCGAATGGTCAGCCTGCTCGGGGAGTTGCCCCCAGCCTTATGCTCGATCGAATGATCGGCCTGCTGGGGGAGTTTCCCCTAGCCTTACGGTCGATTAAATAGTCGGCCTATTAGGGTAGTTTCCCCAGCCTTACGGTCGATCGTATGGTCGGCCTACCGGGGGAGTTACCCCTAGCCTTATGACGTGTGTGTATATTTTATATATTCACGCACGTCTTATTTGTGTTTTTCCGTTATTTTCCGCCGTCCCGTATCCATTTTCTCGTGTTTTCTAGTTTTCTTTCACTTTTCTGTGTTTTTGTGTGTTTGCAGGAGTTTGCCAGCATAAGGGACATATAAAGAGGATACCATGAGTCCCCGGAGCAACGGGAGGAGTCGCGTGATCTAGGGGGTCAAACGACCAAGATTGCCACTTTTCAGCCCCCACCTGATCGATTGGACAGAGCCAACCGATCGGGTGATGCACGCGTGTCCGACCCAGACTGAAGCTGAAGCGAAGTGCATCATCAACCGACCAGTTTGCCGACCGGTTCATCCCAACAGAGTTCTTAGGAATTTGGAGCTGAATTCCAACCGATCGGGTGACATTCACCCAATCGGTTCATCTGTAGCGAATTTTCCGAACGACGACCCGGAGAGCTCACCCGACGGCTCGCTGACCGTGCCAAGTCGACAGAAGTCTCTTTTCTTTTGGACGATAATTCCAACCGATCGGTTGATTACTCAACCGATCGGTTCACCTGATGACCGCAAGATGCAAATGACGAGCTGCTTGCGCCAACCGATCGGGTCAAGCGAGCGGGTGAAGTTTCTGGAGCCCGCAGCCGAAGCATCAAGCAGGTCACCCGATCGGTTGATACTTCAACCGATCAGGTGACGTCGTTTTCTATATATAGTTGCCCTAGGTTTTCAGAAACGGGGGCTGTGTATTTTTCTGTCTTTCTCTATTTGTGACGGCTGAAATTTTATTTTTATCTGTAAGTTTTCCGATCTTTATGAAACTTTAATATAGTATTAATAGCATTGCTACTACTTCATTTCAATTGCCTGATTATTATTCCTATGGTTGATTTGCGTTTAGATCTCTTTTTAGCTATAATGTGTGAGTAGTTCCCTAATCTGGGATTTTGGTGGAAACCCCTTCGTGTGTTCTCCCTAATGCATCCATAGGACTAGGAAATCGATAGGGAATATGAATTTATTGGTTACGCGGGGTGTTTTATTGTCATCGGTGGGAAAAAGACCGCCTTTGACCGTTGGGCCAAGGGGGAATAAACTTGGCGGTTGAATCCCTAGCCATAGCTCACGCCCTTAGCGTGGGCATCGAATCCTAGCACGTGGGAATGACAGGATGAGATGTTGGGAGTTGTCATTGCGAGCTTAGTGCTCCCGGAGTCGATCAGTGTTAATGGACATGGGAATGCCCACTGACCAAACCCGGGTAGTCTGGCGTATCATCCTGGGCACCGACCGGAATATCTGGCCCATGGGATGCTGGTATCACTCTTAGAGGCAACGTCTCACCACTAAACCCTAATTCCGATCGTATTCCTATCCGCCGATCGTGATAGTGAGAACACATGATAGGGTGGAAACCGAAGTCCTAGGTTTTCTTTTATATTGTTTAACCTCGTATCTACATTTTGTGACAACCCATCTATCGATTCGGGCTAGCTCACCCATAGGGTGAACCGGTTCCTATCTGACACAAGCACAACCACGCCTCCCGGTGTTCGACCCCCAAGCCACACTACAACATCGTGCCCTTGCGGTATAAATATTTAAATCTGGTATCCCCAATCATATCACATCTAGGGGCCGTCAAGATTTATGGCGCCGTTGCCGGGTTAGGACCTTTTGAACCCTTGAGTCTAGCTCATACCCCTATCTCACGATAATTTTCGCATACTACACTTTTTGATTGTACTTGGGCATATTGTAAATATTAGTTGTATAGAATTGGTAGATTGAGTCGCCATACTGCCATCGCTACTCCTCACCTCCCATTCATGCAACCCGTGCTTTTGACGTGTTTTCTATCCGTGCAGTTCTCTCTCTCTCTCTCTCTCTCTCTCTCTCTCTCTCCCCTTCTCTTACAGGTTCCCTGCTCCCCCGACAAGGATGTTGTGTGCCGTTTCGGACGATATCTGGGATCATTCACACCATGTCTGCTGTTTGGCACAGAGTTTGACAGAATCCCTAAGTGATTCAAACATTCTATCCCTTCTGTCTGCTGCTGTGGAAAATCAGAGGAGGTATCATGATATGCAGCATCATCCAGTCACGACAATTCTCCTTCCTCCAGATGAAGTGGCGTATATTGACGTGTCCAGTTCCGAATTCAGTAGGGAAGAATTGTTCACCTATGCAGAGTTTTGTCAGGAGAACTATCAGGCAGAGTCTATCGAGTACGTTGAACAGGAATCGATCTATTCCTTGCAGACTTCTATAGAGCATCCTGGATCTTGGGACAATGAGGAAGCTGGAAGCAGTGTGGGGAACCATCGACTGTTGAAACCTGTTTTCGCGTTGAAGCCTTCTTCCCGAATAATTATTATGAGCTTGAGAAAGACCCATCGCCTTCCTCCGTTATCCCCTCGTTACCTTGCGAGGCTTTGCCATGCGAAACCACGGCTGGAGTGAAGTTTTGGATGCTACTTTCAATATATCCACGAAGAAGTCCTTTCACTGGAGGATGCTCAGCTTGAGATATATGCATCGGGACCCCATGAGGTTGAGATGAAAGAGTTGCCTCCGGGACCGAAGTATGAATATTTGGGGAAGGATTCGATGCTGCCGGTCATAATGATCTCCTCGCTGCCTGAAGACCAGATGACCAAACTTCTTGGTGTTTTAAAAACGTTTAAGAGTGTTTTGGGTATGCAATCCAAGATTTGAAGGGAGTGAGATTGGGGCTTTGCTCACATAGAATACTGCTTGAAGATGAGCAAGCTTCCTCAATTGAGCCGCAACGAAGACTGAATCCCATCATGATGGAGGTGGTCAAGAAGGAGATTGTTAGACTCCTCCATGCTTGTATCATATACCCTATCTCCGACAGTCGCTGGGTCAGCCCGGTGCACGTTGTACCCAAGAAAGGAGGAATGACGGTGATTCGCAACGAGAAAAACGAGCTCATACCCACGAGGACCGTCACGGGGTACCAGATGTGCATCGACTACAGGAAGCTGAACAAGGCCACAAGGAAAGATCACTATCCTCTTCCTTTCATTGATCAGATGCTCGAGAGGCTGGCAAAGCATAACTACTTCTGCTTCATGGACGGGTACTCCGGTTTTCTTCAAATCCCCATCCATAACGATGACCAGGAGAAGACAACTTTTACTTGTCCATTCGGGACATATGCTTACAGGAGAATGCCGTTTGGGCTTTGTAACCCCCCGGTTACATTCCAAAGATTAATGTCCGCAATCTTCTCCGACTACTCCCAGGATATTATGGAGGTCTTCATGGACGATTTTTCCGTCTATGGAAAAGAATTTGACTCATGCCTCCGCAATCTAACTAAATTCCTGGAGAGGTGTCAAGATAAGGGTGTAGTTCTGAACTGGGAGAAATGCCATTTCATGGTCCAAGAAGGAGTTGTACTGGGACACGCTTCAAGGGGGATAGAGGTAGACAAGGCAAAAGTAGAGGTGATTGAAAAGCTTCTGCCTCCACTCAATCTTCGAGGGGTCCGTAGTTTTTTAGGGCACGCGAGATTCTACCGCCTCTTCATAAAAGACTTCTCCAAGATTTCCAGGCTGTTGACTCAACTCCTTATGAAGGATGCACCTTTTGTCTTCAACGACGAGTGCATGGAAGCCTTCCGCCTTCTGAAGCAAGCCTTGATTTCCGCATCCGTGATTCAGCCACCGGACTGGAATCTACCTTTCGAGTTAATGTGCGATACTAGCGATTATGCCGTTGGAGCCGTCTTGGGGCAGAGGAAGGATAAAAATCTGCATGTTATATACTATACGAGCAAGACCCTTGACGTTGCCCAGAGAAATTATATGACCATGGACAAGTTCCGGCAGTATCTCGTTGGTGCCAAGGTAATCGTGCACACGGATCACGCGGCTCTCAAATACCTATTGAGCAAGAAGGAGGCTAAGCTACGGCTCATTAGTTGGATTCTCCTCCTCCTGGAATTCGACCTGGAGATCAAAGACAAGAAGGGGGCGGAGAATGTCGTTGCCGATCACTTGTCCAGAATGCCTACTCTCGACTTGAATGCTACTCCGGTTGACGACTCGCTCCCTGATGAGCATCTCTTCTCCATCTCTTTCGCTTGGACTCCTTGGTACGCCGACATCGCATACTATCTGACATGTGCCATCATCCCCCACAACGTGAGCTATCAGCAGAAGAAGAAATTCTTCCACGAGGTCCGTAAATTTTATTGGGACGACCCTCATCTGTACAAGACCTATAATGATGGGCTGATACGAAGGTGCATTCCTAAGACTGCGACGACCTCCATAATTTTCCATTGCCATGATCAGCAGTGTGGAGGACATGCGAGCACTTATAAGACGACGGCGAAAATCCTCCAGAGTGGATTCTATTGGCCGACCCTCTTTAAGGACACCCACGCTTATGTCCAGGCTTGCGACAAATGCCAAAGGACTGGAAACATCTCCAAGAGGAATGAGATGCCTCAGCACTACATTTTAGAGGTCGAGATCTTTGATGTGTGGGGAGTCGACTTCATGTGACCGTTCCCCTTGTCCTCTGGAAATCAGTATATCTTGGTAGCCATGGACTACGTGTCAAACTGGGTAGAAGCGATAGCCAGTCCTACTAATGATTCCCGGGTGGTCGCCAAGTTTTTTAAAAATAATATCATCCCGCGGTTCGGCGTGCCTCAAGTTTTAATCAGTGACGGATGAAGCCACTTTATAGAGAAGAAATTCGAAGCTCTCTTGAAGAAGTACGTGGTACAGCACCGAATCGGACGTGCCTATCACCCGCAGACTAGCGGCCAAGTGGAAGTTTCTAACAGGGAGATCAAGAGCATACTGGAGAAGACGGTAGCCAACTCTAGGAAGGATTGGTCATCAAAACTTTCTGACGTGCTCTGGGCTTACAGGACGGCATTCAAGACTCCGATCGGCACAACTCCCTACAGGCTTGTCTACGGGAAGGCATGCCATCTACCCGTGGAATTGGAACACAAGGCATTTTAGGCAATCAAGAACCTAAATTTTGGCACCAAGGAGGTTAGAGGACACCGAAAGCTACAACTTAACGAGCTCGATGAGATCCGGCTCAATGCTTATGAAAATGCCCAGATCTACAAGGAGAAGTTGAAGCGGTGGCATGATAAGCGCATCCTGAAGAGGGAATTCAAGGAAGGAGACTTAGTTCTCCTATTCAACTCGAGGCAGAAGCTTTTTCCTGGAAAGATCAAGTCGAGGTGGTCCGGAACCTTTCGTGTCACCATGGTCTTCCCGCACGGAGCTATTGAGATAATGGGAAGAGATGAGCCGTTCAAAGTCAACGGGCAGTGCCTAAAACATTATGCGGTAGAAGAACCAGCATTCTCTCCGGTTGGAGTCTCAACGACTGATGACTCGTCTTCGAACCCTCCGGATCCTAATTGACCACCAAATGAGGCGTCGAGCAAATGTCGTTAAACAACAGCGCTTCATAGGAGGTAACCCATGTTCTAAACTTTCACCTTTATTTTAAGCTTATTTTTTCTTATTTTTTGTTGAATAAATTCAGCCACGGGAACTTCCGTCGAGAGACTTAGGACATTTTTGGACTTTTGCAGGAAACAAGCCTCCAACCGATCGGTTGATCACTCAACCGATCGGGTGGAACGTATCAGAAAGTGGCATATATCTGTTCATCAGCGAACCGGTCGGGTGGAGCAAACCAAGACCGGGTGGCAGACTGTATGATAAGAGCAGAAGTCTCGGGAAATTTGGGGATTAAATCAACCGATCGGTTGATAGAAGCAGCGGTCGTGTGGTCGTCCGGGTGAAAAGCACAGTGATCTCGGGAAAATTTGGGAAGCGGTCAATCGATTGGGTGAAAACGCACCCGATCGGTTCACCTGTAGCTGTTGATCGATAGGAAATTTTCGAAACTTACCCAACCGATCGGGTGAACCCTCACCCGATCGGTTTGCTTTCGCCCCTATATATACTCCCCCTCACCCGACTTCGTTCACCTGGCGCCCAAATTTCCGTTCGCGCGTTCTCCCTCTCTCCATCTCCCAAATCGATCTCCTCCATCTACCCCTCTACCCCTAAATCCTCATCCTCACTCATTCCATACTCCCCCACCATCAACACCCTTCCCATCAACAACATTCACTCGCCAAACGTCCAAACCCTAACCCTAGCCCCCAAATTTTCGAAAATTTCAATTCTTGTCAGATCAGCGAGCGGCGGCTTCCCAAATCGCTTCCTCATACCGCGTGGGGTCTTTCGGGTGCTTGATATTACAACATTGATGGGTAACCTCTTTCCACTCTTCACATTTCTTTCATTATATGCAATGTCTTGAATTTGTGTTTACACACTTCATCTGCTTCATCATCTTCATAGACACCATATCCCACTTTATCATTCTTCCCCCACGCCGTCACCATGTCTTGGAAGGGAAAGGAGATTGCCTCATCGTTACGCAGCATCCCCTATACGGCCCTTTTTCCCCTTCTTTCCTTGGCATCAACCCTTCTTCTAAAGAGCAATCCGATTGTTTGCAAGCCCTTCTTCATCGCCCGATGTGACCTACTCTTTTCGTCGATTCCCCCACTCTCGAATCTCTTGGACTCTTTTGGGGCGTCAGCGCACTTTTTCGCTTCATAGGTTACGATTTCCTTCTGCGGACCCACGCCCATACACACATGAATCTCACACTTGAGTTCCTCAGCTCTCTCGAGGTGTCCGATTTTAGTTTCACCTTCCGCGCCTTCAATTGCAATTTTACCATGAGTTTCAACGAGCTTAACAATATTCTGAATTTCCATTACCCCGATCGTCATGTTGAATGCTCAACTCATGATCGGTCTGACATCTTTTCTTACTTCCGGGCTGATGGTGTTTGGCAACGATTCACACGATATACCACCTTTCCTTTGGTAGCTCTTGCATCCTACATCATACACCCATGCTACTGCTTCGCCCATTGCTTCCTTGCCAACACCATTTTCGCCCGCGTGGATGTTTCCACGGTGTCTAGGGATGAGCTCTTCTTTCTTTATGCCATGTCCCACGATCGGATTCATGGACATATCCCTATTCCCATAAACACCGCTCATTGGATCATCCACGAGATCTTATCTGTCAGCCGCGCAACTTCTGGTTCTATCTGCTGTGGTGGGATGATTACTCTTATCGTCAGTTGTGTTTTGAGGATGCCGCCCCACCTCCCTATTGTACCGGGGCATAGCCGAATCGATCGTGACTATTTGATCGATATTGGCATGCTCACTCCTTTTGGTGAGGAGCGTGCAGTCTACCTCTATAGTCCTGCCTGCACTGCTTTTGCCATCCTCCCACCCTCATCTCCTGAGAGACTCCCCATTCGCATTTCACATCTACCATGGGAGTTATACCCGGATCCTTGGTATGCCACTCTCGTACATTTTCCACCCTTGGATCCTCCCGATTGGCACCCGTATGTCGGTTCACCTGGTGCGATCATTATCCACCATGATCCACCAATAAATTTCCACCATGATCCACCGATGATCCAGCCCATTTCCCCTCCTACTCCTGTCGGCACACCCTCTCTTTCATCCTCCAAAGATTCCTTCTTCCACTATTCACCACCATCCTCACCATCTCCTTACCATTCTACCGACAGCGACTCCGATTGACTTCTCCCTCGCATATTTCTGCATCGTCATGTTTATATCTTATCGCTAGCATTGTCATGTCTAGCTTGGGGGAAGTCATTTTTTCTGTATGTTGTCGTGTGATGTTTTCATGTGTGCTTGTTTATATATGTCGTGTGGTGTGATTTTCTCTCTTTTATTTTCTGTTTATATGTCGTGTGGTGTGATTTTCTTTATTTTTCAGTTTTGTATGTGTGTTTTTCTTGTTTTTCATTTCTTTTTGTGTCGGTGCGTATTCCCCCCCATTTTCATTGCCCTCCCGTATTTATTTCTATTGCATTAAGGGCAATGCAAGTTTCAGCTTGGGGGGTCGCACTTCGTGCGTCATTTGTGTCTTTTTCTTCGTTTTTGGAGTCGTTTGCATCGTGTTTTTCTTTTTCTTTTCTTCTTTTTATCTCTATCTCCTAGAGATGATCCCATATGATGAATTTCCACAGAATCACACACACACCTAGCACGGCTTCGATAATCACATTCACTAACCCTAGGAAGCCGAGTCCTCTTGCATTTTATGCATCGTGGGTCCACTTTGTTTTTATGTGAGTCATGTGTCGTGACTAACTTATAGTGTGCTTCTACTTTGTGATTTTGATTTATATACATGTCCTAGGAATGACCCCTAGATTATCATGCTTCGATTTGAATATGCGGTATTTACCTCTCCTGTCTGCTTCTATATGCATGAATATACATATATCGTATGCTTCAATTCGCATGTGTCGGGATTCCACAATTAGGACTAGGATAACCCATTTAGCATATGCTCTGATTAGCGAAAAAATCTCCTTTGCCCAAGTGTTTAGAATCCGATTTCTTATTTATTTTACTTGGTGCAAATCCACTCGTCGTGTACCGTTCTCCCACTTGGGAGAGTACACACATGTATATACCCCAAAGCCCAAAAATCCAAAAAAAAGAGAAAAGAAAACCCAAAAAGAAAAGAAAAGAGAAAAGAAAGAAAAAAATATGTATAGCCAAAAATCCAAAAAAAAATACATATATCCAAAACCCAAAAAAAATTCCAGTGTGAATATTTTCCTACCTACCGAGAATAAAGGGAAGGCGAGAGTTTGCACCGAGTGTTCTACTCCACATCATCTCAACCCCCATCGTTTTCGAAAACACTTGGAATAGGGACATTCTGGCTATTATCTAGGCGATAGTGTGGTGATTTCCTAGTCCCTAGCTGTGGAGCCCCTGACACATGATACGTTTTGATTCTTACTTTCTTCTCATGCATGCTTGAGCTATATATTCGCCGCTTATTTCAAATCGAATCGATATTTGAGTCTTTCCTTGGATTTGTGTATATGGAGCTTATTGCACAATGTAGATAGTGACACCGTCTGCTAGCACACGACCACACTCACTCGTGCTTCACCGCGTGGGCCCATGATACTTGTCTGGACTCGTATTCCTTGGTTTAGTGTTGTGATTTGTCGCTTGCTTGCTTGGTGTGGCGTTTTTGATTTTGTTGGCCCTGACGGGCGATTTAGGATTTCGATTTCTCTTTTTCTCTCTTTCTCTCAATTTTCTCCCTCCGAGCTCATACTCTCACTCGTCTTCCTCGAGGACGAGGAAGGGTTCAGCTTGGGGGATTTTGACGTGTGTGTTTATTTTATATATTCACGCACGTCTTCTTTGTGTTTTTCCGTTATTTTCCACCGTCCCGTATCCATTTTCTCGTGTTTTCTAGTTTTCTTTCACTTTTCCATGTTTTTGTGTGTTAACAGGAGTTTACCAGCGTAGGGGACATATAACGAAGATACCATGAGTCCCCAGAGGAACGGGAGGAGTCACGCGTGATCCAGGGGGTCAAACGACCAAGATTGCCACTTTTCAGCCCCCACCCGATCGGTTGGACACAGCCAACCGATCGGGTGATGCACGCGTGTTCGACCCAGACTGAAGCTGAAGTGAAGTGCAGCATCAACCGACCGGTTCGCCGACCGGTTCATCCCAACAGAGTTCTCGGAAATTTGGAGCTGAATTCCAACCGATCAGGTGACATTCACCTGATCGGTTCATCTGTAGCGAATTTTCCAAACGACGACCCGGAGAGCTCACCCGACGGCTTGCTGACCGTGCCAAGTCAACAGAAGTCTCTGTTCTTTTGGGCGATAATTCCAACCGATCAGTTGATTACTCAACCGATCGGTTCACCTGATGACCGCAAGATCCAAACGACGAGCTGCTTGCGCCAACCGACCGGGTCAAGCGAGCGGGTGAAGTTTCTGGAGCCCGCAGCCGAAGCATCAAGCAGGTCACCGGATCGGTTGATACTTCAACCGATCAGGTGATGTCGTTTTCTATATATAGTTGTCCTAGGTTTTCAGACACGGGGGCTGTGTATTTTTCTGTCTTTTCTCTATTTATGACGGCTGGAATTTTATTTTTATCTGTAAGTTTTCTGATCTTTATGAAACTTTAATATAGTATTAATAGCATTGCTACTACTTCATTTCAATTGCCTGATTATTATTCCTATGGTTGATTTGCGTTTAGATCGCTTTTTAGCTATAATGTGTGAGTAGTTCCCTAATCTGGGATTTTGGTGGAAACCCCTTCGTGGGTTCTCCTTAATGCGTCCATAGGACTAGGAAATCGATAGGGAATAGGAATTTATTGATTACGCGGGGTGTTTTATTGTCATCGGCGGGAAAAAGACCGCCTTTGACCGTTGGGCCAAGGGGGAATAAACTTGGCGGTTGACTCCTTAGCCATAGCTCACGCCCTTAGCGTGGGCATCGAATCCTAGCACGTGGGAATGACATGATGAGATGTTGGGAGTTATCATTACGAGCTTAGTGCTCCCGGAGTCGGTCAGTGTTAATGGACATGGGAATGCCCACCGATCGAACCCAGGTAGTCCGGCGTATCATCCTGGCACCGACCAGAATATCGGGCCCATGGGATGCTGGTATCACTCTTAGAGGCAACGTCTCACCACTAAACCCTAATTCCGATCGTATTCCTATCTGCCGATCGTGATAGTGAGAACACATGATAGGGTGGAAACCGAAGTCCTAGGTTTCCTTTTATATTGTTTAACCTCGTATCTACATTTTGTGACAACCCATCTATCGATTCGGGCTAGCTCACCCATAGGGTGAACCGGTTCCTATCTGACACAAGCACAACCACGCCTCTCTGTGTTCGACCCCCAAGCCATACTACAACATCGTGCGCTTGCGGTATAAATATTTAAATCTGGTATCCCCAATCATATTGCACACTTGCATGCTCACATCTAGGGGACGTCAAGTTTTATGGCGCCGTTGCCGGGGAGGTAACGTGCTTGTTATTTTAGGACCTTTTGAACCCTTGAGTCTAGCTCATACCCCTATCTCGTGATTGAATGATAGATCGAATGGTCAGCCTACTGGAGGAGTTTTGTTGGGGGATTCGCCCCCTACCGTTGCTGGCAGATTGAATGATCGATCGATCGATCGAATGGTCAGCCTACCGTTGCCGGCAGATTGAATGATCGGCTTGTTGGGGGATTCGCCCCCTACCTTATGGTGGACCAAAAAGTTTGATTGGTCCTGCCAGGGGAGTCGCTCCCAGACTTACGACCGATTGAATGGTCGGCCTACTGGAGGAGTTTTCCCCACCCTTATGGCCGACCAAATAGTCGGTTTGCAACTGGAGGTGTTAGATCCATCGGGCGGTCGTCAAGTTTTGAAGGACAAAAGGTTATGCACGAGAACTCTCGTTCATGTTTGACATTAGGAAAAAGGGAAGGTACATTTTTGATTTTGAAGACATAAAGCAGGTAAGATAAAGGTGGGAAAGCATCACTTGCCCGGTTGGAGGGAGAAGAAGAGGTTGCCTCACTCATCACCCCTGTCCCTACGGTTGGCTCCTTACTCGATTATGCGCAGGGGGGTCTGGACGACGGTCGCCTTTTTTTCCCTTATCGCCTTCCCTAGACGTGCCTTCTCCAGGGCCTGCTTTCGGATCGTCGACAAAGTTCTTCAGGTATCCTGGCTGATCAGCTGGTCAATATCTTTCTTTAGATACCAGTAATCGTCGGTGTCATGGTTGTTTTCCTTGTGATACTTGCAGTATTTTTCTTCGTCTCTTTGGTCGCCCTTCATACTTGGGGGCGGCTTGTTGATGCGGCCTTCCTTTTGGCCCGTGTTAAGACGAAGTCCCGGGCTGCGTTCAGTTTGGCAGGTGCTGCTTCACCTTTATGTGGGCTCCCCCTGGGGTTCTTCTCCTGTTTGGGGTCCTCCAGCATGCAGCATGTGCCTTCGTTGCACTGGTCATCCCGGATATGCACCCAGAAACAATGTAGTTTTATCGCAAGCGTACGGTTAAGTGGTGAGCGGGTATCGAATCACGAGGAGGAACTATTGGTATCTATATAGATTACTAGGCTATTATGAAATGGTGGCGAAGAAATATTTGTGTCACAATCGTTCAAAGTATTGGTTGCAAATTCAATTTATAAGAATGTCTAAGGCTCGGGAATCCCCACTATAGATTTCAAGCAATCAATGTGAAACACGAATTTCTATATTACTACTCTTGATTTAGGGTGAACTTGTCGCAACTAAATTAGGAACCAACGCACGCTCTCGCGCTACACAAGTCTATAGCAATCTAAACTAGAGCCTCGCTCTCGTGCAAGCCTAGTTCAAGCTACCAGCATTAAGATCGACAATAATATTCCATTCCAACTCAAGCTCACTCTCGCGCAACTTAAGTTCGAATCTAGATCATGATAGTCCGTATCCGTTTTACCGTCGTACAAACGAATATAATTATAGAAATATAATAAAGATGCTAGCTTTGGTCACTCTCGCACACCAATTCTAGGAAATCTCGATTATAGATCTAAATCGAATATCTCGGGCTTCTCTTAAATCAAGATCCTCTCTCGAGCTCTCAAGATCCAATAGAAATCCATAGTTATCCATAGTAAATCAATCACAATCTAACCATTAACAAGTTTAGCGACAAAGCAATTCAATAGATATCACAAATCATACTTTAGATCCAAAGGGTTCATCCTTTTGCCCTAGAGCAAAGAGACTACTCACAATTCATCATAGAAATCACAATAGAAACAAGATGTGCAATAGAATTCATCACAAAACTGAGATTTAGATAGAAATATATCATAAGAATATCAACTTGCAAGAGTTTATACAAATCAATTTTGGAATACAAGCTTCAAGAACAAGAAATTTAGATCCTTCTCTCCAATGCTTTCACCAGAAGATAACTTGAACTCAAATTAAAACAAAGAAAATTATTCTAAAGAGTCTCTCCTTAGGCTGCCAACAAAACTGGGTATTTATAGCCGCCCAAAAAAATACAGAAAATCCTGACAGAGTTGCCCCTGAACATCTGCAAACCCTAGTTTTCGAAAACTGGCCGACGACGCACTCGGCCGAGTGAACTGCTCACTCGATCGAGTGAGAAATCTATAGAGAATACGAATTTTCAGTGTTCTGGAGGTTCAGAGCACTCGTCTGAGTAGTCTGCTCACTCGGTTGAGTGAGATTCATACTTAGTAGAGTAGGACCTACTGCAGATCCTATCTAAAAACAGAGAAGTGTCGAAGGATTTCTTCACATTTTTTATCTCCACTCGGTCGAGTGGGATTCTCACTCGGTCGAGTGGAAATTCTCACTCGGCTGAGTACATTCTGGCTCTTCTTCAGGCTGGATTGGGCGTGTCAGCTTCACTCAGTCGAGTGGGCTGCTTCACTCGGTCGAGTGGGCTGCTTCACTCGGTCGAGTGGGCTGCTTCACTCGGCCGAGTAGCCTGTTTTAGTACACTTCTCTCATTCTTCTCGCTTCCTCGTGGTTTATTTCTCCTTCCTTCTTCTTCTACTCATCCTCCAGTACCGTTAGCTCTCTGATATCATCATCAATGACGCTTCGGCATGCGTGTAAGCACTCGTGGCTCCAAATTTCTCCCAGTTGCTCCATATTTCCTGAAATCAGACGAAATAAAGAAATAATGAAATATTTCGTAAAAACGTCGTATAATCATTAAAATCGCGATATGAGCAATCGTTATAGGATGGAAAATGCAGAAATAATGTGTAAAATATGAGCCTGTCAAAATCCCCCAAGCTTACCTCTTACTCGTCCTCGAGGAAGATATGTAAAAAGTGAACTTGGCGAATAAAATAAATAAAAATCAAATAGTTGATAAAGAAGATGAAGAAGGGAAGTGCTAGATCATTCTCTCAGAACTCGGGTTTGCTTACTCAAGTAGCACGAGCAATGAAAAAAAACATCACTAAAGCTCTTATTTTGATATCATTTCATATGAGTACACTTGATAGAAAAACTAAGAGCAACGTGAATCATATGAAATATGAAATCATTTTAGAATCAAACATCGTCTAAGGTATAGAAAATGATTTACATAATTATAGAGAACACACTTTTCAATTTACTGCTTCTATTTGGAGGATAAGAGATATCACACAATTCAAATCAATAAGAATAGGAAGAGATGGTTTTCATGAATTTCATGCCGATTTTTCAATTCATAGATGTCGTTATACTCTAAGTCATCTCCCTAAGTATCAGAAATTACCTAGCTTAGGTCGTCATGCACATATTAGTAGTCACTCTCTAACACATTATTGGATCTCCTCCCCCAAGCTTGTCTATAAGCGTGGTGGCATCAAATATGAACTTTTTCCCATATTTTTGTAGCTTCATATATAAAAAGGAAAACAAGAAAGAAGTAAAGAAGGGGATTGTGTATATATAATGAAACTTTTCTTCTTCTTCTTCTTTTCTTTTGTTTCTCTCCTTTTTTCTCTTTTTTTGTTTTTATACACAAGAACAATCCTAAAGAAATATGCAAAGATATAAATTTTTCTTTTCTTTTGAGTTTTTGGGATCATGTAGCTTATTTCTTTTTAGTAGGGGGAAGATGCAATAATAAGATTCACTTAAGGGGAGATTCACCAATGATTATATGTATAAACATATTTTTCAAGATATGTGGAGAAAGAACATATGATAACGCTCGATTCACTCTTTTTGTATGTGCACGACAACTTCAGCAGGGTAATGTCATTACTCAGTTTGATTTCTAAAAGCAAAACTAATCTATTCATATCAAATGACAATCAATTCATTCAACCTGGAAGTTAAATACACATTTCATGCAATAAGAAGTGATATTAGATATAATGCAGTACTCCAAGTAATAGGCAGTCAATGCATGAATCTTGGTGCGTTTTCTATAAAAAGTATACAATAATGTAATTCTCAGACGAGTCAACGCTAAAATTCATTCATGGACAAATAATAAACATGTTGGAAGTTCTTTTTCTCAAGTGCACGGCAAATATATCGCAGATGATATCAGAAATAAAAAACAATAGCATGACAAGAGATACGTGCATAAGAGTAAAGCGAAATCCAAGCTATATTCATCATAGGAAATTCATCTCTAGCAAAGAAAGTAAAAGAAGTAAGGATAACTTAAAATCTAACTATACACATGCAAGCACTCCATAAAATGAAGAAAACATGATGCATGGTAAAAAAAATGAAAAAGTGCATGAAAATAAGTGGAAAATGAAGAAAAGTAAAAAATAAAGATAAAAGTAAGGAAGATGAAAAGGTGTGTGGGTACACTCACTCCCTCAAGCTAAACATAACATTGTCCTCAATGTGTGAAGTGTGGCACTAGGACATATTAGATAGGAGTGGGTTGGTGTGGATGCAATATGATGCAAAATAAAGGAAAATAAAGAAAATAAAATATGATATGATGGTATATGCAAAGGATATATGCTAGGCGAGCATGCAAAATGATATGTGGATGGATGCAAGATGGTGGCCCAAAAATACATACTCTCCCCCAAGCTGAAATATACAGTGCTATGCAAAAAAGGTGAAGACAGATGGGCAAACAAAATAGTGGGGTGAGGTGTGAAGCAAAAATATGACAGGCATCAAGAAGTCGTGCCAAGCTGGTGCATCGCCATTACCTCCCTGCTATGGGGGCGATGGTGGCGGAGGTGCTGACTGCCGAGGAGCTGACTGCTGCTGCTGCAGGCGGTGAAGAATCTGGTTCAGCGTGAGCTGAATACCAGGAATCATGGCAATATGGGACTGCTGAGCAATGACGGCCACCGTGAGAGCCCTAAGGTCAACTCTAAGTCCTAACACTGCAAACTTGATGTGTCCATATTTTCTATCTTTTAATAGCATCATTCCATTGCATTTCATGTCATATCCGCATCCAAATCCCGCATTTTCTTACGATACTGCAATTCTAACGCCATATTCGAGTTTCATAGAGTTTTGTGAATTTTCAGGGATTTTGGAGCGATTCGGGACCACTTTTGGATATGGACACATCCAACATGCCCGTGAGTCCGTTGGCGAGGCTCTACAGGAGTTCACCGAGGTTCGAAAGCTTATAGGAGGAGTGAAGGAGAATCTGGCAAGAGAGAGGAGTTGTTTTGAATTTTTCCCAAGCGACTCGACCGAGCAACATAAGCTGCTCGGTCGAGCTGATACACAAAGCCCAGCAGAACGCGCATCCGACTCGACTGAGCAGAGTGGCGACTCACCCCGAATCGACATATTTTTGAGTTCCAGCTCACCAACTTCCCACTCGACCGAGTAGTACCTACTCGACCGAGCAAAGCATACTTGGGCCGAGTAGGTAGAGCGACACTTTGGAAGGAGATCCGATCTACTGACAGCTCGGTCGAGTAAACGGGCTGCTCGACCGAGTAACCCAGACCCCTTCGCCCAAGCCAAGAGAAGTTAATGCGCCTGCTCGACCGAGCATGCGTTTACTCGACCGAGTCATTGACTCGGTCGATGACATGCGGGCCCAGCCTCCAGAATTTCAGGTTATTTTTTGTGGGGCCCCAGACGGATGTACAGGAGGCAATTTTGGAGACTGAAGGGAGAGCTTTTATTATGTTTTTTGAATTGAGCTTAGGAGAGGGGATCGAAAACTATTGTAGATCTAGATCTAGGTTTTGAGAATTGAGTTGTTTTTGGAGAAAGATTAAGTTTTTATTATTTCTTTTGTCTTGGACTCTGCGGGAATTCTTTGATCTCTATTGGCTATTGCTCTTTCTCATTCGCGGTACGTAAGATCTTAATCCCTCGCTTGATTTTATTGCTATGATGTTTTCTACGGTAGAAACTATGTTTTTATTTGTCGTAATCGCTATGTGTGAGTAGTTTTCCTTAGGGTTGATGGGTTAGCCCTAAGACTCTAGGAAAAAGATGTATATCTGGATCTCTAGGTTGTATTGGGAATAAGGGAGATTATTTCGGTCGATCCATCCAAATCCCTGGGAGAACTCGTACTGAGATCATGCCCACGGTCGGTGAATTGATGAGCTTAAGGAGTATCTTTGGGATTTAAATCGGGAATTAGTGGATCAAACCAAGGCTCGTGACCATGTCCGGATCTTGCCTTGATGGGATCCATCGACGAACTATACCACTACATTGACGGCTACCGCCATTGCGTCAATGAGAGCCACCGAAATACCTCGAAATTCTAACCCACGAGAGTGGTATGAGTTGAGAGATCAACCCCTTAAATCAAATGCAACGTAAAGATTCCATTCTAACATCAACCTCCGACGGTCTTAGCAGTGATCCCTAAGGCCCTAGCTTCTTTCATTATTGAACCAACAACACCATCCCAAACCGACTGCTAACTCATTCTGAGATTTAAAGATAATCTGAGACCCCAATACCCTGTCACTATGCCTGTGGGATTCGACAATCTTATATACTATAATTTGACACCGTCCGCTTGCGGATAGAGCCCAGAAGTCAAGACCTAGGAACTTTATTGCGCCCGGCGACTGTGACACCGCTTGATGGATCTTAGGTGTGAGTTCAGGGTGCGTCAAGTTTTTGGCACCGTTGCCGAGGACGGTTACGGTGTATCTCAGTTTATTTTTATTTTGAAGAGTTTGCTAGCAACTCTCACCATTGTAATTTTAGCCTGTATGGATCAATACACTAGAGGGGGGGGGGAATAGTGTATATAATAAAATTGTTGCAAATAAAACATTACTAATATTTACAAAGATGGAACAGAAATAAAATGACAAGTGCTGAAAATTAAATCAATCGCAAACACAGAGATTATCCTGGTTCGGATCCTTGTGATCCTACTCCAGTCCTCTACCCCGTAGAGATTTTCAATCCACTATAATCACTTGCCCCGCAAGCACGAACTTACAAAAATGGCGACGCTCCCCGTGTCCCAAACTTTGTACAATCTCTAAACAGAGATTCAAACCTGTTAAATAAGAAATAGAAAAACACCTATAGCCTTGTTATAAATTTCAGAGAATGAATTCAAGGATGGTGTTTAGAAGATGAACTTCAAGATGTAAAAGATATATAATGAAGAGCAACACTTGAAGTTCTCTGGTTCATAAAAGAAGAGAGAGATCTATTGATGTCTTCTTGCAATTATGAACACAAACAACTTTCCAAAATGATGTTGAAAATCCAAGTTCTTCCGTTCTTAAACGAAGAAGAAAATCTAATGATTTCTTCTTACAAATAAGAAAAGAACAACTAATGGCTGAATTGCTTAAGAAACTTAATGACTTGCTTTCAACAAAATCAGAATTTTAGAGAAGGAAAGTGTGTGTAAAATGAGAGGGGGTACCCATCCTTTTATAGGTTTTAGAAACTGTTGTGAACGGATCTAAAAGAGACATTGCACAACGTTCAGAAACTGAAAGGAACGTTGGAGAACGGTCAGAAACTGTTCTGGAAAATTTCAGTCCCAAAAGCATTTTGGCAGGCTAGGAAAATTCGTAGCCTGCTAATTTTAAAACGGTAACAAACGGTCACAAAATTTTGGTGACGTGGACTAGACAACGGATAGATTCTTGTCTGAAAGTATCAAGTCAAAATATGGTTGTTTTGGTAGGCTAGGAAAAATCCTAGTAGGCTAATTCTGAAAAATAGGAATTTTGACTTAGAATCAAATGAGTTAGGAGATAATGTAGATTTGAGCTTAGGGATAGAAGATATGTTATAACCAAGGCCCTGAAGCTATCTAAAAAGTAAAAATTACATCATTCCGTAGATACGTGTTTCACACGTAATTTTGAGTAGCAATACTGTTTTTGCAGAATCTCCTTGTACTCTGATTATATGCGTGATGTAAATGAATTTGTGTTGTAGCTATACATCTTCATAGATAGAGTTAGTAACATGAAATATATTGATTTGTCACATCAAAACCTTATGGAAGAGAGAATGGAAAACACCAAGTTCCAACAACCATTCCTTATCTTTCCACCCTTTTCATTCTTTTTAATTATTACCTTGCTACTCATGGTATTTTTCTGAGTTGTCTTGTGCATGATCACTCGGTTTGGGGATTTTGATAAAGAATTGCTATTCAATCCTTAAATCGAGAAAACAACAGGAGCTCTCAGGGCCTCGAATATGAGTCAGACACTCTCTGATCAAATGGCAGAAAATACCACCACTCCACCTCGCACCGGTCCATCTGGGACCACATGAAACCGAGCTACGAAAACAATTCCTCCATTTTGAGACCGCAACCGGTGGAAGTGAGCTTCGAGTTAAAGACCGGGCTTATAAATCTGATGCAGCAGGATCCCTTCCATGGGAATCCGCACGAGAACCCAAACCATCATATCGACACTTTTCTGGCGAAGTGCGATACATTTAAAGCCAAAGATGTGAGTGACGATGCCATTAAGCTAAGGCTCTTTCCCCTCACCTTGAGGGATAAAGCTTCATATTGGCTACGAGCCCACCCGTCCAATCACTTCACAACGTGGGAGCAACTGGTGCTCGCCTTCGTAGACAAATTTTACCCGCTCTCCAAGACGGTGCGGATCAGAGGAGCTATCTCTAATTTTAAGCAGCTTCTACAAGAATCTCTCTACAAGGCATGGGAAAGGTTCAAAGACCTTCAAAATCAGTGTCCTCATCATGGAATCCAGTCCTGGGATCTGGTACAAAGCTTCTACAACAGGCTGCAACCCAGCACGAAGATGATAATTGATGCCGCCACACAAGGTACTGACAAATCGCCTGATGAAGCCATCGATCTACTTGAGCATATGGCGGCGAATAACCAACAGTGGAGCGAGGAGCGCACCATTGTCACCAGGACCCCTGAGGTAAAAGCTGTTAGTCACCTTGATTCTCACATTGAGACTTTGTGTAAATAGGTGGCTAGGATCGAGCAGCGGTTGGACTCTATCCCAACAACTACCAGTACCCCAGCTTATCATCCTTCGGAGGAATATGGAGAGCAAAGTTACGTTTCCAATGAGGGACATTATGACGGAGCCGAATCATCTGAGTCGGTACAGTATGTCCAAGGGGATGGGCGAAATCAGTGGCAACATCCAGCCGCAAGGAATCACCCCGGATTGTCTTACGAGAACCCAAGTGGAGGGCTGCAACCTCCACAGTTTCAGAGGCCACCGCCCCCTCAACAATAACAACAAGAACAGCCACCACATCAACAACAGAGTGAATTTAGGCCAGCTGGGCCGTATAGACCACCAGGCTACCAATTTAATCACCCACCCCAGCAGGGCTATGCACCAACGCCGTCGCATTCCAATCTGGTGACCACCTTAGAGACGTTCATGAGCGGACAAGTCAGGTTCAACCAAGACGCGTCTACTCAATACAAGAACATAAACACGCCGCTTGATAAGCTGAGGGTCAGATGTCCCAATTACTTAAGAATCAAGGGAGGTTGCCTTCGCAACCGGAGCCGAATCCGAGGGCTCAAGCTAATGCCGTGGTCTCTGTTACCATGCGTGGATGAAGGACAACCGACGCTGTGATGGTGCCGGTCACAAACAAAGAACAAGTTACAATCGAGGATGCCACTATTGGTAGTGATGATGAAGAGGCTACAGATGAGCCTACCAGGAACAGTGAGAGGGCGGATTCGCCTTCCACCATACCCACCGTCACACCGGCACCAAGGGAAGATGCAACTAGTTCCGATAAGCCACACAAAGGATAAGGGAAGCCGACCCCCTCTGTCGTATCTACAGAGGCTAGCTTTAGCTAAAATCGAGAAGAAGGATTCAAAGTTCACGGAACTTCTGAAAGGCATCCAGCTCAACATCCCCTTTATGGATGCAATTACAGAAATTCCTATCTATGCGAAGTTTCTGAAGGACCTCATTACCGGGAAGCGGAAGCACAAGGAAATAAAGCTTATAGAGGAATCTACCTCCATCATAAAGAACCATCTCCTGAGGAAGCTACCGGATCCGGGAAGCTTCACAGTCTCATGTTCTATAGAAGGTACGCCTATCAACCGTGCTTTGATCGACTTGGGAACAAGCATCAGCTTGATGCCGCTCTCCATATTCGAAAGACTACAGACCGGAAGTGAATTGGATCCCACAAACATGTCCATACAGCTAGCAGATCACTCAATCACGTATCTGATAGGCATTGCCAGAGACATCATTTTGCAAATACCTCCCGGATTGTGTGTGCCGGTGGATTTTGTCATCATGAATATGCCGAAAGGAGGAACTTCCCAGCTCATACTTGGCTGTCCTTTCATGGCGACGGCCGACGTCCTGATTGATGTTCGTGAAGGGACCCTATCAATGAATGCGGGTAATATAGAGGCCCAATTCCGGTTGCAAAATTCTATGAGGGAGCATGTCCGAGAAGAAGGAGCTAGTTATCTGGAGCTCTTAGAAGATGATGCCATAGGGGAGTATACCGCTGAGGGGGTCATGAAGGACCCAATGAGAACAAGTGCTGATGACGATGGCGACCCCATCTACAACAAGGTGGTTGTCGCCTATCTTCATGTGCTTGATGAAGAGCCCACAGACAACTCTTTGCACCACAAGAAGCCGGAAGCCATCAGTCATGTAGCCGAGGAAAACCATGGAGAGGGAGCATGCCAAATACCGTCGCACGGTATCTCTGGCAAGTATGATGCACGCATCTCATACGCGCCAAATAACAATTGAAGAACTTGAGGGAATCAAGCTCATGACTCAAAACGAGTGCTTATCGGGAGGCAACCCGATCTTTTATATCTTAGATTATCTTTTTCAATTTTTGTTTTTGCTTTATCTATCCAAGAAAACCAAATACAAACGCTATCTATTTCACAAAAATGCGAAATTATAAAAGTATGATAGGTTCTTCCTTTCTACGGGTTGAATGTTAAGGGGAGCGCCCAAATCGATGTTTTGAATTAAAGGGAGCTAGAAGGAGAGCAGCTGATAGAAGAGCAAGCTAAGGGAAAAGAGTCACATGTGACTTGACCGAGCATCCACATACTCGGTCGAGTAGCGTAGGGAACTTGAAAAGCAAAGAAAAACATCGTTCTGTCTACACGGCCCGAGTAGCATCTACTCGGTCAAGTAGTCCCTTACTCAACCGAGTATCCATCTGCTTGATCAAGCTAAGGAAGGCATATGGAAATATTGGGAAAATGACGTTCTGCCTACACGGCCCGAGTAGCCTCTACTCGATCCGAGTAGACACCTACTCGACCGAGCAGCCACATGCTCGACCGAGAGAAGATGGGAAACAACGGCAACATGGTCTTTTGACTCGACCGAGTAGACCCTACTCGATCGAGTAGACCCTACTCGATCGAGTAGACGAGCGAGTGTTCTAAAACTCGTATTAATTTTTGTCTGACTC
Source organism: Scilla litardierei (assembly GCA_030789695.1). Taxonomy (NCBI): domain Eukaryota; kingdom Viridiplantae; phylum Streptophyta; class Magnoliopsida; order Asparagales; family Asparagaceae; genus Scilla; species Scilla litardierei. The sequence goes on from CM061142.1 coordinate 202,050,377, forward strand.
AACCGAGCAGTTACACTGCTCGATCGAGTCGCGTTACCCTAAAGCATGCAGGGCCCACTTCCGAACGAGTCGGGTTATTAAAACCCAACCCATCTTCCTTAAGCACTAAGACTTTTTCATTTTCCCAAATCATCTTGCCCGAGCACCCAGATCCCTCCCCTACTCGATCCACACAGCTGCGGCCGACCGACGACCGCCGTCGCCATCGACATCATCGTCCGGTCAGAATTCCTCTTTCTCTCTCTCCCTCTCTCCCTCTTTCGTTAAAACCCTACCCCCCTTTTTTTCCACCGATCCCCCTCGCCGCTCCAGCCCCCAAAATTGCCTAGGGCAACCCCATCTGCTCGACCGAGCACGAATGGTGCTCGACCGGGCAATTAGACACCATACTCCCCATCGAAACTACTCGACCGAGCACAATTAGTGCTCGGTCAAGTCATCGACCAACCCATCCGACCTACTCGACCGAGCACTACTGTTGCTCGGTCGAGGTTGTAAGGATCCTGTCTATGGGAAAAACACCAGAAGGGGGGGGGGTTGAATAGTGTTTATGCAATTTAAAAAGATAGATACACCAATTTAAATGCAATCCAACAATATAGTGTGGAATTGAAAATAAACCCAAAAATAAACACACGCAAATGCAGAGATGTTTCAAGGGTTCGGATTACCCAAGTCACTTCCCGACTTGTTCCCAGTAATCCTACATCCCTTCCACCCAGATACCTCCGGGCACTCAAGTTAGAACCCTAAGTTGAGGTTCCCTTAAAACCCACTTGTAGCAACCCTACAAGTGAAATCGAAGTACAATCGATTGTCCTTGACTCCCACAACTTGGGAGCAAGCAAACCGCTCTCACAACCCGAGAGCAAATGAAAATAACGAAAGTTATGAAATTATGAAAGCAACACTTACAATCACCAATGCCTTGAAGTAGAACTTGAAGGAGAAGTGTGTTGTGTGTTGAAGACTCTCTTGGAAGAGATGAGAAAGCCCTTTCTCTTGACTGCACCAAATGCCTAGATGATAACTCTTTGGTTCTAGGTTGGAGAGCAAGAGAGCAAAGATTGGAATTCTTAGGGCTTTGGATTTGAGAGCTTTAAAACTTGAGAATGAAAGCTTGAGAGATTTTGCAATAGCCTTGGTAAAATTAGTAACATCTCAATGGAACAGTAGAAGTACCTTATATAGGTTTCTCAAATCCATAAAACAGATTAGGCAAAAACCCTTCAGGAATCCGTGAGAAAATTCTCAACGGATAGAATCTGCGCTCGCGACAGTCGACTGTTAAGGAAACCACAGTCGATTGTTGCACAGTCAGCATGGGTAGGTGAGAAATCATAACGGTAACTAATCACGTGGACAGTCGACTGATAAAGCATAGACAATCGATTGTTGAACCAACCGGCGACTGTAAATCCTTCTATAGGCGACTGGCCAAAAGAAGGGTAAGTTGAGGAATTCTAAAAATCTTCTAAGAGAACAGGACAGACGACTGATGCGGATAAAACAGTCGACTGTTACTCAGAACATGCGACTGTAAATCCTTATACAGACGGCTGTCAAATACCCTGAGAATTTCCAGAGAGCTGAGTCAACAAATTGGCTCACAGACAGACGACTGTTGCAGCATAGACAGTCGACTGATCCATTGGACAGTCGACTGTATATTCAACATTAGTCGATTGGCCGTAAAAGTCAGATCAACAAAGTTTGGGCAAAAGATAGACAGGCGACTGATTTACAAACCACAGTCGACTGTCACTTGGACAGGCGCCTGTGAATCGTTCATCAGTTGCCTGTGCGAAATAACAGAGAGGCCCAAAACTAGATTGTAAAAGTTTGTGTATAACAGGCGACTGTAGAACAAAACACAGTCGACTGTTTTTGAGACAGGCGATTGTAAAACATTCAGCAGTCGACTGTTATATATAATACAAGCACAATCAAACTAGAAATGAATTGGAGTCTAAGGACAATTGATCTAATGATGTCCTAAGACTGAAATGATGATGTGTGTGAGTACTCCATCAAAGTTCTACTTCTAAGCTACATACTAGAAGAGATAAAAGAAATTTACATTCACGAACTCTCTCTTCTATCCAACGTCTGAACTTGAAGTCTTCATGGAGATTCAATCATCATCTACAATCATCCAATCCATTTCATCTGTCTTCAATGATCTTTGTGAGTCATCCATTGCAAGAAGATCTTCATAATTAGCTTAGGCAATGGATTACCTGTAAAATATGGGATTAGTCACAAGTATTTATGTTTGCTCATCATTAACACCAAGTAGGGAGAAGTCCAATACTCAACATTCTTCCCCTTTTGATGATGGCAAACAAACATAAACATAAAGATAAATAATTGTGCGTAAATAAAACTTACTCCCCCTACATAGATGCCAATCAAATTAGTCAACAAATATTATGGCATCTATATATCAATTGAAGCAAATGAGTAAGATATGAATGAATTCAATTCAAGAAATCTAGGAATTAAAATCCCTATTCATTGTAATCTTACTCCCCCTGAATCTAAGGCAACTTCAATCTTAGATTCAAAGTGTTAGAACATACTTAGCACATTCATTATGAATCTTGTATATTTATTTCTCTCCCCCTAAGCATTATCCAAAAAGGTGGGAGTAAATAACAACAATAATAATCGTGCTAAATACGAACTAACAACAAACAAGGAGTATAAAGATAGATAGAATCAAAAACTCATAAAAGCACATCATATACTTATGTGAATAGAGGAATTAAAATCCAATATCAACATTTTAGATATACAAAACAAAAATAGTTTCAAAAATGCATCACATCAGAGATAACATGAATAATCCAATATCAAATCCTATATTGTCTCAAAAACACATCAAAAAAGAATAAATCATTCATGGAGACAATGAGGCAACCATCACACAGATAAGATAATCAATTATACATGGTGTGACACATAAGATTAAACAGCAACATCATATATATATATATATATATATATATATATATATATATATATATATATATATATATATATATATATATATAGAGGGATCTTCAAATGCGAAAAAGAGGCTTTTCGCACCGTGCGAAAAGATTTTTATCTTTTTTTTGAAATTTTTTTTTTCAAAATTTTTTTTTTGATGTTTAATCCATACAATTATATACCCCAGGGAAAATAATGGGTGAACCCGTTGGGGATTAGAGCACCCATCCACCCATTACAAATTTAACGGTCTCAAAACGTGCGAATTTGATGAAATGCCTTGATCGAAGGCCAAATGACATTATTTCTCAACCATTATTTTTTGAGGGGGGTATAACAACATATAATGAGGGTGGAAAAAAGAATTTTTGAAAAAAAAAATTTTAAAAAAAAACTAAAAACATTTTCGCACGGTGCGAAATGTTCTCATTTGAAAATTTTCCTATATATATATATATATATATATATATATATATATATATATATATATATATATATATATATATAGAGGGTAAAGTGTTCCTAGGGTGACTCCTTAAATTAAATCTAAGGAGTCGCCCCCATTTTCTCCCATCTCCCACAATTGTTTTTGAAATTTTTTTTCATAGCATTGTTGGTCACATCATGGATGATCAACATACCAAAAATCAAGTCATTCCAATACTTTAAAAGCCCCCATCTATCCCTTGCAACTTCAACGGTCTGAAAACGTGCTTAAAAACACATAAAGTTGCAATGGGTAGATGGGGGTTCTAAAAGTATTGGAATGACTTGGTTTTTGGTATGTTGATCATCCATGAGATGAACAACAATCTCAAGAAAAAAATTTCAAAAAAATTGTGGGAGATGGGAGAAAATGGGGGCGACTCCTTAGATTTAATCTAAGGAGTCACCCTAGGAACACTTTACCCATATATATATATATATATATATATATATATATATATATATATATATCAAAAGATGAGTACATGGCATATGGACATCAACATGTCCAATAAAAATACATACATCATGATCCAAAAAAATGCATCATGATACCATCATACATCATCATACAAAATATCCAAACATCATACACATAACTCCATCACACACCACTCAAAAACACAAACTGAAAACTATGAGTGAGTGTCGCCAGGTCCAACAGAGGAAGAAGGAGGCTCTGTGAAAGCAGGGGTATCCTCTGGAGGAGGGTCAGCAGCAATAACAGCAGCAACATCAGCATCATCCTGAGTAGAGGCTCCACCAAGATGCACAACGACATCAGTGACGATGGGCTGAGGAGGCTCACTGGGCAGAGGAGGAATGAAACGTCTCAGATGCTCAGGGAAGGGTATTCCCTGATGCTGGAATGATAAGAAAGCTAACTCATAAAGACCAGACACCATCTCAAGAAGGGTGTCAAAAACGGGAGGAGCAGATGTAGATGGCTGGTCAGCTGGTGGAACGGTGGAGGAGGACGGGGCTGATGCTTCTGTGAAGTCGAAATCCTCTTCGGCTCTGCAGTCTGCATCAAGGAGAAGAGCAAAAGGCATGGGCTCGTAACGAGACAAATCGACGCCAAAATGTTGAAAGACAAGAGTCAAAAGACCACCATAAGGAATGTGAGCGGAGGAAGAAGTACACACGACCTTGTCCATCCGATCAATGAGGACACCGGCCCAGTTCACGGACATCCCAGAGTAAATCACATACATACACCTCAGAATATCCTGGGAAGGCCGGTCAGATGATCCATACTTCGGCAGGATTTTGGACTTCACCACTAGGTGAACTGTCCAACCTCTAGCCAAAAACATAGACGACCTAATACCAGAATCCAGGGCTAAGGGTATCACACGAAACATATCCCGAAGGACAGACAGGTCAAGCTCATCTATATCAGAAATGGAAATGTCTGAAGGAAGAGAACCGATAGAGAGAATCCTAAGAAAGGTCCCTAAGAGTGTGGGATTAAGACGGATGCGGGTTCCCTGGAAAATAGTATCGATAACTCCGGTGGAGGAATACTCACCGTGAATGCGGTTAGCATAGAAGAGCTTAACCAGAAATGGATAAGCTCGAGGGGACTCGTTCTGAGAGAAGAGAAAAAGATCGGCCAAGTGGGTAGCAGATAAAAGATCTGAAAGTCTCTCAGCGGTGAAGGCGGAAAAAGCAATGTATCGCTCCCTAAGAAGTTTGATCCCTAAGAGAGAGTGAAATTTTACCAAGCAAAGATCATCTCGGCAAATAGGAACAAGGGGATCAGTAGGAGGAGCGACAGGGGTGCCTTCTGCAGAACTCGACACAGAAGGAGAGTGATGAGGGGCCTCAGCAGTAGGCTCATTGATGCTAAGACCAATGGGCCTGCGCTGACGCTTGAACATGGGCTAAGCGTCGGAAGAAGAAGACTCGAAAGGAGAATATCCATGTGAAGCAGAGTGAGATGGAGATTCGGCATTTTTGGTACGGGCTTTGTAGGGCTTCTTGTTCTTGGCGGCGGTAGGTTTCTTGGGTGCCCTAGGTTTCTTAGGAGCTAAGATCTTCTCTTTTCCCTTGGTTTTAGGAGCCATGGAATCAATCAATCGAAGTAGACGAGTATCGACAAGAAAAGAAATCAAACGACGATAATCGAACGCGAGAGAGAGAGAGAGAGAGAGAGAGAGAGAGAGAGAGAGAGAGAGAGAGAGAGAGAGAGAGAGAGAGAGAGAGAGAGAGACCTAGTCGAAAACTCACAAAAGCACAACGACGAAGCAATTGACACATGGCAAGGAGGAGATCGACGGCGATGGCTGAGGAAATGAGCGGGAAGACGAGAGGTTTCAAGTCGGAGGAGAGAGAACGATGTGGGATGAAATGAAACGTCTCGAAGTTTATAAGAAAGGGGGAAATAATCTGGGCCGTTGGATCAAAGAATCGACGGCTCAGATCGAAGCAGTGAACCGCCACAACAGGAGACAGTCGACTGAAGAACAAAAGTCAGTTGACTGGATGAAGTGATAAGAAATTAGCTTAGGATGACAGACAGTCGACTGTTGAGTAACATACAGTCGTCTGTCCGAGTGACAGTCGACTGTACTATACACATCAGTCGACTGACTGAGAATCAATAAACTTCATCAAAAGACAGAGAGCTCTGTAAAAATTTCGACAAAGATGACATACGCCTGATGACTAAAATGCAGTCGCCTGTTGAAACAATAGTCGACTGGAAAATTGTCATCTGTCGTCTGTACGAAAAGATATGAGTTTCTGTTAGAGAAGATAGCTTAGGAGCAGTCGACTATTGAAGGAAAGACAGTCGTCTGTCCTGGTCCAAAAATGCACAGTGAGATAGAAATCCAGAGAATAAGAACACTTACCCTAGGACCTATACTCTAATCACAAACTCATCATAAAAACAATGTAATACGATAAATCAATTGAAACACAAATCTCTAAAATCAATCTCAAAGAGCTCATGAAATCACATAAGTCTCAATTGCCTTTCTTAAACACATATATATGATATATCAAAAGAAGATAGGCAACATGATGAAATGAGCTCAAAAGTGTTATAACATGTATGTTGAGCTTCTAAAATTCAGATTCACCCATAATTCCTAATTCTCCACGCAACCTCACAAATGAATCTTCTTTAAGAGGTTTTGTGAAGATGTCGACAATTTATTTTTGGGTTTCAATGTACTCTAAGATGATGTCCTTCTTAGCTACATGATCATTTATAAAATGGTGTCTCACATCTATGTGTTTGGTACGGGAGTGATGCGCCGGATTCTTGGAAAGACTTATGGCACTTTGGTTATCAACCATGATCGGGCAAGTATCACAATTGACACCATAGTCCATAAGAGTGTGTCTCATCCAAAGAACTTGTGCACATGCAAGACCCGCGACAATATATTCCGCTTCAGTCGTGGGTAATGACACCGAGTTCTGTTTCTTGGAAAACCAAGAAACTAGGGAATTTCCTAGGAAATGGCAAGTGCCACTAGTACTTTTCCTGTCGGACTTGCATCCGGCAAAGTCGGCATCACTATATGAGATTAACTCATATGTGATAGATTTAGGGTAAAGTAACCCATAATCTAGAGACTGATTGCGATAACGAAATATTCGTTTAACCGCAATCAAGTGTGACTCCTTAGGTTTAGCTTGATATCTAGCACACAAGCATATGGAAAACATGATATCAGGCCTACTAGCGGTTAAGTAAAGTAAGCTACCGATCATACCTCGATATAGACGAACATCTACATCTTTTACGCTTTCATCCTTGTGTAGATGGGTTGTAGTACTCATGGGAGTCCTTTTGCTGGAAGACGATTCAATCTCGAATCGTTTAATAAGCTCCCATGTGTACTTTGTCTGATGTATGAAGGTTCCATTCTCTATTTGACGAATTTGCAGTCCAAGGAAATAAGTGAGCTCTCCCATGTGGCTCATCTCGAATTCATCCTTCATAGACTTAGAAAATTCTTGACAAAGATTAAAGTTAGTAGAACCAAAAATTATATCGTCTACATAAACTTGAATCAAGAGAATGTCATTTTCATAATCTTTAATGAAGAGTGTAGAATCAACTTCTTCCATTTTAAAACCTAAATTCAAAATAAAGGTCTTAAGTCGATCATACCAAGCTCTAGGAGCTTGTCTTAACCTATACAATGCTTTCTTAAGTTTAAAAACATGGTTTGGAAATTTTTCATGAATAAAACCGGGAGGTTGAGAAACATATACTTCTTCAATGACAATCCAATTTAAAAATGCACTTTTAACATCCTTTTGAAATAGTTTAAAATTCTTATAGGATGCGAAAGATAAAAGTAATCTAATAGCTTCTAATTTAGCTACGGGGCAAAGGATTCTTCGAAATCAATACCTTCCTCTTGCTGGTAGCCTTGAGCTACTAACCTTGCTTTGTTCCTTGTGATGACCTCATTCTCATTGGTCTTGTTCTTGAAGATCCATTTGGTCCCAATAACTTGGTGACCACTTTGAAGAGGAACGAGCTCCCAAACTTCATTTCTCTCGAATTGCATTAGTTCTTCTTCCATTGCCACTATCCAAGAGCTATCCTCACAAGCTTCTTGGATGTTCTTTGGCTCAATGGTAGAGACAAATGCGGAATGAGAGAATTCTTCAATTCTCGACCTCGTTCGAACACCCACACTAATATCTCCAATTATTTGGTTATGGGGATGGTTGCAAACGGTCAGATAAGCTTTGGGTATTCCTGCATCACTAGGAACATCTTCAACAATTTCGTTAGTAGTGTTAGTATCAATAATCGAATCATTAATCTTAACATTACTAAGAGGATCACACAAAACATCTACACTATCATCATCAACACGAGGAAAATCAAAATCTTCATTAAATGATACATGTAGTGATTCCTCAATCGTTGAAGAAGTTTTGTTGTATATCCGGTAGGCTTTGCTACGTGTGGAATATCCAACAAAAATTCCTTCATCGGATCTTGGCTCAAATTTATCTAGATTACCGAAAGTGTTCTTGATAAAACATTTTGAACCAAAAACACGAAAATATTTTACTTGAGGCTTTTTGTCATAAAACAACTCAAAACAAGTTTTGTTCGTTCGGGGTCTCACTAGGATCCTATTGAGCACATAACATGCCGTGTGCACTGCCTTTGTACAAAATTGTAGTCTAAGATGACTATTATGGAACATATTACGTGTACACTCAATAAGAGTCCTATTCTTTCTCTCTACAACACCATTTTGTGGTGGTGCCCGAGGGAAGGAAAAGTTATGAGTTATCCCGGTGTCATCACAAAAATTAGTAAAAGATTCGTTCTCAAATTCTCATCCATGATCACTACAGATAGTGATAATGGTGGATCCTAAGAGATTCTGAATCTTCTTTGCAAATTTGGTAAACTCTTCATAAGCTTCATTCTTATTAGTTAAGAATGAAACCCAAGTAAATCTAGAAAAGTCGTCAACGACAACTAATCCATAATGAGCATTACATAAAGAAGCGGTTCTAGTTGGCCCAAACAAATCTAGATGAAGAAGTTCTAGGGGCCTCTTATAAGTAATCCCTTCTTTAAGCTTAAAGGATGATTTACTAAGTTTACCTCTTTGACACGAATCACAAAATTTTTTCTTATTAAAAGCGATTTTAGGAAAACCTTTGACTAGATCATGCTTAGCTAACTTATATAAGTGCCTGAAGTAAACATGACCAAAACGGCGATGCCATAATAGTTGTTCATTTGTGTTAGCAACTAAGCAATGTTCTACGGTTTTAGGCAAGCTCAAACAATAAATATTTTTACCCCTAATACCGGAAAATAAAACATTTGAATCACAATCAACAATTGTACACAATCCTTCTCCAAAGTTAACCTTGTAACCTTTGTCACAAAGTTGACTAATGGAAATAAGATTGTAACATAAACCACTAACAAGAAATACATTAGTAATTAAGGGTTTGGAAGAGTTACCGACAATACCTACTCCAATGATGGTTCCCTTTTGATTACCTCGAAAAGTGATCGTTGCATCATCCTTGATGCTAATCACTTCGGAGAGCAATGAGGGATCTCCTGTCATATGTTTGGAGCAACCACTATCGAGAATCCATCCTTTCCCTTTAGAGGTAGTTTGACCTTCATTGCTCTTCTTCTTTCTCTTGGGTACCTACATAATATACCATAAGCTCATGGTACCCAATGTTTGTTGGGTCCAAGGGGATTAGCCCTTTGGAAGCCAAGTCCAAGTGGACTTCCGCTTCCCAACATAATTACGATTCCTAATAACATCATGGACGTAGGAATCAACATAAGCATTCCTATCATTTAGGCTAGTGTTCTTAGGACCCCAAATGGTGTAAATTTTGGGAGTCCTTTTCCTAGTTGCATGCATATTTGTTAGATTTCTATGTGGTGCATGCTTCTTAGGGACATGGTTTCTAGCATAAACATGAGGAGGTGGATATGCATATGATAAATGAGAATGATCTGTATGCATGGGAACATGCATGTTGTATGAAGCATATGGATCATGCATGACATGTGGAGGTTGTGCATACATGTAAGAATGATGCGCATGAGCATATGGGTGTATGGGAGCACGTACATGAGAATTTCTCATGTGTGGATTTGTATGTGTCCGTGGGTGTGGAGCATAGAAAGGGTCATGATTATCCACTTGTGAAGTAGGAGCTTTCCTACGTGGATGAATGTTAGTGTACATGTAAGCATGACTTCTCTTTTGGTTTCCACCTTTAGTGGGTTTCTTGCCAAAAGGAAGAGATGGTGAAGTGGTGACTCTCTTGGTAGGTTTGCTACCTATAGTGTCTTTGACACCACTTGTGGATGCACCGGAGGAAGGCCTCAGAAAGTCTATAGTGGCACCACTATAGGAAGTGAGAGCATTGGATGCATTTGCATTCACAAACCCAAGATCAACACGATGTGTGGCCGGAAATTGGTTTGCAATCAAATCATCCAATTGTCCTTTTCCCTTATTGAATCTTACAATACGGGAGGATGTGAGCTCATATTTCTCCTTAAGAGAAGAAATATTGGTATCCAAGGTGGACACCCGTGCTTTGAGCTCGTGCACTTGAGTTTTAAGAGAATCATTCTCTAAACCCAATTGTGTGTGTCGTGTAACTAGATCACTATTATCCTTAGGATGTGTTTGATCTAGTTGAGATTTAAGGTTATTCACCTCATCTCTCAAAGTGACATTTTGAGAAGCTAAATTTGCTTTCTCAAGAGTTAAAGTATCAATAATGGTGTCATTGTTGATAATGCATGGAATGGATGAATTGCTAACTTTCAATTTCTTTAAGCTAGTATATCTAAGCATTAAAGATTGATATTTAGCAAATAATTCTTCATTAGCATTGCGTAGTTCGTCCATTGTTACCTCGGTATCATCCGTATCGGAATCACTCTCATCGGAGAGTGGATCTTCTCGTGCCATGAAACACATGTGGGCGTTCTCACCATTCTCATCATCTGAATCACTTGATGAGTCTTCACTTGAGTCATCGAATGTACTTATGAGTCCTTTCTTCTTGTCTCTCTTGTTCTTGTCGGACTTGTGAAACTTCGGAGCCTTCCACTTCTCTTTGTTTCTTAGCATTGGGCAATCCCTCTTGATGTGCCCTGGCTTATTACACTTAAAGTAAAGAGAGGAAGTAGCATTAGTAGACTCTAATCTTTTGTTAGAGGGAAATTTACCTTTGCGAAAGAAGCGTTGGAACTTCTTCGCCATTTGGGCCATTTCATCCAAATCCATCTCATCTTCCGAATCTTCGCTATCGGAGGATGATGAATTGGTGTTGAATTCCAAAGCTTTCTTCTTGGCCTCTGAAGGATTCATCATAGCTCGAATCTTTAATCGGTTCTCTCGTCTTACCTCATAAGACATGAGAGTCCCGATAAGATTCACAACTGTGTAATTCTTCAAATTATTGACCTCCTCGATGGTGATCGCTCTTCTTTCCCATTTGGAGGTCATTCCCATGATGATCTTCCTTAACTTTTCAGGTTCGGTGTATGTTTGGCCAAGGGCTTCCAATTCATTGGTGATGTCGATAAAACATCTGTACATCGATGCAATGCTCTCATTTTCCTGCATATGAAACAAATCGAAGTTTTGCACGGCAACATATAACTTTGAAAGTTTTACCTTGTTCGTTCCCTCATGGGTAACGATGAGATGGTTCCAAATTTGATATGCACTCTTACATGTGCATATCTTGTTGAACTCATTCGGGTCCTACGCACAATGAAGAGCGTTCATTGCTTTTGCGTTGTTGACTTCGGCGAATTTCTCGGAAGACGTCCATTTTTCGAAATCCTCTTCGTTGGGCTCGACGTATTCCTTGTGGAGGGTTCTCCAAAGCGGAGCACTCCTAAGGAACGTCTCCATCCTACACTTCCAATATCCAAAGTTCATGCCATTGAATCGTGGAGGACGCACTGTTGATTGACCTGCGAAAAGTGTGGACGCTCCATCACGGTCGTGATTGTTGTACGAAGGCGGAGGAGGAACGTTGTTATTGTTGGATGCCATAGCTATAACCTTGCACTCTGATACCAATTGTAAGGATCCTGTCTATGGGGAAAACACTAGAAGGGGGGTTGAATAGTGTTTATGCAATTTAAAAAGATAGTTACACCAATTTAAATGCAATCCACCAATATAGTGTGGAACTAAAAATAAACCCAAAAAGAAACACACGCAAACGCAGAGATGTTTCAAGGGTTCGTATTACCCAAGTCACTTCCCGACTTGTTCCCGGTAATCCTACGTCCCTTCCACCCGGATACCTCCGTATACTTAAGTTAGAACCCTAACTTGAGGTTCCCTTAAAACCCACTTGTAGCAAACCTACAAGTGAAATCGAAGTACAATCGATTGTCCTTGACTCCCACAACTTGAGAGCAAGCAAACCGCTCTCACAACCTGAGAGCAAATGCAAATAACGAAAGTTATGAAATTATGAAAGCAACACTTACAATCACCTATGCCTTGAAGTAAAACTTGAAGGAGAAGTGTGTTGTGTGTTGAAGACTCTCTTGGAAGAGAGGAGAAATCCCTTTCTCTTGACTGCACCAAATGCCTAGAGGATAACTCTTTGGTTCTAGGTTGGAGAGCAAAAGATCAAAGATTGGAATTCTTAGGGCTTTGGATTTGAGAGCTTTAAAACTTGAGAATGAAAGCTTGAGAGTTTGCAATAGCCTTGATAAAATTAGTAACATCTCAATGGAACAGTAGAAGTACCTTATATAGGTTTCTCAAATCCACAAAACAGATTAGGCAAAAACCCTTTAGGAATCCGTGAGAAAATTCTTAACGGATAGAATCTGCACTCGCGACAGTCGATTGTTGAGGAAACCACAGTCGACTGTTGCACAGTTAGCATGGGTAGGTGAGAAATCATAACGGTAACTTATCAAGTGGACAATCGACTGATGAAGCATAAACAGTCGACTGTTGAACCAACAGGCGAATGTAAATCCTTCTACAGGCGACTGGCCGAAAGAAGGGTAAGTTGAAGAATTCTAAAAATCTTCTGAGAGAACAGGACAGACGACTGATGCGGATAAAACAGTCGACTGTTACTCAGAACAGGCGACTGTAAATCCTTATACAGACGACTGTCAAATACCCTGAGAATTTCCAGAGAGCTTAGTCAACAAATTGGCTCACAGACAGACGACTGTTGTAGCATAGACAGTCGACTGATCCATTGGACAGTCGACTGTATATTAAACATTAGTCGACCGGCCGTAAAAGTCAGATCAACAAAGTTTGGACAAAAGATAGACATGCGACTGAAACAGTCGACTGTCACTTGGACATGCGCATGTGAATCGTTCATCAGTTGCCTGTGCGAAATAAACAGAGAGGCCCGAAACTAGATTGTAAAAGTTTGTGCATAACAGGCGACTGTAGAACAAAACACAATCGACTATTTTTGAGATAGGTGACTGTAAAACGTTTAGCAGTCGATTGTTATATACAATACAAGTACAATCAAACTAGAAATGAATTGGAGCCTAAGGACAATTGATCTAATGATGTCCTAAGACTGAAATGATGATGTGTGTGAGTGCTCCATCAAAGTTCTACTTTTAAGCTACATACTAGAAGAGATAAAAGAAATTTACATTCACGACCTCTCTCTTTTATCAAACGTATGAACTTGAAGTCTTCATGGAGCTTCAATCATCATCTACAATCATCCAATCCATTTCATTTGTCTTCAATGATCTTTTGTGAGTCATCCATTGCTAGAAGATCTTCATAATTAGCTTAGGCAATGGATTAACTGCAAAATAGGGGATTAGTCACAAGTATTTATTTTGCTCATCATTAACACCAAGTAGGGAGAAGTCCAATACTCAACAGAGCTACCCTCAGTACACCAACCCTGTCCCATACGTTACTCGACCGAGAAACGATTGTGCTCGGTCGAGCAACGACACACATCTCCCATGCATATTTCTCCTTTCACCACTGACATTCTATTTTTCTTCTATTTCAAGTACGTTTCACCTAGAGAGGAGGACACGTCCTGGATCAGCTTGGGGGAGACCTCTGATCAGCAGCAGTCCCATACCTACTCACAGTATTCTCGCTGCGATCACCTTGTCGGTACACTCTATACACTCTTTACTTTTATACCGACACTACAGCTTGCCTTCTGCATTATGTCTCGCACTAGGGGGTCCCACAATTGCACGTCGTAGGAAGAGGAAGGCCACTGGTGCCTCGTCTTCTCGACCCTCACGCCGCTTTCGCTGTGCCCCTACCACCACCATCGAGGAGGAGTACGCGGGTGATCCATCGTCTGCATCCGACTCTTCTCCCCCATGTCACACACACATCCCCGCCACTTCCGCCCCCATCTCCACTACTACACCTCCCGTCGCTCCCACCGCTCTGTCGCCACGTGTGCAGACATTCGACATCATATTTAGGGACGATGTGCACCGTGACCGATTCATATCCCTTTCACAGCGGAGATTCATTCCCACACAATTTATCGATGTCCCCACCCTCCGATGCCTTGGACTCCTGCAGGGAGTCCATTGGCTATACAACACCATCGGTTTTGACCGACTCCTAGTGGTCCATGCACCCACCTACACACGCCTCACTCTGGAGGCATTGAGTTCCATCGCCCACACCCAGGCAGGCGGTGGCATTACCTTCCAGCTGCTGGACCACGACTTTGTGGTCACGTATGCCATGATCTGCTCCCACTTTCATTTCCTAGCCGTCCCTGACCCCTGAGCCGCCTTCTCCCCAGACTACGAGATATCTACTTTCGATGCCTCTGCTTTCTGGTATCGCATTTCTGGTCTAGACCATTACCGCCCCAGACGGGCGAATGCATCATGCATTGTGCATCCTTACCTTCGCTACGCGCAGCGACACCTAGCCACCACCATTTTCTGTAGGCCAGAGGTCGGGACCATGTCCCTACCCGAGCTTTCCCATCTTATGGGAATGACACGACCTCTGCGCTTCCATCCTGACAGCTCCCTCCGCCCATTTGTCCTTTCTAACAAAGCCCACTGGCTGTGTTTTCACCTTTTACAGACTGCCCACTCTCACTACACCACTGATATCTGTTGTGGCAGATTCTTCTCCGTCTTCGCACGGATGCTGGGTATCAATCTTCCTGATGACCTAGTGACCCCCCGGCCCCACACGCTTGACTTTAGGTGTGCTTGAGCACATGCACATCATTGGGCATTATGGGGCACGTCACTGGACTTATCTATTAGGCACCCATCACACCCCCACTTTGTCCTTCCTGCCCCTCACCTTACCACCATAGTTCCTGTCCAGTAGAGCTGGATGATAGATAGGGTCCACCCACTTCCCGCCCTCCCCGCCCTCGAGCCCCCCCGGAGCCCCCGTCGAGGTAGTCACTGACGACCAGGTGCTCGGCTCCTCCGAGGACGAGGAGCCCGACCTGGCAGCCATTGTGGCTGCCCGTCCACCTCTACCTACGCACCCTCCCCACCGGGAGGCACTACCTCTTCCACCCCTGTCTCCACCACCTCCACCACCGTCGGGACCTCGGGGATTGTCACAACCTACTGCCCCAAGGCCCCTGCCGATGCCTCCTCCGTACCCATACCTGAGGGCACGTTCTTTCCTTCTGCTCCCGAGCCTACTGCTCCATGCTTTCCAGATAAGGAGCATGCCAGCACCCTTCCACTGTTTAGGGACCTTATAGCATCCCTGCCTATTTCCTTAGGGTCCCATATTCCACTCACTGTCACCACTTCCACACCGGCAGCCGCTGTCCTTACCAAGAGTGTCTCGACTTCTGTTCGTGCATCTGTGTCGATGACTGCTCTATCTTCCGCTATCGCTGCCGCTGCTGCTACCACAGCTTCTCCGGATCTCGACAACACTACACCTCACACTCCACTGCCGAGATCCCATCGAGTTCACCCTCTCTGACCTTTCAGCCTAGGCACCATGGATTAGCTCCACGGGGCCGTTTTACGAGAGTAGTGTCTCACAGTTCTCGTCCTCCCCTCGACTCCCGTACCACTGACGCTCGTCTGACAGCGTTGGAGGACTCAACTTCTTGCCTTCGGCGGGATTTTGACGACTTCATCCGCTCGACAGCCACCCATCAGGAGAGAGTCGAGGTGGACCTATCTTCTATTATAGACCTACTCCGGACACGGGGCCCACCTTCCGTGATCCTAGCTCACGCCCCTCTCCCTAGGCCAGCCCCTGTATCGACTGACGCACCACTCAGTGCCCCACACCCTCAGGCTTCTGTAGGGTCTGCCACTTCCACACCTGAGTTGGTCGCCACAGTCGTGTCCACTACAGTCGTCGACACACACACTTCTACACCAGTCGAGACTGCTATTGTCCTATTTTCAGCTGCACCCGTTACCACCACTTCTGGTCTGTCGGCCGACACACCTGTCGAGCCACAGTCTGCTGCCGCATTTTCTGGTCCACAGCAGGGGACCCACCACCACCCTCAGAGGGTGGTGCCCCTGCTTGATGTTGTCCCTCCACCACTTTTTGTTCATGTCCTTCCCTGATCCTATTTTGTGCCCATCTATCTTTTCGGGGCCTTTGTATTACACAGCTTGGGGGATGCCACACCATGCATCATTCCATTCATTAGCATCATCGTTTTATCCTTGCATCATATCACTTTCTTTTTCATTTTTCATAGATTTCTTTTCCATTCACTTTTTATCTCCTTACCCACTCACCCACCCTAGCATCATTTTCCGCATGCCAGCGTGCTCTCAACAGTGATGACACTGCTGCATTTAGCTTGGGGATGAGCACTATCGCTTTATTTTTATTTTTACATTTTTCTTTCATTTTCCACCCATTTTCCACCTTTCCATTTTTTTTCTCATTCAGCATCACGTATTTCATTTTTTGCCATGCTCGCATGCCTGTTTTCATTTTCTTGCTTTCTCTGTTTTTCTCCCTTTTAGCTAGAATTGTTCTGCATGATGATATCTCTCATAGCCCTCAATAGCTACTCACGATGCTTATATCTGTTGACATGCTATTTAGGTTAGTCTCAGTTTTACTATTTATATGCTGGCATATTCTCTTGCTGATCTTTCTAATTTAATGCCTGATATGAATTGAAATTGAATGCATGAAATAGTATCGAGTACGTATTTTGTTGGGTAATGCACCTAGGTTCACGCATCATTAATACATTTGGAGCACCTATTCGTTATCTTATCCACTTCTGTTTGCATGCCTGATATTATTGTGCTTGATACCACATGCTTTCAATATTCACTGAGATGAATGAAAATATCCATGCTAGCTATGAGTTTAGTTAGATTATTATCTCATTGAATCATTGTGCACCTCTGATGAGTGAACCGAGTGATATATTATTTTCTTTCTCCACATATCCTTATGTTTCTCTACACAACATCTGGTTTCACCACCTGCAGCTACTTCTACCGCATCTACACCCCAAAAAAATCCCAAAAGAAAAAAGATAGCTTCTAAAAAAAGTGAAAAGAGAAAAAGAAAAGAAAAGATAAAAGAAGGAAAGAAAATATGAAAGAAAATTATCTCCTATCCCTTTATTAGAAGCTACTACAAATACTTGGGAAAAGACAAAAATTTCCATATCCTATTCCTAGATGCGACGCCGCAAGCTAAGCTTGGGGGGGTGAACCACTTGATTATATGAATGAGTATAACATTAGAGTGGAGATAGTGCACAACGGGGAGATTCGATAATGCTTGAACTTTACAAAATATTTTTTTGGAGATTTTTCATGATTTGAAGCGAATATTTGAAAGACATGATCTTTTTCCATTCTCTATTGCATGTTGGTGTGATCTCTTTATGCTCCACTTGTATATACTGATTGAAAAAGTGCATTGCTAACTCTTTTTATACTAGACTCTATAGATTGCATGAAATTGATATGAGTTGATGGCATGATTTTAGAAGATCCCTACTTTTGCCTTTATTGTATGGTAGCCAGATGATTAGTAAGACTTGAGGATACTATTAGCATGTGTTTTATTATTCGAAGCATCGTGACATACTGCTAAGGCTTGAGATCTGATTGGACATTTTAGCATCCCACTTCCATCTCTTACCTCTTTTATTTTCCTTTGTTTATCGCCCGACATACCTAGTATTCGTCTTCCTCGAGGACGAGTAAGAGGTAAGCTTGGGGGATCCATATTTTTTATCTTTTCATAGCATCATTCCATTGCATTTCATGTCATATCCACATCCAAATCCCGCATTTTCTTACGATACTGCAATTCTAACGCCATATTCGAGTTTCGTAGAGTTTTGTGGACTTTCAGGGATTTTGGATTGATTCGGGACCACTTTTGGATATGGACACATCCAGCATGCCCGTGAGTATGTTGGCGAGGCTCTACAGGAGTTTGCCGAGGTTCGGAAGCTTATGGGAAGAGTGGAGGAGAATATGGCAAGAGAGAGGAGTTGTTTTGGATTTTTCCCAGGCGACTCGACCGAGCAGCACAAGCTCCTCGGTCGAGCCGATACACAAAGCCCAGCAGAACGCGCATCCGACTCGACCGAGCAGAGTGGCGACTCGCCCCGAGTCGACCTATTTTCGAGTTCCATCTCACCAACTTCCTGCTCGACCGAGCAGTACCTACTCGACCGAGCCAGCGGGTGACTCGACCGAGAAAAGCCTACTCGGGCCGAGTAGGCAGATCGACATTTTGGAAGGAGATCCGATCTACTGACAGCTCGATCGAGTAAGCGGGCTGCCCGATCGAGTAGCCCAGACCCCTTCGCCCAAGCCAAGGGCAGTTAATGCGCCTGCTCGACCGAGCAGGAGTCTACTCGACCGAGTCACTGACTCGGTCGACAACATACGGGTCCAGACTCCAGAATTTCAGGTTATTTTTCATGGGGGCCCAAGACGGATGTACATGAGGCGATTTTGGAGACTGAAGGGAGAGCTTTTATTATGTTTTTTGAATTGAGCTTAGGAGAGGGGATCAAAAACTATTGTAGATCTAGATCTAGGTTTTGAGAATTGAGTTGTGTTTGGAGAAAGATTAAGTTTTTATTATTTCTTTTGTCTTGAAATCGGCGGGAATTCTTTGATCTCTATTGGCTTCTGCTCTTTCTCATTTGCGGTACGTAAGATCTTAATCCCTTGCTTGATTTTATTGCTACGATGTTTTCTATGGTAGAAACTATGTTCTTATTTGTCGTAATCGCTATGTGTGAGTAGTTTTCCCTAGGGTTGATGGGTTAGCCCTAAGACTCTAGGAAAGAGATGTAGATCTGGATCTCTAGTTGTATTGGAAATAAGGGGGATTATTTCGATCGATCCATCTAAATCCCTAGGAGAACTCGTACTGAGATCATGCCCACTGTCGGTGGAATTGATGAGCTTAAGGAGTATCTTTGGGATTTAAATAGGGAATTAGTGGATCAAACCAAGGCTCGTGCCTTGAGGGGATCTACCGACGAACTATATCACTACATTGACAGCTACCGCCATTGCGGCAATGAGAGCCACCGAAATACCTAGAAATTCTAACCCACGAGAGTTGTATTAGTTGAGAGATCAACCCCCTAAATCCAATGCAACATACAGATCCCATTCTAACATCAACCTCCGACGGTCTTAGCGGTGATCCCTAAGGCCCTAGCTTCTTTTATTATCGAACCAACAACACCATCACAACCAATCTTCTCAAACCGACTGCTATCTCATTATGAGATTTAAAGATAATCTGAGACCCCAATACACTGTCACTGTCCCTGTGGGATTTGACAATCTTATATACTATAATTTGACACCGTCCGCTTGCGGATAGAGCCCAAAAGTCAACACCTAGGAACTTTATTGTGCCCGGTGATTGTGACACTCCTAGGTAGATCTTAGGTGTGAGTTCAGGGCGCGTCAAGACTCGACAGTGCTGAGGCACTGCTCTCTGTCGTTAGGAGCGAAGGTAGAGGGACGTGGAGGTGTACGAGCAAGGGGTCTCACACGGACTCTAAGAGCTAGTGGGGCCATTATCGGGTGTGTGCGGGGAGAAAAGCTCATAATAAGACGCTCAGCCTCTAGGAGAGGCTGAGACGCAGGAATGCTCTCAGAAATATGTGCAACAGAGGAGGTCGGAATATCAACAGAGGACGAGGCAGGCTGAGAGGTCGTGGCAACAGCTGTGGTGACAGACATCACGACACTCTTGGTATATACAGCGGTAGCAGAGATTGAAGCTCGACAGGTGGGGTGGTTATGAAATCAGGAGATAGTGACACCGCATGAGTTGAAAAATCAGGTGTGTCGAGGGTGTCTGCGGTCACAGAGGAAGAAGGGTCACCTCTTTCAAAAGTGGTGGGGACAGCACTCTCAAAACTCAAGTATGAAATCGGGTCAACTCTCAACGGTGCGGTGGTGGTGAAATCAGACTCAGCGGTAGAAGTGGAGCTCTCGGCACGAGCAGAAGTGGATACAGATGTGTCGGGCTCGGGGATCGAATCAGAGGCAGGATGGGAAATCGGGATCTCAGGGGCGAGGGGCTCGACATGGGGCTCTTGCTGCTCATCGTCGGGCTCTAGTACATATACAGGTGGGATGATGAGGTCCATCGGGAACCTCCACTCTGCACCTGCTGGTCCAATATGGGTCTGAACAGGGTTCAGAAGCACTATATAATCAGCAGAGAAGGGACCATGTAACCAGATCTAATGACGATGTCTGTGAGGGCAGTTTATGTGCATACGAGCCAAAACATCTAGAGATAAGGAGGTGGGGCTCGTAGCACGACGCAGGCCAACAGGAAGCTGGATGTCAAAAATAGGTGCTAGGAGGGTGATCAGACCGCCACAACATATCGCCTTGGTAAAGGTGATCGAAGAAAAGGTGCGGTCAAAATACCATCTAGCAATATCAATAGAAATATCGGGGACTAAGACGTCCCAGGCACCCTCTAAGGCTCTCTCCCTAGTCATCGCATAGTGCATGAAAAGATTTGGTGTGGACATGGTCCCTACCTCTGGCCTGGCTAAAATGGTGGTCGCCAAAAGGCGCTGTGCAAATCGCAGGCAGGGGTGGAATGTAGAAGAGGCCTTCGCCCTGCTAGGGTCGAAGTGGTGCGTGCCAGAGATCATGTCCCAGAAAGCAACAGCCGAAACAGCGGATGGGGTGTGGTGCATGTGACCATAAGCTTGGTCAGGGGTCTGGAACAGGGGACCAATGAAAGTATGCTCGGGTCATGTCGTGCGAGATCTCGCACTCCTGGTCTATGAGCCTGAAAGAGTAGCCCCTAGGAGTCCTACGAATATAACTCAAGACCTCTAGTGTCGGGTGGACATAAGTGTCACCGACACTGACAAAAAGTTGCCCTACCCCCATGTTATCATACAACTGGTGCAGGCCCCGAAATACCCATAGGCGCTCAAGTGTATCAATATGTGCAAACCTAGTGGGTATGATCTGGTGCTGTAAGATCCTCTCAAATTTGATGCAATGTGCGTCATCTCTGAAAGTGATCCCGTACATCTCGATCGCAGGGACATGCTGTGCTGGTGGTGCTGGTGGTGGTACAGGTGGTGCTGGGAGTGTAGCTATGGGGTCGCTATGCAGCAGGGGCTCCGTCCCAGATGAGGAAGGACCGGGGTCACCAGTCTTCTTTCGATTGGAAGCGGGATACCAAGTGCTAGATCTAGTGCGTGGGGGCATCGATGAATGCCGTAAGACACACACCAATCAGGTGCTAATCAAAATGCTCAAAATAAAATATGGAACGAGTGTACAGAGCACGATGCAACTCCAAGCAAGCGAATGAGTGTAAGGCAACTCCCCTAAGCTCCAAATCAGCAGTGGATCTCCCCCAAGCTTTCCTGTTCCACAAAAACAATTAATTAGCAGTCAGAATTCATAATGTATGGGTTAGATCAATAGAATTCGGCAAAAAATAGGGTTGAATAGGGTTGGTGTCGGATTAGGGCTTACGAAATAGATAGGGGAAGATATAGGGCGAAATAGGGCTAGATGGGGGGGGGTTTGATTGCCGGTTGAGCGGCATCGGAGGTGCGGTCGTAGGTGGTGCCACCGTCTATCAGGTCAACGTGCTCGAGCGAGTTGAGCGCAGGCTTGGGCGAGTCGGAGGGGGTAGCAGTTGAGTCGGGATGAAAAAAGGGGGGCGCTGTGATTTGGGGATTAGGGCTGCGGTCGAGTGATTTAGGGATTTATATAGGGGTGGCCCGACTTAAGTCACTCAGCCAAGTGACGATCGTCACTCGATCGAGTGGCCCCAATATTAAGATTTTGAAATTTTGGCTGAGTCGAGCAACTCGGCCGAGTGGTTCGAGTCACTCGGGCGAGTGACAAGTTCCACTCGCTCGAGGGACAAGTTCCACTCGGTCAAGTGATAAATAAAGACATGGTGTGAATTTTTTGTGATTCTCTGCAGTCCCCTGCTCGGTCGAGTAGAATTAGTCACTTGGTCGAGTGAACTAATGACTCGGCCGAGTAGGTAGGCCTTACAGAGCATGATATATGAGCTTTCTGCTACAGGGTGCACTCGGTCGAGTGACTTATTCACTCGGTCGAGTGGCATAAAATTTACTGAGTTTGATTTTTAGGACTTTCCTGTTCAGTGTGTCACTCAGTCGAGTGACTGATTCACTCGGTCGAGTGACTGATTCACTCGGTCGAGTGAGAGTCTCACTCGACCGAGTAGGCTGTCTGTTTCAGCTCTCTACTCTATGTTTTCTCCGTCTTCTGTTTCTCCCTCTCCGGTCAGTTTCTTCCTTCCTTTATCATTTAAGCATGTCACATGGGCTGCTCTCCATCTCCATGACTAACCTCCATTCAATGGATTCCTCATATCTTCTTCCTACGATAAAAATGTTGCCCATTGTCAGATTTTTCTAGACTCTTGACTCACTAAACTAATAAGAATATAAAATGAAAATAAAAACTAAAATTCAAATAAAAAGAACTAAGATATGAATATCAGGTTTCCTCCCGACAAGCGCTCGTTTAAGGTCTTGAGCTCGACCCCTTATGATTTTATGTTGAGCTCGTGATGTTCGGCGCAAAGGAGATGCGCGTGTCAAACTTTGTGAGGAGGCCGGTAGGAATTAGATGTTGCGATTCTTCTTGCTTGGCCTCCTTTAAGCGCGCTTCCTATCTAATGATAGTGAGGGATGACTCCCCCAAGCTCCGGTTCTTGGCTCCTTTGTTCTTTCCTGGCTGTGGTGAAGTATTCGTCGCTGGCGCGTTCTTTCCTTGCTTTACCGAAGAGAGCTCGCAGAGCTCTCTAATCCTCACAACATTGTAAGGACCCTGTGCTATGAGAAAGAAACAATAGAGGGGGAGGGGGTGTGAATAGTGTTTTATAGAATTATAAGGAATTTACGCCAAATAAAACCCTAATTAACCAACAAATGTGGAATTAAAGAAATGATCAACAACACAAGGAAGAATGCAATGCAAACATGCAATGTATCCTGGTTCGGTGCCACCCAAGTCAAATCCGACTTATTACCGGTGCCCTAATCCAGCAACACCCGAGATCACACTCGGATACTCTAGTAAATACTACTAGAGCTTTCCTTTAGCCCACTTGTGGAAACCCCAACAAGTGCAATCGACCTACAATCGATGTATGTGTATCCCACAACCCGGGAACACATAAATACCTTAATCCCACAACTTGTAACTAAGCACACTCTCACAAACCGAGAGCAAAACCTTTCCTTGACTCCCACAACTTGGGATCAAGCCAACCCTCTCACCAACCGAGAGTACTCAACAAATTAGAAGTATTGAGAATGAAATATACAACTTGAAATACACTCAGATATGACTTGAATAAGAACTTACTTGTAAAGGCTATAGTGTGTGTGAAGTGCTCAATGAGGGAGGAGAAATACCTTGAGATGCTTGCCCAAAGATGAAAGCAAATCTAGCTTAGATGTGTGCTTTAGAGCATAGAGGGCAAGAGAGAATTAGAGAGCACTTGAGAGGAGAAAGATGCTTGAAAATGAGACTTGAATATTTTCTTAAGAGGCCAAGTGTTCTCACATATTCAGCCTATCTCCTATATATATTAGCTCAAGGAAAGCTCAAAACCCCAAGCAAAAAGACCTAAAAACTAATCTGCCAACGGCTATAAACGGGCTGAAACGACTCGGACAGTCGCCTGTAGAAGGGGGGACAGTCGCCTGTTCCAATGTAGCCAACGGCTATAAACTGAAAAACATTGGCAGGACAGAGGATGGACAGTCGACTGTAGAAGGATGACCGGTCGACTGTCCTCCTGGGCAGTCGACTGTTCAGCCTTCAACAGTCGGCTGTTCGAGGGACAGAATTTGCAGTTTCTGTACAGCTGATCACTAAAACGGCCATAACTGACACTAAGGATATCCAATTGGAGTGATTAAAATTGCGTTGGAAATCTAACAAAATTTTCTTTCAAATGAGCTTTGAATGAATGCAAAATTCGAACTACAGAAAAACTGAAAGCACTTTGAATCTGACTGATAGGTGCAGGAAATCTGTTATTGGCTCCCGAAAACAGTCATAACTTGAACTACAGATATCCGATTGGAGTAATTCAAGTTGGTTGAAAAGCTTAGTGAGTTAGCTAACTACTTCAGGTTGTTTAGATGAAAAATTCCAACTACAGAAAAATTGGCATCAGTTTGAAGACAGACTGGTCAGAAAAACAGAATACAACTTCAAACAGATTTGGCTCTGTTTAAAAACAGTCGACTGCTGATTAAAAACCAGTCGACTGGTGAGAACACTAGGCCCCTGGTGATCCTTCATCAGGCCCCTGTTTTGAGTCAAAAGTTCAGATGCAAGGTTTCAAAGCCTAGAAGCATATGAGGTCAACTAGAGGCTATACTAATGATGTGTATAGGTGGTGTAGGTGCCTCTAAGTAGTTCTAATTCAAGGCTTAACATTCTAAGACTCACAAAGAATTCGGCGTGATTTGATGCAATGTTTTATACACTTTCAGTGAATTCGGCGTGATTCGGAGCGATACGGGATTTTGGACACAACTTCGACGCCAACGCTCGCATCGCCTTGCCACGACGAATCAAGAGGGATAAGGAAAGAAAAGAAGAGAAATAGGAGAAGGAGAAGAAGTTGGAGGAGAATGTGTGGTCGGGGTTGTCACGTTGGAATTGATTGGTTGGTTGTGGAAAGTGGAATTAACTAAATATTAAATGTCTAATGCCGCTCGTCTAATGCATCCCTATACGGAGCTGTGCTTCAGTGATCGGCTTCGTACAGGAATGCGTGCATTATGCTTGACACTTGATCCTGCCTCGCAATCCGTAAACACTCGCGTGCTCTACGGAATGCGACTCCATCCTATGGTTGGTTCTGGCAGTCGGACAACTTTCGTAGTCATCGGCTAGCAGAATGGGGATTAGTGGTCGCCCCCGGCTCTCGAGTCACTCTCGTGAGCGCGAGCCCCAGAAACTGGCCACTAAGCCCAAATCAGTTTTGTAGGGATTCTCCCTAGGATATGGAATTTCTTTCGTAGTTCTTCAATCCTAAGGCTAATCCAAAAAACCCTTGTTCAAACCACCCACCCCCCGAGTGCCACCCTCCCCGATAACGGCGCCAAAACTTGTTTAGTCGCCCTGCGCTCATGCCCGGGACGGATGAATCACCACAAGTGCACAATGTGTTATATTTATAGGGTGTCAAACTCTGTGGAGACGATCGTTTAACACTTAGCTTTTTGTGGAAGGAAGAGAATGAGTGGTCGGGGTTGTCACGTTAGAATTGATTAGTTGGTTTTAGGAAGTGGAAATAACTAAATATTAAACGTCTAAGGCCTTCGGGATTCCCCGCTAGGGCCTTCGGTAATGGATATCAGGTCAAATGGTCCTTCGTCGAACGATGGATTAGGATAAGAGTGTCACATCCGGAAATGGAAACGAGGGTAAGACTTCAGTTGTCACGCTCATCTAATGCATCCATATACGGAGCTGTGCTTCCGTGATCGGCTTCGTACATGAATGCGTGCATTATGCTTGACACTTGATCCCGCCTCGCAATCCGTAAACACTCGCGTGCTATACGGAATGCGATGCCATCCTATGGTTGGTTCTAGCGTTCGGACTACTTTCATAGTCATCGGCTAGCGGATTGGGGATTAGTGGTCACCCCCGGCTCTCCAGTCACTCTTATGAGCGCGAGCCCTGGAAAACAGCCACTAAGCCCAAATCGGATTCGTAGGGATTCTCCCTAGGATATGGAATTGCTTTCGTGGTTCTCTAATCCTAAGGCTAATCCCCCAAGACCCTTGTTCAAACCACCATAGGGAGACCCTAGATTCATCCAAAGGAGGTCTAACATAGCATACAATCCCTGGAATCCTAGGGATCATCCCTAAGCCTTAGATACACACTACTCTAGCATGGCTATGGCTACACAAGTGAGAGCAATGGAGATTTTTATCATCAGTTGTCCAAACATCATGAAAGTAATTTCAAATCGAATGTAAAGCAATAACAAAACAATGTGCAAAGAAATTAAAGAGAAAGAAATAACTACCAAGCTTTAGATTGCAAAACAAAATCACAAGGGAACGAGCTCCTCCAATAGCTCTAAGGTTTCCAGCAGTAATAAAAAGCTTAACATAATCTAAAAACTGTTTGGTTTATATACAAAACCCATTAGTTTCGGGTTTTACAGCAAAACCAACATGAAACCTAATAAGAAAGCCCAAAAGGGTTTCTGCCGAACGAGCGCTGCCTTGTGGAGCTTCAGCCTGGGGAGCTTGAGAGGGGGTCACTCGGTCGAGCGGGGAAGCTGCTTGACTGAGCGCCATCTTAGGGAATTGATGTCGCTCGGTTGATCATAAAGCTGCTCGGTCGAAAGGCTACTTGCTCGACCGAGCGAATTAAGCGCCACTTTAACAGAGAGTTGAAGGCAAAATTTGGGGCTTTACTGACAACTGGCTCAGGCGAGCGACTTGGTCGCTCGGTCTAGCAGGTTGAGTCGCTTGCCCGAGCGACCCTTTTGGTTCTTGCCTAAGCTTCTTCGTGTCACAGCTCAGTCGAGCTCAAGTTGCACTCGACCGAGCGATTTGGCAACTCAGAACTCCTTGCCCTCTTCTCTTCCTTCTCCTTCCTTCTCTCCTTTCTCCTTCTCTTCATCATCTTCTCCTCATCTTCTTCCTCTTTTTCATCATCTTCCTCTCCTCCATCTTCTTCTCCTTCTCCTATTTCTCTTCTTTTCTTACCTTAGCCCCCTTGAGTCGCCGTGGCAAGGTGATGCGAGCTTTGGCATCAAAGTTGTGTCCAAAATCCCGTATCGCTCCGAATCGCGCCGAATTCCTTGAAAGTGTATAAAACATTGCAAGAATCAAATATATCGAGAAAAGTGTGATATAATGCGAAAATATGAATTCAGGCGATCGAAACGATATGGAAATGCGCGATAAAAATATAGAAAATATGGACACAACAAAATCCCCCAAGCTTATATCTTACTCGTCCTCTAGGAAGACGAATAAGAAGCTCACCGAAGGGTGAAACCAACGAAGTGCAAAAGAAGTCAAAAATAGGAAAAAACGACTAAATCATCTCCTCATCTCATAAGCACGTAGCAAGACTTCAACTTAATAAAATGAAAGCACATGATTCACGAGAATTCATTAAGTCTAGCATGTATTATATAGAATGGATTTTTTGGCAAATAAAATGAACTCGAGTATATGATACGAAATCAGAGGGAAATTCCTATTATAGCATACAATTAATATACAAAATCCATGATTCGAATTCAAATCTCCACAACTCATTCTCTAAGCATCGTATAGTGTCATGATCAATCATTTCAAGCATGCAAGATGATTTTAATTAACTTTTCATAAATGAAGATGGTAAATTCAATGAAATCTAGAGATCACCGCACTAAACTTTTTCACGAATCCTAGACATCATCGACCTTGCCATGTCCCTACTCTATATAGAAAGTGAGGTAAAGATGTGGGATTTTTCTTTTTACAATTCTTTTTGGCTATACAATTTTCTTTATATATACATATTTTTATTTCCTTATATACATGAGATAACTCAATATATACAAGAGGCGGCCTATGCACCCAGACCAGATGGTCTTAGGGCATTAGGTTACGAAGAACCCCTGTAACGGTCTGTTTTCGTTGTACTTTGTTCGGGCACGTGCTTTTGCCCGTGCACGTGTTTATTTTAGACTTTGTTTGTTTGTGAACACTTTAGTGTGATATGTCGTTGTGAACGTCTCTGAGAGTATTAAATAGTGGCATTAATTTGGAACGACATTTCTCGAGTCGTTTACCCACAATTTAATCTTATTCGAAGAGATGTTGCGATTTTCACTTTTGACGGGAGACGTTTCTATTTTTAGTTTCGCCGTCCGACGTCGAAATTGAGAACCGTCTTCTTAGTTAGCTTTCTTTCGTCATCACGATCACCCCGATATTTATTTTATAATTTTTGGAGTTCATTTGACCTACTTTATATTTTTAATAATTAAGTTTTAAATTATTTTCGGCCAAATAAAATTTTATTACGTTTTAAATACTTTAAAATATTTTTGAGCCAAATCTCAGCTCATTTGGGCTGCATCCAAGCCTTGTGCGAGTTGGAGAGGGTGAGATTCGAATTTTAAATATTTTTGAACTTCTAATCCCATTAGGATTAGCCCTAGACCAAGTCAACCCCTCTTCACTATATAAACAACCCTTAGGAAGACCTATTTTCGCAAGAAAATAACCCTAGCCGCTTCCAAAACCCCAAAACCCACTTACGACGATTCGTCGCAACGTTGCGACGGCCGTCACCCGCACCGACTGAAGGAATCACCCCAAAACCCCCGCACCGACCGACAGCCGCCCCGCTCACGCCCGCTCCGCACCCCGCTGCAATCGCCCGCTCCGTTCTCCCGCTCTGACCGAGAGGATCTCTCGGTCAGACCGAGAGATTTCCCCCGCTCACGCCCGCTACGCATCGTTGCAAGCCCCGCTCTGTCGCCCACTCCGCACCGTGCCCGACCGAAGCAGCCGCCCGCACCCGCTTCGTTGCAACGTTGCAACGTTGCAACGTTGTAATGCCCCACTGTAGCGACCGACTGGCCTGTTCCCCCACACCGACCGAGACATAGCCCCGCACCCGCCGCTGTGACCGACCCGCTGCGCTGCACACAGCTGTTCCCCCGTACCGACCGAGCCGATCTCCCGCACCGAGGGTGTCTGACCGAGAGCAATTCGTCGCAACCCCGTACCCGTCGCACCGCTTGCCACCGTAGGCCCCCCAAGTTCTCCAGAGGTATTGTGGGTCCCCTATTGGTCCCTATGACTACTGTGGGCCCCACCTAGGAGCTTTCTCTCCGACGATTTGCCGTGTACGACGTTGCGATACGTCGTAGCCCGTCGTCGCACGTGCTAGCTTTGGAATCTTGATTCGTTGCTTCGGTTGCTGCTCTGATTTTTCCAGCGAGGAATCTATATTGGAATCTGGACTTGGAGCGCGTTCTTTTATTCCAACCCCTGGCGTCGCTACCCGATGCCAGTGTAGCTTTCGCGTCGTGTTGAGGTAACGCTTTGCACCCCTAGGACCCCCCAGCCTATTGCATGCTAATCAAGACTAAAATCAATGTTTTTAAAGTATTTTAAATGTTTTAGAATTCACTAATCAAGATTAATAAAACGGATGTAGGCCGGTGGACTTGTGCACGTAGGATAATTGTGACTTTGGACTCGTTGGACGGTGTTGCTCAGACGTGACACTTGCAGGCAAGTGAAACTTGCCAACTCTTGTGTAGGGCCATGTTTTTAGGCCACTTCCTTGTTTTTAGCGTAAAAGAGACTAGTCAGTGAAATGATAGCTGGCTAGACGCCTACTTGATCTAGTTTGACAACGAAACTAGATCCGTCACCTAAATTGATCTAGCTAGACAACGAAGCTAGATCCAACTCTTTAACTTGTTGATCATGCATACTAAACTGTCATGTTTACTTTCCTTACCTGTACGCTTTACTACTTGCCATGTCATGTCATCCATGCATTGAATGTCGCATTCGTAGCACACGCTACATACTTGTACTTGCTTGTCCTGGGCTAGGTACACCCCTACGCCAACATGAAAAACACTTCCTGGCTCGTGGTCCAGAAGCGAGCATTCCCGTTCGGGGGTAAGGCCCTGGCTCGATACACGTGGAGGGGTAGGGTTGAGCGACCACTCAGCGTAGAAGTGTGCCAGTACAGCCTCTTCAGCTGTAAAGCGTGAACTCTGTGCACGACATGAGAACGTGACTCGTGATTGTTAGTAGTTTACTACTCTTGCCATGCCATGCCAGTTGTTCTCTTGTACTTGCATTACTTTACTTGTTGCACTCATACTTTAACTGCCATGTCATTGCATCATGCTAGAACTGCTAGGTTGCTTTTACTTGTACTTTCAGTTTCCTTGCACAAGTCTTTTAGACTTACTGACATGTGCCCCTTGCTCTTTTGGGTGTCACATGTTAGACCCTGAGCCAGAGACAGTTGTTGAGGACGAGGTGTTTGCTGACGCTTAGCCTGAGCCTACGTTTGACGAGGAGTTCGTGGACACCGGTGACCAGTCTTAGAGACTGTTCTGAGTTGCTTTTGCTTAGGTTACTGTTAGTTGTCGGTGCGTAGCACCATTACCTTGCTTTTGTACTTTGTTCTTTTGTTGGCCATGCTGGGGCCTCTTTTAGACTCTTTTAGCCTAGTGGATTTTCTGCGATGTTGGAATTTATTATTATGGATATTCTGAGATTTATCTTTTGTCTCATTTTCGTTTATTATCTTTGTTTCGTATTGCAATTGCAATGACATGCTATTATTGTTTATTGACGCTTATCGGACTTGCAGCTTTGTAGCTTCAAGTCTGAGCAGACCTTCTCACGCTTCGCCTCCACGTTTTTGGGAAGCGGGACGTGACAGGTTTTGTTGGTGGCCCATGCAGGTCCTGTCTTGCAATTGCAAACTTACGAAACAACGATAATAATGGAATGTCCATTAAATAAATTGCAACATCCAAGTCATTAAGCTTTGAGTCTAATTTGTTTGTCCGTTTTCTATGTCACTAGATGGCTGGACGACGACAGACCCGATCTGGTAGTGGGCCCAATCATGCTGAGGAGCCGGATAGAGATCCCACCAATGCTGAGATCATGAGGATGATGCATCAGATGATGCAGGTGTAGCAGGGCATGCTCCAGAATACCCAGAGTGCCTCTCGCTTCGAGCCGGGAGCGAAGCAGTTTCGGGAGCTGGGCCCGACTTACTTTGATGGATCTGAAGGACCGTTGGCTGCAGAGGAGTGGATCAGGAATACCGAGGATACTCTGAAGATGTCGAAGGTCAACCCAGCTGGATGGGTTGACTTGGTGAAGAAGCAGCTCAGGGATAATGCCCGTAACTGGTGGGATGCAGAGGAGGAGCTGTTGACGACGCCGATACCTTGGGCTACTTTCAAGTCCAGGTTCGATGAGGAGTACTTTCCGAAGGCTACCAGGAGGGAGATGCTGCAACGATTCATTGAGCTGAAGCAGGGAAATCTGACGGTGGACCAGTACCACCAGGAGTTCACTAGATTGAGTCGCTTCGCACCGAAGATGGTGGAGGATGCTAAGGAGAAGGCTCAGAGGTTTCTGCAGGGTCTTTCTCTAGACTTGCAGAGCCTGATGTCTACGACGGATATGGAGTCATATCAGAAGTTGTTGGTATCCGCTCGGAGACAGGAGCTGATTGCGAGACAGAAGAGAGGACAGATTTTTGGAGCTGGGAAGAGGCCGATAGATCAGGCCAGAGGAGTGGCTAGGCCTGGGTTCAAGCCTACCCAGCCAGTGCAGTTCAAGAGGCCAGGTGGGCCTACTGTGAAGACTTGCCATTTCTGTGGCAAGACTGGCCACATCAAGGAGCAGTGCAGGAGATTTCTGGGGCAGTGCCTGGTCTGTGGAGACGCTACTCATGTAGCGAAGGATTGTCAGCATGCGAACCAGTTGAGGAGAGGACCTGATGGAGCACAGCTACAGAGGGGACCAGTTGCAGCCCAGCCGTTGCAGCAGAGAGCACCTATACCTGCTGGACGTGGAGCGCCTCTTCTTCCACAGAAGCAGGCGTTTCAGCAGGTTGTTCAGCCAAGGAGGCATGCTTACTTGATGACTGCAGTGGAGAGCGAGGCTGTGGACGAGGTTATCGCAGGTAACCCTCTGTCTAGTTATTTCCTTTTTAGTTAGATTTGGTTGTTAGCTTATGTTTGTTGCTTGCATATGATTGTTTGTTAGAATAGGTTTGATTGTTAGCATGTTTGTTAGGTGTGATTTTGGTTTGCACATTTCCTGCACGAGTCCTCTTCGACTCAGGTGCATCGATGTGCATTATATCCCGGAGCTTCGTGGAGAAGCATTCCTTGACGACTTCCCCTCTTCCCAAGAGTTGGAATATCGTTACAGGAAATGGCGTGATCTCGGTGCATCTTGGGTGCAATTCTTGCCCTTTGGTGGTCTGTGGACATGAGCTTTACGCTGATTTCATTGTTCACGACATCATCAACTATGATGCAGTGCTTGGAATGGATTGGCTTGCGAGTTTCTATGCTACGATCGATTGTCGGAGGAAGAAGGTGGTGTTCAAGATCCCTGGACATCCAGTGTTTGAGTTCAGTCGAGGTAGCAGTTCGCTTGGTCCTGTCTGGTTTCGGGCCAAGCCGGTGGAGATTGTTGCTATGCAGATGGAGCAGAGTAGACCAGCTGTGGTACGTGAATTCAACGACGTCTTCCCCGAGGATATGTCTGGACTACCACCCGATCGAGCTCTCGAGTTTTCGATCGATCTTATTCCGGGAGCGCAGCCTATTTCGAAGGCGTCGTATCGAATGGCTCCAGTAGAGTTGGAGGAGTTGCGTAGGCAGCTGGATGAGCTTTTGCAGAAGGGTTACATCAATCCTAGTGTGTCTCCGTGGGGAGCACCGATGTTGCTGGTGAAGAAGAAGGATGGTTCGCGTCGCATGTGTGTGGATTACCGGGAGCTGAATGCTGTGACCATCAAGAATAAATATCCCTTGCATCGTATAGATGACATCTTTGATCATCTTGGAGGATCGAGGGTGTTCTCTAAGTTGGATTTGAGGAGTGGGGTTACCATCAGCTTAAGGTAAAGAAGGAGGACATCCCGAAGATAGCGTTCAGGACGAAGTATGGTCACTACGAGTTCGTGGTTATGCCCTTCGGTGTAACCAATGCGCCCGCAGTTTTTATGAACCTGATGAATCTGATCTTCTACGACTTTCTAGACAAGTTTGTCGTTATCTTTATTGACGACATCCTGATCTATTCAAAGTCGGAGGAAGAGCATGCTTCGCACTTGAGGACAATGTTGGAGATTCTGAGGAAGCATCGTTTGTATGCTAAGTATTCCAAGTGCGAGTTTTGGCTAGATAGAGTTGCTTTTCTCGGGCATGTGGTGTCAGGCGATGGAATTTCGGTGGATCCCGAGAAGATTATGGCAATCAGAGAGTGGCCTGTTCCGCGGTCAGCGTCTGAGATCCGGAGTTTCCTTGGGCTTGCAGGTTATTATCGGCGTTTCATTAAGGACTTTTCCCGAATTGCTGAGCCGATGACCAGACTGACGCGGAAGGATGTGCCATATGTTTGGTCTGATGATTGCGAGAAGGCTTTTGGTGCGCTGAAGAAGAGATTGACGACTGCCCCTGTACTTGCTGTACCTGATCGGAGTGGAGGATTCGAGATATTTTACGATGCTTCTGGCAAAGGTCTTGGTTGTGTGTTGCATCAGCATGGGCACGTGGTTGCGTATGCTTCTCGTGAGCTTAAGGCTTATGAGAAGAATTACCCGACACACGATCTGGAGTTGGCTGCTGTTGTGTTTGCGCTCAAGATTTGGAGGCACTTCCTGCTGAGTGAGAAAGTGAAGATCTTCACCGATCACAAAAGCTTGAAGTACATTTTTACTCAGAAGGAGCTCAACATGCGACAGCGTCGATGGTTAGAGCTCATGGCAGATTATGAGATTGATTTGTTGTATCACCCTGGCAAGGTGAATGTGGTTCCGAAAGCGCTGAGCAGACTTCCAGCGTTGATGATGTTGACCTCGCAGTGGAGATTGCACCAGGATTTTTGCGAGACTGGTATCGAGATTGTTCTTCCTGGAGAGACTTCTTCGTTGATGAGTATGCAGATACAGTCGACGATCGTGGATAGGATCAAGGTTGGACAGGCTGGAGATGCTAAGCTGGTGAAGATTTGGGAGCAGGTGGAAGCCGGTCTACGGACTAACTTTTTGATTCATGAGGATGGTTCGTTGAGATTTGGAGCCAGGTTGTGTGTGCCAGCTGGGGATATCCGAGAGGAACTATTGGTGGAGGCACACGGTTCGTCGTATTCTGTGCATCCTGGTGGCACCAAGATGTACAAGGATCTTCGTCTGAACTTTTGGTGGCATGGTATGAAGAGGAGTGTGGCTCGAAGTGTAGCCAAGTGTTTGGTTTGCCAGCAGGTAAAGGCGGAGCATCAGCGTACGACATGGTTGCTACAACTGCTTTCAATTTCGGAGTGGAAGTGGCAGCACATCACTATGGATTTCGTGACTGGACTACCTCAGAGTCCGAAGCAGAATGACACGATTTGGGTGATCGTAGACCGATTGACCAAATCCGCGCACTTTATTCCCTTCCGAGTAGGACAGTTTACCGAGACGCTAGCGAGGAGATATATGGAGGTAAATTCGTTTACTCTCCGATTTTATTTTCTTTTCCTAGTTTAGATAGCGATGTAACGTGAATCGTGCAGGAGATCGTACGACTTCACAGAGTCCCCGTGAGTATCGTGTCGGACAGAGACACGAGATTCACGTCTCAGTTTTGGCAGAGTCTGCAGAAGAGTCTGGGTACGAGACTGAGTTTCAGCACGGCGTACCACCCGCAGACGGATGGCCAGTCCGAGAGGACGATTCAGATTTTGGAGGACATGCTGAGAGCGTGCATGTTGGACTTCAAGGGATCTTGGGAGGATCATCTCCATCATGTTGAGTTTGCCTACAATAACAGATACCAGGAGAGTATTGGAATGGCGCCTTTCACCGCGCTATACGGGAAGAAATGTCGATCGCCACTGAGCTGGGATGACATTGGAGATCGGGAGCTGTTAGGATCGGAGATGATCGTGGATGCCGTGGATGTTGTGAGGAACATCCGGGAGAAGCTGAGGATTGCGCAGGATCGCTTCAAGCATTGGGCTGATGCTAAACGAAGACCTTTGGAGTTTCAGCCTGGCGATCATGACTTTCTGAAGATTTCTCCGAACCGCAGAGTTATCCGATTTGGGAAGAGAGGCAAGCTGAGTCCGAGGTACATTGGGCCGTTTGATGTCCTGGAGAGAGTTGGAGCTATGGCTTATCGCTTGGCGCTGCCACCGTCGCTGGAGGGAGTTCACGACGTATTTCACATATCTCAGTTACGTCAATACGTTAGTGATCCGTCCCATGCTGTGGATTTCTTGGAGATCACGGTTCATCTGGATCTGTCTTATGATCAGCAGCCAGTTGAGATTCTGGATCGTCGACAGAAGCAGCTGAGAAATAAGACCGTCGACTTGGTTCGAGTGCAGTGGCGTCACGGTTCCCCTGGTGAGTCCACATGGGAACGTGAGGATGAGATGAGAGAGCGCTTGCCGCACCTTTTCCCGAGCAGTGCTTGATGTTGATTCTGAGGACGGAATCATTTCTAAGGTGGGGAGGATGTAACGGTCTATTTTCGTTGTACTTTGTTCGTGCACGTGCTTTTGCCCGTGCACGTGTTTATTTTAGACTTTGTTTGTTTGTGAACACTTTAGTGTGATATGTCGTTGTGAACGTCTATGAGAGTATTAAATAGTGGCACTAATTTGGAACGACATTTCTCGAGTCGTTTACCCACAATTTAATCTTATTCGAAGAGACCTTGCGATTTTCACTTTTGATGGGAGACGTTTCTATTTTTAGTTTCGCTGTCCGACGTCGAAATTGAGAACCGTATTCTTAGTTAACTTTCTTTCGTCATCATGATCACCCCGATAATTATTTTATAATTTTTGGAGTTCATTTGACCTACTTTATATTTTTAGCAAGGTTTATAATATTTTTAATAATTAAGTTTTAAATTATTTTCGGCCAAATAAAATTTTATTACGTTTTAAATACTTCAAAATATTTTTGAGCCAAATCTCAGCTCATTTAGGCTGCATCCAAGCCTTGTGCGAGTTGGAGAGGGTGAGATTCGAATTTTAAATATTTTTGAACTTCTAATCCCATTAGGATTAGCCCTAGACCAAGTCAACCCCTCTTCACTATATAAACAACCCTTAGGAAGACCTATTTTCGCAAGAAAATAACCCTAGCCGCTTCCAAAACCCCAAAACTCACTTGCGACAATTCGTCGCAACGTTGCGACGGCCGTCACCCGCACCGACCGAAGGAATCACCCCAAAACCCCCGCACCGATCGACAGCCACCCCGCTCACGCCTGCTCTGCACCCCGCTGCAATCGCCCGCTCTGTTCTCCCGCTCTGACCGAGAGAATCTCTCGGTCAGACCGAGAGATATTCCCCGCTCATGCCCGCTCTGCACCGTTGCAAGCCCCGCTCTGTCGCCCGCTCCGCACCGTGCCCGACTGAAGTAGCCGCCCACACCCGCTTCGTTGAAACGTTGCAACGCCCCACTGCAGCACCCGACCGGCCTGTTCCCCTGCACCGACCGAGACATAGCCCCGCACCCGCCGCTGTGACCGACCCGCTGCGCTGCACACAGCTGTTCCCCCGCACCGACCGAGCCGATCTCCCGCACCGAGGGTGTCTGACCGAGAGCAATTCGTTGCAACCCCGCACCCGTCACACCGCTTGCCACCGTGGGCCTCCCAAGTTCTCCAGAGGTATTGTGGGTCCCCTATTGGTCCCTAGGACTACTGTGGGCCCCACCTAGGAGCTTTCTCTCCGACGATTTGCCGTGTACGACGTTGCGATACGTCATAGCCCGTCGTCGCACGTGCTAGCTTTGGAATCTGGATTCGTTGCTCCAGTTGCTGCTCTGATTTTTCCAGCGAGGAATCTATATTGGAA
Organism: Scilla litardierei; assembly: GCA_030789695.1. Lineage (NCBI taxonomy): Eukaryota > Viridiplantae > Streptophyta > Magnoliopsida > Asparagales > Asparagaceae > Scilla > Scilla litardierei. The sequence goes on from CM061142.1 coordinate 202,087,496, forward strand.
TCTGGACTTGGAGCGCGTTCTTTTATTCCAACCCCTGGCGTCGCTACCCGACGCCAGTGTAGCTTTCGCGTCGTGTTGAGGAAATGCTTTGCACCCCTAGGACCCCCCCGGCCTATTGCATACTAATCAAGACTAAAATCAATGTTTTTAAAGTATTTTAAATGTTTTAGAATTCACTAATCAAGATTAATAAAATGGATGTAGGCCGGTGGACTTGTGCACGTAGGATAATTGTGACTTTGGACTCGTTGGACGGTGTTGCTCAGACGTGATACTTGCAGGCAAGTGAAACTTGCCAACTCTTGTGTAGGGCCATGTTTTTAGGCTACTTCCTTGTTTTTAGCGTAAAAGAGACTAGTCAGTGAAATGATAGCTGGCTAGACGCCTACTTGATCTAGTTTGACAACGAAACTAGATCCGTCACCTAAATTGATCTAGCTTGACAACGAAGCTAGATCCAACTCTTTAACTTGTTGATCATGCATACTAAACTGTCATGTTTACTTTCCTTACCTGTACGCTTTACTACTTGCCATGTCATGTCATCCATGCATTGAATGTCGCATTCGTAGCACACGCTACATACTTGTACTTGCTTGTCCCGGGCTAGGTGCACCCCTACGCCAACATGAAAAACACTTCCTGGCTCGTGGTCTAGAAGCGAGCATTCCCGTTCGGGGGTAAGGCCCTGGCTCGATACACGTGGAGGGGTAGGGTTGAGTGACCACTCAGCGTAGAAGTGTGCCCGTACAGCCTCTTCAGCTGTAAGGCGTGAACTCTGTGCACGACATGAAAACGTGACTCGTGATTGGTAGTAGTTTACTACTCTTGCCATGCCATGCCAGTTGTTCTCTTGTACTTGCATTACTTTACTTGTTGCACTCATACTTTAACTGCCATGTCATTGCATCACGCTAGAACTGCTAGGTTGCTTTTACTTGTACTTTCAGTTTCCTTGCACAAGTCTTTTAGACTTTCTGACATGTGCCCCTTGCTCTTTTGGGTGTCACATGTTAGACCCTGAGCCAGAGACAGTTGTTGAGGACGAGGTGTTTGCTGACGCTGAGCCTGAGCCTACGTTTGACGAGGAGTTCGTGGACACCGGTGACCAGTCTTAGAGATTGTTCTGAGTTGCTTTTGCTTAGGTTGCTGTTAGTTATCGGTGCGTAGCACCATTACCTTGCTTTTGTACTTTGTACTTTTGTTGGCCATGCTGGGGCCTCTTTTACACTCTTTTCTTTTAGCCTGGTGGCTTTTCTGCGATGTTGGAATTTATTATTATGGATATTCTGAGATTTATCTTTTGTCTCATTTTCGTTTATTATCTTTGTTTCGTATTGCAATTGCAAGGACATGCTATTATTGTTTATTGACGCTTATCGGACTTGCAGCTTTGTAGCTTCAAGTCTGAGCGGACCTTCTCACGCTTCGCCTCCACGTTTTTGGGAAGCGGGGGGTGACAACCCCTTGGGCCTTTTATTTATGTAATATTTTTTTAGATTTTTTATTTTTCCAATGTTATTGGGATTTTTGCAAACTCACGTAAACGCGATGGAATGCAAAGCACAATCAAAGATCGTAATCGGCTATATACAAAAAGAAAAAGAAAAAGATAGAATTTTGATATGGCTCGGTGTCAAAATATCTAGTAAACGCTACTTAAGTGTTGTGGGTTATCCAAACTCTATAGAATCACCATTCATTATGAAAACTTACATTTTCACACAATCATGCAATTTTTCATTCAATTTTCAATTAATCAAGTAATTTTCAGCTTAACTGTTTCGAGAATATTTATTGTGGAGAAATGGATTTAAATCATGGAAAAGCATATTAAAATACATCCTACTCAAGGAATATCTCTAACTCATGGAAGCATAGAGTTCAAAATTGTAATCCATCATATATATATATATGCAATGAAGCGCAATAGACTTTGATAAATCCCATGTGAGTGTGTAGAGCAAGTTGAGTGTGTGCAGCTTATAGTGCAATCATAGGAGAATTATCTTTAGTCTAATAAAAAGGAAAAAGAAAAAGAAACGAAAAACATGCATGCAAACAAACAAAAAGAGAAAAAAAATAAAATGATGCTAAAATGGAAAAAATGGGACGGAAATGGAACTAAAAAGTGAGAATAAGGAAAAGGAATAGGTATAAAGTGATAGCGCTCATCCCCAAAACTAAACTCAGCAGTGTCCTCACTACTGAGAACACGCGTGTAGAGATGGAAAATGATGCTAAGGGTGGGATGGGTGGGATGAGATGAAAAAATAAAAATCATAGGAAATAAAATGAAGATGTAAATGCATATGTACAATATGCATATGTACAATGAATGCAGATGAGGAGGAGGAGGATGATGATGATGGACAAAATGGACACCAAAATGTGACTCCCCCAAGCTGGACTAAGCCGTCCCCGAAATGACAGATGGGCACAATTATATGAGGGGGAGACACGGAAACATCGAGAAGCTATAAATCAGGCAGCACCACCACCCGACGGAGGTGGCGGTGGCAGCTGAAGAAGCTGAAGGATGCGGTCCAGCTTCTCGTTGTTCCGCTGCTCAAGATCAGTGAGTGCCTCAACGGCTCTGCAGAGCTCAAGTACAACATGCTCCACCCTATATAATCGACCTGAAATGTCGGGAGGGCAGGAGCTGCTGGATTCACCCCTCGAATGGGGTTCCCGTGTGGTGAAGGCATGGTGCAGGGGCAGTGTAGGCTGTGCAGAGACTGGGGCAGTGGTGGTGGGAGCAGAGGAGGAAGGCAAACTGGAGGTAGGGGCTGATGTGGCAGGTGCAGACATGGTAAAGGTGGTGGCAGTAGCTGTGGAGACAGACACCAACACACTCTCCGTAAAAATAGCCGAGACAGTGCTAGAGATAGGTGCAGATAGGGATGCGGGCACTAGTGTGGTCTCGGATGGTGGTGATGTGTGGACAGAAGGACCGACGCTCAGATCAGAAGTGAGGACCTCAGCTGATAGTGCTGGGTCCTCATCAGAAGTGTGGATAGGAGGGTTGACGGTCGAATCAAAAACATGGGGCTCAGAGGAAATCACAGGGCCCTCAACAGATGTGGGGACAGAAGGGGCTGCTACTGGCTCGACCAAGGGCAAGGTGGGGTGTGGCTCCTCAGCGTGTAGCAGGGTAGTGCCCGGCTGGTAAGCAGGCTGCTGCTAGGCAACCTGCTCATCATCGGGCTCCAGCTCGTAATGGGAGGGATGCACTCCTGGATGGGGAGGATCCACTCTACCTGCTGAGGGGCCACGACAGTCGTGGCAGGGCTCGGGAGGACCATATAATCGGCGTTAAAATGCCCGTGAAGGTATACCCAATGCCTCTCACCATGGGCCCTAATAATATGCATGTGAGAAAGCACATGCAAAAATAAGATGGTAGAGCCCGTCGCCTCTAGAAGGTCCTCATGGATGTGAAGCCTGGCCCGTTGGGCAATAATGGTGAAGAAGACACCACAATAAATAAGGCCTCTCTGCAAGGTAGCAGCCCAACATAGGCGGTCGCAGAAGACCTGGGCATGATCTATGGGATAGGCAGGGCGAGAGGTGCCATCGGGCTGTGCCTCAAGTGGGAGAGTAATGCCCCACAAGAGGATGAGCATAATAGAAGACATAGTCCCGAGCTCATTCATGCAAAGCATCGTGGTGGCAATGTGGCGCTGGGCTAGTCTCAAGCAGGGGTGAATGAACGAGGAGGACTTCGAGCGGCTAGTGCTGAAGACGGGCAAGCTGGATATCCTCTCCCAAAATCGTGTGGTGTAAATGGGGGGGGAGTATCCATGCCAGGGTGATAGGCGGTCTCAACATCGGGGACTGCGGGCCACTGGAATAGGTCATGGAGTCCACTATAAGTGAACTCCATATCCACGCCCAGTAGGCTGAAGCGTATCCCCCTGTTGGTACGACAAAAGGAGCTGAGGGCCTCTACGGTCAGGTGAGTGTAAGTCTTTGCCAGCAAACCTAGGAAGTAGTCCCAACCCAGATTCCTATATAGCTGTCGAATCCCTGGTAATAGGCCTAGCAGCTCAAAGTCTCCTAAATCGACGAATTTGGTTGATTCGACCTGGCGCCTAGAGAGATTGGCAAATTGACGACGGTGAGCGTCGTCTATAAATGTGATGTCGTAGGTCTCTAGGGCATTGCCCTCAGGGGGTGGGGGTGGGGGTGGTGTGGTCTTACTCGTAGGGACTCGTGTCCCAGATGAGGAACTAGGTGCCGAGCGTTTCTTCTTGGCAGGTGGGGGTGAAGGTGATGCTGGTGGGGATGGTGTGGAAGTGCGTATGGCAGTGCGTGGCCTAGAATAAGGAGCCATGTGGGACTTCCTCTTCTTAGCAGCCAGTGGTGGAGCTTGTGGAGGTTGGGATAGCTGTGGTGTGGTGGCAGGGGTGGAAGTGCATGGCCTAGAGGAGGTTGGCTTGTGGGTCAGCTCCTTTTTACATGATGGTTATGGTGGAGGTGGTGGAGGTGGTGGAGGTGGTGCGGTATGTGGAGGAGGAGGATGTTGAGGTGATGGAGAGGGTGAGCGAATAATAGCCCTGCGAGGTGTTGTGTATGCTCGTGTCCAACCCAGAAATAATGATATCCAATAAAAATGATGAAGAAGGAACGAGTGTACTCTTGAAGAGCAAGGAGCAAAGCTAAGAAATTCCATGCTCCTCGCACAATGTCCCTCCAAGATCGCCAATGAATTCCCACCAAGCTCCCGTACTCGGCGAAATTTCAATTTGGGGTTCAAAATTTCGGAATTGGCTAGATTTGGGGAATTATGGCTTGGGGATCGGGGAGGTTATGTGGGGGGAATGTAGAGAGGAGACTGGGGTTTCGATAGAGGAGAGGCGAATGTTGGAGGTGGGGGTGGTGCTCGGTTGAGGGGAGGGTGGCGCTCAGGGGGGAGGAGGTTTCGACTGAATGTGGTGGAGGGTTCGGGTTCAGGGATCGGGGGATTGGGGAGAGGGGAGGGTACTGGTGGCGTGGGGGAGAGGATGGAGGAGGGCAGGAGGGAGGTTGGAGGAGGAAGGGGGGTTTGCTGGAGGTTCTTGGGCGAGGGGAGTGAGGAGGATTAGAGTTTGCTCGAGAGGGGATTGGGGACGCTCGCTCAGATTCTGGCAAGGATTTGAGCGAGCACCCTAATTATACCTTATAGGGCTGGCTTGGGTAGACGATCGCTCGGTCAAGCCTCCTGCTCGGGGGAACATAGCTCGACCTGGCCCCTCCCCTCCTGTGTTGGGTCGGTCGCTCGGTCGAGCGGCTGCCTGCGCTCGATCGAGCGATCTGGAAACTGAGCATTTCCACCCTTTGAATCGTCTCGTATTTGTCACCGATTTTTGAATCCTTTCTCCACATCCGTGCTTTACTCTCTTGTTTGGCGTCATGACCGTCAAGTCCCTGCCAAAATCAACATGCAATAATTATTTATGGATTTTAGAATTTTTATACTAAAAAAATCTTTAAAAAGCTAAATGAAATCGAAATGCAGAGAAATAGGTTGGGTTGCCTCCCGCCAAGAACTTGTTTAAGGTCATTTGCTTGACCCTTGATACTCAGCGAGGCTAAATATTGGGTGCACGTGAGATGCGTACATCGTTCTTCCCCACCAACCCATGTAGGGCCAGATGGTCAAACGCCTCCTTTGGACCTTTAGCGATCCGTTCATCCTCTTTCGTCTCCGGTCCTTTTCTCTCTTTGGGACGCCCCATGGATGTTGCAGCTATCAGATCCCTAAAGTTCATGACGTCTGGGTCGTGATCCTCCATGGCGAGCGTAGAGTGCTCGCACATCATCAATACATCATCTGGATCCTCATCCAGGACATACAAGTAGGCCGCCACCGCTTTGTTATGTTGAGGTTCTATACCATGGTCCTTGCTCAGTAGCAAGGAGTCCAAAAAGACTTCTTCAGCTGTGAACTCCTCCACGAGCTCATCCTCAATCAAGTTCAGGTATCTGACATTTGCAACGAGCTTCCTCTCCCTCATCGGCTTGGGTAGCCGAAATTCAGCCTCATTGTTTCCCACATTGAGGGAAAGCGTGCCTTCTTGTACGTCTATCAAAACTCCAGCCGTCGCCATGAATGGGCGACCAAGAATAAGCTGGGACCCGCTATCTTTCGACATGTCCATTATGACGAAATCTACCGGCATGCTTACCCCGCCTAGAATCTGTAGGATGACGTCCCTGTCCACTCCGACCGGGTGCGTTACCGATCTGTCTGCAAGCTGGATCATCATGGCTGTCAGCTCTAGCTCCATCCCGGTGTTGAGGCACCGGAAGATGGAGAATGGCATCAAACTGATGCTGGCCCCCAAATCTACCAAGGCTCTCCTAATGGGGATGCCGCCTATGGAGCATGGAACGGGGAAGCTTCCGGGATCCGGGAGCTTCCTCGGTAGTTTATTGCTCCTCAAAAATGAAGACGGCTCCTACGCCAACATAACTTGCTCCGCCTTTTACTGCCAAGAAATGAGTTCCTTAAGGAACTTGGCATATGAAAGTATCTCCAAGAGGGCATCCATAAAGGGAATGTTGAGCTCCACTCCCTTCAAAAGCTCAATAAACTTGGCATACTTCTCCTGTTGGGAGATGTATGCCCTCGAGGCAATTTATCTCAGTGTAATTTTCCAAACATCTTGTTCAAAATTACAGTAAGATGTATGGTAATATTTTATCTATGTTAAATCATAATGTAGTTACCATTAGAAATTAACTTAGGTAAAGACCTGATACTTAATGCAAGGTCAAACATGTATCGAGATGAGGATCTCGATCATGTAGAAGTGCTTGACCATCTGCAGCATAAGTCTAGAAACATTCGTGGTCGTAGATGTTTCGAGAAAAGGATATCGAAACATCGGATAGACCATTGTGTCTTTGTCTTCACCATGTAGCGGTGACGATGATCTCATGGTCGTTCAACTTGGCAAAGTCGTAGACGAGACACAGGTGCTCATTGGAGAATGAGTTCACTGAAAGACCCACAAGAGTTATCATATGGTTATGATTGACAAATCTGTCAATGATAACTCTTAGTGATGATAGGCAAGTTGGTCTTTGAGTTGAGGTCATAGTATGAACCTGTACGTGAACAGTTTCACTTAGATCTCTGACCTAGCTTCGAGGCAAGGCCTGTCGAAAGGTCTTTGGTTGGGTGACATTTGAAACGTGCGAGGAGAGTAATGACCAAGATAGGATTCGTCTCTCTCGGTCAATGGGAGTTAGTGTCGTAATGTTAGTTCGGTCTTTAGTGAAAACTCTGGCCAGAGTATGTTGGAAGATGTCCAACATTATTTGACTAAAGATCGATGGAGACTAACCGGTTTCGAGCTATTGGGGTTGACAGTTTGACCGTACCTTAGACTTGAATTATACGACATAGTTTTGACGAAGAGACTAAAGCTGCGGTATTCATCATGGACACAGTCAGGGTGGTCCCGATAACACTCATGTCAATGAGTTAACCACATAAGTATGATACTGAAACAGGGACGGCACCTGCTGCTCGTGGTCGCTGCCGTCTGGGGCTTCGAGCCCCACCTATAGTAGGGTCAGGCTGTAAGGTCTCACACAAAGTGCAACCTTCGTCTAGTAATAGGTAGAAAGATTATGGAGAATATGCATTTGATGCAAGGGATAAAAAACTGCATTTGATGCGAATGATATTTTAAGCTTAGATATGGGACTATTTTGCATATGATGCAAACAGAGCTAAATGTGTCGTAAATAGTTTACGACCATATTTAATGAGATAAACGCGAGGAAAAGGTTACATGTATGACGGGATCATCCCGGTCTAAACGCAGGTTCAAACTGCGTCAAAAACGGAGTCCAAATGAGCCCAAAAAGTTTGTTTAAAAGAGTTCTAAATGTCCCAATAATTGAAGGGGGGCAAGGCTGTTTAGCCAGGCCTATTGGGCCGGGGGTATTCTGGCACCCCTTTAGAGGCGCCAGCCTTTTTGCTAGCACACGCCAGCCTGGCGCGTGCCAGGCATGCACCGCTGGGCACATGCCAGGCATGCACCCACAAGGCGCATGCCTTTCACGCTACAGCAGGGCGCGTGCCTAGCATGCGCCTTGTAGGCTGGCACACACCAGGCTGTTGGGGCCCACTCCGTGGGCCCCACAGCAGGGTTCAGAACCCTAGGGTCTGCGTTTTTCTGACGGCTAGTTTTTCCAGCTTGGAGTGGTTTTGGGCTATGTTTAGACGATCAATTGAGGGGTCAAACAGATTTCGATTGCCTCACCGTTTTTTCCTACGCGTTCATCATTCAATGCCCTTTGATTTGATAGGTTGTATCAAATGTGAAGTTTAACGGTGAGGGAGTTAAAATTCTTGGAAGTTTGGCCTTTATGAAAGACAAACTAAGTTGAAATATTTAAATCCAAATATTTAGTCCACATCGAAAGTGGAGTAAAGGGGAGGGGTCAGCCACCTATATAAATAGGGGCCTGCCCCTTCCTCTAAACTCGCCCCAAGCTCTAAATCTGAGCAGCTCCCAAAAATGTTGGAGCACGCTCGCATCTAATCTTAAAATTAATATTCTCTTCTCTCTAAATTTCTGCCTTGCTCCTGAAGGGCTCTAGCAAAGCCACGAAGGGGTTCGGATCCGATCTGGAGTCTTGGCAAAGGATCACACTTAGGCGAAACTTTCTTCGACGCTTGGTTGGCTCGTCGACAAAGGGATTGTTTGCCTCGGGACACAGAGCAGTTCAAGGATCGGTTCGAGGGCGTAAGGCGGCTCAGCTTCGGGGAGCGGAAGGCGGTGCGGTACACCTTGCCTACACCAAGTCAAGGTTCCGGGTATGTATTTTAGAAGCTTTCTTTTAATTATGTCATAATAGCTTAGATCCTTCTTGGGGTGGTCAGATCCACCTGAAGTTGGCATAGATCCTGGCTCAAATGTCTAGTTTCCTTAGGGCTTCGCTAAATTGTTTAGCAAATTCGTATTTCCGCTGCTTTTCTTCTGCTTTTGTAGTCCGTCCGACTTAGGACGGGCACAAAAAAGTGCCCAAAGGGTCCTATAAATAGACCAACAGTGGTATCAGAGCATTAGGTTTGTATGATGATCTAGGACTGCGACGTTTTTAAATTGAATGCTTTTTAAATGCATGCTAAATTTTTTAACTTTATGCGTTATTGTTAAAAATGAAACCGTTTTCATTTAAGATGTTTTTGAAAATTCTTTTATGTGATAAAATTGTTTTTAGAAACATGGAATATTTTATGATGATTTTAAAACATAGTTTATGAAATAAAAATTATATAATAATTTTTATGAAACTGTTTTAAGTTTTAAAATCATGGTTTTAATTTAAGTGTTAAATTTTAGTTGCACATTAATTATTTATAGGATAAATTTTTAATGTGTTGATGCATGTTTAATAATTATGTGATAATTGTTAAATAGTTATAAATCTTTCATGCGATATTTAGGTTAATAATTGCACGCTAATTTTATAGTTGATAAAGTTAGATTATGTTTTAATGGCTATGCTTAATTATTTGATAATCAAAGAAACCTTTTAGGTTAGCCATTAAAAACATGTTTAAAATTTATAAGATAAATTTTAAATGACATGCTATATTTTAATAATCATTACAACCTTTTAAAACCTAATTCCTGATTAGGGTAGTCCTTTAACAACGATTATTATTTTAATCGCTATCATATTAAAAGACTACACTTTAAAGTGTTATTATTGAATTTGTTAAAATCCTAATAATGATTAGGATATCACGTTGAACAAATGAACCTTATAGTTGATAAGGACTTAATAAAAGCTATTAACAAATTCTAAAATTTTGAATGTTAAGGATTCAACTAGTTGATAGGATTAATTAGTTGTTAATAAAAGCCTTTTAGTCTATGACACGCATATAAAAGTGATAAAGTTTCATTGAATGGAACATGATCCAGTCAATGTACTTGGCTAAGTTTGTTGGATCACCCTAGCTAGTCTAAGGGATAAGTGATCATGACTTAGTCAATTCCCTGGCCGTGTTTCGCTGGACCACAATGACGCGAATCATGATTATATGACACCCTGGACTATACCTAAGTCTAATACGTTAATAATCTTTTTCAAGATTAGCTGTAGCCCTCCTTGTTTTAGAGGTTGGCAACTATAGGTTCTTTGATCTGGTTGTTGAGATACACTCAAGCTATGTCATAGACACTTTATGGAAACCAACTTCTCAATACATGAGATGTAGTCTAGACTTGACCTAAACCGTCGTGTCGTGAATACACCGAGCGCCATCGTAAGTTAGGCTAGACACGAAAACAAGGGTCCGACTAGACTAGTCATTATGATTTGGATGAGCAACACTCATGATCATAAATGGCTAGGGGTAAAAACCGATAAGAGAGTCATATATGATATGATTGATGAAGAGTCATCTGCCGATCGTAGAGTCAAGCAATTTGTTGAGCTACACTCAAGGTTGTAAGACTCAGGGTGGTTGGATCTCTTTCCTATTAATTTAATTTAATTAAATTGTTCATTGATTGGCTTCAAATGATCACAAAAATAGTGGAAGGATATAGATTGATAAAAGCCATTCTATCTATATTTAATATTGAACATATCTAAACTAGGGTAACTCTATGTTTACCGATGGCATCAAAAACATAATATTCTAAGAGAATAAGTTAATATGTGCAAATGATTGGTTAATGGAATATCTAATTCTAATTGATAAACTATACTATATACTCATTGACAATAAAATGACCTTCTTAAGGACAGACTTAAGGAATATGATTTCATTAAGTTCTGAGTCCAACAAAATAAATGCACGCTACATGTCACTCGCCTCTTTAAGGGGCAGCTCGAACATATTGATGTTCAAAAGCATGTTTCTCCATACAATTTGTTGAGTCAACTCAAGGTTGTATGGAAAACGGTTTCGATCGCAAGGTTCAAAAATTCGATCAAATTGTTTGAATCGAATATGAGTGCATAAGCGGTACAAGACCATGTATCCAAATCAGATCTTGAGTCAAACAACTTGTTGAGTCAACTCAAGGTTGTGAAGCTCAAGTGTTTGGATACGTTAGGTGCTTGCATAACTAATTAATTTGTTGAGACACGTAATATCTAAATGAGATTAGAAAAGGAAGAAGGCACTAAGGAAAGTCAATTGAGAAAGATAGTTTTATTTATCGTTAGTAAAGGCATAAGTAGGAGGAACTGAAAATGTGACATATTTGATGTTACAGTTTTAAGATAACCGTTATACAAAATATACAGATTATCTACGTGTTAGAAAAGGAACAAATGTTGTTTCTTAGACCATGTAGGACGTCAAACACATTTTTGACGACTGTCGTCACCTTGCTTCTGAAGCAATGTTTTATATGATTAATTTGTATAACCATAATGTATTAAAGGTTAATACATGAATACACAATACAATAACAAAACTTATATGGCAAAATAGACAAGGCCAAACCAAAGAGACTAAGCTTCACAAGTCACATAAAGAGGGGTCTGACCTCTCGTATTATGAAGTCTATAGACACTTGTGAATCTTGTCTCAAAGGTATGATGGCCCAACACCTTCTATGAGACAATGGGAGAATAAGTTGTAGAACTCACGGTCTTGTACATACAGATGTATTCAGACCCAAGTCTATATTAGCCTAGATAAGTTGTTCTTATTTTATTACGACACGTGTTCTTGCTGAAATACAAGTCTGATAAAATAAAGAACAAAATGACATAAGTATTTGAACTGCTTTGATTAGATCGAAGAGTCAAATACTTAGATGTATAAATCTTGCGTAAATTAAAAAGAAAATGTGATTTTCTCTCAGGTCAAGTCTCTTAAACACATCGGTGTGTTAGAGAACATGAATCGCACTTTGTTAGACATGGTGCAATACATGACAAGTGACTCTGAGTTATAATCCTCCCTCTGGATTAAGTCCCAGATAGTAATGCCTAGGTTTTGATAAGGTTCTATGAGGACCTTATCAATAAGATATTCATTAAATCAATCGTTAGGAAGTTAAAGGATTACTCGAATCTCGTGAGACAAAGAGTCGAGTTAGACATCATAGTCATGATGGCCTAAACAACTTCCAGGATGAAATTCGGAGTAGGGACTCTGATTAATAACTTAATGCAAATCAGAAATGGTCCGTGCACGTAATATAAAGTATGGACTTTAGTTTATGTGCCCCAAAGAAAATGTTTCTTATTATCTGCAAGTAAATCTTTAAGTTAGAAGATAGGTGCTGAAAGAAAATAGTGAAGTACAACTTGTGTTGGCTGAGGACAGTTTTCATCCTAACTCCTATAAACGGATTATGATGAAACTGTCTCGCCAACAGATTTGTACAGATCTGCTCGGACCGAACTCGATGTAAATGCTCATGATGACCATGAAAACTGGAGCATTCATTTATAGTTCGTTTTCTAAATATGATTTAGAAGAACGAACTTATATGAATTGGCCAGAGAGTTTTCAAGGTCAGTGGGAGCGAATAAAATACATGCGAGGCATCAAGAGGCTGGACATATGTTTTGACAAAGTAGTCAAAGAGGTTGACACTTTATCAGAAATGAATATGAACCGTCTAAAATGACCATCAACTTATTTTAAATTATTGTCGTAAGGTACGATGAGCTGGATGAGATCCAGGAAAATTAAATATTATGGATTTCGAGGGACCAAGAGAATTGTTTGGATGATAATCAAATGTATGGTCTAAGATAAACATAGAAAACCCTTTAAGTCTATACAGTAGACATTTTAGCAGATCCACTCACGAAGGTTCTACCACGTGAAGTCTGGAAAGACTTATGTGTAAATGCGGTATGAGATACCGGGATAAATGGGCCAGAGTGCAAGTGGGAGATTTTGGGAGATGTATGCCCTCGAGGCAATTTATCTCTGTGTAATTGTACAAACATCTTGTTCAAAATTACAGTAAGCTAAATGGTAAGAATTTATCTAAGTTAAATCATAATGAAGTTATCATTAGAAATTAACTTAGGTGAAGTCCTGAGACTTAATGCAAGGTCAAACATGTATCGAAATGAGGATCTCGATCATGTAGAAGTGCTTGACCGTCTGTAGCATAAGTCTAGAAACGTTCGTGGTCGTAGATGTTTCGAGAAAAGGATATCGAAACATAGGATAGACCATTATGTCTTTGTCTTCATCGTGTAGCGGTGACGATGATCTCATGGTCGTTCGACTTGGCAAAGTTGGAGACGAGACACATGTGCTCATTGGAGAATGAGTTCACTGAAAGACCAACAAGAGTTATCATATGGTTATGATTGACAAATCTGTCAATCATAACTCTTAGTGATGATAGGCAAGTTGGTCTTTGACTTGAGGTCATAATACGAACCTGTACGTGAATAGTGTCACTTAGATCTCTGACCTAGCTTCGAGGCAAGGCCTGACGAAAGGTCTTTGGTTGGGTGACATTTGAAACGTGCGAGGAGAGTTATGAACAAGATAGGATTTGTCTCTCTCGGTCAATGGGAGTTAGTGTCGTAGTGTTAGTTCGGTCTTTAGTGAAAACTTTGGCCATAGTATGTTGGAAGATGTCCAACATTATTTGACTAAAGATCGATGGAGACTAACCGGTTTCGAGCTATTGGGGTTGACAGTTTGACTGTACCCTAGGCTTGAATTAAACGACATAGTTTTGACGAAGAGACTAAAGCTGCGGTATTCTTCACGGACACAGTCAGGGTGGTCCCGACAACACTCATGTCAATGAGTTAACCACATAAGTATGATACTGAAACAGGGACGACACCTGCTGCTCGTGGTCACTGTCGTCTGGGGCTTCGAGCCCCACATGTAGTAGGGTCAGGCTGTAGGGTCTCACACAGAGTGCGACCTTCGTCTAGTAATAGGTAGAAAGATTAGGGAGAATATGCATTTGATGCAAGGGATAGAAAACTGCATTTGATGCTAATGATATTTTAAGCTTAGATTGGGGACTATTTTGCTTATGATGCAAACAGAGTTAAATTTGTCGTAAATTGTTTACGACCATATTCAATGAGATAAACGCAAGAAAAAGGTTACCTGTATGACGGGATCATCCCGGTCTAAACGCAGGTTCAAACCGCGTCAAAAATGGAGTCCAAATGAGCCCAAAAAGTCTGTTTAAAAGAGTTTTAAATAGGACTTAAATGGCCCAATAGAAAAGGCCCAAACATCAGATTTTTTTGAAGGGATGCAATGCTATTTAGCCCGGCCCATTGGGCCGGGGTATTCTAGCTCCCCTTTAGGGCGCCAGCCTTTTTGCTGGCACGCGCCAGCCTGGCATGTACCAGGCATGCGCCACTGGGCATGTGTAAGGCACGCGGCTTGCAGACTGGTGCACACCAGGCTGTTGGGGCCCACTCCGTGGGCCCCATAGCAGGGTTCAGAACCCTAGGGTCTGCGTTTTTCTGACGGCTGGTTTTTCCAGCTTGGAGTGGTTTTTGGGCTATGTTTAGATGATCAATTGAGGGGTCAAACGGACTTCGATTGACTCGCTGTTTTTTTCTACGCGTTCACCATTCAGCGCCATTCGATTTGATAGGTTGTATCAAATGTGAAGCTCAACGGTGATAGAGTTAAAATTTATGGAAGTTTGGCCTTTATGAAAGGCAAACTAACTTGAACAATTTAACTCCAAATATTTAGTCCCACATCGGAAGTGGAGTAAAGGGGAGGGGTCAGCCGTCTATATAAATAGGGACCTGCCCCCTTCCTCTAAATTCGTCCCAAGCTCTAAATCTTAGCAGCTCCCAAAAATGTTGGAGCTTGCTCGGATCTAAGCTTAAAATTAATATTCTTTTCTCCCTAAATTTCTGCCTTGCTCCAGAAGGGCCCTAGCAAAGCCACAAAGGGGTCTTGGCAAAGGATCACACTCAGGTGAAACTTTCTTCGGCGATTGGTTGGCTCGACGACAAGGGGATTATTTGCCTCGGGACGTAGAGCAGTTTGAGAATCGGTTCGAGGGTGCAAGGCGGCTCAGCTTCGGGGAGCAGAAGGCAGTGCGGTACACCTTGCCTGCACCAAGGCAAGGTTCAGGGTATGTATTTTAGAAGCTTTCTTTTAATTATGTTACAGTAGCTTAGATCCTTCTTGGGGTGGTCAGATCCATCTCAAGTTGGCATAGATCCTGGCTTAAGGGTCTAGTTTCCTTAGGGCTTCGTTAAATTGTTTAGCGAATTCTTATTTCCACTGCTTTTCTTCTTCTTCTGTAGTCCGTCCGACTTAGGACGGGCACAGAAAAGTGCCCTAAGGGTCCTACAAACCCCAACATCTCCGCCATCTTGGCCTTCGCCAACCTGCCAGGGAATGAAACTGGAGCGAGGAGATCCTTGGGTTTCTCCACAGGCCTTGCTCTTTCCTTAACTGCCTCCTTCTCCACGGGAGGGCTATCTTTCTTAACAATGATAGACTGCTCCTCAGTTTCAATATCTCCACCATCAACTACTACTGGGTGCTCATCTACCTCCTCCTTAGGTGATGCAGCCGTAGGAATCATCACCGGTTGCTCCGGATCCTTCGTTAACAGGCCGCTACGGGTGGTGATGGCACGGGCACTCTCCCTAGGTTCTTCTCAGGTTGAGCGAGAAGCTTGCCTTAGGACTGTGAAAACTGACTCAATTACTCCTTTAACTGTTCCACCATGGTGGAGAGCTCCTTGCTGCGAGCTGCATGGTCTTTATTGAGCTTTCCCTGCTCCTCTATGAATTTCTCCAAGGTGGCTTCCAAGGAGGATTTCTGCTGAACTGGTCGAGGTGCAGGCAAGGCTAGCGGCTGCTGACGCTGCTGTTGAATCCTGTTGGCCTATATGGGGCAAACGGCCTCTGCCATGGCTGCTGCTAATGATGATGATAGTAAGTCTACTGCTGCTACTGATGGGGCTGCTGTTGTGCTCCGCTGCTATTCCTGTTAGGTTTTTCAAGGACCCTTAGGGCATTTTCAAGCCCGTCCTTAGTCGGACGAACATTAAAAATGAAAGAAATCAGCGGAAGCATTATTAAACTCTCTAATAATATACTACCCTAAGGAAACATAAATCCTAGCAAGGATAATCTACTGACTTGGGTTGGGTTCGACCAACCCGAGAAAGATCTAATCTACTGCATAAATATGAAAGGCATAAAATAAACCGACTTACCTGGAACTTTGCTTGAACCGACAAAGTATTCCGAATCCTTTCCCGCACTGCGCCTCGAGCTGAGCCGCTTTCTGAACCGCACCGCATTGTGCCTTGCCTCGAGCTGAACTGCCTCTCGAACCGCACCGCGCCTCCGAGCCAATCACTCGTCGAAGAAAGTTTCACTTGAGCAGACCACGCCAGAGATTTCTGGATCAGATCCAAACCTCCTCGCTGTCTTGCTAAGACCTGATTGTAGGATAAAAAGAACTAAGGAGGAAGAATGATTTAAGTCTAGATCATGCGTGCTTAAAATTAGGAGCTTCACGAATTGTAGACTTGGTGCAATTTTCTCTTGGGTGTGCACCCCTATTTATATAAGGAACTAGACCCCATGCTCGTCTCACGAGCAATGTGGGACTAATAAATCAAAGTGGGATTTAATTTAAGTTAGTACGCCTTTCTCAAAGGCCTAACTTCAACCAATTAAATCTCCCTCACCCTTGAGCTTCAAAGATGATACCACCTATCATATTGAAGAGTTTCGAATGGTGAACACGTAGGAACACACGACGACGAATTCCGACTTGTTTGACCCCTCAAACAATTGCCCAAAGTTGGGCAAAAAGTCACTCATTGTAGCCGCCGTCTTGGGTTTCAAAAACCCTGGAAATTAAGTCAAGGGGGGCCCCTAACCTGCGGGCGCGCCCGCTAGGCCAGCAGGTGCGCCCGCTTCCATTGCAGGCGGGCGCCCTAGCCCGCCCAGCGGGCCGCACCCGCTGGGCCGGGCGGGCGCGCCCGCCTGCTGGGCCGCAGCGGGTGCTAGGCCCGCTAAGCGGGCTGGCCCCACTAGCTCAGCAGGTGGCACCCGCTTGAGTCAGCAGGTCTGCCTGCCCACTTAGCGGGCGGGCCCCGCTTGTCTTGCTGGTTGGGCCCTCTTGCCCCAAAGTGGGTCTGACCCATTTTTCCCGTTTTCACTGTTTTCCACTTTCTAGGCTCGTTTGAGCTCCGATTCCAACGCGGTTTCTTCATGTGGATTCTTCAGGAAGTCCTCTTCAATCCCAAATGCTAAAATCTTTAGATTTTCATCTCACATCTGACATGTGAGCTTAATCATTCCATTGCATCGAGTGCATTCCTCTTTAACATTCTTCATATTACTAAGACGTGAATACTACTCGGTGTGAGACCCTACATCCTGACCCTACTATAGGTTGGGACTCGAAATCCCTAGACAATAGTAACCACGAGCAGTAGGTGCCGTCCCTGTTTCAGCATCATAATTACGTGATTGACTTCGTCGACAAAGTGTCGTCAGGATCACACTGACTGTGTCTGTGATGAATACCGCAGTTTTAGTCCCTTCGTCTTAACTATGTCACTTGCGTAGCCTAGGGTATGGAATGTTGTCAACCATACTAGCTAGGCTTGGCCAGTATCCTTCGGTCTTTGGTACATTCATGTTGTACATCCTACAAGATACCTTGGCCAAGGTTTTACCAAGAGCCGTACTGAGTCTGCGACACTAACTTCCCATTAACGAAAGAGACGAATCCTTTCTTGATCACTACTCATCTTGTACGCTTCAAGTGTTACCCAACCTAAGACCTTACAACAGGCCTTACCTCAAAGCTAGATCATAGATCTAAGCGACACTATTCACACACAGCTTCGTACAATGATCTCAAGTCCTAAGGACCAACTTGTATATCATCACTAAGAGGTATTAATGACAGTTAGTTAATGTTTAACCATTTGGTAACTCTTGGTTTGGGTCGTTCAGTGGACTCATTCTCTAATGAGCACCTGTGTCTTGTCTCTGACATCACCAAGTCGCATGATTATGAGACCAACAAGACAAAGACACAATGGTCTGTCTGATGTGTTGATATCCGTATCTCGACGCATCTATGATCACGAACGCTTTAAGACTCAAGCTCCTAATGGTCAGACATTTCTCATAATCATGATCTCTATCTCGAAACAGGTGTGACCTTACTACGAGTCTAAAGAAATTATCTAAGAAATGTTTAAAAGAGAATAACTCAGATAGTTGATACCAGAAGGCATATTTTCATTTATGAACAAGATGTTATATAGATAAATTGCCTCGAGGGTATACATCTCTCAGCATCTCCCACTTGCACTCATAGCCATTTATTATGGTATCTCATACCACTTTTATACACTAGTCTCTCCAGACGATCGCGTGCTGAATGGATCTGCTAAGTTGTCTTTCGAGCAGAGTCTAAGGAGTTCTATATCTTTCCTCTTCTCAATATCCTGTATCAGGTGATACTCCGAAGAAATTGTCTGGATCTCTTGTGGAATCTATGTTCTTGAACCAGACTGATGGTTGCATTGTTGTTGCAATACAATGGTATTGGATTCTCAATTGTAGGCACCATCCCTAACTGGTTTATGAACTTCCTCATCCAGACCGCTTCCTTTGCCGCATCATTGGCCACTATGTACTCGGCCTCCATCGTGGATTCTACAACAATGTCTTGCTTGGAACTTCTCCAACTGACTTCTCCTCTGTTGAGAGTGAAAACATATCCAGAGATAGATTTGCTATCATCTATATCACTCTGAAAGCTAGAATCTGTGAAGCCTTCAACCTTGAGCTCTTCGCTTCCATAAATCAAGACCAAGTCTGTAGTCCTTCGTAAGTACTTTAGAATTGTCTTGACGGCTTTCCAGTGTTCTTCTCCAGGGTTAGACTGATATCGACTTACTGCACCCAGTGCAAAAGCGACATCAGGTCTGGTACAGATCATGGAATACATGATAGATCCCACAGCTAAAGCTTATGGGATCTTACTCATGCGTTCCCTTTCTAAGTCATTTTTTGGAGACATCTTCTTGGAAAGGTTTATTCCATGATTGGCTGGTATTAAACCGCCCTTATTGTTTTCCATGCTAAACTGTTTTAGCATGTTGTCGATGTATCTGGTTTAGGAGAGTCCTAGCATCCGTTTAGATCTATCTCTATAGATCTTTACACCTAATATGTAGAATGCTTCTCCTAAGTCTTTTATGGAGAAGTTAGTTGATAGCCATTCTTTTACAGACTTCAACATCTCTATGTTCTTACCTATTATAAGAATATCATTCACGTACAGTACGAGGATGACTAAAGAATTTTCACTGGTTTTCTTATAGATGCATGGATCATCCTCATTTCTGACAAAACCAAACTCTTTGTCCGTCTTGTCAAAACGGATGTTCCAACTTCCTGAAGCCTGCTTAAGTCCGTAGATAGACCTATGCAGTCTACATGCTTTTCCTTCTGTCACGCCCCGCTTCCCAAAAACGTGGAGGCCAAGCGTGAGAAGGTCTGCTCAGACTTGAAGCTACAAAGCTGCAAGTCCGATAAGCGTCAATCAAATTTAAACTGCAGGTCCTTGCAACGCGAAACGAAACAAATATAATAATAACGAAAAGAGACAAAGAAACATCTCAGAATATCCATAATAATAAGTCTCAACATCGCAGAAAAAGCCACCAGGCTGAAATAAAAGAGTCTAAAAGAGGCCCAGCATGGCCAACAAAAGTACAAAAAACGGAAACAAAGTAATGGTGCAAGCACCGACATCTAACAGCAACCTAAAGCAAAAGCAACGCCCATAGTCTCTAAACTGGTCTCCGGTGTCTACGAACTCCTCGACGGACGTAGGCTCAGGCTCAGCGTCAGCAACACCTCGACCTCAACAACTATCTCTGGCTCAGGGTCTAACATGTGACACCCAAAGAGAAAGGGGCACATGTCAGCAAGTCTGGAAGACTTGTGCAAGTGAAACTGAAAGTACAAGTAAAACAACCTAGCAGTTCTAGCATGATGCAATGGCATGGCAGTTTAAGTAATGAGTGCAACAGGTAAAGTAAAGGAAAGTAAAGTAAAGTGCGAGCATGGCATGACATTCACAAGACAAGTACAAGACAAGGAAAGTAAGCACCTCGTGCACAGAGATTCCATCTTTTGGCTAGAGTGGCTGCGCGGGCCAACTCCTAAGCTCAAGTGAACGTTTATCCCTACCCCTCCACGTGTGTCGAGCCAGGGCCTTACCCCCGAACGGTAATGCTTGCTTCTGGATCACGAGCCAGGAAGTGTTTTACCTTGCTGGTCTAGGGGTGCACCTAGCCAGTCAAGGGAGTACAAGTACAAGTATTGTAGCGTGTGCTACCAATGCGACATTCAATGCATGGATGACATGACATGACAAGTAGTAAGGCGTACAAGTAAGGAAAGTAAACGTGACAGTTTAGTATGCATGAACAACAAGTTTAAAGGTTGGATCTAGCTTCGTTGTCAAGCTAGATCAATTAGGTGACGGATCTAGTTTCGTTGTCAAACTAGATCAAGTAGGCGTCTAGCCAGCTATCATTTCACTGACTAGTCTCTTTTACGCTAGGAACAAGGAAGTGGCCTAAAAACATGGCCCTACACAAGAGTTGGCAAGTTTCACTTGCCCGCAACTATCACGTCAAGAAAACACCGTCCAACGAGTCCAAAGTCACGATTCCTACGTGCACAAGTCCACCGGCCTACATCCGTTTTATTAATCTTGATTAGTGATTTCTAAAACATTTAAAAATACTTTAAAATACTGATTTTTAGTCTTGGTTAGCATGCAATTGGGTTGGGGGGGTCCTAGGGGTGCAAAACGTTACCTCAACACGACGCAAAAGCTACACCGGCGTCGGGTAGCGACACCGGGGGTTGGAATAAAAGATCGCGCTCCAAGTCCAGATTCCAATTAGATTCCTCGCTGGAAATTTCAGAGCAAATAACTCGGGCGACGATTCCAGATTCCAAAGCTAGCACGTGCGACGACGGGCTACGACGTGCGACGACGTCGTACGCGGCAAGTCGTCGAAGAGAACGTACCAAAGTGGGGCCCACAGTAGTCCTAGGGACCTTTGGGGAACCCACAATAACTCTGGAGAACTTGGGGGGCCCACGGAGGCAAGTGGTGCGACGGATGCGGGGTTGCGACAAGTGGTTCTCGGTCGTACAACCTCGGTGCGGGGAGATTTCTCGGTCAGACACGCTGGGCGGTGCTGTTACAGCGTTGGGGGTGTGCAGCAGCTCGGGTGCGGGCGTTTCCTTCGGTCAGACTGATAGGGACCGTCGGTCGTGCGCTTGGGATGCGAGGCTGCGGTGTGCAAAGCTTGGGCGCTCGGTCACAGCGGGCGGGGCGACCGGTCAGACACGGAGCGGAGCGGGGCGACGAGGCGGGCGTCGGTGCGGAGTGCTTGTGCGGAGCGGGGCCTCGGTCAGACCGAGGGCTTCTCTCGGTCAAGCGGGGGAACGGGCGTGGGCGACTGCTGCAGCGGGCGGAGCGGCTTGGGTGCGGGCGAGGCGACCGGTCAGAGCGGGCGGATGCGGTGGGTTTTCTCGGTCGTGCGGGGGCTGAACGTCGCAACGTTGCGACGATTCGTCGCAACGTCCAATTTCAAGTTTGGAAGAGGCTAGGGCTAATTTATTTGGAAAATAGGTCTTGCTAGGGGTTGCTTATATAGTATAGGTGGGTTGACTTGGTCTAGGGCTAATTCTAATAGGATTAGAAGTTCAAAAAGATTTAAAATTTGAAATTCAATTACTCCAACTCATCCAAGGGTTTGACCTGGTCCAAATGAGCTGGAAATTGGCTCAAAAATTCTTTAAAACATTTAAAACTCAAATAAATTTTATTTGGCCGAAAATAATTTATAAATTAATTATTAAAAATAATATAAAACTTGTAAAAATTATAAAAGTGGTCAAATAAACTCAAAAAATTATGAAATAAATACCGTGGTGATCGTGGCGACGAATGTGAGCTAACTAAGAAGACGGATCTCAGTTTCGACGTCGGACGACAAAACTAAAAATAGAAACGTCTCCCGTCAAGAGTGAGAATCGTCACGTCTCATCGAGTAAGTTTAAATTGTGGGAAAACGACTCGAGAAACATCGTTCCAAATTAGTGCCACTATTTAATACTCTCAGAGACGTTCGCAACGGCATATCACACAAAAGTGTTCGCAATCAAATAAAGTCTAAAATAAACACGTGCACGGACAAAAGCACGTGCACGAACAACGTACCACGAAAAGTGGTCGTTACATCCTCCCCACCTTAGAATAAAGTCCGTCCTCGGACTTTCTAATATAGCTAGTCGCTCTAGTAACTACCCCAATCAAGTCACATTATATTTCAAACCAAGTATAGTCATTACATGTGCTTATATATGCACTATGTAGTCAAACATTAACACTACCAGCACGTATATATATATACATTCGCGTACGTTATACACTTATACTTATTATAGTCAGTCAATTTCATACATGAATTTCAATCATATATATAGGCATACATCCCTTTATATATCTACTACTTACCCAACCACGAAACAATATTTCAGATACTCATATAAGGATAGTCTCACACTTAGCAAATACAACCATTGCCCTACGTATAGATAGCTATCTATGCACAAACATCAAGAGTATACTACCCTCTAATATTCATTCAATACCAAACATCTCATCACATATAGTCACACCATACCATTATTAAATCAAGTTCACTTTATCTAATATACATTCACCACTACTATAATTTCACCATATATAGTCATACAAATGCATGCAATAATTTTACCGTATATTCACATCACATACGGTCCTATGACTGTATTTACGACACGCCACATATATCGTAGTCATCAATACTTATAACTAAGCACATACTTTCCCGTGCATGGTGCACACCCATACACGCTAACTTTTCATTTACGTATACCAATCATATCATTATATAACTAGCACACATATGCACCTAGTTTAGCTAGTACACGTATGTTCACACAACAAGCCCTAATAAATAACTATACCACAAGATCAACCATATAACTATATACTGGTATAGCGACCCACAATCATGTGTGTAACTCAACCAGGCACAAACACTCCTATCACTATACATACATCAAACATTGCTATATTCAATCTACAACATGCATTCAATATACTTAGAGTATACCCACTCAAGCTTGAGTGAGACTCAATACACATATCAGAATATTCTATATACATAACACGACATTTATACCTATACCGATACCATTCCTATATATATATATATATATATATATATATATATATATATATATATATATGCCTACCAATACAACCATATACATACCATAAGTCATTTACACCTAATATTTAGTCAGGTAATACTCACATAGTTCAATCTCTCTATATACCATAATAATAATACAGACATCAGCACACGTATAATTATAATATACTCCCTAATACATGCACACGTATTCATCGTATAATCACTCACATGTAACATACATATTCACACCATAGCCTACTACCTATAACTGGTGTACCAATACCTATTATTGTTATCACACCTAGCATACATATAGTTTCACCAGCATATTGCTTCAATCATTATAAGTATCTCCTAATTACATACACCCTATTGGGTATTCACACACTAATTCTTATATACGCAGGCATCCCTAGTATGGTATAGCTACCCACACACCAAACTGTAACTACCAACATGCAAACATCTTCTCACTCATGAATAACTCCGAGTACATATAACACACAATAAGCAACCATTAATATACCATGGGAGAGTACACTCATTCAAGCCAACATATGCAGAATTTGAAAACCTTCGTACTTCAAAAGTTGAAATCCTCGCCTGGAAAGAAATATTGGAGATCAATAAGACGTGTTGTTTCAAAATAAGTTTGAGTCGAATATTCATAATACGAGAAATGGTCTATTGGTTTAAAAAAAAACACTAAGGAAGTAAAATCATTTACACGAATATTGAAAGCGTAGTTTAGAAAATATTATACGGTGGTAATTTAATATAATGTTTGTGAAATCAAAGAAGGAAATCAAGTAACGGAAGGATTTAAACTCTTGTTAAATGCTTTCAAAACTTTTAGGTTATGGAAAATTTTAAAATAGTCAATATTGAAACTACTTTTCAAAGGAACCAGGATTTGCAAAAATTTAAAACTGGTTTACACAAAACTCTTAGCATACGAGCACAACGAACTTGGTATGGATAAAAGTAATTGAAACTCATCTTAGTCTCGAAATTTTTCTAAAAGCACGTAGAGTGAGCGGAAAGATAATAATAATATCTTGGTCGTACAATTATCAAAATTGATAGTAAGGCTTTAAAACCAAAACTATGGAAGGTCCAGGTTTAGGAAAAGGGTTAAGGATTAGTAATTTTACAAAATCTGAAATAAGGAAAACGATGAGCATAACATTTACTTGCGGGAAGCTGAAATCCCAAGTGGCTTGAAAAGTATATGGATGGCATAAATGGAAAATTACAAGTTGAATATAAGTACGGTTCAGAATAAAATTAGTATATGAAAGGGAAATGTATTTTCATAGATACGAAGGGGTAGGCTGAAAAAGCATTATAATCTATTCTTCAAAAATTTCGACAAAAGTTTTAAAAATTAAATCAATGAGTAGCATGAAGTATAAGTATATATACATATTAAAATTTGAACACATTTAAAACTTAGGGAAAAAGGAAATCAAAAAGAAAATGCTTTCAGAAGGTTCAAGATTTGCAATGGAGAGATTTGAAAAATTGACGACGATTGTCATGAGACGATCTCAAGGATCGAGGCAAAGAAAACGGTCAGATGTTCAAGACATACATACGCCTAGGATATGGCCCAGGGTACCTACGGGAAAACTCCTGGGTCGCCCAACTAAAGCTTAAGAACTTAGCGTTAAATCTTTTAAGGGAGCTAGGTGGTAATGGAATGCGTTCAGCTTGGGCCGAAATCGATGAACCCAAACGAACGACTAAAGGAATTCTAGAAGTCTGATATGGTCAGGGGTAGACATGGACCACTAAGGTAACTCCTATGACGATTAAATCAATGCCCAGCAAGGACTCTAATTACCAGTCTAACAATCAACCCTATTTTTGCAAACATTCATATGCAAGCAACCAAACATGTTTTAACAAGCCAGAACTAACTAAGGGAAGAAACAACTAGGTCAAGGGTTACCTGTGATAACCTCATCCACAGTCTCGCTCTCCACTGCCGTCGTCGGATAAGCCTGCTCCCTTGGCTGCATGGCCTGCTGAAAAGCCTGCTTCTGAGGAGCGAGGGCTGGTCCACGACTGGTAGACACAGGTGCTTTCTGCTGTGACGGCTGTGCGGCAACGGGATCCTTCCAAGGTAGTTTAGATCTCGGGCAATCCTTCATAGTATGAGTAGGATCTCCGCAAACCAGGCACAGACCCAGCCTCTTCCTGCACTGTTTCTTCTCATGTCCCATCTTGCTACAATGATGGCACACCTTCCGACTTGGCCCAGTTACTGGTGCTTCCTTCTGCGGAATCCCCCCCGATGTCTTCCTCAATTGATTTGCATGCCGACAATCCTTCTCTGAATGGGTAGCAGCACCACAAATCAAACACCGGCCTAGAAATCTTCTGCACTGCTCCTTGATGTGCCCGGTCTTGCCACAGAAATAGCAAGTCTTCAGAGTAGGTCCGCCACCAACTCGAGTCTGTCGTCTTCTCGCCATCTAACGTCATGGAAAAACGAACAAAAATTTAGACTCAATAGCTTAATGACTTAGATGTTGTAATTTATTTAATGGATATTCCGTTTATTATCGTTGTTCCGTTAGTTCGCAATTGCAAGATTGGACCTGCATGGGCCACCAACAAAAACCTGTCACGCCCCGCTTCCCAAAAACGTGGAGGCGAAGCGTGAGAAGGTCCGCTCAGACTTGAAGCTACAAAGCTGCAAGTCCGATAAGCGTCAATCAAATTTAAACTGCAGGTCCTTGCAACACGAAACGAAACAAAGATAATAATAACGAAAAGAGACAAAGAAACATCTCAGAATATCCATAATAATAAGTCTCAACATCGCAGAAAAAGCCACCAGGCTGAAATAAAAGAGTCTAAAAGAGGCCCAGCATGGCCAACAAAAGTACAAAAAACAGAAACAAAGTAATGGTGCAAGCACCGACATCTAACAGCAACCTAAAGCAAAAGCAACGCCCACAGTCTCTAAACTGGTCTCCGGTGTCTACGAACTCCTCGACGGAGGTAGGCTCAGGCTCAGCGTCAGCAACACCTCGACCTCAACAACTATCTCTGGCTCAGGGTCTAACATGTGACACCCAAAGAGAAAGGGGCACATGTCAGCAAGTCTGGAAGACTTGTGCAAGTGAAACTGAAAGTACAAGTAAAACAACCTAGCAGTTCTAGCATGATGCAATGACATGTCAGTTTAAGTAATGAGTGCAACAGGTAAAGTAAAGGAAAGTAAAGTAAAGTGCGAGCATGGCATGACATTCACAAGACAAGTACAAGACAAGGAAAGTAAGCACCTCGTGCACAGAGATTCCATCTTTTGGCTAGAGTGGCTGCGCGGGCCAACTCCTAAGCTCAAGTGAACGTTTATCCCTACCCCTCCACGTGTGTCGAGCCAGGGCCTTACCCCCGAACGGTAATGCTCGCTTCTGGATCACGAGCCAGGAAGTGTTTTACCTTGTTGGTCTAGGGGTGCACCTAGCCAGTCAAGGGAGTACAAGTACAAGTATTGTAGCGTGTGCTACCAATGCGACATTCAATGCATGGATGACATGACATGACAAGTAGTAAGGCGTACAGGTAAGGAAAGTAAACGTGACAGTTTAGTATGCATGAACAACAAGTTTAAAGGTTGGATCTAGCTTCGTTGTCAAGCTAGATCAATTAGGTGACGGATCTAGTTTCGTTGTCAAACTAGATCAAGTAGGCGTCTAGCCAGCTATCATTTCACTGACTAGTCTCTTTTACGCTAGGAACAAGGAAGTGGCCTAAAAACATGGCCCTACACAAGAGTTGGCAAGTTTCACTTGCCTGCAACTATCACGTCAAGAAAACACCGTCCAACGAGTCCAAAGTCACGATTCCTACGTGCACAAGTCCACCGGCCTACATCCGTTTTATTAATCTTGATTAGTGATTTCTAAAACATTTAAAAATACTTTAAAATACTGATTTTTAGTCTTGGTTAGCATGCAATTGGGTTGGGGGGTCCTAGGGGTGCAAAACGTTACCTCAACACGACGCGAAAGCTACACCGGCGTCGGGTAGCGACACCGGGGGTTGGAATAAAAGATCGCGCTCCAAGTCCAGATTCCAATTAGATTCCTCGCTGGAAATTTCAGAGCAAATAACTCGGGCGACGATTCCAGATTCCAAAGCTAGCACGTGCGACGACGGGCTACGATGTGCGACGACGTCGTACGCGGCAAGTCGTCGAAGAGAACGTACCAAAGTGGGGCCCACAGTAGTCCTAGGGACCTTTGGGGAACCCACAATAACTCTGGAGAACTTGGGGGGCCCACGGAGGCAAGTGGTGCGACGGATGCGGGGTTGCGACAAGTGGCTCTCGGTCGTACAGCCTCGGTGCGGGGAGATTTCTCGGTCAGACACGCTGGGCGGCGCTGTTGCAGCGTTGGGGGTGTGCAGCAGCTCGGGTGCGGGCGTTTCCTTCGGTCAGACCGATAGGGACCGTCGGTCGTGCGCTTGGGATGCGAGGCTGCGGTGTGCAAAGCTTGGGCGCTCGGTCACAGCGGGCGGGGCGACCGGTCAGACACGGAGCGGAGCGGGGCGACGAGGCGGGCGTCGGTGCGGAGTGCTTGTGCGGAGCGGGGCCTCGGTCAGACCGAGGGCTTCTCTCGGTCAAGCGGGGGAACGGGCGTGGGCGGCTGCTGCAGCGGGCGGAGCGGCTTGGGTGCGGGCGAGGCGACCGGTCAGAGCGGGCGGATGCGGTGGGTTTTCTCGGTCGTGCGGGGGCTGAACGTCGCAACGTTGCGACGATTCGTCGCAACGTCCAATTTCAAGTTTGGAAGAGGCTAGGGCTAATTTCTTTGGAAAATAGGTCTTGCTAGGGGTTGCTTATATAGTATAGGTGGGTTGACTTGGTCTAGGGCTAATTCTAATAGGATTAGAAGTTCAAAAAGATTTAAAATTTGAAATTCAATTACTCCAACTCATCCAAGGGTTTGACCTGGTCCAAATGAGCTGGAAATTGGCTCAAAAATTCTTTAAAACGTTTAAAACTCAAATAAATTTTATTTGGCCGAAAATAATTTATAAATTAATTATTAAAAATAATATAAACTTGTAAAAATTATAAAAGTGGTCAAATAAACTCAAAAAATTATGAAATAAATACCGTGGTGATCGTGGCGACGAATGTGAGCTAACTAAGAAGACGGATCTCAGTTTCGACGTCGGACGACGAAACTAAAAATAGAAACGTCTCCCGTCAAGAGTGAGAATCGTCACGTCTCATCGAGTAAGTTTAAATTGTGGGAAAACGACTCGAGAAACGTCGTTCCAAATTAGTGCCACTATTTAATACTCTCAGAGACGTTCGCAACGGCATATCACACAAAAGTGTTTGCAATCAAATAAAGTCTAAAATAAACACGTGCACGGACAAAAGCACGTGCACGAACAACGTACCACGAAAAGTGGTCGTTACACCTTCACTCCCACTGACTTCCAAACCTTCTGTCTGAGTATGTAAATCTGCTCCTCTAAATCACCATTTAGAAATGCAGTCTTTACATCCATTGCCAGATTTCGTAGTTATAATGGGCAGCGATAGCGAGTACGATCCAGATAGACTTGTGCATGGCGACTGGTGAGAAAGTCTCGTCATAATCTATTCCTAGAATCTGACGATAATATTTTGTAACCAGCCTAGTGACGTGCATTTATATTTCATATATTCACGCACGTTTTCTTTTTTGTTTCTCCGTGTTTTTTCGCCGTCTTTTATTCGTTTTCTCGTATTTTCTCGTTTTCTTTCACTTTTCTTTGTTTCTCCATGTTTGCAGGAGATTGACCACGTAGGGGACGTTTAACGACGATATCTCAAGTCCCCGGAGCAGCGGGAGGAGTCACGCGTGATCCAGGGGGTCAAACGTCAAAGAATACATCTTTCAGCCCCTCACCCGGTCGGTTGGTCATCTCCAACCGATCGGGTGATGCACGCGTGCACCACCCGGTCTCAGCCGGAGCTCAAGTGGAAGTCACCCGACCGGTTCACAGGCCGGTTCAACTGGGGCCAACTCTCTGTCTTCTCGAGCCAATTTCCAACCGATCGGGTGACTCTCACCCGATCGGTTCATCTGTAGCTGATGCTGAAGAGCCGAAGACACGGGCACCCAACCGATCACTTCACCCGATGGCGCCAAGATCCAACCGGTCACTCCAAGAACTCAACCGACCGGTTCATATGACCGGGTGAAAGCTCGTCGTTTTCTGTCTATTATCTGTAACGGATCACCCGATCGGTTGACTTGTCAACCGATCGGGTGACACGAGAGTCTATAAATAGAACCCCTAGGGTTCCAGAAACGGGGGAGCTGCTAGTTTTTACTGTTTTCTCCTATTGTGACGGCTGTAATTACTGTTCCTTTGTAAGTTTTTGGATCTTTCTCAAACTTTAGTATTGTCTTAATTGCTCTATTACTTCCGCATTCCAATCGTCTGATTATGATTCCAACGGTTCATTTTCATTTAGATCTCTTTTTAATGAATTTTTGTGAGTAGTTCCCAATTCTGGGATTTTGGCGGAAACCCCTTCGGGGGCTCTTTTCGATGCATCCATAGGGTTAGGAGATCGATAGGGATTAGGAATCTAACGGTTACGCGGGGTGTTTCATTGTCATCGGCGGGAAAAAGACCGCCTTTGACCGTTGGGCCAAGGGGGAATAAACTTGGCGGTTGACTCCCTAGCCATAGCTCACGCCCTTAGCGTAGACGTCGAATCCTAGCGCGTGGGAGCGGCAGGATGAGACGTTGGGAATTATCGTTGCGAGCTTAGTGCTCCTGGAATCGATCAGTGTTAATGGACACGTGAGTGCCCACTGATCGAATCCGGGAAGTCCGGTGTATCATCCTGGGCACCGACCGGAATATCGGGCCCATGGGATGCCGGTACCACTTTCAGAGGCAACGTCTCACCATTAGACCCTAATTCCGATCGCTATCCTACCCGTAGGCCGTATCGGCGAGAGTCGCTCGTTGGAGTGGAAACCAAAGTCCCGGGTTTATTTTCTTATTGTTCATACCTTGCATTCCTTTCCGTGACAACCATCAACCGATTCGGGCTAGCTCGCCCACGGGGTGATTTTGGTCCTCCTTGACACAAGCACATCCTAGCCTCCCTGTGTTCGACCCCCAAGCCACACTACAACACCGTGCGCTTGCGGTTACAAATATCTAAACCCCTTCCCCCGTGCCGCCGGCCGCGTGGCACGGGCACGTCACCTAGCCGTGTACGTTTCTATCTTTCCATCTGCACTAATCTTCTTCTTGAAGATCCATTTACAGCCAATGGGAACACTTCCCTTGGGCACTTTCTCTAAGATCCATACCTCATTTCCGTGCATGGAATCTATTTCGGATCTCATTGCATCTTGTCATTTATTAGAGTCTTTACTCTTAATGGCATCTTGGAAGTTAATAGGATCATCATCTAATAAGATGCCATCCTCAACCCCTCAGTCTACGAGAAAACCGTAGTACCTATCAGGGACTCGATGAATCCTATCAGACCTCCTAACGACTGGTTGGAAAACATCAGGTTCTGATTCTCCCACTGGTTCCGACACATGTTCTTGTATTAATTCTCCTTCTAAACATTCGTCTAGATCTACCACCTTGCCAACAGCTTCCTTCGTAAGGAATTCCTTTTCTAAAAAATGGCATGTTTGGAGACAACAATCTTCTGTGTCTCCGGATGGTAGAAGGTGTACCCTGAATAATATTTCTGGTACGCAATGAATTTACATAAGACCGATCTATCTTCCAGTTTGTCTGGATTATGCCTCTTAACATATGCAGGATAACCCCATAACTTTAAATGGTTAAAGTGGAGTTTCTTGCCACTCCATATCTGATATGGAGTTGTCGGCACAGATTTTGACGGAACTCTGTTAAGAATATAGGCAGCAGTCTCTAGAGCATAGCCCCAGAGGGAGGTAGGCAACTCAGCATCACCTATCATGGATCACACCATATCCAACAAAGTGCGATTCCTTCTCTCCGATACACCATTATGCTGAGGTGTATAAGGAGGTGTGACCTGAGAGAGAATCCCATTCTCTTTTAAATACGTAAGGAATTCTTGGCTCAAGTATTCTCCTCCCTGATCAGATCGAAGAATTTTAATACTTTTGCCATTTTTTTCAACTTCGTTACGATACTCTTTGAATCGCTCAAACGTTTCGGACTTATGTTTCATGAAGAACACATGTCCAAACCTAGAGTGATCATCGGTAAATGTAGCAAAATATGAATATCCTCCTTTGGCTAATGTAGACATGTGTCCACATACATCAGAATGTACTAGACCCAATAGTTCATCAACTCTCTCCCCTTGTCTTACAAAAGGAGTTTTGGCCATCTTACCTTTGAGGCAAGACTCGCAAGTGTCGTATGACTCATAATTCGAGAGGTCCAAGGACCCCTCTTTATGTAACTTGCTCAGTCTCTTCTCTCCGATATGGCCTAGTCTACAGTGCCAAAGGTAGGTTTCATTATAACCTAATTCCTTGTATTTTTGTGTATTAACATTTAATACAACGTCCTTACATAAAGTTTACACACCATTATTTAGAGTCCCGAAACCTAGCAACTTACTATCAAAGAAAATGTTCATAATATTTTCGTTGATAGTAAAATTATAACCTTCGCTAGCCAAAGCCGAGACGAAGATAATATTGCATAGGAAGTTTGGGATATAGTAACATTGCTTCAGAAGCAATTTAGCTCCACTAGCCAATGTGTGTATGACATCTCCCACGGCTACAACAGCAACATTTGCTGTGTTACCTACTTGGAGAACGATCTCATTCTTTTCGAGCCTTCTATTAATCTCGTTCCCTGTAACTGGTTACAGATGTGAGAGCCTGCACCGGTATCTACTACCCATGCATTAGAAGTTACGGAAAGAACTACACTTTGTATAACCATTACAGACGTTAGGGTATTAGCCTGTCTTTTCTCCTTGTGCCCCCGTATATTCTTTACGTCTCTTACCTAGTCGTTATTCTTATAACCAGTTGATTCTTTCTTATCTTGGATATATTTAATTTCACTTGTCATGCTGCAAAGAATAGAACTCCTAACATTGGCATGTGTTCAAAAATTTTTAAATATAATAAGATTGGTTTTAATTCAATTATATTCTCCCACTATTTTGGCGAACATTTTAAAGCCATAATAATGAACGAATTTTAATAAAATTTAGTGGGAAAGGGATCCAATCACCCTGAGTCTCACAACCTTGAGTTGACTCAACAAGTTGCTTGACTCTATGATTGGTAGATGACTCTTCATCAATCACATCGTATGTGATTCCCTTATCAGTTTTTACCCCTAATCACTTATGACCTTGAGTTGACTCAACAAGTCATAATGACTAGTCTAGTCTGACCCTTACTTTCTCGTCCAGCCCTAACTTACACCAGCGCTCGGTTATGTTCGTGACACATCGGGTTGGGTTAAGTTGAACTACATCATATGTTGGATGGAATTGGATTCCAAAGAAAAAATCATGCTACAGCTTGAGTTGACTCAACAACCATAACATGAATTCTCGATTTCCAAATTCCAAAAGTAAGGAGGGTTACGATTTTATCTTGTAAAAGATTTATAAACGTATTTGACTAGATATAGTTGACGGCGTTGCACAATAATGATTCACGTCCTTGTAGTCCAGCAGACACGATCAGGGAATTGACTAAGCTAGGATCACTTATCCCTAGTCAAGCTAGGGTGACCCAGTAAACTTAGCCAAGTACATTGACCGGTATCATGGTCCATTGAAGGTTGCTTGTCATTTATATGTGTACCATTAACTAAAGACTTTTATTAATACTAGTTAATCCTATCAACTAGTGGATCCTTAAAATTCAAATTTTTTTTGGATTTGTTTAATGACTTTTATTAGGTTCTTATCAACTATAAGGATTGAGTCAATATGCTGCTACCCTAATCGTCCATTAGGCATTTAAACAGTTTTAAATCATAGCAGGGAAATCTAAAATTTATCTTAAAAAAATTAGATGTCTTTTAATGGATAACCTAACATGGTATTCTTCAGTTTATCATATAAATAAGAATTAAAACATAGCCATTAAAACTACTTAAAAGCATCACATGAATTAAGTACTTTAATTATCTCATAACTAATCTTATGTTTCTAACGAAACATAACATGCAAATCATATACAACATGCATCATTAGATCAAAGTAGATATGGCCCTGATACCAATGTTGGGTTTTTCAAGGACCCTTACGGCATTTTTAAGCCCGTCCTAAGTCGGACGAACATTAAAAACTAAAGAAAGCAGCGGAAGCATTATTAAACTCTTTAATAATATACCACCCTAAGGAAACATAAACCCTAGCTAGGATAATCTACTGACTCGGGTTGGGTCCGACCAACCCGAGAAAGATATAATCTACTTCATAAATATGACAGGCATAAAATAAACCGACTTACCCGGAACTTTGCTTGAACCGGCAAAGTGTTCGAACCATTTCCCCCACCGTGCCTCGAGCTGAGCCGCTTTCCGAACCGCACCGCGCTGCGCCTCGCCTTGAGCTGAACCGCCTCCCAAGCCGCACCGTGCCTCCGAGCCAATCACTCGTCGAAGAAAGTTTCACTTGAGCAGATCCACGCTAGAGATTTCTGGATCAGATCCAAACCTCCTCGCTATCTTGCTAAGACCCGATTGGAGAATAAAAAGAACTAAAGAGGAAGAATGATTTAAGTCTAGATCATGCATGCTCAAAATTAGGAGCTTCACGAATTGTAGACTTGGTGCAATTTTCTCTTGGGTGTCCACCCCTATTTATATAGGGAGCTAGACCACTTGCTCGTCTCACGAGCAATGTGGGACTAATAAATCAAAGAGGGATTTAATTTACGTTAGTAAGCCTTTCTTAAAGGCCTAATTTCAACCAATTAAATCTCCCTCACCATTGAGCTTCAAAGACGATACCACCTATCATATTGAAGATCTTCGAGTGGTGAACTTGTACGAACAAACGGTGACGAATTCCGACTTTGTTTGACCCCTCAAACAATTGCCCAAAGTTGGGCAAAAATTCATTCATCGTAGCCGCCGTCTTGGGTTTCAAAAACCCTAGGAAATTAAGTCAAGGGGGCGCCTTAACCCGTGGGCGCGCCCGCTTCCATTGCGGGTGGGTGCCCTAATGAAGTGCGGGCGCCCCGGCCCGCCCAGCGGGCTGCACCCGCTGGGCCGGGCGGGCGCGCCTGCCTGCTCAGTGGGCGGGCCGCCCGCTGGGCCGCACCGGGCGCCAGGCCCGCTAAGCGGGCTGGCCCCGCTGGCTCAGCAGGTGGAGCCTGCTTGAGTCCGCAGATCCACCCGCCCACTTAGCGGGCAGGCCCAGCTTGTCTTTCCGGTTGGGCCCGTTTGCCCCAAAGTGGGTCTGACCCATTTTGCCCCTTTACATTGTTTTCCACTTTCTGGGCTCGTTTAAGGTCCGATTCCAACGCGGTTTCTTCCTGTGGATTCCTCAGGAAGTCCTCTTCAATCCCAAATGCTAAACTCTTTAGATTTTCATCTCATAACTGACTTGTGAGCTTAATCATTCCATTGCATCGAATGCATTCCTCTTTAACATTCTTCCTATTACTAAGACGTGAATACTACTCGGTGTGAGAGCCTACAACTTGACCCTACTACAGGTTGAGACTCGAAATCCCTAGACATCAGTAACCACAAGCAGCAGTTGTCGTCCCTGTTTTAGCATCATAATTACATGATTGACTTCGTCGACAAAGTGTCGTCGGGATCACTCTGACTGTGTCCGTGATGAATACCGCAGTTTTAGTCCCTTCTTCTTAACTATGTCACTTGCTTAGCCTAGGGTATGGAACGCTGTCAACCCTACTAGCTAGCACTGGCCAGTATCCTTCGATCTCTGGTACATTCATGTTGTACATCCTACAACATACCTTGGCCAAGGTTTTACCAAGAGCCGTACTGAGCCTGCGACACTAACTTCCCATTAATGGAAGAGACGAATCCTTTCTTTATCACTACTCACCTCGTACGCTTCAAGTGTCATCCAACCTAAGACCTTACAGCAGGCTTCGCCTCGAAGGTAGATCATAGATCTAAGCGACACTGTTCACGCACAGCTTTGTACAATGATCTCAAGTCCTAAGGACCAACTTGCATATCATAACTAAGAGTTATTAATGAAAGTTAGTTAATGTTTAACCATTTGATAACTCTTGGTTTGGCTCGTTCAGTGGACTCATTCTCTAATGAGCACTTGTGTCTTGTCTCCGACTTCACCAAGTCGCATGATTATGAGACCAACAAGACAAAGACACAATGGTCTGTCCGATGTGCCGATATCCCTATCTCGACGCATCTATGACCACGAATGCTTTAAGACTCAAGCTCCTAATGGTCAGACATTTCTCATAATCACGATCTCTATCTCGAAACATGTGTGACCTTACTACGAGTCTAAGGAAATCATCTAAGCAATATTTAAAAGAGAATTACTCAGATAATTGATACCAGAAAGCATACTTTCATTTATGAACAAGATGTTTACATAGATAAATTGCCTCGAGGGCATACATCTCTCAACAGTTCACATATTGGAAACCAGGATGATTTCTCCAGGCCAGATTCCCATAAGCTCCCATGTTGCCTCCTCTGTCATCTGATGTGTAATTGGCCTCCTCTGCTGCTATAGGATGCGTATGGTAGGAGCGATTCTCGCTATTGGGTTCCTGATCTACGCACCTCTTATAAGTGGCATTTGCTGTGGCGGGGGATGAACTGGGCCTAGCATCAAGTCGATGCTCCATTCGGGCCATCTGCTGGGTAAGGGAATCGAGACGGCCACCAAAAATTGTCGCCTCACTAACTTCAAATCGACCTCCTCTTGGGGCCTTGGAAATAGTAAAGGCCAACCTGTCGTCGCCCCCATGCTGATTATTTGCTGCCATATCTTCAAGAATCTTCATGGCCTCAGCCGGCTCCTTCCCCATTATAGCTCTGTTTGCCATGGCGTCGACAATCATCCTCGTGTCCAAACGCATACCGTTGTAAAACGATAGGACCAAGTCCCATGTAGGGATACGGTGGTTCGGATACTGATGCTGCAGGTCCTTATATCTCTCCCAGGCCTCGTATAATGTCTCCTGCCCCTTGCTTGAAGTTGATTATCTGATTCCGAAGATGACGCATCTTCGAGGGGGAAGGAGGTACTTTGTGATGAAGGCATCCGCCAGCTGCTCCCATGTCGTGAATGTGTTGGGTCCCTGGGAGTTTAGCGAATAGTGTGCCTTCTCCTTCAAGGTGAAGGGGAAGAGCAGCAGTCTGATCGCGTCATCGCTGATCCCTTGCATCTGGAATGTGGCGCACTTCGTCAAGAACGCCTCTACGTGGTGAATGGGGTTCTCATGTGAGAACCAGTGGAAGCAGTCCTGTTGCACCAACATGATGAGCCCCATCTTTAGCTCAAAGTTGCCATCGCAGATTGACGGAATAGTCACGAAGTAAGCTAAGACAGTACTGGGCTTCACGAAGTCCCGTATAAATTCTGGTGGAGGGAGAGGAAGCAGTCCCTCAGGAGTCTCAGCCATCACCTCTCTTCTCATTCTTTCTGCTGCGAGTTGCCTTGCAGTCGCCTCTATCTTTAGGATCCAAGGAAAAAGGACCTTCTGCTCCTTGAGAACGTGTTAGCATGCAAAATAGAGGCACTCAAGAAAATCGTGGAACTCGTTAGCAAAAAAATAGAAAAATAATAATAAGAGAACAAAAATAAAAATAAAAAGAGTGGTGGGGTGTCAAGTGTGGATGGAACCAACACTCTCTAACCAAAAGATAAAGTAAACCGTTGCCTCCCCAGCAACAGTGCCAAAAACTTGTTTGGGTTCCAGACTTGCACCCAGAAGCACGAATGTCGTCTTATCGCAAGTGCACAGTATATGGGTATATCGGCGAGTGGGTATCGTGTCCACAGGGAGGCGGTGTCACATTACCTATCGATCCTAGGTTGTGTTAGGCTTCAATGTTTTATTGGTGGAGATAGATTATGGAGTGTCGTAATGGTGGTAGATGTGGAATTCGAGGGTGTCACGATGGGCAAGGCACATCCTGGCACAAAAGAAACCAAAAAGAACAAAGAGAAACAATCGAGGGAAAAATCACAAGGTTATCAGGAATCCCCGCTAGGGTTTTCGGGTTTGTGTAACGGGTTAAGGGTCCCTTTGTTAGGTGATGGATTAGAGTAGGAGTGTCACATTCGGAGATGGAAATGATCATTAGACTTCCGTTATCATACTCGTTTAATGCATCCCTATACGGAGCCATGCTTTTGCGACCAGCTTCGAACTGGAATGCATGCATTACGCTTGACACATGGTCCTGCCTCGCAATCCATAAACACTCGCTTGCTCTACAGGTTCCAGCACAGATTTTCCGATTACAGAAATTCCTTAGGGCTCATCCGACCTCTATTTGGTGTGTTCTTAGTGGCGTTGGAATCATTATGAAGTCTACTATCCGGAAAAAATATAAGAAAATTACTGTAAAATCCTTGGTGATAGAAGATCTTCAAAGGGTGAAGGGCTGTCCAGAAATCAGTAGATTTGGCCATTTCTACTCCGCTCGACCGAGCAACTTGGGTCGCTCAGTCGAGCATGCCCTAGTGCTCGATCGAGCCCCTCTTGGGGCTTCAGAGCTTTGCCTCAATAGAATTGTTGTCGCTTGATCAGGAATTGATGTCGCTCGGTCGAGCGGTTGGCCGCTCGACCAAGCGAATTAATGTCAAAACTTTCTCGAGATTTTGACGGCAAAATTTGGAGCTCCCTGATGGCTGGCTCAGTCGAGCGTTGGGTGCTGCTTGGTCGAGCGAGTTAGGTCGCTCAGCCGAGTTGCCCCTTGCAGCTTTGCTCCTCCTTCATGGTGTCCTAGCTCGGTCGACCGAGCGACCTGGAACTCAACTCCATGCCTCTTTTATATCCTCTCCTTCCTTTCTTGCTTTCTTCTTTCTCTCTTCTCTTCCTTTCTTTTCTCCTTCATTGCTCTCTAGCGGCTTTGAGTCGTCAAATGCGGCATTGTCGGTGCTCCAGCATCAGTATTCGTGCCCTCATCTCCAATATGCTCCGAATTGTTTGATATTCCCTGAAATGCCACCAGACACTCTTAAAGTCAAATAGTCCAGTTATTAGCATAAAAGCGTATAAAATCGGGATTTAAGCAATCATTTTGACGTGTAAACATATAGATGAAATGTGGAATATTATGAAACATCATTGATAAGGAGATTAATAAAATTTATTAACCATTCCTAATAATTTCAAATTTTAGGATTCAACTAGTTGATAGGATTAACTAGTTTTAATGAAGCCAATTCTAGTCAATGACACACATATGAATAATAAGTTTTCCATCAATGGACCATGATCCGGTCTAGTGTTTTTTGACTAGTGTTATGGATCACCCTAGCTCGACTTGGGATATTGATCCTGGCCAAGCCAAATCCCTGGCCGCATTCTGCTGGACCGCAATGATGTGAATTATGATTATGTGACACCGTCGATTACATCTAGTCAATTATGTTAAAAATCTTCTTCAAGATTAGCCGCAACCCTCCTTGTTTTAGAGGTTGGCAACTATAGGTTCTTTGTTATAGTTGTTGAGCACACTCAAGCTATGTCATAGATACTTTATGGAAACCAACTTCTCATTACATGAGATGTAGTCTAGACTTAACCCAAACCGTTGCGTCGTACCCATACACCGAGCACCGACGTAAGTTAGGCTAGACACGAAAACAAGGGTCCGACTAGACTAGTTATTGTGATTTGGATGAGCACACTCATGATTATAAGTGGCTAGTGGTAAAACCCAATAAGGGAATCATATATGATATGATTGAAGAAGAGTCATCTACCAATCGCAAAGTCAAGTAATTTGTTGAGCACACTCAAGGTTGTGAGGCTAAAGGTGGTTGGATCTCTTTCCCATTAAATTTAATTTATTAAATCTTTCATTATTATGGCTAAAAATGATTGCAAAATAATGGGAGGATATAGTTAGATAAAAGCCATTCTATCTATATTTAAAATTGAACATATGCTAAACTAGGGTAGTTCTATGCTTACCGATGGAATTCAAAACATAATATCCTAAGAGAATAAGTTAACTGGTCAAAATGGTTGGTTAATGGAATATCAATCAAATTCTATTTAATAGACTAAACTATGTTCTCACTTACATTAAAAATGGCCTTATTAGCACATGCTTAAGGACAATGATTTCCTTAAGCTCTGGGTCCAACAAAATAAATGCACGCTACTTGTCACTCGCCTCTATAAGGGGCAGCTTGAACATACTGATGTTCAAAGCATGTTTCTCCATACGATTTGTTGAGTCAACTCAATATTGTATGGAAAACGGTTTTGATCTGCAAATTTCGAAACTTCAATCAAATTGTTTGAATCGAAGTTGAGTGCATGAGCGGTGCAAGACTATGTATCCCAACCGGATCTTGAGACGAGCAACTTGTTGAGCACACTCAAGGTTGCAAAGCCCAAGCGTTTGGATACATGAGATGTTTGCATGGCTAATATTTATGTTGACACACGTAATATCTAAATGAGATTTAGAAAAGGAAGAAGGCATTAAGGAAAGTCATTTGAGAAAGAAAGTTTTATCTATCATTAGTAAAGGAAAAAGTAAGAGGAACTGAAAATGTGGCATATTTGATGTCACGGCTTCAGGATAACCGTTATAAAAAAGGGAATATATTGGCATACATGTTGGAAAAAGGAGCAATTGTTGTTTCTTGGACCATAGAGCACTTCTAACATTTTTGGCGAATGTCGTCACCTTGCTTCTGAAGCAATGAGAAATTTGTATAACGATAATGTATTAAATGTTAATACATGAATACGCAAGATAGTAGCAAAACCTATATGGTAAAATAGACTAGGCCGTACCAAAGAGACTAAGCTTCACAAGTCACATAAAGTGGGGTCTGACCTCTCGTATTATGAAGTCAATATACACTTGTGAATCTTGTCTCAATGGTATGATGGCCAAAATTCCATTTGTAAGACAGTGGGAGAATGAGTTGGTGAACTCGTAGTCTCGTACATATGGATGTACCAAGACCCAAGTCTAAGTTAGCCAGGATAAGTTGTTCTTATTTTATTACAACACGTGTTCTTGCTGAAACACAAGTCTGATAAAATAGATAACTCAATGATAGAATTATTTAAACTGCTTTGATCAGATCGAAGAGTCGAATACTTAGCTGTATAAATCTTGCGTAATTAAAAGAAAATGTGATTTTCTCTCAGGTCGAGTCTCTTAACACATCGGTGTGTTCGAGAGCATGAATCACACTTTGTTAACATGGTGCGATGCATGGCAAGTGACTCTGAGTTACAATCCTCCCTTGGGTTAAGTCCTAGATAGTAATGCCTAGGTTTTTGATAAGGTTCTATGAGAACCTTATCAATAAGATATTCATTAAATCAATCGTTAGGAAGTTAAAGGATTACTCGAGTCTCGTGAGACGAAGAGTCGAGTAAGACATCATAGTTGATGATGGCCTGACAACTTCCAAGATGCCATTCAGAGTAGTGACCTAAGAAAGGTTTGATGTAATCCGAAAAGGGTCTGTGCACGTAAATAAATTATGGACTTTAGTTTACGTGCCCAAAGAAAGTGTTTCTTATTGGCTGCAAGTAAATCATCAAGACAGAAGATTAGTATAGAAATAAAATAGTAAAGTACAACTTATGTTAGTTGAGAATGGTTATCATCCTAACTCCTATAAACGAATTATGATGAAATTGTCTTGCCTGCAGATGTGTGCAGATCTACTCGGACCAAACTCGATGTAAATGCTTATAATGACTATGAAAACTGGAGCATTCATGTATAGTCTGTTTTCTAAATATGATTTAGAAGAACGAACTTATATGAATCGGTTAAAGAGTTTTCAAGGTCAGTGGGATCGAATAAAATTAATACGATGCATCAAGGAGCTGGAACATATGTTTGACAAAGTGGTCAAAGAGTTTGACACTTTATCATAAATGATTATGAACTGTCTAAATGACCAGTAACTTATTTGGATTATTCTCGTACGATGATCTGGATGAGATCTAGGCAAGACATTAATTATGGATTCTAAGAGTCCAAGAAAATTATTTGGATGAGATTCAATGTATGGTCTAACATAAACATATAAATTTCTTAAGTCTATAACTAAAGATAGTTTAGCAGATTCACTCACGAAGGCTCTACCACATAAAGTCTAGAGAGACTTATGTGTAAATGTGGTATGAGATACCGAGATAAATGGGCCTGAGTCAAGGTGAAAGATGTTGGGGGATAGGTATGCCCTCGAACTCGAGGCAATTTATCTCTATGTAAGTGTACAAATATCTTGTTTTAAATAACAATAAGCTATATGGTAAGAATTTATCTAAGTTAATTAAAATGCAGTCGACATTAGAACTTAGGGAAAGTCCTAAGACTTAATGAGAGGTTAAACAAGTATCGAAATGAGGATCTCGATCATGGAGAATTGTTTAACCATTAGTAGCATAAGTCTGAAATCGTTCGTGGTCATAGATGTTTTGAGAAAAGGATATCAACACATCGGATAGACTATTGTGTCTTAGTCTTCACCATGTAATGGTGACGATGATCTCATGGTCGTTTGACTTGGCGAGTCGAAGACGAGACACATGTGCTTATTGGAGAATGAGTTCACTGAACGACGCAACAAGAGTTATCATATGGTTATGATTGACCAATCTGTCAATGATAACTCTTAGTGATGATAGGTAAGTTGGTCTTTTGACTTGAGGTCATTGTACAGATCTATGCGTGCATGATGTCACTTAGATCACCGATTTAGCCTCGGGAAAGCTCCGTTAAAAGGTCTTTGGTTGGGTGACATTTGACGCGTGCAAGAAGAGTAATGACCAAGATAGGATTCATCTCTCCCGGTCAAGGGGAGTTAGTGTTGTTGTGTTAGTTCGATCTTTAGTGAAAACTCTGGCCAGAGTATGTTGGAAGAAGTCCAACATTATTTGACTCAAGATCGATGGAGACTAACCAATTTCAAGCTAGTAGGGTTGACAGTTGACCATACCCTAGGCTTGACTAAGCGGCGCAGTTTTGACGAAGAGACTATAACTGCGGTATTCATCATGGAGACAGCCAGGGTGGTCCCGACAATACTCATATCAATGAGTTAACCACATAAGTATGATACCGAAACAAGGACGACACATGCTGCTCGTGGTCTCTATTGTCTAGGGTGTCGATCCCCAACTATAGTAGGGTCAGGCTCTAGGGTCTCACACAGAGTGAGACCTTCGTCAAGTAATAGGTAGAAATTATGGAGAATATGCATTTGCTGCAAGAGATAGAAAACTGCAAAGAGTTTGCAGTTATCTTCTGTATTTGGGATAAATGATCTTTAGTGCAAGCGGGAGATGTTGGGGGATGTATGCCCTTAGTTCATTTGTATTTGATGCAAATGATTTTTTGTAATAGATGTGGAAATTTTGCATATGACGCAAAGGAAATTAAATGAGTCGTAAATTATTTACGTGCATATTTAATATAATAAAACATGTGGAAATGGTTACCTAGATGACAGGATCATCCTGGTCTAAATGCAAGTTCAAACCGCGTCGAAAACGGACTCCAAATGCTTAAAAACAGCCAAAACATAGAAATAATGCCAACTAGGGCATTGCGGGTAGGGCCCGCTTCAGCGGGCGCCCGACCTGTGCATGTGTCGGTGAGACGAGAGAGCGCCTGTGTCTGCCTGAAGCGGGCGGGCCTGCTCGCATGCACGCAAGCATGTGCCCCTGTACTGTGCACCTGCCAGCTGGGCGCGTGCAAGGCACACACCCAGCTATGCTGACCATGTGCCTTGCATGCGCTAGTGATTGTTGGCACGTGGGGCCCACCCGATGGGCCCCATATTGGTTTTCGAACCCTAATGGCTTTTGGCGACTGTAGTTTTTGCAAAAAACTTGGTTTGTGCTATGTTTGGACACTCGTTTAAAGGGTCAAACGAACTCGGAATGGAGTGTCATTTCTTTCTACGCGTTCTCCGTTCAACCCTCTTCCATTTGATAGGTTGTATCACTTCCGAAGCTCAA
This sequence comes from Scilla litardierei, assembly GCA_030789695.1. NCBI lineage: Eukaryota > Viridiplantae > Streptophyta > Magnoliopsida > Asparagales > Asparagaceae > Scilla > Scilla litardierei. The sequence goes on from CM061142.1 coordinate 202,130,943, forward strand.
ACGGTGAGGAATGAAAATTCTTTAAAGTTTGGCCTTTGTGAAAGGTAAACTTTAGTTAATTTTTCCTCCAAAAACTTTTAGTCCCACATCGGATATGGAGTGAAGGGGAGGGGTCAGCCGCCTATATAAATAGGGTCCTACTCTCCTCCTTGAAACTCGTCCCAAGCCCCAGATCTGAGTAGCTCTATTAAACGTGAGCAAGCCTGGATCTGAGCTTAAATTAAATATTCTCTTTCTCCCTAAATTTCTTCCTTGCTCCTGTTCGGGCTCTAGTAAAGCTACGAAGGAGCTCGGATAGGATCCGAAGTCTTGACGAAGGATCCACTCAAGATGAAATCTTCTTCGGTGTGTGGTTAGCTCGGTGACAAGGGTGTTGCTCGCCTCAGGACACGGTGCAGTTCGGAAAGCGGTTCGGCTTGGGATGAGGTGTGGCTCGGGACGCGGTTCGGCTTGGGAGAAGTGGCGTGGGGCCAAAGAAATGTTGCTGAAAACGACGCTTTGTATTTTGCGGAAACGAAGTGAAAGATATGCAGTTTAAATTAAACATGCGTTTATAAATTGCAAATGTTAGATATATCTATCCTTTGGGGTTGGTCGAACCCAACCTCGGAATAGCAGAGATCTTGGCTAGGGTTAATATCTTTAGGGCTAGACTTAAAGCTGTTTTAAGTGCTATTTTTCGTTGCTAATTTTTTTTTGTCGTCCGTCCGACTTAGGCCAGACGTCGAATTTATAGCCTTAAGGACCTGTAAAACCCTTCAAAGATTTGATTTTTTGAATTTTACAAAATATGGAAATTTTTTGAAAAGCATCATTCTTATGTTGTAAGAATATAACCCATGTGTATCGTGAATAGTCATCGACAATGACAAATGCATACATAATTTTATTCAAAGAAGCTACTCTTGAAGGACCAAATAAATCCAAGTGAATAAGTTCTTATGGTCTCTTTATTGAGACAATGAAAAATGGAATGGAATGGAAAAAGAGAAGAAGATAAGGAAAGAAACAATATTAAACCACTTAGAAAATATCTACATATGTTTCCTTAAATTACCATAAACCTTTTTCTAAAAAGGAAACATCCTCATTATTCCAAGTTCTCTTTATTTAAAACAATTCCATGGCCATAAAAGGAATTACTTCATTCCCAAGTCTCCCCACTATTTACTAATTTGCCATTTCCATTTATGGTAAGTCCTCAACATAATATCTTTGAAGTCCACTTATTTAAAAGTTTGCCATTTCCTAAAAATGAAAGTCCCCTCCAAAATATCTCCATCTCTACACACATTCATATACTCTACACACACTACTAACTAATAACCAATGTGCCACTACTATACACACTCCCTTCTACTCTACATACATATCCTATTACTAATTACTAAATGTGCCACTATGCACTCCCACCCCTACTATACATACACACAACCAACTATTACAACAATGCGATCATCACTAATTGTAATAATAATAATACCAAATAATAATGCACTATCATATGCACTACAGTACATGCTACTATACACACCACATATGTATGTACACTCTACACACGTATACCAATACACATACACTATACAAATACATAATCATATACACCCTACAGTAAATGGCACTAGGGCCATTACAGCTTGTACTAAAGAAGTATTGTCAATCTGGGACCTTAGACTGCGCTTGTTCTGTCCCAAACATGCAATGTCTATGTTAAATTTTTTTCTAAAATTTTCTATTCATTTTATTGTATCTCCCTACATTTCATATTTAAATAGATCTATTTAATGTTCAAAATGCTTTAATAAACCACCAATAACATTAAATTACAAGAAACAATTAAATTAAATATCTTTTATTCAACAATCACATAAATTAGACAATGTGCATTGATACAAAAGTTACAAGTACAAGTCAACCCCTTTGGACAAGCCCCCTAAAAGAAACATATGACAAAATTTTAATTTTGTTAGCTACTGAGGATTCGAACTTCATTCTTCGCTCCTTATTATATTTCTTGTCACTAGAGACAAACTGACTGAATAAGAACTCAACGTCAATTTGTGCCCTAAGAGACATCTTTATCCTCCTAAGATATTTCAATGCACTGATGGTGCTCTAACAAATTGTTGCCGCCGCCGCCACAGTTAGCTTCATCCCCCTCTAGGTCACATTTCCTCTCATATGAGAAATGCCACTTTTCCTGAAAATAAGGCAAGGATCTCCATGGAGGCAGAGGCATAGAATTCTGATTGAGTGGCCATCAAGTAGCTACAACCATGATCTGCAAGAATTGGTGGTCTCTCCAGGGAGCCAATATAGACTACCAAAAGCAAAGATAATATCACCTCATAAGACTTGACTTCTCTTGTAATCTTAAAGTGGCTATAGAAGTCTATTTCAATAATCACACTCAGAGACCCCAACTGGAAGTCTATTTCAATAATGACACGCTCAGAGACACCATTCTTGACTTTGGTCACAAGTCAATATATTCATGATCACCTACAAAATAAGATAGAAGATCATGATCAAAGAAGGCCAGCTTAATAGGAATGCAAAAGTAAATGCAAATTTTTAAATAAGATAATACACAAGAAACAATTGGCAATGTCCAACTTAGCCATTACTATGTTGGACAATATGCCCTGTTTATTATCAAGGTCCAAAAAGGTATGGAGTACACAAAATGCAATGTCTTATTGCGTACAGATTGATTCTCTGAGATAACACAAAGTACAGAAAATTCTTATTAGGTTTAATGGGATGCAAGGGAAAGTAAACTTCTGCTTCGTTATGGAGTAGAAGTGAAACAGACAAAGGGGACAATATGATCTACATTTTATTACTCTCTACAATGTGGAGTAAATTTAACAAATTACCTTGTTTTTTTCTCTGTCTTGCACTTTGTGCCATGTTACATGCACAAATATTGCATTATGATCAAATCAAGAAGCTTTGCATGACAAAAAAAATGAAGACCCAAGTGCAAGGCAGTATAACCTCATTCTTCCCTGGCAAGACGGGCTTTCCATAGAGAAGCTCTGCAAATATACAGCCAACCGACCACATGTCTACAGCTGGACCACACTTTGTAAGCTCTGGAGGTCTATAACAATTCATCCAAAATGATAGAACACTAAGCAGTAATGAAAAAAGCCCAGTGAGAGCAACACCAAACATCCAAAGATCTGATCTGAAAATCGTTTAAGCCGTGAGAACGATGGCACCGCTGTCCTCCTTGATCTTCTTCTTGGCTGTCTTGGACACCAGCTTGGCCTTCACGACGACTGGCATCCCCTCCAGCAACATCCCTTTCCCGAGCACCTTGAAGTACTCAAACTGCCCGACGTCTGGGCGCCGCGGAGCCAGATCCAATCTGTTCCTTAAGTATTCGGGTATCAAAGACTAAAGCTTATCGACGTTCATGGTTGAGCAGTAGAATTTGTTGAGGAGCTAGTGGAAATAGCGCATGCCGACCTTTCCAAAGTACACATGATGGTACTTGTCGAAGAGAATCCAGGTGGTGCATGCCACCGGCATTACCACGACCACTGGGGTGCTTGTGGTGTTTGCCTATTCACCCGTGGTCGGTGCTGACGTGGCCGTGCTTCTTCCGGTTTTACTTGAAGTGGGTGGTTAACGTTGAAGGCCGTGCGGTGGCTAGGGCTGTGGTTAGGGTTTATGTTGGAGAAATGAAGTGGGAATGGGAAAAGTAGTATTTTATATGATGAGAGATTGAGTTGTGGTTGTCTGATCTGGGTCTGGGGTTTATAGGCTGTTTGACTCGATTTCTTTAACGTAGTCCGCCGGGCTGCTTAACCGTTGAAGCAGTGTTGCCAATTCCATTTATATACAGGTCTATAAGCAATTGGCAAATTTACAAAAACAAAAACAACAACTTATTAACAAAATTTGTGAATAATTATTTTGTTTATCAGCCCATTATTATAGTACTCAAATAATGATAGCAGTGAATGAATTAACACAAGGTCTGTTAGAAACAAATCACAAGCATCCACCATCATAGCCAACACATGTTTGTGGTTTAATGAAGTAATATCAATATGTTGTTGCTACTTGGAATTTATTTAATTATTTATCCATTTAATAGATAATAAGGTTTCAAATAGAATTTTAATAACATCAAAATACTTATTTCTAGTGTGATAAAAAATTTAGTATTTTTTATTTAAATAATTATGATATACTAACAATTTCTATTAAAACAAAACTGTTTAACAGCACTTTGTAAAAAGATGCGCTATCTAAGAAGCGTTGTCTAATACCTGACCTTTAACAGCGCTTCCAGAAAGAAGCGATGTTTATTATCTGACCTTTAATAGCGCTTACAGAAAGAAGTGATGTCTATTATCTGATATTTAATAGCGCTTGCAGAAAGAAGCGATGTGTATTATGTTGGATCCTGTGGATGACAAACAACACTAGAAGGAAGGTTGAATAGTGTTGTATAAAAACACTTTTCACAAATGAATAACACAAAAATAATTTCCCTTCCAATGTTGCCTAAGGAACCAAGTAGATTGATCTAAGCTTGGTCCTTAATCTACACGATTGATCTCCAAATAAAGATAAGATAGTATATATACAATAAAGATCAAAAGAGTAATGATAACAGAATAGATCTCACAGCGGAATGAAATATAAACGTTCAATAACAATTTTAATTAGCAAGAATAATTTAACAAGTGATTGCAAATGACATAAATTTAAACAATAAATAAATTAGCGAAAAGTAAATGAAAATCGCAAACACACAGATTTTATACTGGTTGCCCACAACCTGTGTACGTCCAGTCTCCGAAACTCTTGTCGGGCTTTAATCCACTATTATCGGTAAATAGTACAAACCACCTCCCGCCAAGATGATTTTCAACCACCTTGCCTACCTCAAGGATTTTCCCTTGCCTTACAACCCGAGGACTTTTACAAACTCCTTGCCTACAACAAGGATTTACAACACCCTTATCACCAAGGAACTCAAAGTAAGATCAGATCCAATACACCACAATGAATTAGTGCAGATTGGTTTTTACACCCACAAAACCTATAGCCAAGTAAGAATATTGCAATTAGTGCTCTAAGTGGCTTATAGGAAATTCTCCTTTGATCACACAAAGACTATTAAATTAATCCGTTGTGATCAAGAAGAGATGTTTTCAAAAACCCTTTAAGAGAATTTAAAATCAAAGTAGAAGGATTTTTAAAGACCAATTAACAATAGCAGAAAATTATTGATCTTAAAAAGATATAAAAATGAAAACAATAAGATCAGCGATTTTGCAAACTGTTTGGCTACGAACACCTTTGAGAGCGATGAGAACGTTAAGAATTTTGAGAGAGTTTTAGCTTTAGCTCAAGAATGAAAAATTGGTGAAGTAAAAGATCTCAAGGCTTCTCTATTTATAGAGCCAAAGGAGAATTCAAAATGATTCAAAATGGGTTTGACTTCTGTCCAAAAATCAAGTGAGAATTAAATGATAGAGGCAATCAAGGAAGTCAACATGTACAACTGGTAGTCGACTCCCTAAGGTTGGTAGTCGACTCCCAGAGTAGTTTCTGAGAAAATTAGTTACAGCTGGTAGTCGAATCCATAATATTGGTAGTCGACCCCCAGAGTATCTTTTCAGGGAGAAGGCAGAAATCAAGGTAGTGAACTACTGGGTGTTTGTAGTTGACTACAAGTTGAAAATTAGCTTCTATGAAAAGTATGCTCTCAAATAAGTTTAAAACAAGTTTTAAAAAACATTTTAGAAAATCATTTTGTGTGTGTGCATATTCTTTCTTGGCTTTGACATAATCCTAAGAGAATAAAAATCAACTCACACACTAGACTCTATGAAGAACTTGAAGCCATGAATGAGCTTGAGCTAGTTGCATATGCTTCGCTTGAATTTGAGCTCCGCTTTAGCTTTAGCTTGAGCACATTTTTTGAGCTTCATCTTTGAACTCTTCTTGTGCTTGAGCTTTGGAATTGCGAGCTAAATTCATCTTCATCTTCTATGAGTGTGGTTGGAGTTCTTCTTCTCGGAGTATGCTTTGAGCTTCACCTAGCTCATTTGCACAACCTACACACTTAAGTAGTATGATTAGTAATTTAACAACATTTGGTGTGATCATCATCAAAGAAAACCACTTGGGGGTGGGACTAGATTCCCATCATATTATCTGTGCCTCTAATAAACATTGCTTACAAAAAGAATCGATGTCTATTATCCGACCTTTAATAGCACTTGCAGAAAAAAGCATTGTCTATTATTCGACCTTTAACAATGCTTGAAGAAAATCGTTGTTTATAATCTGTGCCTCTAATAAATAGTGTTTATAATTGGCAAGCGCTGTCTAACATGTGCTATTAAATGTCTTTTTTGTAGTATTGATAAGTCACTTGGAAATTGACTTTCTAATGAGGAAAAATTTCTGCAAAGGTTTCCCAAAGAAAATCTGAAAATCACTCTCTTAGAGTGAGAAAGACAAAACTTAAGAGTAAGAGAGAAAGAGTGAATTTTCGTAATTTTTAGACAGAGGTCTTGGGGTCAATTTATATGTCAAAAGAGTATTTACTGATCGTTTGAAAACTGCCCAAATTTTCAAAAAATTATGAGCAGTTTTTACAAAAATTGGTCCACTAATGAAAAGTGCTGGTCGACTAATTTTGCTAACAGACCAGAATATGATTGTTAAAATGACTTTTGATGAAAGGACATTTAAAAACTGTTAAAAATTGTCAAAACCATTAGAAACTATCAGAAACTAGCCGTTAATGGTAGTTGTAACTGCAATTGGTTGACTAAAAAATTTAATCAATAAGACTTATCAAAATAGATGTTGGGATAACTGTTTGAATAGTTGTCTAGTAGACCCGAAAACTCTATTGGTGACTAGTAATAAAAAATTAGGAAATTGTATAAAAATGATCCTTATGACTAAAAAAATGTGATTTGACCAAAAATCATAATTTTTGAAAAATACGTGAAATCTAATTGGTTGACCAGCAGAATATGGTGGTCTACTAATTTTTTATGACTTGGTTATTTTAGGATGAACATAAAAGAACCAAAATAGATCATCATCAAGTCTTTTACATTCTAAGTATATGCAAGAATAAAAAAGAAAAATTACATCATGTTTTGCATGATATAAAGATTCATCTTTTGAGCTTCATCTTGCTTTTTAATGCTTCTTACAATGTATATGTTGGCCTGATGAATGTATTATCTGAAATGTTGAACTTTGACGTCTGCATCGATAGAGTTAGTATATATATACACACACATATAAATGGTTGTATCATCAAAAATTTTATAATAAGAAAGCTTTAAGTTTCCAACAAGCCAGTGACCCACTGGTCAACTAATGGGATAATAGGAGTCGACTAGTGCTGTGTTGGCAACATATAACCGTAAAATTTCTAGCCGTTGGAGGGGTGTGTTGGTCAATCTATTAGGACAAATTTGAGTGATATATATATATGAGGTTATTCATGAATTTATTATGAATTTGAATGATCAATTTTTCATGAGGAAAAAGAGGGGTTTAGTGAAAAAGCTTCTTTTGGCCTATATTTTAAAATTTTCTCAAATCTCTTTTGGCCTACTTTTCTTGATCTCAAGAGTTTCATTTTTCACATCTATTGGAGATCAATCACTATAATCACATCACTCAACACAAGAGCTTCAACTTAAATGCTATAGGTAAAAAGAGTTTGTAAGTATTTTCTTCTTACTTTGGTGAGGTGTTCTCTCTCTTAAAGAGAGGTGCCTGTTTGACTCATTAGAGACGTGTTTCTCCACTTTGGAAGTGTTGTAATTATTGTCTCATTTGAGCCGTGAGTTATGTTGAGTATTGGTGTTTCATACCAATCATTTGAGCCATGTCGCCTGACTATCCGATTAGTATTAAAACCAGTCTAGGCGCCTATCCTGTCTCATTTCACTCTAATTGAGTTTGGTTTGGTTGTGCAACGGATCCAACTATACAAGGAAAATCAAGGAGGTGATGAAGAAACCGATATGAGTTAGAATAATCTGTGTAAAATTTCATGATTGACACTCGTGAGAAAGGTTAAGGAATTGAGAACTGATCATGTTAGGAAATTGTTTTTGAAAATACTCCTTTACTTTGCAATTGACTCAAGGAGTGCCAAAGCTTGGAGATGATGGAGAGCAATCAAGGCATGAAGATTGAAGACTTAGACTCTTTTGAAAGCAATTGTAATCCATGTAATTTACTTTATTGCTTTCTCTCTCTTTTTGTGTCTAGGGTTGATGTAATGCCTTGTTAGATGGTTTACTCATTCATGCTCATGCATTTAACCATCTTAGTGAACCTTAGGATTATCATAGAATTCAACCCAATAGGTTCACTTCTTCTGTCAGTCGCCTGTTGAGGGAAACACAGTCGACTAGGTGATTTCCAGTCGCCTGTAGATCCTTCTACAGTCGCCTGATATGCACTGCTCAAGTCAACATTTCTATCGACTCAAACTTGAGCTTTACGCACAGTCGCCTGTCAATCAGTTCCCAGTCGCCTGTATATTTACAGTTGCCAGAGATTTGGCCAACAGTCGCCTGTCTAGCGTAAGTGCAATCTCTGCATCTCTCTGTCTTCTCTCCATACTTTACAGTAGTCGACTGATGAAGAATATACAGTCGCCTGACTATCCGACAGTCGACTGTAGTATTAAAACCAGTCGCCTGTGCGAAGAATTGGAGAAAGAGTGAAGCTCTCTGTTTCGATCCATCCCCTGCAGCAGTCGTCTGCTGAAGGAATTACAGGCGCCTGTCCTGTTTATCAGTCGACTGTATTGTCTTCTTAAGTCGACTGTCCTGGCTCAGATTATATCCGTTGGAGATTTTCTAGCCGTTGATCAGTCGACTGTCTTATGATCATCAGTCGACTGTTCCTGTCGTTTTCACCCAGTTTCTAGCCGCTGCTGATTTGATTTTCTGGCTGTTTCTTTGGGTTTTTGGGCTTGATATAGGTTTCCTATATATATGGGTATGCTGCCTTTCTTGAGAACTCTTGACAACATTTGATAAACTCTTGATTCTATAGAAAATCTCAAGAGATCAATAAGCCACTCTCAAGCTCCCTCATTTCCCTCTAATTGAGCATTCAACTTTCTTCATGCATTGAAGTCCAGCTCAAGGGAAATCATCCAAGTGCTCTCAAGCATATTCCAACACTTGGAGATCCTCTTCCATGCCTTGCATTCATTCATGAGTAAGCATCTCAAGGCATAGGTAAGAGTATTTACTTTACAAGGTGTAAACTGTTTTCCTATTTCTCTTTGTGGGATTAGGATTTTCTCCTTGTGGGAGATTGTCTCTTTGTGGGACTAGAGTGTCTCTTTGTGGGACTAGGAACTCTCTCTGTGGGAGTAACTCTCTTTATGGGAGTTTGAGTGTCCTAGTGTAGGGCTAACCCTAATTCTCTGAGTGGGAGTTAGTGATTCTCTTTGTGGGAGTCGTGATCCTCGTGTAGGATTGGTTGGGTCCTTGTGTAGGGCATAAATCCTCTTTGTGGGGTATCTCCATGTGAGATTTGTATTCACTTCTCTTTGTGGAAATATAGTGGATATTGGTGTGGCTGGACGTACCCAAGTTTGGGGAACCAGTGTATATCTTTGTGTTTGCGTTTGGTTTGATTGTGCCATTTAATTCCGCTTGCATTTATAATTCCGCATCTGCAAGCTAAATTTTATTTGGACAATTTTATTGCCATTACACTATTCACCCCCCCTTAGTGTGTGTTGTTAGTATTGCAAGGGTTAGACGATCCCTACAAGTTAGTGTATTCTTTGTCCATGTGTGGACGTGTGGCTGGATGTAGGAGAAAGTTTCCATGAACCAGGATAAACTTTATTGTTTGCGATTGTCTCTATCTTTTATGCCTATTGGCTACTTGCAATTGTTTTAAGCTTCCACGATACTCTTATCGTGTAAGTAGTATTGTAGATTAAGTTTAGGCAACTCTAGTTAATAACTTAGGTAGAATTTCCAAGAGGATTTTATAATTACCATAAACACAATTTTCCTTGCAAAAAGAGCTTGCAATGGATCGAAATTAATGTATCCTCATCAAACTTCAAGCTTTATGTCTTAAAGTTTCTGCTGTTGCATCAAAAAATATAATGACATGCTAGTGTTGCGGGGTAAAACTCGCGTACAATGAATTTGTATTACGGGGAACCAAGGGCATGATGGTTATGTTTATAGTGGGATTAGGGTAGGCTGTTTGACAGGTGATTGGTGTAGTGAAGAGGCTGAGCACACTATAAAGGCCGACCACGGAATCAATTCCCCAAGGACTCTGCCCTTCGACCGCACTTCCGGAGGTAAGGGCGGAGCGCAGTTCGTGACGGCGGGCTGGCCTGCACAAGGATCAGCTCGTCAGAAAGGCCGGGTTGGGGTCCAACCCTTAGCCTCTCCGATGCCTAAGTTAGTAATAGGACGTAAAGTGGGGCCAGGCACGTAGGTCAGACTAAGAGTGAGTCGATCGTACGTGACGAGCTATCGGATGTGGAAGAACAAAGATATGGAAGTCCTTTGCTCTTGTGTGTGAATAATGAGATTGAGAGATAATTTGCCAACCCCCCTCCATGTTAGAGGCGGAGGGGTATTTATACCTGATGGAGGTGGTTAGGTGAGGCTGACCTGGCATGCTGACTCGACGTGCTGAGCTAGCTCAACTGTCAGCGAAAGCTTCGGACGAGGATGTCAGGATCAAGGGTGTCAGCCATGCTTTTGTCAGACGGTGCAATGTCTAGGGGCGCTTTTGTCAGGATGTCAGGGCCGAAAGTATTAAGTGTCAGGGGGCGCAGCAGCCAGGGGACACTTTGTCAGGTTGTCGAGCGACGGAGGTGTCGGTAGCGTCCTTGTACTAGGTTGTTTGTCGTGTCCGATGTGCCAAAGAGTCGTCAGAGCGCCTCTGAGGAGCAGAGCTAGCGATGGATCGCTGGGTTGCCCCGTACTGAGGTCGAGCAGTCTGGACGTACTCCTTGCACGCTGTTCCCGGTGGATTGGGGGAGAGCAGGCGCGCGACCTACTGGGGCCGTGGCTGAGTGTGCTCTTATCGCTTGGCTGAAGCGGAGTACGCCTGCTCTCCAGTCATGTCGGACTCTAAGGTCGACAGGCGACCTGTTGGCCCGGGAAAACAGGTGAGCGGCCTCCGAAGTTCGGGTGAGGGTCACCCTGTCGCTGGGCCAGCTCTCCTTCGGGAAGGAGGGGTGAGCCGGCGTGGTATTTAGCGGACTGGGATGGAAGGTCGGACTATCACGATCTTCAGGTCGTAACAATTGCCCTCAGTATTCGAGCTCGAGGAGGTAGCCCGGCTCGGCTCGGATGACGTACCACTTCCCCTACCCAAAAACGACGGTTCGGATTTCGATCCGTGCTCGAGAGCGGCGGCGTTGGTCTTAGAATTCCTGCCTGGTTGGCCATTATTGTGATTTGAAAGGGCAAGGGGAAATCGAAGCGCCTCCACTACTGAGCTTGCGACGCGTGGCTGAGGTGACTGTCGTGCCAGTCGAGGCGTCAGGGATGCTCCGATGGGCACCGCGTGGCGGCACATCGATGGTCGGGATGGCCTGTCGTCTTCTATAAGTATGAGAAGAAGAAGATCGGTGGAAGGTTTCTTCCGATTTCAACCCTTATTCGTGCCTTCCGGCTTTCGTTCGTAGCTCGCTGACATTGTTGCTGTTGCCCTCGCCAGAGATCCGCCTCTGATCGTCCTCTCGGCTTGGCTGCTCTGCCAGGTAATCTCTATATCCTTTGATCGATGGCTTCTCAGTTTGACTTCGGAAGAGGTAGTGGTGTGGTGACAGAGGAGTCAGTGGAAGAGGAGAGGTGGTGGTGGGTGTAGAGGCCTCAGAGGCGGAGGACGTGGCGCACCGACGCTCCATGGATGATTGAGGCCGTCGGGTGTAGGTTGGATAGGATTAACATAAGGGAGATTCAGGTGCGGTTCGCGCGTCTGCCCTGTGAAGTGCAGGTCCCTGGGCCTGAGGAGAGGGTGTGTTGGCCCGGGGATAATGAAGTTGGGGTTTATGCTCAGTCCTTCGAGTTGGGGCTCTGCTTCCCGATCCATCCTTATCTTCTCCACCAGTTGAATTTCCTAGAGCTGTCGGTCTTTGCCTTGGCGCCCCGCTCCTGGGTCTTTTTAGTTGGGTTCGTCGTCCTATGTCTTGCCAGCTCCCTGAGTCCGTCCCTGGCACTGTTCCAGCACTTCTTCGTAGTTCGGAAGAGGGGGATGTACCACTGCGTCTGTGCGAGGAGGGGACGGGAGCTCATCGTCGGGGTGCTCGTCGATGTGGGTAGGTGGATGGAGGATGCCGTCTTTGTTATGATGCCAGTCGACGCGGTGCTGATGTCGAACTGGGGGGCATTGAACCCTTCAGTGAATGAGAGGGTGAAGCTAACCGGTGAGGACCTGGCGAAGGCACAGATTTTGGCGGAGCTGCCCGAGGCACACCGCCAGTTGGCAAGCTTGACACAGGACAATTGGCTCGTCCAGGATTTCTGGCCCCAAGGTAGTTTGACTCTGGCGGGCTTTATGTAGGCTTACCCTGATCTTTCTCTCCTTCAGAGAAGGTATTGGGGGCTATCGAAGTGCAGGTCGCAAAGAACATCGACCCTCGGGATAAGGGTAAGAAAGTGATGGATGGGGGGACCGCAAAAGGGTCATCCCAAAAATGAGGTTTCGAGGTCTCTACTGGGGAGGAGGCGAACCGAAGGCGAAGGACGTCCGGATCAGGTGCTTCTTCCCAGCGAGTTGGCGTGGGCGTCCCCGAGGGTTCGCCCATCCGGGGAGTAGTTCTCCCGGTCCCTACGTGGATCCCTGAGGCGGACAAGCCTCGTAAGGTACCCCCGTCCAGAAGTGGCCTTATGGAATCCCTTTGCAGGAGATGGGAAGAGTGGTGCACTCGAGTTGTGAGAATGCTCTTATCTGTTTCAAGATGACAAAGGCTGAGATCGAGGCGCTTCCAAGCGATAGTCTTCACCGGCCGACCTATCGGATAGCCCATGATGAGTCGGTATTCGAGGATGCCGGGGTGGCGGCTCTTCTAGCAGAGTATTACATGCCATCGCGGGATCGTGAGTCCCTGATCCGCGTGGGGGCGAAGCGACTGTGTGGCACACCATGCAGGCAGTTCGAATTCCTCGCCCTGTCTTCCTAGTCCTCTTGCTCAGGTGTAACTGAGTTGGGTGCTTTTGCAGATGGTCTCGGCTATAGTGGCCCTACAGTGCCAAACCCCAGTGGCTGCTACAAAGGCTGCTCTTGACAAGGCGAGGGTCGACCTCCATGAAGTTAGGGAAAAGCTACGGGAGAAGGAGGCGGAGCTTGTGCGGGTCATGACGGCCTATGAGGTTGAGAAGGCGCGGGCCGCGTACTTCGATGCGACGAAGGATACGCTCGAGCATCAACTCCTAGAGAAAGAGCAAAAGCAGGCAGATATCCTGGTGAGGCATGTCGAGGAGATGTCTGGCAAAAAACATGTGATCGATATGTAGACGGGGAAGATAACCGAGCTGAGGAAGACGATCGAGGCGGAGAGGAAAGAAAAGGCCGTCCTCAAGAAGCAGCTGGAGGAGAAACAGGAGGTTGACCGAGGCGTGATCGAAGCCACCATCTGCCGCTATCATGACGAGCATCTCATCACGTTGCTGCAAGAGACGAGGGAGGCGGGAGTCCGCCAAGTGATGGAGGGGATAAGGGATCGACCGACGGAGAGGCGATGAGGCTGAGGAGGACGCAGTGTGGGGGAGCTTTGTTTTTTTGTACGGCTGGCCGTTGGCCGAGCCCGATGTAGCATTGTATTCTTGATGGGCTCCGTGAATACCCTCAACATTTAAATAAATGTAGTGGATTGTTTTTTGGTTTCTTTCCTTCCTTGTTGGATGCGTGGACTGTTTTCTTGCGAGGGTATAAATGCCCCCAACATCCTTCTGTCGACGGGCACTGATCCGTGGGGAGAAGGATGTTGAGACATGGTATGTTTGTCATAGTTATGAGGGCGAGCTTAGGGGGACCTGGGGGGTCCATCGGGTCGGAGCGAGGTGAGGTATTCTTCCTAGATCGGTCGTGGATGGTCGAAGCCGTAGTCCGACCTCGACTATTTGCCGCCCAGTCTCTCGGGCCACATTTATGGTGGCGGGGCCCTTCTTGGGCCTGAGTAAAGAATGAGGAGGGAGTAAAATCATTTCGATTTGGCGTAATCATTTCGACTCGAAAGAGGGCGGAAATCGAAGCGTCTTGGTGCCCACTGCGCAAACCGACGCGATCTTTTCGAATCTGCGGCGGATGGAAATCGAAGCGGTTCGACCACTATGAGGGTGACCCATGGCGGATGCGACAGCTGCTATCAGTCGAAGAGTCAGACCACGCAGATCGAAGCATGAGGGGGCGCAGATCATCGACCCGTGGCGGGATGTATACGGTTGCGATCATTCGGGGCATCTTATAAAGAGCTCCGGGTGGGAACGATTGAGGGTTTCTCACTTTCAAATTCTCTAAGTGCTTGCGATTGTCATAGACTGTGTAGTTCTCGCCGAAGTCTCCATCGGATATCAGGCCACCGTCGCGACGTCGTCGTCGAAGCCGTCGACACTGTACATGTATTAAATCTCTTCTTTGTCGATGTCTTCATCTACGTCTTCCAGCCACTTGCCGGGGTCGAGGGAGGGGGAGGAAGTGAGCTCCGCCATGGATACGACATAGAGTAAGGGAGAAAGGTCATCGGAGAGTCGAAGTTGGACCGCAGGCGGGGAGCAATCCGTGAGCTCATCCGTGGAGGCAAATAGGGACCCGAGGAAGGGGAAAGGGCCCATAGCTCGGGAGTCGAAACCCGCCCCCCGTGCCATTGTCACTGTGGCGACGGACGGGGAAGCACCCGTCGAGATCTAGAGCGTGGTCTCAGCGGTGAAGTTGTCCATCTCAGATATCGGGGAGTGGTATATTAGGCCGCCCTACTCGGTCCGCCTGCCTGCCTCGTCGGAAAGGGTGTGTTTTGCAGGGGATTATTAGGTTGGGGTATACGTGGCCTGTTTCCAGCAGGGGTTGCGCTTTCTCCTTCATCCCTTGGTGCTAGAAATTTTGAATTTTCTGGAGTTGCCACTGTTCCGGTTGATGCCGAACTCCATCAGCGTGATCGTCAGCTTCCTGGTTCTGTACGTGAAGAACATCTGCCCGTCCATGTCCCTCTTCCGTCATTTCTTTGCGGTGAAGAGGCTGTGGTCCTATTATTACCTGTCCGCAAAGAAAAGTCATCCCCTCATCAGAGGCTTGCCGGACAAGATCAAAGGTTGGAGTACGCAGTATGTGTTCGTCTCGGTGCCTACGGACGTGGTGCTGAGATCGAACTGGGGGGAGCTGAATCCCGAGGTAGGGGGGTCAATCTGAGTGACGAAGAGGAAGATGTAGCCTGGTCTCTGATGTCGATCCCAGATGTCACGCCCCGCTTCCCTAATATGGAAGGCGAGACGTGAGGAGGTCCGCTCAGACGTGGAGCTGTGAAGCTGCAGTCTGATAAGCGTCTGTAAAAATTTCGAAAAGTAGCAGGTCCTTGCATTGCGACGAAACAACAACAATAATAAAGCAGATTAAAGAACATCCACGAACAACATCCAACAAATATTACAACATCACAGAATAGTCACAAAAGTACAAGTCTGAACAATAGGCCTAAAGCACGGCCGAAACATAAACATCGAGATATATAGGTGCTACACACCGAAATCTAACAGCAACTATAAAAGCAGCAACAACTAAAGAAGTCTCTAGGTGAGACTAGGACTGGTCACCGGTGTCCTCGAACTCGGTCTCAGTAGGGACCTCAAACTCAGCGTCCACGAACTGCTCGTCCTCTGCTACCTGCTCTGTCTCAAAGTCTGACATGTGACACCCAAAGAGAAAAGGGCACATGTCAGCAAAAGTCTCTCAAGGAAAGCGGAGAACTTTTGTGCAAGGATACAAATATAGAAAACGACTAGCGGTTCTAAACAATATGAAATGACATTTAAAGAATGCAACAGTTTAAATGACATGATGCATGCACGACGTAGCAGAAACTACGAGAACACTATTTCACGATTTTCACGAAAACATTAACTTTTCACATTGTGCACAGAGTTTACGCCTTACAGCTGAAGTGGCTGTACGGGCTCACTTCTACGCTGAGTGGTCGCTTAACCCTACCCCTCCACGTGTATCGAGCGTTGGTTTCCCAACAACACTGTGCTCGCTTCTGGATCACGAGCCAGGAAGTGTTTTTCATTTGGCGTAGGGGTGCACCTAGCCTCAATAGCAATAACATTTGTAGCGTGTGCTACTCAATCATGAAGAACATATGATGCATGACATGACATGGCAATGAGCAGATAAATTGCGTACCGTTAATTGAAATTTAAACATGGCATGGCAGCATGAATGAAAGCAGGTAAAGTGTCGGATCTAGTTTCGTTGTCAAACCAGATCAAATAGGGCGTCTAGGCGACTATCATTTCACCGCCTAGTCTCTTTTACACAATTTTACAAATTGGCCTAAAACACGGCCTAAATAATTACTGGCAAGTATCACTTGCCTGTTTCCGCTGATATCGGTTGTCGTGGGTTCGCCTCGACGAGCGTTACGCTATAAAACGACTGGTTCTCTGTTTCAGTTAATCAATTCACTGAATTAGATTTATCGCGAGAAAATCAAATCATCGAATTAATCCCTAAACTGGGTTCGTCTAATTTCGTTGGGTTCTCTGGCTAGGGTGATATTTACTTGTGTTACACTAACATGTTATTTATTTGTGTTACACTAACATGTTACGCCTTATTTTAGTCTAGTATTATTACCCTAACATCAGTTACAAACTTGCTAACATACTGGGATTAAATTAATAATACAAGCTAATGACAATTTAATAATAATTTAACTTACGCTAATTACGTTACTAACCTGATTTCTTGGCTTAACATGGTGTAATCAAGTTAACGTTAAATAACACTAATTATCACTAACTAATTTTAACTAAGCTAATCTCATGGTTTATAATGTCAATTTAATCGAGTTTACCTACTCCTACATTATTACAATGCAATACCCTTATTATCAAGCTAACATAAGGATACGGTCATATAAAAACTTCACCTATTACAACTATACCTATCAGATATATTTTTCATTCAATACCCAGGTCTTAACTGTTTTCATTGCTAATATTTGGCTAATAAAAGCCTGTCACCTGTTCTTTAATAACCCTCTATTACCCTGTCACTTACCCTGTCAACATCATTCATTTCATTAATAACCCTATAATAGTCTCTCTCCTCAGTCACTTCTTTTATTACCTAGCCTGTCACCCTCCTATTCATTTTACTGCTCTTATTTAATACATACCTAAGGCTAAGGCTGAACCAACTATTTAATATATTCCTAAGGCTAACACTCCTTTCATCATTCTGTTCTTTCTTTGCCACCTTCATTTTCCTTTTTTTTTTCTATTTGCAGGCAACCTAAAAATGAAAGGCTCCTTGCAAAAATCAAAAGAGGAGAGGGGGGGTTCTTACAAGCGGGCACGAGGGATGAGGGGAGAGGCGACCGGCGGATCTGGGCGGACGGCGGGGCTCCACGGCGGCGGCGCGGGGCACAGGGCGTGGGGGGCGGCTCCTGTTGGCCGGCGGCGGCGATGGGCGGCGCGCGCGGTGGTCCGGCGGTCGGCAGCAGGCGCACGCGCGCGCGGGGCTGCGGGCTACTCCGAGCAACGGGGAAGAGGAGGATGGAAGAAGTAGAAGGAGATCTGAAGATGGGGTTTGGATCTCTTTGATTTTGGGTTATAAACACAATTTGTTTGAATCTGAAACAATTTCAGATTTGTGTGTTTTTTTGGTTGATTTGGGTTTCTTTGGTTTGTTGGGTTTGATTTGTTTGAGAGATTGTGTTGGGAAGATGATGGATTTGGGTTTTGATTGTGGTTGGGGATTGATGAACAGGTTTGGTAAAGTTGGGTTCTTGGTTTTAGAAAACTGATGGAGGATTTGCAGATCAATCTGCAGGGGAGAATACGGGCTTAAGAAGATGAGCAGGGAGACACCCCTCTCATTTTGTCAAAGCAGAATTAAATCGATTAGGACGGTGTTTAATGCAATCTTCAGACTTTGTAGAGACGTATTGCTTTGCCTAAATGAAAGAGAAAGAGAAAGGCCAACTTTGACTAGAAATGTATCTGGTTGTTTAAAACATGTGTTTTGTCGTGTAGTTAAGGGTTAAGGTAAAAACGTAATTAACGTAATTAATTAGTCATCATTAAAAATGGAAAAGTAATTAGTGAAATTAATTAAAGAAATTAAGATTTTGTAATTTGTAAAATGTAATTAGCAAGATAATTAAGTTAAATTAAGGCTTGATGGTAAATATCGACGATACGGTAAAACGAAAAATAGCGATGCGCTCGCGTTGACTCGTATGAGCGAAAAAAGTTAACCGGATAGCAGAAATAAAATACTGGCACGCGCAAATGAAAACTCGCCTAAAAATACTGGTCGTTACACCAGAGGAGGGCCGGGAATATGGCATGCTCGCCGACCCCGACATGATAGTTCGGCACATTTGGCCCGAAGGTAATGCGAGGTTTGTGATTGCTGCATCTAAAGTGCTCACTCTAAGCTTTTCCCCTTCTGCAGGTCGCACCATGAGTATTCCGATCGAAGAGTTGAAGAAGCAGGCCGCGGAGCAGGCGGCTCAGCAGGCGAGAAAGGTGGACCCGAAGAGGCCGCACAAAGAGGCCGGATGGAAGGCTCAAGGAAGGGGAAGGCGTCCTCGAAGAGGACGAATCTGCCCACGGCCGCTGGAGAGGCAAGGTCGGTCGCTCCTGACCCTTCGAAGGAGAGGGGCTTTCGGGGAGAGGGCTGCACAGGGCACCCCCCCTTCGGTTATCGACCTCGAGGGCGAGGGTGGGGGCAGACTGGAGCTGGGGGTAGGGGACCCCAAAGTCCACCCGTCGAGCCCGAGGGCAACAGTTGCTGCCAGACAGACCCAGACACAGGGTCGTCCTGAGAGCTCTAGCGGGTCGGGCCCCGGGCCTAGGTCGTCGGGTTGGGATGGCTAGTCTTACGACTGCCCGCGGTTCATCTTGGAAAGGCAGGCCCACCCCAGCTAGGAGGCCTCGCTCGTCCACTTCAAGGCCAAGAAGGCCAAGGTCGAGGGTTATCCAAAGGAGGCCCTTCACCGGATGCCCTATCGAATAGGGGCAAGTTGGTCTTTGATGACGGTGGGGTGGCAGTGAGGTTGGTAGAGAACTGCCTGCTCCCCCGCGATAGGGAAGAGTTTGGCCGCCGTCGGTCATGAGGGGCTGTGCGACACCGCAGTATGGCACGGCGTGCAGGTATGCGGTCCAGACTGGGTCAAGTGTCTCAGATGCTTTTGTTAAGGAATAGTCTGACACGCTTCTGGTTTTCTGTGCAGGCCATACTCATGATAATTGCCGCTAGGGGCCATATGCCTGCCTTGAACAAGGCCGAGGGCGCCGTAGCCCGAATGGCGACTGAGCTTGCCGCGCTCCGCAAGAGTGCCGATGAGCAGCTGACAAAGGAGAAGGATATGTGTGGCCAGTTGGAGTCGGAGGTCCATCACCTGAAGGCGCTCCTAGCAGACCATAAGACACAGGCCGCCTCAATGGTCGATCGAATAAAGGAGCTGGAGAGTGCGCTTGAACAGGAGAAGGCGCACGCGGTCGACCTGGCGGCCTAGGCAAAGACTGCGAGAGAAGACCTGACCTTGAAGACCGAAGAATTTCGAAGGTATCAGGAGTCGACTGTCCTCCCTGTTCTTTTGGACGCGACGCGTGACAGTATAATGAAGGGCCGAGCAGAAGGCATGGACGATGGCCGAGCCGAAGGGATGGAGGTGGGCTGGGCTAAGGGCTGGGAGGCCTGCCTTGGCCGGTTGAAGGAAAGGGTGGCCAGTTTCTGCCCTTTCGATCGACGTAGATTTTGACAGGCTGGCGGCCTCAGAAGATGAGGAAGGAGCGGAGGGCGATGAAGAGGTGGGGGTAACGAGGATGCGGCCGTCGACATTGAGGCAGACTCCCCGGAGGTCGACGAAGGGAATAGCGCCCCGAGTGGCGGTGGCCCACGATAGTAGTCTTGTTTAGTTCCCCCTTTTTTATGCTTCGGTCTGGGAGTGGGGTCGACCTGAGGAATGCCTTGTTTTGTAAGGTCGGCCCTGGTTGTGAATGTAAATTTTTGACTTGAAATAGATGGAAATTTTTTGCTATCTCGTGCCTGAGTTTTCTTTGTGTAATTTAAATAAGAGTACAGTTACAGTAAGTCGTGCCAAGTTGTCCTTGGGGGTGAAGGGTGAGTGCGAGGCTTGGTCTGGTCCACTCTCCAGTTTGGGTGGCGGAGCTTCGTGATCTCACCCTGGAGTCTGATGGAAATCATTCATAAGTTACTTCGCACTTAGATGGAATTTAGCAACTCGCTTGAGATAGTCTTTTCATTAACTTTTACAAGAAGTTGACTAAGACGACAGTGGTTGACTAAGTGTGATCCGATCCGTGGGCGGGCTGGGAAGTCGTTCCACTTTACTGTAAACTACATCAGGATGAGCGAACTCCTGTCTCTGGCGTGGCCTTCCTTCTCTACCATTGCTCGCGACCTCCTCTTTCAACTCCTCGACCATGAAGGGTTGCAAGGTCTTTTCAGGGGATTCCCGACTCGACGAGGATGTGTTGTTTTATCTGTTCGGGGAGTTCCTCCGGCTCGAAGGAAAACCCTGGAAGAGGAGGATAACGAGGCGACGAAGGAGGGGTGGCCTCCTCAGGAGGTCGAGGAGTGGAAGACGGGTGGTTGGAGGGCGGCCCGGTGGAGGATGGTATGCCCAGTGGGGCATTTGCCTTCCCCCCGGTGGGGATCGGGGTGGAGCGGATGCTGGTAGGGAGGATCGGTTCGCCGTAGATCTTCGAGGATCCCTGACGTAGGTTGTCTAAGGGAAGTCGAAGAGTGGAAGGAGGGCCGTCCCATGTGCAAGAGAAATAGCCCAACGACGATCCATATGCAAGAGGAATAGCCTATCAGGGAGGTGGGTTTCATCATTGGCTGGGGGCCTCGTCCTCGATCGGGCCGATGGTGTCTGAAGGCAAACCCGACCCAGACGTCCCGGGTTGGTGAGGAGGGGTTGAGTGTGGGGGTGTCTTGCCTCTTTCGAACCTTCGTGGGGGGGGGTGGACTGGGGCTCATTCGCTCTCCTATTTTCTTTCCCCCTTCCTTCGAGAGAGGAGGCAAGTATTTATAGGGGGCGAGAGCCGATAGCTTTTGCTAAACTAACGCGATGAGCTGGCATCGGCCATTGGTTTTTTGTCTGGGTCACGTCGGTCGAAACCCCTTTTGCCAGGTTGTGTCAGGCGTGAAGCATCAGCCTGTGCTTCTCGAGGGGCATGTTGTCATTAATGGAGGGGTTCCCGAGCGTCCTTTGGTTGTGACAAGGCACGTTAGGGGTACGCTTCATCGGGACCGTGCATTGACCGAAAGTTATAGCCCTGCGCGAGGCTTGCCCCGGTCAGTGTGCCCTTGTCCTTTTCCCCGGGTTTGGGTTTCGAGGCTTCTGGGTCTGTTAGGGGGAAGAGAGCGCTTAGTTCGGCCCGTGCCCTTTTTCTCCAGTTTGGTCGGCGAAGCTTATTATGATTGCCCCGGAGTCTTTACTTGAGGGGGGAGCGAGCGCGTAGCTTGGCCCGTGCCATTCTCTGGTTTGGTTGGCAAGGACGGGTCCTGCCCTAGAGTCTTTACTTGAGGGTGGAGTGAGCACGTAGATCGGCCCGTGCCCTTATCCGGTTTGGGTGGCAAGAACGGGTCCTGCCCCAGAGTCTTCGTAGGGGAGGGAGATGTAGCTTGGCCCGTGTCCTTTTTCTCCATTTTGGGTGGCGAAGCTTGTTAGGCTTGCCACGACATCTTTACTTGAGGGGGGGGAGCAAGTGCGTAGCTCGGCCCGTGCCCTTCTCCGGTTTGGGTGGCGAGGACGGGTCCTGCCCCGGAGTCTTCGTAGGGGGAGGGACCCATAGCTTGGCCCGTGCCTTTTTTCTCCAGTTTGGGTGGCGAAGCTTGTTAGGCTTGCCCCGGAGTCTTTACTTGAGGGGGGAGCGAGCGCGTAGCTCGGCCCGTACCCTTCTCCGGTTTCAGTGGCGAGGACGGGTCCTGTCCCAGAGTCTTCGTAGGGGGGAGGGAGCCGTAGCTCGGCCAGTGCCCTTTTTCTCCAGTTTGGGTGGCGAAGCTTGTTAGGCTTGCCCCGGAGTCTTTACTGGAGAGGGGAGCGAGCACTTAGTTTGGCACGTGCCCTTTTTCTCTAGTTTGGGTGGCGAAGCTTGTTAGGCTTGCCCCAGAGTCTTTTTCTTGAGGGGGGAGCAAGCGCGTAGCTCGGCCCTTGCACTTCTCCGGTTTGGCTGGCAAGGACGGGTCCTGCCCCGGAGTTTTTGCCTGAGGGGGGGAGCAGACGCGTAGCTCGGCCCGTGCCCTTCTCTGGTTTGGGTGGCGAGGACGGGTCCTGCCCCAGAGTCTTCGTAGGGGGAGGGAGCCGTAGCTCGGCCCGTGCCCCTTTTTCTCCAGTTTGGGTGGCGAAGCTAGTGTGGTTTCCCCCCGGAGTCATTACTTGAGGGGGCGAGCGAGTGCGTAGCTTGGCCCATGCCCTTCTCTGGTTTGGGTGACGAGGACAGGTCCTGCCGCGGAGTCCTTACTTGAGGGGGAGAACAAGCGTGTAGCTCGACCTGTGCCCTTCTCCAGTTTGGTGGCGAGGACGGGTCCTGCCCCGGAGTCTTCATAGGGGGGAGGGAGCCGTAGCTCGGCCCGTGCCCTTTTTCTCCAGTTTGGGTGGCAAAGCTTGTTAGGCTTGCCTCGAAGTCTTTACTTGAGGGGGGGGAGCGAGCGCGTAGCTCGTCCCGTGCCCTTCTCCGGTTTGGGTGGCGAGGACGTGTCCTGCCCCAGAGTCTTCGTAGGGGGGAGCCGTAGCTCGGCCCGTGCCCTTTTTCTCCAATTTGGATGGCGAAGCTTGTTAGGCTTGTGATTCGGGTTAAATATTGCATATTTAACCCCCCATTTAACCCTATTTTGTGTTTATATGATGCTTAATTGGTCTCTAATACGTTCGTATTTTGTATATCATCATTTATTATAGAAATCATCTTATTTGAGCACAAAACAGCAATTAACTGAGTATTTATGCACTTTTTATATTTTCATAGCTTGGTCTTGATCTCACGATTCCAACGACTATTTATTTATATTTTTCTGAGATTTGTGCTAATTACTATGAATTTTTGAATGCAGAATACCATTTTAAATGAAGAAATACGCTCAATACGGCCGCAAGCCTATCTGCCACTGCCACGTGGCTTGAGATCGTCGCTCCCCGCCAGATCAAACGATGTGCAATTATCGGGGCGTGAAAATTTCTAAGCCGTTGGATCTCGATCCAACGGCCAGCTGTTCCCCCCGTAGCGCACACGAGAGCAAAGCCGACGCGGCCTCATCCTGGCCATTGGATCGAGATCCAACGGACACTGTCACTCCCGCAGCGCTCTCAGATGTTGGCAACGTGGCCTTTTATCTACCGTTGGATCTCGATCCAACGGTCGATCGCAACGCAGATTCGAAGCAGTGGAGCGCGCGAAGCGGTCGGATAACGACCGTCCGATCGAAATCCTACGGACGAGATCCATCCCGCAGCAAATTCAAAGAGCAGGCGACGCGGCGTTCCCAGGGCTGTCCGATCAAGATCCAGCGGTCGAGAGTCGATCCCACTTGTATTCGAATGCGGAGAGCGATTCGGGCGCGAAAATTTAGAGACCCTGTAACGACTGCTTTTCATGTATCTGGATTTAATATAATATAATATATGTTTTGGTGGATTTTCTCCTCATGTGTGGTTTTCGTCTCCGTAGCTTTCATTTTCGATCGATTCGTCTCGTTTTCTCGTTTCTTCCTTAGGATTGTCGATTTCGAAGTATGTCATTTGTGACGGACTTCATAACGGTCGTATCTTACTGTTAGATCAAGCCTAGGAGTCTTAGGAATCGATCCCGGGGCCCCGCGCTCCGTATCGGAACTTTTGGTGCTCATTAGCCGGTGTAAGAAGGGCCACCGACCGACTAGATGACGATCCAGTAGGTTGGCAATCCTTCTTGGACCGACTAGTTGGCTTTCTAAAATTTCTCAGGAGTTACTGTTTATCGTTAGTCGGTCTAAGAACGTTGGTTGACCGACTAGGTTGCAAACTAGTCGGTCGGCAATGCTTCTTTAACCGACTAACTCATCATCTTAATTTTAGTTGAGTTACTGTTTACTCTTAGTCGGTCTGAGAACGTTCATCGACCGACTAGATTCCAAACTAGTCGGTCAGTATTTGTTCATGGACCGACTAACTCTAAATCCTATTTTTGTTCAGAGGTTACTGTTTACACTTAGTCGGTCTGCGTTGGTCGACCGACCGACTAGTTGCCAAACTAGTCGGTCAGTGGTTGCTCTTTGACCGACTAACCTGTGTTAAAACCCTAATTTCTGGGCAGCCGCCAGCTCAACCTATTTAAACCCAACCCAAACGATTTCATCTTCTCCAACACGACCCAAAACCCTAAAATCTTCCCCCTTGAGCCCCCATCTTCCTCCAAGCTTCATTCCTTCATTCCAAGCCCTAGAATCATCATCCAAACCATCCATTCACTCCATCTACCTCTCATCTTCCCCAAAATCTCACCAAAACCCATCAAAATCCCCAAATCCCCCAAAACCCTAGTTTCCCCAAACTTCTCCAATCTTTTCCAGATCTGATCCTAGGGTTCCCCGGAGTGTTTCTTCCGTTTCCTCTCGGTAAGAAATCGATTCCCCTACGTTTTTATAGCCTATTGGTATTTTTATGAAACCCTAATAAATTTCATGTTGTTTGATGATTGTTCCCCCAAAAACAGCGATTCCCCCGTAGATTGGCATCCGTGTGACGAAGTGGTCGTCATCCCCGGTGTTAGGCAAGTGAAACTTGCCACTTAGGATTTAGGCCATGTTTTAGGCCATTTGCTAGTTGTAGGCGTAAAAGAGGCTAGGCGACGAAATGATACTCGCCTAGGCGCAAATTGGGGAACTAGCTTGACAACGAAGCTAGTTCCGACTTTTAGCATGTTGCACAATTACCATGTCATGTTTACTTTCCATTAACGGTACACAAATTAAATGTCATGTCATTGCATTCTTTAAGTGTTTATGTGTTTGCGTAGCTTTGCTACAAATGCTTGTGTTCCTGGCTCGTGCTCCAGAAGCGGGCCATGTGTTGGTTGATAGCCAATGCCCGAATTGCGTGTTTCCGGCTAGGTGCACCCCTACTCCAAATGTTTAATAATGCGAGCTCATGTGCGGGGCAACCCCAGACTCACTAGCTGAGTTCATTGAGCGGGGACCCTAGCTCCATTACGTGTGGGTATTGGGGGTAAGAGTTAAGCGACCAATCAACTGGGAGTCTGCCCGATCAGCAACTGCAGTGGTAAGGCGTAAACTCTTGGGTTTGGGGTAGTTGTTAAGCGGCCACTCAGCGGATGTGAAACCATTCAGCTGTTAGGCGTAAACATCTACAAAACAACGTGATTAGTGAATTGATTGAGATTGATAGTAGCGTGGCTACTCTTGTCTTGTCTTGTCCCGATACTTGTTCCCTTGTACAAATTGTCTTGCCATGTTTTAATTGTGCACTCATGTTATAATTGCCATGTCATGCATACTAAACAGCTAGGTTGCTAGTTGCCTTACTTTCAGTTTCCTTGCTCAAGTCTTTTAGACTTGCTGACATGTGCCCATTTACTCTTTTGGGTGACACATGTTAGATCCTGAGCCTGAGTACCTTGTTGAGGACGAGGTGTTTGCTGACGCCGAGCCCGAGCTTGTGTTTGACGGGGAGTACGTGGACACTGGGGACCAGTCCTAGTGTCTCCGTTGTGTTTTACTTTTGTTAGACAGTTGTTTTGTTATCGGTGCGTAGCACCCATACTTTGTTATGTCGTTTCTTTTGTTGGCCTTGTTCTGGGCCTTTAGACTCTTTCTTTTAGCCTGGTGGCTTTTCTGGATGTTGAACTTAATTTTCTTGTTGGACGAATTATGAGATGTGATATTTTATTTCAGTCTCTCTCTTTGTGTTATTATTGTTGTTCCGTTGTGGTTACAGGGACCTGCTTATGTATTTTATGGACGCTTATCGGGTTTGGGGCTTCACAGCTCCACTCTCGTGCGGACCTTTTCACGTCTCGCCTCCATTTTAGGGAAGCGGGTCGTGACAGGTTTTAGTGGTGGCCCATGCAGGTCTCTTCTGTAACTGCGATTTTTGGAATAGCGATAATAATATTAGAATGTCCAATAAATTAAGTTCGACATCCGAGTCATAAGCTATGAGTCTAATCTGATTCGTTTTCTGTGTCACTAGATGGCAGGAAGACGTTTCACCCGTGGTGGGGGTCTTGAACATGGTTGTTTGCTAGACTAGGGTTTGATTGGTAATTGATTGTTAGGTGTGGTTTTGGTTTGCACATTTCCTGCACGAGTCCTCTTTGACTCTGGTGCATCGATGTGCATTATTTCTCGGAGCTTCGTGGAGAGGCATTCCTTGTCGACGTCCCCTCTTCCCAAGAGTTGGAATATCGTTACAGGGAATGGTGTGGTCTCGGTGCATCGTGGGTGCAGTCCTTGCTCTGTGGTGGTTTGTGGACATGGGCTTTATGCTGATTTTATTGTCCACAACATCACCAACTACGATGTGGTCTTTGGGATGGATTGGCTTGCGAGCTTCTATACTACGATCGACTGTCGGAGAAAGAAGGTGGTGTTCGAGATTCCCGGACACCCGGTATTTGAGTTCAGTCGTGGTAGCAGTTCGCTTGGTCCTGTCAGATTTCGGGCCAGGCCGGTGGAGGCTGTGGCTATGCAGATGGAGCTGGAGTGGCCAGCTGTGGTGCGAGATTTTGGCGACGTCTTCCCCGAGGAGATGTCTGGTTTGCCGCCTGATCGAGCTTTGGAATTTTCTATCGATCTCGTTCCAGGTGCGCAGCCGATTTCGAAGGCGTCGTATCGTATGGCACCTGCTGAGTTGGAAGAGTTGCGGAAGCAGTTGGATGAGCTTTTGCAGAAGGGTTATATTAATCCTAGTGTGTCTCTGTGGGGAGCACCGGTGTTGCTGGTGAAGAAGAAGGATGGTTCGCGTCGCATGTGCGTGGATTATCGGGAGTTGAATGCGGTGACCATTAAGAATAAATACCCGTTGCCTCGCATCGATGATATTTTTGATCAGCTTGGAGGTTCGAGGGTGTTTTCTAAATTGGATTTGAGGAGTGGTTACCATCAGTTGAAGGTGAAGAAGGATGATGTTCCGAAGACAGCGTTCAAGACGAAGTATGGACACTATGAGTTCGTAGTTATGCCTTTCGGCGTAACTAACGCGCCCGCAGTTTTCATAAATCTGATGAACCTGATTTTCTACGACTTTTTGGATAAGTTTGTCGTTATCTTTATTGACGACATTCTGATCTATTCGAAGTCGGAGGAAGAGCATGCCTCGCACTTAAGGACGGTATTGGAGATTTTGAGGAAGCATCGGTTGTATGCTAAGTTTTCGAAGTGCGAGTTTTGGCTGGATAGAGTTGCTTTTCTCGGGCATGTGGTGACTGGAGATGGTATTTCAGTGGATCCCGAGAAGATTCGGGCCATCAGGGAGTGGCCTGTTCCGTCGTCGGCGTCTGAGATTCGGAGCTTCCTTGGGCTTGCTGGTTACTATCGGCGATTCATTAAGGACTTTTCTCGTATTGCTGAGCCGATGACCAGGTTGACGCGGAAGGATGTTGCTTTTGTTTGGTCGGGTGATTGTGAGAGTGCTTTTAGTATTCTGAAGGAGAGGTTGACGACTGCCCCTATTCTTGTCGTGCCTGATCGCAGCGGTGGATTTGAGATCTTTTGCGATGCTTCTGGCAAGGGTCTCGGTTGTGTGTTGCATCAGCACGGGCACGTTGTGGCGTATGCGTCTCGTCAGCTTAAGGTTCATGAGAAGAATTACCCGACGCATGATTTAGAGTTGGCTGCCGTTGTGTTTGCACTTAAGATTTGGAGGCACTTCCTGCTGAGTGAGAAAGTGAAGATTTTCACCGATCACAAAAGCTTGAAGTACATTTTCACTCAGAAGGAGCTCAACATGCGACAGCGTCGATGGTTGGAGCTTATGGCGGATTATGATATTGATTTGCAGTTTCACCCTGGCAAGGTGAATGTGGTTCCGGATGCCTTGAGTAGGCTTCCAGCGGTGATGATTTTGACTTCGCAGTGGAGATTGCAGCAAGATTTTTGCGAGTCCGAAGTGGAGATTGTTCTTCCTGGAGAGGCTTCTTCGTTGATGTACATGCAGGTGCAGTCAACGATCGTGGATCGGGTTAAGGCAAGTCAGGCCGGAGATCCGAAATTGGTAAAGATTCGGGAGCAGGTGGAAGCCGGTCTGCGGACCGACTTCTTGATTTATGGGGATGGCTCGCTGAGGTTCGGAGCCAGGTTGTGTGTGCCAGCTGGGGATATTAGAGAGGAGCTGATGGTGGAGGCACACAGTTCGCCGTATTCTGTGCATCCTGGTGGCACCAAGATGTACCAGGATATTCGTCTGAATTATTGGTGGCATGGTATGAAGAGAAGCGTGGCTCGGAGTGTAGCCAAGTGCTTGGTTTGCCAACAAGTGAAGGCGGAGCATCAGCGTACGGCCAGGTTGCTACAACCGCTTCCGATTCCGGAGTGGAAGTGGCAACACATCACTATGGATTTCGTGACTGTACTACCTCGGAGTCCGAAGCAGAATGACGCGATTTGGGTGATCGTAGATCGATTGACCAAATCTGCGCACTTTATTCCGTTCCGAGTGGGACAGTCCACTGAGGCGCTAGCGAGGAGATATATGGAGGTAAAATTTTTTTTTACTCTCCGTTTTTATTTCCTTTTTCCTAGTTCGGATAGTGATGTAACGTGAATCGTGCAGGAGGTTATGCGACTTCACGGAGTCCCCGTGAGTATCGTGTCTGACAAAGACACGAGGTTCACATCTCAGTTCTGGAAAAGTTTGCAGAAGGGCTTGGGTACGCGTCTGAGTTTCAGCACGGCGTACCATCCGCAGACGGATGGCCAGTCCGAGAGGACGATTCAGATTTTGGAGGACATGCTGAGGGCGTGCATGTTGGATTTCAAGGGTTCGTGGGAGGACCATCTACATTTGGTGGAGTTCTCTTACAACAACAACTTCCAGGCGAGTATTGGCATGGCGCCTTTCGCCGCTCTTTATGGGAGGAAATGTCGATCGCCATTGAGTTGGGACGATGTTCGTGATCGGGAGTTGTTGGGACCTGAGATGATCGTGGAGGCCGTGGATATCGTCAGGAATATTCGGGAGAGGTTGAGAATTGCTCAAGACCGTTTTAAGCATTGGGCGGATGCTAAACGTCGTCCTTTGGAGTTTCAGCCGGGCGACCATGTGTTCTTGAAGATTTCCCCGAATCGTGGTGTGATTCATTTCGGGAAGCGTGGGAAGTTGAGCCCGCGATACATTGGACCGTTTGGCATTTTGGAGAGGGTTGGCGAGGTAGCGTATCGCTTGGCCTTGCCGCCATCTTTGGAAGGAGTTCACAATGTTTTCCATGTGTCGCAGCTTCGTCGATACATTAGCAATCCATCTCATGCGGTAGATTTTTCGGAGATTACCGTTCGCCCCGATATGACGTATGACCAGTATCCAGTGCAGATTCTGGACAGGCGTCAGAAATCGCTTCGGAACAAGATTGTCAATCTTGTGAGGGTGATGTGGCGACACGGCTTACCTGGAGAGTCTACTTGGGAGAATGAGGATGAGATGCGAGAGCGTTTCCCACTTTTGTTTCCGGACTCGTGAGTATTTGGAAATTCTGAGGACGGAATTTTTCTTAAGTTGGGGAGGATGTAACGACTGCTTTTCAGGTATCTGGATTTAATATAATATAATATATGTTTTGGTGGATTTTCTCCTCATGTGTGGTTTTCGTCTCCGTAGCTTTCATTTTCGATCGATTCGTCGTGTTTTCTCGTTTCTTCCTTAGGATTGTCGATTTCGAAGTATGTCATTCGTGACGGACTTCATAACGGTCGTATCTTACTGTTAGATCAAGCCTAGGAGTCTTAGGAATCGATCCCGGGGCCCCGTGCTCCGTATCGGAACTTTTGGTGCTCATTAGCCGGTATAAGAAGGGCCACCGACCGACTAGATGACGATCCAGTCGGTTGGCAATCCTTCTTGGACCGACTAGTTGGCTTTCTAAAATTTCTCAGGAGTTACTGTTTATCGTTAGTCGGTCTAAGAACGTTGGTTGACCGACTAGGTTGCAAACTAGTCGGTCGGCAATGCTTCTTTAACCGACTAACTCATCATCTTAATTTTAGTTGAGTTACTGTTTACTCTTAGTCGGTCTGAGAACGTTCATCGACCGACTATATTCCAAACTAGTCGGTCAGTATTTGTTCATGGACCGACTAACTCTAAATCCTATTTTTGTTCAGAGGTTACTGTTTACACTTAGTCGGTCTGCGTTGGTCGACCGACCGACTAGTTGCCAAACTAGTCGGTCAGTGGTTGCTCTTTGACCGACTAACCTGTGTTAAAACCCTAATTTCTGGGCAGCCGCCAGCTCAACCTATTTAAACCCAACCCAAACGATTTCATCTTCTCCAACACGACCCAAAACCCTAAAATCTTCCCCCTTGAGCCCCCATCTTCCTCCAAGCTTCATTCCTTCATTCCAAGCCCTAGAATCATCATCCAAACCATCCATTCACTCCATCTACCTCTCATCTTCCCCAAAATCTCACCAAAACCCATCAAAATCCCCAAATCCCCCAAAACCCTAGTTTCCCCAAACTTCTCCAATCTTTTCCAGATCTGATCCTAGGGTTCCCCGGAGTGTTTCTTCCGTTTCCTCTCGGTAAGAAATCGATTCCCCTACGTTTTTATAGCCTATTGGTATTTTTATGAAACCCTAATAAATTTCATGTTGTTTGATGATTGTTCCCCCAAAAACAGCGATTCCCCCGTAGATTGGCATCCGTGTGACGAAGTGGTCGTCATCCCCGGTGTTAGGCAAGTGAAACTTGCCACTTAGGGTTTAGGCCATGTTTTAGGCCATTTGCTAGTTGTAGGCGTAAAAGAGGCTAGGCGACGAAATGATACTCGCCTAGGCGCAAATTGGGGAACTAGCTTGACAACGAAGCTAGTTCCGACTTTTAGCATGTTGCACAATTACCATGTCATGTTTACTTTCCATTAACGGTACGCAAATTAAATGTCATGTCATTGCATTCTTTAAGTGTTTATGTGTTTGCGTAGCTTTGCTACAAATGCTTGTGTTCCTGGCTCGTGCTCCAGAAGCGGGCCATGTGTTGGTTGATAGCCAATACCCGAATTACGTGTTTCCGGCTAGGTGCACCCCTACGCCAAATGTTTAATAATGCGAGCTCATGTGCGGGGCAACCCCAGGCTCACTAGCTGAGTTCATTGTGCGGGGACCCTGGCTCCATTACGTGTGGGTATTGGGGGTAAGAGTTAAGCGACCAATCAACTGGGAGTCTGCCCGATCAGCAACTGCAGTGGTAAGGCGTAAACTCTTGGGTTTGGGGTAGTTGTTAAGCGGCCACTCAGCGGATGTGAAACCATTCAGCTGTTAGGCGTAAACTTATACAAAACAACGTGATACTTGTTCCCTAGTACAAATTGTCTTACCATGTTTTAATTGTGCACTCATGTTATAATTTCCATGTCATGCATACTAAACTGCTAGGTTGCTAGTTGCCTTACTTTCAGTTTCCTTGCTCAAGTCTTTTAGACTTGCTGACATGTGCCCATTTACTCTTTTGGGTGACACATGTTAGATCCTGAGCCTGAGTACCTTGTTGAGGACGAGGTGTTTGCTGACGCCGAGCCCGAGCTTGTGTTTGACGGGGAGTACGTGGACACTGGGGACCAGTCCTAGTGTCTCCGTTGTGTTTTACTTTTGTTAGACAGTTGTTTTGTTATCGGTGCGTAGCACCCATACTTTGTTATGTCGTTTCTTTTGTTGGCCTTGTTCTGGGCCTTTAGACTCTTTCTTTTAGCCTGGTGGCTTTTCTGGATGTTGAACTTAATTTTCTTGTTGGACGAATTATGAGATGTGATATTTTATTTCAGTCTCTCTCTTTGTGTTATTATTGTTGTTCCGTTGTGGTTACAGGGACCTGCTTATGTATTTTATGGACGCTTATCGGGTTTGGGGCTTCACAGCTCCACTCTCGTGCGGACCTTTTCACGTCTCGCCTCCATTTTAGGGAAGCGGGTCGTGACAGACCCGCTACGGGGACAGGTGTCACGATCTCAGGCGACCCCGCACGCATCTAACAGCTGATTTTTGCGACGATCGGCGGTTCGGGTTTTAAGCAATTTTGAAGCGGGTTTCGAACCCGTTAACATATTAAAACTCGCAATACTCTCTATATAAGCGTATTTTGGCCTAGAGTTGCGTATTCTGGCGTATTGGAGGCTCTAGGAGCCGTATTTCGCCACCAAATTTGGAGGCCCTGGGGACAGAGGCTAAGTTCTATTATCTGAAGGAGATTTGGGGCTATTTGGAGAGGATTTGTGACATTTTTCCTATCTTTAGCCTTGTATTTCACGTATTTGGCTTGTATTTGAAGTATTTATCACGTATTTTGATGTTTTATGATATATTTGTCTATAAATACTGATTATAATCTCTCCATGCATGGTTAATCTTCATATGTGTTGGTGTTGATGCAGTTAGGGTGTCGTAATCATTCATTTTGATGCCTTTTCACCCTATTTTCATTGTAAAATCGCGTATTTTGCTAGTTTCTACAAGTATTGCTCAAGTATTATCGTTGTTGATATACTTGTATCAGATATAATCTCTGAAAATTTGTTTGTGGCTTGACCCTTGCGGGCACATACGCTTATTTTCTCATGAAACTAGCACTCTATTCGATATTTAAGGCACTTTTCGATGTACGTTTATCGCTATATTTTCCGACGTTCTTGTGCCCTGACCGGACGAAACGTTGAGTTATAGAAAAGATATTAATGATCGTTGAGTGTACACACCCTAACGAAATCAATACCGACACATACTCTCCATATTAGTACCCCATTTCGAATTCACCGTAGTTATCGTAGGATTTTCTTTTATTCTTTTAAACTCTTGATATCACATCCTTATATCTTTAGGTGGTTGGTTATTATCGTATTATTACTCTTTACAAACTGAAGTTTGTATTTTTGTAGGTCAGTTGTCCCGTGGATTCGATACCTGGACTCACAAGGATATTACTTGTTCGATCTCCTGCGCTTGGGAGTAGAGCTCACACTTTGAGACGAGGCAAGTTTTTGGCGCCGTTGCCGGGGATCGAACTCGGGTTACCCGTGTGACAGGCGGGAATACTCACCACTATACTACAACGACCAGCCCATGCCCTTCTCCAGTTTGGGTGGCGAGGACGGGTCCTGCCCCGGAGTCTTTACTTGAGGGGGGAAGCGAGCATGTAGCTCGGCCCGTATCCTTCTCCGGTTTGTGTGGCGAGGATGGGTCCTGCCCTGGAGTCTTTTTAGGGGGGAGGGAGCCGTAGCTCGGCATGTGCCCTTTTTCTCCAGTTTGGGTGGCGAAGCTTGTTAGGCTTGCCCCGGAGTCTTTACTTGAGGGGGGAGTGAGCGCGTAGCTCGGCCAGTGCCCTTCTCTGGTTTGGATGGCGAGGACGGGTCCTACCCCGAAGTCTTCGTAGGGCGAGGGAGCCGTAGCTTGGCCCGTGCCCTTTTTCTTCAGTTTGGGTGGCGAAGCTTGTTAGGCTTGCCCCTGAGTCTTTACTTTAGGTGGAAGCGAGCGCGTAGCTCGGCCCCATGCCCTTCTCCGGTTTGGGTGGCGAGGACGGGTCCTGCCCCAGAGTCTTCGTAGGGGGGAGGGAGCCGTAGCTCGGCCCGTGCCCTTTTTCTCCAGTTTGGGTGGCGAAGCTTGTTAGGCTTGCCCCAGAATCTTTACTTAGGGGGGAGCAAGCGCGTAGCTCGGCCCGTGCCCTTCTCCGGTTTGGGCGGCGAGGACGGGTCCTGCCCCGGAGTCTTGTGCGTTAAACTGAAATGCTCAGTAGAGACAGCAGGGTTTGGAAATGTGCAGAAAAGAGAATATTTTATTAAAAGACTCATAATTACTGATAGTATTTCAGTAGGTGCTCCGCGTTCCACGGATGAGCCAGCTCGCTTCCGTCAAGGGTTGCTAGGATATATGTGGCCGGCTCGACGATGTTAATGATTTCGTAGGGCCCCTCCCATTTTGCGGCCAGCTTCCCTCGGCGAGCGGTCTCAGGCTTTAAGGCGGCATCTCTGAGGACCAAGTTGCTGATTCTTAAGGTCTGTTTCTTCACCTGGGAGTTGTAGTGCCAGGCCATCCTTTGGCTATGTCGGACAAGGTTCATCAAAGCCCGATCTCTTACTTTGTTGACGAGCTCGAGACTGAGGCCGAGGCCCTCCACATTGATGTCTTCGTCGAAGTACTGCAGCCGAAGTGTCTCCTCTCCAACCTCTACGGGAATGACCGCTTCTGCCCCAAATGCCAGTATGAACGGACTCTCTCCGGTCGATGCCTTGTGGGTGGTACGATACGACCAGAGAATGCCCGTAGCTCGTCCACCCACATTTCGAGAGCGACGTCGACCTTCTTCTTCAGGGGACCCAGTATGCATTTGTTCGCTACCTCTGCCATCCTATTGCACTGTGGGTGGGCAACGGATGCAAAATGAAGCTTGATCCCCCAGCCCGAACAGAAGTCTCGGAAGCCCTCGCATTCGAACTGCCTTTCGTTGTCTGTTACTATAGAGCGGGGTATCCCGAAGCGGCAGATCACGGACTTCCAAATAAAGCCCTTCATGTCTGTCCACGCGATGTGCGCCAAAGGTTCGGCCTCGACCCATTTGGTAAAGTAGTCCACGGCGACGACCAGGTACTTTCTCCCTCTGGAAGCCTTTGGAAAGGGTCCGAGGATGTCGAGCCCCCATTTGGTGAACGGGATCAGGCTCAAGATGGGCACCAGGTCAGCGGGAGGCGCCGCCGTATGTCTACCGAACTTCTGACATGCCTCACACTTCTTGATATACCGGACCGTGTCGTGGATCATATGTTGGTAGCAACGATCTGTGAACTTCGCGTTTGATGATAACAAACGTGTGTGAATGTTTTAACGGTGTGTGTTAAGTGTTTCAGGAACGGCTAATTCAATATGATGGGGTTGAGGAGACAATCAAATGGTTTGGTTCATATTTACAAGTGCTCACACAAGATCAAATCACACAAGATTCACTCACGCATGTGTGATCAAAAGGAAATAAACCAACACTGAGGGCACTTACGCATGCGATCAAAAAAGTCCTCTTTGATTAAAATTTATTTGAAAACAAATGAACACTAATAAGCCAAGCCCAGGTCTCCTATTATCTGTTGAGAGCCCAGCCTTCTTTTAATAAAAGAAAAACACTAATAAGATAAGCCCAGCCTTCTTTTAATATTTCCCTTTGTATATAAAAGGATCCCCTAGCCAATCCTTAGAGCGCGCATCAACTTTTTATGAGAGCCGGCCAAAAATTATTAGAGGTGCCGAAAAATTTTTAGGGTCTCCTTCAATCATTTTTAGAGAGAGGATGCATGAACCCTACATCCTATGAAAGCCGCACCCTTTAATATATTAAGGCAGCCTAATTTTTTTTGTTTTTTTATTCATGGGATTTTCAAAACAGTTTGTTTTTGAGGGTTTTTGATTGCAGGCCGTTGATATTTCACATGAGCACTTTGTTCTTCAAAGGCCAGTTGTTTTTGTTTTGAAAAAATATCTTCCCAGGGCAAAACACAAGAGCCGGCCAAAAAGAAAGCTTGCTGCAGCCAAAAATATTATTGTGAAGGGAGAGCTCGTCATCAAATCAAGGCGCAGCACAAAACACAATTCCCTAACGTAAACCGCCCTTGAAAAATTCCCCAGGCACAGCAAACAGGAGCATTTAAAATAAAATTGGAGAGAAGGGGAGAGCCGTACCTTGAAGCCCCCAAGCCGAATTGTTTTTTGTTTCTCACAGAATTGTTTAAAAGAAGAGAACTTTCATTTATTTGGGATTATCATCCAGAGGGGTTATTTTTTTGTTCAAAACATTTTTGTGTGACTGTTGACCAAACTTTTGTGCATGATCAAAGAAGGAGAAAGTCCGGCCTTCTCCATTGAAAATCAAGTTCCCAAGAGCAGTACATCAATAAAGCACAGGGGGATACAAAGGACAAGCCAACAATAATTAATCTGACATTTTTTTTGTTGCTAAGTCTTTTTTTTATTAATGGGCAGAATTTTCTTTTGCTTTGAAACAGGTGCACATTTTGTTTTGCATATTCAAACATCAAGGCCGGCCATTTGAAAGTCCAGAGGCACACGCAATGCATTAATATCAAGCCCCCTCATCTCATTTTTTACAGAGCTAGGAGCCGCAAGTATCAGTTCTTGTTGAAGGCGCAAATTCCATAGAGAGGGAGGCCAAGCTACTGAGGACATCAGAGACTACATCTACGTCAGACGAGATCTGACCCGTGCTGATTGACGAGGACATCGCCGCTACACAAACTGAGATTCCTAAACTCTATTTATCATTCTTTTGTGTAGTTGTTGTGTTAGATCCTCGTAGGGGAAACTTTACCTTTTGTGTTACTTTTGGGGACTTGACGACTTTGGAGTCGTCACGGAGGGAGAGCATCTGACTAGATTGATAGTGTAGAGCACGTGGTGTGCATACGAGCTAGGTGAGAGTAGATTTGGGATCTTGACCCATTGTAGCTGTACTTGATTACAGATCTATCTAGTAGTTGCTTTCGAGGGCTGGAGTAGGTCGTGGGGACGACCGAACCAGGGTATATCTGTGTGTATTCTGTGATTGCTATTTTATTGCCCTGTCTGTGCCTATAACTGTGTGGGATTGTTCGTGGGTTGCACGAATATTTTTATTAGCCTATTCACCCCCCCCCTCTAGGCTACGATCCAGATCCAACAAGTGGTACCAGAGCCAGTTTAGAGGATCTAGTCTAGATTTTTAGATGACCATGAATATATCTGATTGTGCTTTTGCTGAAGGTCAGTCTATAGCCCGTCCCCCTAAGTTTAACGGTGTAGACTTTGCATATTGGAAGGCTAGGATGAAAATCTATCTAGTGTCTGTAGATTATGATGTGTGGGATATTGTTGAAAATGGTTATAGTCTACCCACTATTAAAATTGAAGACACTGTTATGATTAAGCCTAAAGACAAGTGGGATTTAGCCGATAAGAAACTTTATACTCTTAATGGTAAAGCTATGAATGCGCTTATATGCTTTCTTGATAAATCTGAGTTTAATCGTATCTCACATTGTCTAACTGCGCAGGAAATCTGGCATACTCTGGAGGTGACACACGAGGGAACATCGCAAGTAAAGGAATCCAGACTTGCGTTGCTGAGCATTGAATATGAGAGCTTCCGCATGCTACCAACAGAATCAGTTAAAGACATGTTTGTGAGGTTCACAGACATTGTCTACAAATCCAGTTCCCTTGGTAAGCCATACTCTAGCCATGAACAGGTACGAAAGATCTTAAGGGCGCTACCAAGCTCGTTCAGGCCTAAAGTCACCGCTATTCAAGAAGCTAAGGACTTGTCAACAATGAAAGTGGAGGACTTGATAGGCAACCTAATGTCACACGAGCTTGAGTTGCAGAGTATAGAAGCCAGAGAGAAACATGAAGAGAAGACCAAAGCTTCCACACCATTAGCTCTTCAAGCTAACGACGACGATCTTGATGAAGAGCAAGTCCTAATGGTCAGAAACTTCAGGAGATACATTCAGACTGATCAAGGAAGAGCTGAGATGGGAAAAAGGTTCATTCGTTCTAATAATTCTAATTTTGGTAGAAATTCCTATGATCAGAAAGCTATTAATAGAAGTGAATGTTTTAAATGCAGGAAGAAAGGGCACCACATAAAAGATTGCCCACAACAACACACAGCTCAAGTTACAAAAGGAAAAATGAAAGTTCTGACGTGGGACATGGATAGCAAAGCTGAGGAGGAGGATGAGGAACATGAAGCTCACTCCTGCATGGCATTAATGGCCAAACACAGTGAGGTAGGATCTCCCACTAAAGCTGAATTGTTAGAAATCTTGAAAGGAATGCAAAATACTATTAATGAGCTAGAAGCTGATGTGGATAGTTATAGGAATGATAACTTTGCTATGCAACAATCTGAGTATGACATGTCTAAGGAAATTGAAAAACTGAAAACTGAAATTGTTGCATGTAACGCTACAATTGACATGTTAAATAAGGAGAAAGCTAGCTTGCCTGAAAAAATTGATTGTCTCTCATGTCCCTCTTTATTAAATGATATTAGCATATATAAACTAGATAAGACAAAGCTTGAAGTTGAAAATGAATTGCTTTCTGAAAAGATTAACATGCTAAATCTTGAAATTAAAGAAAAAGTGAGGGATTTTGAAAAGAAAGAAGAGGAAAACAAGAGAGCTTTCATTAGTAAATGCACTTTGCTTGTGAACGGAAATGATCATTTGAAATCCAAAGTCACCACCCTAGAATTGTCATTAAAGAGATTTTCCATTGGAAAATAAAATTTGGACATTATTCTTGGAAATCAAATTTATGGCAATAATAGGCGAGGACTAGGATATGGTCTTAAAGATGTTGAAAAATCAAAATATAGAAAAGTTCACATTGAATCAACAAAGGTTGGAAATTTTCATGCTAAGTGCTTTACATGTGGATGCGTTGGTCATACTTCATATCATTGCAAATATAGGAACAAAAACATTAAGTTCAAACAAATATGGGTTCCTAAATCTTTGATGACTAACGTGAGTGGACCTTGTTGGATTCCAAGGTCACACACGACACCTCTTTTGTAGGTGGATGGAAATTTGACGAGGAGCGATAAATTGAATGTCTCATTACTTTTTAGCTCCTTAATCAAACGGCGACACGAAGGTATATCTCATTCTTTGGTCTTAATGAATATCTTCATAGCTTTTTGTGTGCATGACTTTTCTTTGTTTGTGTGCTAGTAGTTGCATTTCTATGTGTGCATGGTTTTTTTTGTTTGTGTGATTGCATCTCATGTTTGCTTTAGTACTTCATGCATATTAAAAAAAACTGAAAAACTGAAAAAAAAATTGGTGCTTGTATGTGTATCTTTTCTCTTTGATTCATTATTGAAGTATGCACGAATGATTTTCATATCTATGTAGAAATTGGTGTATTATTACTTTTTGCTACATGTGCATGTTCATCTTTCTAAATATTCATGGCATGTTCAATGACTGAAAATAACTTGATTTCTACACCACCTACTTCACTTCCACATGTATTATTATTGTTGCACATTTGGAGATATCGTTTATGAAGTAAGGAATGTGAATGTAGGAGGAAAACTTAACTGAAAATCTAAGGGATATGATATACTTTGCCATGGATAAAAATTGAGCAAAAAAATTTGTTGGTATAAGTTCTTTAAAAAAATGTGAAAAGAAAAGATACTTGCTCCGTATGGAAAATGGATACAATCCTTGGCAACGGTATTACCCACGAGTATCCAACATAAGCTTTATGGGTAAACTTTAGCGTTTGTGTATTTACTCGTCAAGCAATGCCACCCCCACATCTAAGAGTCCTTATAGGCTATGTTTTGGGGTGTGGTACCTTGAACTCATTTTTAATGAGGTGGGAAAAATCAATCCTATGTGATGGAATGTTATTTGGAAAATGTGGATTGGTTCTGGTTGACTTTCTTAATGATTCTCCCTATGTGCTTCAATTTTAATCATCACACTATACACGTTGGTGTTGAAGTCGTAGTTGTTTAATTGCATTGGATTTTGACTTGATTATTCTATGAGTGTATGTATGCAAATGTTGGTAGTGGTTAATAATACTCTCTTTTTGCATAGTATATGTTTTGGACTTCGTGTTATAACTTTTGATGATAACAAAGGGGGAGAAAAATTGGGAAAGATTTGATATGAATATTTGGGGAAAATACGGTTATTTGATTAAGGGGATTTGATATGAATATTTGGGGAAAATACGGTTATTTGATTAAGGGGGAGCATTCATGAATATTGGGGAAGCACAAAAATAGGGGGAGCATGCATATTGCGAACTTTGCATATCGATGTTTGCACATCATTATATCTTATTGCATGTCACCCACTATCGTCACACTTTCACACACACTATTTGAAAAGCTTATTGGTCAAATCTTATACTTGGTTTGTCATCATCAAAAGGGGGAGAATTTTGGTAGCAACGATCTGTGAACTTCGTGTTTGATGATAACAAACGTGTGTGAATGTTTTAACGGTGTGTGTTAAGTGTTTCAGGAACGGCTAAGTCAATATGATGGGGTTGAGGAGACAATCAAATGGTTTGGTTCATATTTACAAGTGCTCACACAAGATCAAATCACACAAGATTCACTCACGCATGTGTGATCAAAAGGAAATAAACCAACACTGAGGGCACTTACGCATGAGATCAAAAAAGTCCTCTTTGATTAAAATTTATTTGAAAACAAATGAACACTAATAAGCCAAGCCCAGGTCTCCTATTATCTGTTGAGAGCCCAGCCTTCTTTTAATAAAAGAAAAACACTAATAAGATAAGCCCAGCCTTCTTTTAATATTTCCCTTTGTATATAA
The DNA here is from genome assembly GCA_030789695.1 of Scilla litardierei. NCBI lineage: Eukaryota > Viridiplantae > Streptophyta > Magnoliopsida > Asparagales > Asparagaceae > Scilla > Scilla litardierei. Next base: position 202,171,762 of record CM061142.1, read on the forward strand.
AAGGATCCCCAAGCCAATCCTTAGAGCGCGCAGCAACTTTTTATGAGAGCCGGCCAAAAATTATTAGAGGTGCCGAAAATTTTTTAGGGTCTCCTTCAATCATTTTTAGAGAGAGGATGCATGAACCCTACATCCTATGAAAGCCGCCCCCTTTAATATATTAAGGCAGCCGAAATTTTTTTTGTTTTTTTTATTCATGGGATTTTCAAAACAGTTTGTTTTTGAGGGTTTTTGATTGCAGGCCGTTGATATTTCCCAGGAGCACTTTGTTCTTCAAAGGCCAGTTGTTTTTGTTTTGAAAAAATATCTTCCCAGGGCAAAACACAAGAGCCGGCCAAAAAGAAAGCTTGCTGCAGCCGAAAATATTATTGTGAAGGGAGAGCTCGTCATCAAATCAAGGCGCCGCACAAAACACAATTCCCTAATGCAAACCGCCCTTGAAAAATTCCCCAGGCGCAGCAAACAGGAGCATTTAAAAGAAAATTGGAGAGAAGGGGAGAGCCGTATCTTGAAGCCCCCAAGCCGAATTGTTTTTTGTTTCTCACAGAATTGTTTAAAAGAAGAGAACTTTCATTTATTTGGGATTATCATCAAGAGGGGTTATTTTTTTGTTCAAAACATTTTTTTGTGCCTGTTGACCAAACTTTTGTGCAGGATCAAAGAAGGAGAAAGTCCGGCCTTCTCCATTGAAAATCAAGTTCCCAAGAGCAGTACATCAATAAAGCATAGGGGGCTATACAAAGGACAAGCCAACAATAATTAGTCTGACATTTTTTTGTTGCTAAGTCTTTTTTTATTAATGTGCAGAATTTTCTTTTACTTTGAAACAGGTGCACATTTTGTTTTGCATATTCAAACATCAAGGCCGGCCATTTGAAAGTCCAGAGGCACACGCAATGCATTAATATCAAGCCCCCTCATCTCATTTCTTACAGAGCTAGGAGCTGCAAGTATCAGTTCTTGTTGAAGGCGCAAATTCCATAGAGAGGGAGGCCAAGCTACTGAGGACATCAGAGACTACATCTACGTCAGACGAGATCTGTCCCATGCTGATTGACGAGGACATCGCCGCTACACAAACTAAGATTCCTAAACTCTATTTATCATTATTTTGTGTAGTTGTTGTGTTAGATCCTCGTAGGGGAAACTTTACCTTTTGTGTTACTTTTGGGGACCTGACGACTTGGGAGTCGTCACGGAGGGAGAGCATCTGACTAGATTGATAGTGTAGAGCACGTGGTGTGCATACGAGCTAGGTGAGAGTAGATTTGGGATCTTGACTCATTGTAGCTGTACTTGATTACATATCTATCTAGTAGTTGCTTTCGGGGGCTGGAGTAGGTCGTGGGGACGACCGAACCAGGGTATATCTGTGCGTATTCTGTGATTGCTATTTTATTGCCCTGTATGTGCCTATAACTACGTGGGATTGTTCGTGGGTTGCACGAATATTTTTATTAGCCTATTCACCCCCCTCTAGGCTACGATCCAGATCCAACATCATAGTCGACCAGTAATATCTTTGGCGCACTATTTTATGGGCGATAGTGCGCCCGCCGTAGTGGTTTCTACAGAAACCCTCAGGCACTTCGCGGATGACCCGTTCAGCTTGCTCTGGCCCCCAGACACTTCAGGTAAGGTAGGACATCGAATCTCGCGTGGCACCGGCGGTATAAGACTCCGTCAAAGAGCGCAAACGACAATGCCCGCCTCTCGACCTTCTTGGCCTGCAGTCGTTCCTCGGGCAGGGCCCCCGTCTCCAAGTATTGCATAGTTGGGGTTATCCAAGTCGTCTTCTGGCCGATGCACATTAATTCCTCTTCTTCAATGGTGGGCGTCAGCAGATTCTCGACGTAGATGGTCTTCCCGATCTCGACCGTGGAGGAGGAGGCCAGCTTTGACAGGGCGTCGGCTCGGAGGTTGTTGGAGCGAGGCAGATGTTGGACCTTCGCTTTCTTGAATTTTTGGAGTTCGGCCTGGATGCGCTTGAGGTAGCGCTTCATCATCTCTTCTCAGGCCTTGAAGCTCCCCTGGACCTGTTGGACGACGAGCCGTGAATCACTAAGCAACAGCATGTTCGTCGCTCCCATAGCTCTACAAAGCTTCAACCCGTTGACCGTGGCCTCATACTCCATAACGTTATTGGTCGCTGGGAAGTCGAAGCGCAGGGCGTACTCTAGCATGCATCTGTCGGGGGTTTGGATGACGATGCCTGCCCCCGTCCCAGATCTTGTGGCTGACCCGTCGACGTGAATGGTCCACAATCTGCCTGCTTCTTCTTTGGCAGGCTCCGAGGCTCCGGCTATCCCCATCGCCTATGGGGATGCAGCCACTGGTGGTGCGTCCGGCAGGTTCTCCAGGAGGTCTTCAATAGTGCATTCCACCACGAAGTCCGCCAGGGCCTGGCCCTTGATCGCTATCCGGGCTCTGTAGGTTATGTCGAACTCGCTGAGCTCAACACTCCAGTTTAGCATTCTATCCGACCGCTCTAACCTTTTTAGGTTCTTTTCGAGGGGCGGGTTAGTGTGGACAGCGATGGGGTGGGCCTGGAAATACAGTCGGAGCTTCCTCGCCGTTGTGACCAGACAATAGGCGACCTTTTCGATGGGGCTGTAACAAGTCTCTGCCTCTCGAAGGATCCGGCTCGCATAGTAGACTGGTCGCTGCATGTGATCGCTCCGGGACGTGACCCAAAAGAACGGTTGTAGTTTTACCGCAAGTGTACGGTGTAGCAGCGAGCGGGATATCGAACACAGGGAGGACGAATGACTGTGCTTGCTCCGATCAACCTGGCTATTTAAGAAGAGAAATTTGCCTTTGGCGATCCTGTCACAATCGTCAGACAAATGGGCGAAATATCAAATCAAATAAAGAACGTCTAGGGAATGGGGAATTCCCGCTACACACCGTACTTCATAAATGTGGTTCATCGGTATCAAAATTGCTAGAATGTGAATTCGGATGAACTAGTTGCAACTGAATGTAGAACCAAGCTCACGCTCTCGCGCTGTTGCCGGTCTATAGCTATCCTAGGGTCGGGTCCAATCTCTTGCAAACCCTACCCTAGGGAAGCTAGCATTAGGATCAACGTCATCGTCCAATCGCGCACCGAGCCCAATCTCTTGCAAACTCGGTCCACGATCTAGATTAGGATAGTTCCTACCCGTCCAATCTCTTGCAAACGGGTATCGGCATAGAGTTGCAACCGGGAATCCTAGTATCGGCCCAATCTCTTGCAAACCGATACTTCGAAAAATCCGACTCCAACCCAATTCAGATTTCTAGGGCTTCCTATCAAATTGGGATCCAATCTCTTGCAAATCCCAATTGATACGAATACCTAGCAATCCGTAGTAAATCGATCCTGATCTAATCTCTAATAGCAATTCTAGCTCAATTTCTACCAATTCATCACAAATATGAAAGTGCGCTTGTAGGGTTCATCCCCACGCCCCAAGACGTGGAGACTACTCACAAATCATAGCAAGATCACAAAAATAATCGTTGAGATAAGCAATAGAATTCATCACAACAATGATATAAACAATAAAAATAGAATTTTTAGGGAAAAGAGATGCAAACCAATGTAGTCCTTCAATTAATCCAACAAAAATCCAAGTTTTGCTCCTTCTCCAATCACAAGAATAAAGATAAAAAACTAATCTCAAAAGCTGCAAAAAATCTAAGAGAGGGCTCTCGAAACTAGGGTAAAAACAGGGTTTAAATAGCCCCAAAAATCGTCCAAAAATTGTGACCAAAATACCCCTGCACAGCCTGTTTTCCGCAGTTTTCGCTACAGGCAGCGCGTCGCACTCGGCCGAGTGACAAAAGTCGCTCGGCCGAGTGAGAAACCCTGTAATTTTCCAGTAAGTCAGGGCCTTCAGGGGTCTCTACTTCGGGGGCGGCTCGGCCGAGTGAGTTGTCGTCACTCGGCAGATGACTTCACTGCACTCGGGCGGACGGGATTTACCACTCGGCCGAGTGGGTCTTCTGAAGTTCAGGCAGCCGAAAAACAATAACTTCGATGTTTTGGAAGGGCTTCGTCTGGGCGCCACTCGGGCGGACGTGGTATCGTCACTCGGCCGATGTGGTCTTCGGTGCTCGGCCGAGTGCACATAGAAATCGTGTCTGAACTGGTCGGCCGAGCAGTGTCTCGCTGGTCGGCCGAGTGGCTCCTCCACTCGGCCGAGTGGGACACAAAAAATGCCCAATCTGCTTATTTTGGCCTCCTCGTCGCTCCTGCGACGTCCATTCTTCTTCCGCTCCTCTCCAACAGCAAAATACCCCTCGGGGAGGTCGTCGGTGACCGTCTAGAGTAAGCGCATCTCGGGATCACTCCAAATCGCGCCAAATCACCTGAAATGCGACAAAAACAACAAATCGTGAAAAGCATCGCAATATCGTCGATATATCATGAAAAACATGATTTGGGCGATCTAAATGGCATGCAAATATGCGGAAAAAAGGTGTAAAATAAGGAGTGATCAAAATCCCCCAAGCTTGCCTCTTACTCGTCCTCGAGGAAGATAAGTAAAAGGCGAACCCGGTGGATTCGGAAAACGAAAACGGCGAAAAACGGAAAAAGAAAAACGAAGAAGAATGGAAAACGAAATGAAAATAAAGAAGAGAGAAAGAAGCGAAGAGGTAGGATACTAGATCATTTTCTCAGGACGTGGGTTTCACTTACTCTTATAGCATGCACCGAATGAAAAATACATGTCAAAGAATTTTATTTTGATATCATAGTATAATAGTGCAAATAGAAATAGAAAACCCACGAAAAACGATATAATCATGAAAAACGGAATAATTTTAAAATTAACGTCGTCTGGATCATTTAAAGCGGTATACAAATCACAGATCACACACTTTTCAATTGAACGCTTTCTATCAGGAGTATAAGAGTATCACACTATAGAATAGAGAGAATAGAAAAGTATGGATTTCATGAAATGAGTGCTAGGCTTAGATTTCTGGATTTCGTAAAACTAAAATAATCTCACCGAGTATAGAATATTACTTAGCCTAGGTTGTCGTGCAATGTCAAGTAGTCACTCTCTCACACATCAATGGATCCCCTCCCCCAAGCTTATCTATAAGCGTGGTGGCATAAAAAAATATTTACATCCCCATTTTTTATACACATAGCTCCAAAAGCAACGAAAAGAAAGAAGAAAGAAAGAAAGTGAGATGGGATCTTTTATTCAGGATTTTTCCTCTTTTTTTTCTTTTGTTTTTTTTGCAATAAGCAATATATACACAACGATCCTAACTTAGAGAGAGATAATGATGTACAAGAATGTTTTTCTCTATCTTTTTTTTAATTTAGAATAAGAGATTTGGAGCTAGGAATTAGTAGCGGGGGAAAATGCCATAAAATAGAATCACTAAGGGGAGGTTCACCAATGATTTTAAAAGTAGAGAAATGATGTTCAAGATTTGTGGAGAAAGAAATAAATATAACTCTCGGTTCACTCTATAAGACATGCACGACAACTTCAGCAGGGTAATCTAATCTACTCAGTTTCGATCACAAAAAAGCTAACTAATCCAGTTATATCATAGCTAACATCATTCAATCATCCTGAAGTGAAGTGTACAATTCATGCATATAGAAGTGATATAGGAAAAGAAAGTCAGTACTCCAGATATAGGCACTCAATGCGTGAACCTTGGTGTGTTTTCTGTGATAGCATACATATGAATATTCAGACTCAGCTAATAATAAAATTTCATCCATTTTCATGCGGAAAAAGGTGTGGGTTACTATTCCTAAATGCAAGGCAAGTCATATCATATGATATCTGAAATAAAACCTAAGACATGACAAATATAGCATGCATATAGAATAAGCTAAATCCAACGTCATCATCATCATAGAAAAGTCATCTCTAGCATGTGATGAAAAAGAAAGAAATAAAGATGAAGGAAAAATAAAACTATGCAATGCGGCACACAGGAAAATAAGAAAAACGTGATGTATGTCAAAATAAAAGAAAAATGATGAAAAATAAGTGCAAAAGCGAAAAAATGGTGTGAAAAACTAAAAATAAAGGTGGCAAATCGAAAAATAACGTGAGAACTCACTCCCCCAAGCTAAATGGCACAGTGTCCTCAATGTGCAAAGTGTGGCACACCGAGAGACAAGCGATGGGAGGGGCAAGTGAGGATGCATGCATGGAAAAATGAAAAGAAAAAGGGAAAAATAAAGAAATGAAAATATGATGCGGACATGATGCATGCACAGATAGGAGCGATACATAGATATAAGTGTCACCAAAAACTCTCCCTCTCTCCCAAAATAGATATAAAAAGATATGATCAAAAAGAGAATACCATAATAAGTGAGGGGAGGGGGGGACAAAAAGTGCAACAGGACCCAGCAGAAACGGGCAGCACAACGGCAGGAATAAACAAGGCATCAAGGGTGCCTAAGAAGGTGGTGCTGCGCCGTCTCCGTCCTGAGGCGGAGGTGGTGGTGGTGGTGGTGTAGGCTGCTGTGCTGGGGTGGGCGTGGAAGTGGAAGCAGGTCTAGTGTGTGTGGAAGTGTGTGTGGGAACCTGCTGGGTGGGTGGGGGTACGCGCGGGAGACGCTCCAGAACCTGGGTGAGACAGTAATGGATCTGGGGGATTAGCTCGTAGCGTCCAGCCATCGCAGAGACGGTGGAGGACAGGGTCCTAAGGTCACCTCTAAGACCACTCACCGCCAACTCAAGAGCACGTATGCTCTGCAGTACAGTGTCGGGCGGGGGTGGTGCAGATGGACGCACCGGTCTAGGCTGTGCAGGGCGAGGCTGGCGTACGCGAGTAGAGTATGTAACGGGCTCAGCAGGGAAGGGGACAAAAGGTGTCGTGCCTGCAAATGTGGGCCTGGCCTCAGTGTGAGGCCGGGACACCGGCTGGTGAGAAGTGGAGGCAGCGGCAGCGAAAGAAGTGTGCAAAAGTGGCAGCGAGGCGGCCAGAGAGGTCAGTGGCACAGAAGTGTGGACAGACGCCACGACACTCTCGGAAAATACAGCGGCAGTGGAGACAGAGGGCTCTCCGCACTCGACCACGGTCGGCGGGCGCTCGGGTGGGGCGGAGGAAATCGGCTCAGCAGACAGAGGGCCAATGGTGGTATGGGTGCGGTGGTGACATCAACAGGGTCGGCATCTCGCGGGGAGCCAGTCGGACGCTCACCATAAGGACGAAGCATCTTCATCCGGGCCATAACGTCTATCGACAGAGAAGTGGGGCCCGGGACCCGTCGCAAGTCGTCAGGTAGGTCCTCGCCGGTCATCATGGTAAGCAAGGTGATCAGACCGCCGCAGCATATCGGTGAGCGAGTGCCCACCGATACAATGATGCGGTCTAAAAACCAAGCCGCAATGTCGATCACGACGACGGGGACGAGCTCGTCTCCATCCCTAGATAGAGCTCTGGGCCGTGTCATCGCATAGAGCATGTAGAGCTCTGGCGTAGACATCGTGCCCGGCTCATATCTGGCCAAAAAGGTGGTCGCCATGAGGCGCTGGGCTATGCGGAGGCAGGGGTGGACAATGGCCGAGGCCTTGGCCCTACTAGGGTCAAAGGCAGCGTGGTGGCCCGTAATCCGGGCCCAGAAGGCACCGGCGTCGAAGGAAGGTGGGGGGATATGGGTGGGGCCGTAACCGCGATCGGCTCCGGGGACAGCGGGCCACGAGAAGAATGCTCTCATCATATCGAGAGTGACCTGGCACTCTCGATCCATGAACCGGAATGAGCATCCCTCGTCGGTCCGGGCGATCGAACTCAGAACTTCAAGTGTCGGGCGGGTGAACGTGTCCGCCGACACCTGAAGGAAGTCGTGCCAACCCACGTTTTCGTACAACGTGAGTATCCCCTCTAGTACCCCCAGGTGTCCTAGGTCAGCGAGGTGTGCAAACCTGGAGGGTACGATCGAGCGCTGGGAGATACGGTCGAAGACGGCGCGGTGTGCGTCGTCTCGGAACGTAATCCCGAGCGGCCCGACCAGTGGAGCCGGAGGTGGTGGCAGGGTGTGTGGGGGACATGTCCGGGGCGGCATATCGGCCCCGAGCGCGCCGAAAAGTGAAAAAAGTGCGGTGCGTGTAAAAGAGTGGAAAGAGTGTACCCCGACACGCCGCGAGTGCTAAGCAGTGGAAGCGTGCGAAGTCAGCGCCTCCGCAAAGTCCGGATCAGCCTGTAGAAGCTCCCCTCGGCGATTTCAGCAGGTGCTCGACCCCCTATAATTTTCAATCAATGCGGGATGTTTGGTGCATATGAGATGCACCCATCAAACTTTCCGGGGAGAACGCTTGGATTGGGAAGTTGCGGCGTAGTGTTCTCCCGCGGTGGTTTCTCGTCTCGAATAGTGTTGGGGGGAGGCTCCCCCAAGCTAGCATTTGCTCCGGTCAACGGTTTTGTCGGTGATGCCGATCTCCGTGCCGGCGGAGCTTTCTTTGGAGATTTTAGTTTCGAGAGCTTGCAGAGCTCTCGAATCCTTGCGACATCAGCGTCGCCTTCATCATCTTCAGCGGAAATGTCGGGGGAATCATTTTTCTTCTCATCTTGGCCTAAATCCGGGCCTTCCTCGAAATCTTCGTCAAAAAGAGCGCCAATTGAGTGAGGGATCGCCTCTTCAATCACCTCATCAAGGAGGTCCATGTAGTCAAGTTCCTCATGATAAGGCATGTGCTTCATGGCCTTAGGAATGTGGAGCTCCACCTCGATGTTTCCGACGTTTAAAGTTAGGGTACCTTCGCGCACGTCGACGATGACTCCGGCGGTGGCTAGGAACGGGCGTCCAAGTATCAATGAAGTGTCTCCCTCCTCCTTAACGTCCATGATCACGAAGTCACATGGCAAGCATATTCCCCCCGTGACTTGTAGCGGTATGTCTTCGGCAATCCCCACCGGCCTTGTTATCCGTCCATCGGCTAATTGAATGCGCATGTCGGTGGGTTTCAACTTTGTCCCGGTGTTTAGCCTTAAGAACATGGAGAGAGGCATGAGGCTCACACTAGCCCCAAGATCAACCAACGCCTTTTGAAGAGGAACGCCGCCCAAAGTGCAAGGAATCCGAAAACTCCCCGGATCTTTAAATTTTGCCGTCTCCTTCTCTCTCTTGGTGAACCAAGAGCCCTCCTCGGCTAGCATGATCTTCTCCTTCCTTTTCCTCCCCGAAATCAAGTCCTTCAAAAATTTAGCATACGTGGGGATCTCGACGATGGCGTCAAGGAAGGGAATGTTAAGGCTAACTCCTCTTAGGTACTCGAGAAATTTTGCTAGCCTTTTCTCCATTTTCGCTCTAGCGAGCCTTTGGGGGAATGGGACCGGTGGCATGAAGCGCCTTTCCTCAATCAATTGCTCCGCTCTAGATTTCTCTTTGTCTTGTGGCTCCTTCTCCTTTTCAACTTCAACTATCGGCTCAATTGGCTCCAAGCTTTCCTCCACGGGCTCCTCAATAGGAATCATGGCGGGGGTGGTGTCCTTCCCGCCTCTAGTAGTAACGGCAACTACGGCATTGATGTGGCCCGTGTTGCCCCGTGGGTTTTGCTCCGGTTGTGCCGGCAATCTTTGAGTGTTCCGATTGAGCAACGCCAATTGCTCTGATATTTGAGCCACAACGGTATTAAGGGAGTCTTGCCCCGCCTTCAAGCTAGCATTTACCTTATTTTGCTCGACCATGAACGCCTCCACTCTAATTTCGAAGTCGGATCGTTGTGGAGCTTGTGGAGGGTTTTGATTTTGATTCCTCCACCCTTGGTTGTATCCGGGAGGCCTATATGGTGGAACTTGTTGATTTGGTTGAAGGTTTTGTTGTGGAGGCCCCCTCGGTGGATAGTATTGTTGTTGGGGTGGTGGTGGTCGAGCTTGTTGAGGTGGTTGTTGTGGCGGGTTCAAAGCTCCTTCATTGTTGGCGTAAGAGAATCCGGGATGATTTCTTGTGGCCGGATTGGCCCAATACCCTTGGTTCCCCGCAACATATTGTACTTGCTCCAAGGATCCTTCTACTTGCTCTCCTCCCGAGTACATGGCTTGAGATTGGTCTTGCCAATCACACATTTGGTTCGTCGGCGCGGAGGTGGAAGGGGTCCCTTGGGGCTCCGTGATGAACTTCTCCAATCTCTCCACTACCTTGTGGAGAGAATCAAACTTGCTCGTAAGCTCCGCTACGGCCTTTGCCTCGTAGATGCTAGTTGGCTTTAAGGAGGACGTAGAGTGTCCTCGCTCATCGCCCCATTGTTGATTATTTGAGGCCATCTCCTCAATTAGGGCCGTAGCTTCCTCGGGAGTCTTTGACAAGATAGCACCATTCGCCGCGGCATCAATAATTTGTTTGGTCCCCGGTTGGAGACCGTTGTAGAAGCTATGAACTAGCTCCCAATCTTCTATACTGTGGTGCGGGCATTGATGCTGCAAATCCTTAAAACGCTCCCAAGCTTCATAGAGCGTCTCCTGTGGTCCTTGCTTGAAGGACATGAGAGCGCTCCGGATCTTCACCGTCTTGGGTGGCGGATAGAACTTATCAATAAATGCACTCGCCAACTCGTCCCAAGTGGTGAAGACTCCGTCAGCCTGCGTCCTCAACCAATAGAGTGCCTTGTCCTTAAGCGTGAAGGGGAAGAGACGCAGTCTGATAGCATCGATGGAGACCCCCGGCATCTGGAATGTGGTGCACTTTGACAAGAATAATTGGATGTGGTAGTGGGGGTTCTCATGGGCGTTCCCATGAAATGGGTCTTGTTGCATCAAAACCACCAATCCAGTCTTTAGCTCGAAGTTCTTGTCAGCCGCCAACTGCGGCACGGCAATGGACGAGGTAGTAGAAGAGGTCTTAGGCCGAAGCCTATCGCGAATAGAAATTATCCTCGCCATCCTTGCCGCCAATTCTTCAGGAGTTTCCGGGTTGGTCATATACCTCCCTTCCGGATCTTGTCTTCTTTCCGCTCTAAGTCTCCGCGCGGTACGTTCGATCTCGGGATCAAATAATAAAGCTTCAGGGTCCGCCGTAGATCTCGTGTACATGCACAGGGGAAACAGAGTTTCAAAGAAATGATTAGTACCGTGGAAGGGTTAGGTAAGAAATAAGAAATAAAAATAATGATAATAATAATAAAAAAAGAATAGCTAGGGTGAGAAAGAATCAAACGCAATCGCCTCCCCGGCAACGACGCCAAAAACTTGATTGCTCCGGGACGTGACCCAAAAGAACGGTTGTAGTTTTACCGCAAGTGCAAGGTGTAGCAGCGAGCGGGATATCGAACACAGGGAGGACGAATGACTGTGCTTGCTCCGATCAACCTGGCTATTTAAGAAGAGAAATTTGCCTTTGGCGATCCTGTCACAATCGTCAGACAAATGGGCTACACACCGTACTTCAGGTCATCGTCCAATCACGCACCGAGCCCAATCTCTTGCAAACTCGGTCCACGATCTAGATTAGGATAGTTCCTACCCGTCCAATCTCTTGCAAACGGGTATCGGCATAGAGTTGCAACCGGGAATCCTAGTATCGGCCCAATCTCTTGCAAACCGATACTTCGAAAAATCCGACTCCAACCCAATTCAGATTTCTAGGGCTTCCTATCAAATTGGGATCCAATCTCTTGCAAATCCCAATTGATACGAATACCTAGCAATCCGTAGTAAATCGATCCTGATCTAATCTCTAATAGCAATTCTAGCTCAATTTCTACCAATTCATCACAAATATGAAAGTGGGCTTGTAGGGTTCGCATGCCCTTCTCTTCCTTGATTAAGATGAAGCTGACGGCTTCTTCATTGGCGGCCAAGTACAACCCCAGCTATTCTCCCTCCTCCGGCTTGGCGAGCAGCGGCGGGCTCTGCAGGTAAGCCCTCAGCTCTGTGAATGCTCGAGCGCAGTCGTCGTCCCATTGGATCACTTTCCTGTTTATTTTCGCTTCGTCGAAGGCCGTGCGTAGGACTCTGAAGAAGGGGAGCGATCTATCCGCAGACTTCGACAAGAATCTCCCCAGCGTTACGATCCAGCCATTCAGCCGCTGCAAGTACCGGATGGTCGTGGCTCCGCCATATTGACGAGGGCCGACACCTTGTCGGGGTTCACCTCAATCCCTTGCTTCATTATCATGGAGCCAATGAATTTTCCCGACTGCACGTCGAAGACGCACTTCGCTGGGTTCAGCCTCAGGTCATACTGGCGCACCTTCTGGAATGTCTCCCGCAGGTCGGCAAGGTGGTCCGGGGCTTTCTTGCTCTTAACCAGCATGTCGTCGATGTAGACCTCCAGATTCTGCCCGACCTGCGAGCTGAATATCCTGTCCACTATCCGCTGGTAGGTCACCCCGGTGTTCTTCAGTCCGAAGGGCATCTTTGTATAACAGAAGGTGCCCCTGTCGGTGATGAAGGACGTTTTCTCCTCATCCTCCTTCACCATCGGGATCTGGTTGTAGCCCGAGAAGGCATCCATAAAGCTCAACAACTTGTAACCGGATACCTGGTCAACTAAGTGGTCGATCCTTGGATGGGGAAGCTGTCCTTCGGACACAACTTGTTGAGATCCGTGAAGTCAACGCACATGCACCACTTTCCATTGGCCTTCTTCACCAAGACGACATTGGCGAGCCAATCTGGATAGTCCACCGACCTGGTAAACTTGGCCTGGAGAAGCCGCTCCACTTCTTCGCTGGCTGCCCTCATCTTCTCTCCTCCGGCACTCCTTTTCTTCTGCCGGACCGGTTGAGATTCCGAGTCCACATTCAGCTTGTGGGAGATTACCGCTGGGTCAACCCCTGGCATGTCTGAGGGTCACCAGGCGAATATGTCCACCTTCTCTCGGAGGAGGCTGATAAGGGACGCCCTCAGAGAGACCGGGAGCTTCATGCCGATGGAGACAGTCTTGCCCTCCTCTGTGTCCACGGGCACCTCTTCGACCTCTTCAGCGGGAGTCGGTCGTTGGTCACAAAAGTCCTCTCTTTAATCAAGGAGGTCGACCGATAAGGCCTGCTTCGGATCCTTATGCTTGGTCGACCCCACATAGCAGCTCCTGGACAGCTTCTGGTTCCCCCGCACTAACCCCACCCCTCGCGGAGTTTGGAATTTGACCATCTGATGGAGCAGGCTGGGGAGCGTTTCAATGGCCGTTATGTATGGTCGCCCTATGATCCCGTTGTATGCCGACGCAATGTCGACGACAAAGAACTGTGTCATGCGAGTGACGACCCTCGGTTCCTCTCCAAGCGACACCGGCAGGGTGATCACCCCCACAATGGGAACCAAGTGGCCAGTGAAGCAGACAATGGGCCCCGTGTAAGGCCTCAGGTTTGCCTGCTTCAGCCCCATCTTCTCAACCGTCGACATAAATAGAATGTCGCAAGAGCTTCCAGTGTCGATTAGGAGGCGGCTGATGATGGTCGTCCCGATCTGAGCCTCGATGATGATGGCGTCGTCATGCTACAGCTCGACTCCTTCCAGGTCTTCATCGGTGAAATTAATGGGGGGTCGAGCCACCCTTCTCCGCTTCGCATCACCGCCGAGGTCCGCCGCCATCACCTGCCACGCGTACGCCTTCTTGCTTGATGACGACGCTCCCCCCCGAGGATGGCCCTCCGCATATCACATCTATGCGCATGACCGGCCTGGGCGGGCGTGGCTCCTCCCGCTTGTTTTCTGGTGGTGGGTCCGGACTTCGCGCTCCTCGTGGGGCCCTCTCTCCTCGGATCAGCCTCCTGCCCTCCACGAAGCCCCCAAGGTGACCCGTCTGGATCAACCGCTCGATCTCCCTCCTGAGGGTGAAGCAATCGTCAGTATCATGACCGTGGTCTCGGTGATACCGGCAATACTTCCGGACAACTCGCCTCGCCGGGTCCGACTTCATTTCTCTGGGTGGGTCAGGTAGCAGTCCGGCCCTTGTCGCCGCGGCTAACACCTCAATCATTGGGGCGTTGAGTTGCGTTTATTGAGCCCGCAGGGGTCCTTCCAACCTCGGGACTGCCCGTGCAGGTGCTCTGGCAGGAATGAATTCTCGCGCTGGACTGGCCGATCTTGCGGGCGACGCCCCACTGGGTCGCGCCCCGGCTGAGCCAGCTGGTCGCGTTCTGGGGGCGTATCTTCTAGTCTCGGCCTGGGATGGGGCCGAGGCTCGCCTTGGGACGTCCCCGCCTTGGCGCCCTGGTTCTTCACCCCGAGAGCCTCCTCGCTCAACGTGTACCTCTACGCCTGAGTAACTAGTGCGTCGTAGTCGGCAGGCGGGTCTCGGAGCAAGGATTTGTGGAGGCTTCAGTTCCTCAACCCGGCTTTGAAGGCCAGCATGAGGACTTCATTGCCGCAAGCCACCACACTCCGCCTCTCATCCTGGAAGCGATGCAGGTACTTCCCAATCGTCCCCCCCTCCTTCTGGATTATCGTGCAAAGATAGTTCGTGGGCTTCTTCCTTGTGCGCCCGGCCTGGAACTCCTGGCAGAATTTGTGGGATAACTCGTTGAAGCTCTCGATGGATCTCACGGGCAAGCCATATTACCAATCGAGTGCCGTGTCCTGCAAACTCTGTGAGAAGAGCCGGCAAAGGAATGCATCATCCACATTTTGTGCCTCCATCGCCCCTCGGTATTGTTGCACGTGCGAGAGGGGGTCGCCTTTTCGCCTGTAGGTGGCCAGGTGGGAGGCCTTGAACCTTGCGGGTCTCGGGGCCGAGGTTATCCATCGCGCCAGCGGCGTGGCCTCCTCAGGATAAGCGGGATGCTCCGACGTGCGCCCCCTTCGCCACTCTGGGGTTCGGCTCTGGTCCCTCCTCGGTTTCCGACGGTCATCATGCCCCGGGGAGGGGCGAAGTGGTCGTCGCGGAGGACTCCTCCCACACGGCGGGGATCCGACGGAGGGCGAACTACGGGCATTCCAGTACCGCCGGCCCAAAGCCGTCATCTCTGGGATCTCTCTCTGCTCCTAATTCTACCTTCAGAGCCTTTCGCGCTCTGCGACGAGGAAGCGGAGTTGTCGACGGATGGCTTCCTCGTCGAGGCGATCTGGGGTGTGGCTAGGGCCTCGGCCTTGGTGACGACGGTCTCCTCGCTCTGACGGGGAGAGATGCCGACGGGGGGGGCTCCGTCCCCGAGGTGGGGACCTGGCGAACGACGGGCTACGCTCGTTCACTCATCGCTGGCCTGAGGTCGACATCTCTGGGATCTCCCGGTTCTCCTCATTCTCCCGTCGGAGCCTCTCGTGCTCCGCTCCGTGATGATGAAGCGGAGATGGCGACGAGCAGCCTCTTCGTCGAGGCGGGCTTGCTAGGCGGTCTCGGCTGCCTCGTCCAGGCGTCTCTGAGCGGCGGTCGCTTCTTCCTGGCGTCTGCGGAACCGCGCGACCTCCATTTCTTCGTCCAAGAGCCTTTGCTAGGTCGCTATCTCCTCGGCGAGCCCTTTCTGCCCCACTTCCCCCATGAACTGAGGATGAAGGTTTCGCCTCACGTTCGGGGGGTCAGAGGTACCGGGGGTGCTTCAGTCCGGGTCTCCACGAAGCCTTCCATCATCTTAGTGAAGGCCTCGAAGCTCTGTTGCACCGTACGGGCCGAGGCCTGAACAGTCTCGACCTCCACCTCGCGGGGTGGATTAGTAGCCGGAGTCATTGGGTGAGAGTGTGATTCTTGGTCCATGGGATCTTTGCCGTGGTCAGGGTTTCGGTTGATTGGTATGAGATTTGACATGGGTGTGACCCTTCGTTCCCACAGACGGCGTCAATTGTTGCGGGGTAAAACTCGTGTACAATGAATTTGTATTACGGGGAATAAAGGGCACGATGGTTATGTTTATAGTGGGATTAGGGTAGGCTGTTTGACAGGTGATTGGTGTAGTGAAGAGGTAAGCACACTACGAAGGCCGAACACGGAATCAATTCCCTAAGGACTCTGCCTTTCGACCGCACTGCCAGAGGTAAGGGCAGAGCGCAGTTCGTGACGGCAGACTGGCCTGCACAATGAGCAGCTCGTCAGAAAGGCCGGGTTAGGGTCCAAACCTTAGCCTCTCCGATGCCTAAGTTAGTAATAGTACTTAAAGCGGGGGCCAGGTATGCAGGTCGGACTAAGAGTGAGTCGACTGTACGTGACGAGCTATCGGATGTGGAAGAACAAAGATATGGACGACCTTTGCTCTTATGTGTGAATAATGAGATTGAGAGATAATTTGACAATCTCCCTCCACGTTGGAGGCGGAGGGGTATTTATACCTGATGGAGGCGGTTAGGTGACACTGACCTGGCGTGCTGACTCGACGTACTGAGCTGGCTCAACTGTCAGCGGAAGCTTCGCACGAGGATGTCAGGATCAAGGGTGTTAGCCATGCATTTGTCAGACGGCGCAACGGCCAGGGGCGCTTTTGTCAGGATGTCAGGGTCGAAAGTATTAAGTGTCAGGGGGCGCAGCGGCCAGGGTGCACTTTGTCAGGTTGTCGAGCGGCGGAGGTGTCGGAAGCGTCCTTGTACTAGGTTGTTTGTCGTGTCCGATGTGCCAAAGAGTCGTCGAGCGCCTCCGAGAAGCGGAGCTAGCGATGGATCGCTGGGTCGCCCCGTACTGAGGTCGAGCGGTCTGGACGTACTCCTTGCACACTGTTCCCAGCAAACTGGGGGAGAGCGGGCGCGCGACCTGCTAGGGCCATGGCTGAGTGCGCCCTTATCGCTTGGCCGAGGCGGAGTGCGCCCGCTCTCAAGTCGCGTCGGACTCTAAGGTCGACATGCGCCCTGCTGGCTCGGGAAAACAGGCGAGCGGCCTTCGAAGTTCGGGCGAGGAGAGCCCAGTCGCTAGGCCAGCTCTCCTTCGGGAAGGAGGGGTGAGCCGGCGGAGTATTTAGTGGACTGGGACGGAAGGTCGGACTATCACGATCTTCAGGTCGTAACAGCTAGTATCCAATCATTTGTATCTTCCACGTGCCATCTATATCAACCACCCACACAACCCAACATCTAAGGTTCCGATTTTGTTAAATACAAAACGATTGGCACATGTATTTTTTTTAATTATTTCTGAATATCAACTTACTCAAATGTATAATGTCCTTAAGTTCATTCAACAGCTGCTTAACAGTGACGGGCAATCGTCTCATTGTGACTCTCCCCGGAAAGAGACATCGAAGCTGAGCATGTGTTTCAAAGCAATCATTTTAGGGACATCACACAACTTCCATACGACATCGATATCATAATCTCTAAATTTTCAGAATCGTAATCTCAAGTTATCGGTAACAACCCCAGTTGGTTTATTGAAGTATTTGCTGCTTTCTATAGTTCATTTAGGTTAGGCAATCCTCATTTGCAAGAAGAAACAGAGTTAAAAGTTCACTTAGTTTCATGTCAATGGGCAGCTCAACGTTCATATGTTTTTTGTCGGAATACGATTTGAGATTACCTTCCCATTTGTACACTAGTTGAACACCTGTAAATGAAAAGGATGTGTCCAAGTTGAGTAGCCCACTGTTGCTTTATTGCAAAGTCATCAACCTTATTGTCCCCTTCTTTGATTGTCCACACTAAAATCTTCGACCCAGTGCAATGC
This sequence comes from Scilla litardierei, assembly GCA_030789695.1. NCBI lineage: Eukaryota > Viridiplantae > Streptophyta > Magnoliopsida > Asparagales > Asparagaceae > Scilla > Scilla litardierei. The sequence continues at coordinate 202,189,259 of CM061142.1, forward strand.
AAGAAGATCACAAAAGGGAAACAGTAATCCCACATGCACAAAAAGACATAGCAACTTCAAGTTTAGTCAATCATTAGATTTGTTTGATCCCCAAGAGACCGCGTAATCAAGAAAGACAATTGAACCATGTTATATCCCACATGCTGAAAAACAACTGATCATCGACGACGATGACGATGACGGCAGATTCTTCGCCAAACTTTGTATTAGTCTTAATTAACAAAATATATGCTAATCAACGTATAGCTAGCTACAACATTGACGGACTGGTTTCATGGTGAGGTGAGTAGGAAAATGTTCAGCACCTCCACAAAGACTCTTGCTCAATACCATAGTCTTTATAGTATACTTGTTCGGCAAGCACGTCTCAGTGCGGCTAAATTTTGACCTACTCCCCTAAGCATTTTATCATCAAGATGCCTTGTGTCAATATAAGAGATCTAAGGGGCAGGGAGAAGATGGCAGTGCATGAAAATAACTGGCCACTGGATCTCCACCCTCCATGTCAGCCGTGGTAACAGTTGCCGAGCTCTCGGCCCACAGGTCCAATTCCTTCTCCAAGTGCTGCAACCACCTCTCGCTCTCGTCTCCGACGCTCGACTCTGCCTCGATGTTCATCGTGGTGGCGGTGCTATGGCTGGGACCATCCTTTGTGGCTGAAATGTTGTATAGATCGGCGTCGATCATGTTCCAAATCTCTGGGTCGATCGGAATCTCAGGCAGGTCGAGCACCAGTGGATCCTGGTGAGGCTGTTGGAGGGAATTAGAGTCCTGCAACATGTCCCACAAGTCCAAGTTAGGCTCAATGGGGATCTCAATCTTGTCAATCTCTCCGTCCTTCGCTTCTTGATCTAAGCCTGTGTCAGCCTGATTCCTCTCTGCCTTGCTGTTGCCTTCGTCCGAGCAAGAGACGGATGCACTAGTGATCGATGAAGGCGAGCTAGGCTGGGGCTCTTCAGGCCTTTGTTGGGTCGATTTCCGCTGGTCTTTGGGTGCCAGTCTTTTCTTCAAGTGGGTGTTCCACACGTTCTTGATCTCGTTGTCAGTTCTCCCCGGCAGGCACGAAGCAATCTTGGACCACCTGCAAGGCAGACCAATTTGGTTTAGCAAACAGATTCAATTAATTCAATTGATCGCGGCCGCAGTCATAAATTACTTGTTTCCGAGCAATCCATGCAGCTTGATAATGGTGTCCTCCTCCTCCTTGGTGAAGTTGCCGCGCTTTATATCCGGCCGGAGGTAGTTGATCCATCTCAGCCTGCAGCTCTTCCCACATCTCAGCAGCCCTGTATGCACCCAATTCAACAAGTTGAGGAGCTGATCGACGAGACACTGTTACATTGACACCAGATGTTACGATTGATAACCTGCGAGTTTGGGGAGAGCGCGCCAGTTGCCGTGGCCGTACTTGTGGATGTAGGCGATGAGGCGCATGTCCTCCTCCGGCGTCCAGGATCCCCTGTTGAGGCCCACTTTCGCGCAGCATGGGGCTCGGCCTCGGCCCATCTCTCAGGTTGTTGGATGCAAAATGGCTTGATGCCAGCTTCAGTTGGAAAAACTATGAAGCTGGAGAGTTTATATAGAGGGAGAGGTTAAAAAATGACGGTAAGGGGTAGCGTCACCCAGGATCTGGGCCTACACACTCTGTACTCTGTAGATTCTCCCCTTACCAAACATTGAATTTACAAAGAAATGTGTGGCTCGTTTTGATACAGTACATAATTACGGTGCAGATCCATCCATGTTTAGTCCAAACAGAGATTGTTGCCGTTGGGGGGCCAGAGGGCCCATCACTATGTGGCTGTTGGATGATGATTGGATGGCTGACTGGGGCTCTTCACTAATCCCCCCCCCCCCCCCCCCCCCCCCCCCCCCCCCCCCCCCCCCCCTCTTAATGGTGTGATGATTTCATAATTGGTGATTACCCCGTAATTAATCGGTCACCGACTGGTCATTAACCAAAAACATTGACAAGAATAGCATTGCTTCAGTTTTTTCTTTGGTGAAGAGAGGGTAGAAAAAAAGAGGTTAAGCAATCCCCTTCATGATTAGTGATTGACATTATGCAGCTGTGCAATGTGAATGGATCTTAATCAATGTAGTTCTGATTCGTTGACGCAATAAAAATTATTTGTTTCATCTTCTGACTAATAATTTTCTACCAATGTGAAACCTCTTGGTTGAAGTTAAACTTTTTCTCAAGCTGAAAAGGGATCTGTTCAATATTTATGTCATATTGGAGGTACGTGTTTGGTAATATCAATGCACATATGCTGGTCAATATCTCTTGCTGCTGATCAAAGACTAATTCAAGAAGATGCATTAATTTTGTGCTTTGAGGATTGGCGCAAAGGACATGAGTTCGGCAAGCATTTCACGCATCTATTATTTCCGCAAGCTCAGAAACCAGCTGTATCTGATTGATTGTGTACTGCAATCCAAATTTGTAGCCGTGAACATTTGTTAGTCATCAGCTTTTTTTAATGGAAATCTTGAGAACTAATTTCTCCAGTTACACAATCAGAATCTTGACAGTTCCCAGGAGCTATGTTTGTCCTGCTGATTCTGTCAGAGTAATCAATATTTTTGAGGTGCTAATAAGCCTATTGTATCTTAAAATTCAAGGCAACGGGCACAATGAACGCCTTTTATAACATATGTTAACTGAGTTCGATACTAACATAACATTTTGTTAAAAGCATCAACGTCCCAGTTACTGAAAATCAAGTTGTATCAGATTCAGTTCAGCAGTTAACTTGCATGATGGGAAATTAGGTGATATAGAATTCATAATCAGTGGTTAAATTTCGGAGAAATGTAATCGACGTTTTCATAAAGAACTAGTTAAATATGGATGCCTTCCAACAAAGAAAATATGTAGGATTGTGACAAAATATCCGAAAGGCCATACTAATTTGTTGCCATATTCACCAACTTCTCATGTCAAGCTTCTTGCATGAATGGTATGCTAAAATTCCATACAAAATAACATCAAGTTTGATTAATTTTCATATAAGAACTTGACCTGGCACTCTCCATGCACACCATTGCGACCGTGTCAGCATCTTCGGATCATGAGTCCGATGTTTTAGGTCACCAAGCTCGAACCCCACAATCCAGAGAAGAATCCCAAATGTTTGGGCAAACCCTAAAAAGCATGAGGGCCCTTCAACAACCCATAATATAATTTCTTTTAAAAAATTAAAATAAAATAAAAACAGACTGATGTATGTATGCTTAGTCTTTGAGTTAGGGTAACAAACCCTCTTAATGGCCATTTACCTTACCATTACCTAACCTTTGACATGTGTCTTAGCTTAACACAAATCCTTGAGTTTCTCTTTGAGGACTTTGCGCACCAACAAAGCTGTTGTTTAGATTTGAATTGCTTGTTTTTTTTTAAAGTTTTGAGTCCAAGTTCTTGACTCCCCGTTTGGGGTGTTCTCACCAACATAGTACTGACATTCTAGCTACCCATTTTGTCCTGCTTTGCTTTGTCAATGGATAAATTTCTCAATCAAGCGTTAAAATGTAAAATTGATATCTGGACAAAAATGTTGCTGTTCTTTGTGTGCGCATATGCTGAGGTAAGAAGCAATATTTTGGTGTCACTACTCAAAATAGTACTATTAGTAGGATAATGTGTGAACACTTTAGTTGCTATATGATAGGGGTAGAAACATGTTGGATAAAATGAACACATAAGAAGAAAAGAATTATCGATCTAGGCGTGCTGGGCACTGTTCTTAAAGGTGTATTTCTGTCCCTCAGAGATTTTTCTCGGTGCATGAGAGAACATGCGGACTATCTTCATGATATATATAACCATCTCTGGTCATGTAAGCGTGCACTCGTAATACATGGCTTCAATAAGGGCAACTGAGCTTCATTCTCACAGAAAAAGAGATTTAGGTCGGACCAAGAACATGTTGGACCAAGAACATGTCGGACTGAACAGAAAGAGATTTTGAGGAAGATGATGCTCTAGATGTGTGCAGTTTTTCAACTGGTCTCTGTTTATATAGAGATAAGAACTTGATGTTGTAATTCTAAAAATACCCCTTAACACTACTAGTAGGATAATGTGTTAACACTTTATTTGCCATATGGTAGGGGTATAAACAAACATCGCGATTAACAACAAACAATAAATTTAACGTTTTCAGAGAAATTCCAACATCTTGGGGCAGCAGCAAATAGTTTTTTTTTTTGAGAAAAGATCCCCCGCAGAACTAGCAAATCCTACGACTGGTTAGGGAGTAGAATTCTCAAAAATTGGATCACCACAACAGCAAATAATCGCAGCCAATACGGATCTTGCAGGAGCAAAGAAAGAAAACGAAGCACACCACCCAATAGATGCCAGAAAATAAATGAGACTCAACAATTACACCGGTTCGGTCAATCTTTGATCTACTTCAGCATCCGAGACGATCAACTATCTAATCAGAGAATACAAGCTTACACCGACTTCTTCGTCACCCTGAAGCGAGTTACATCTTGGATAAAACACCAATCCCCCACTATCAACTTACCAAGAAGAAGCAAAAAGAAAAACAAGAAGACCCAAGAACAAAAGAAATCCCAAAAGCAACCTAGCTTTCTACTTTATGGTTCCAATCTCTTTTATTCTCTCTTTAATGCTTTCTCAATCAATGCTAATTAACCTTAGCTTCCAAGTTCTTCAAAGTTCTCTTCAAGGCATGACCTAACACCCTTAACCTTAAGTAGGCCTTTAAATACCCCTCAAGAGATGCAAACATCGTGGAGATCAGCCTCAAAAAAACAGAGCAGCCGATGGTTAGGCGTCTGTAGATTTCCTTTCAGACGTCCGGCCCTACGTCAGATTTCAGGAAAATAACCTACAGACTTCTGTAGAAGAATGAAACTAAGTCGGCTACCGTTAGACGTCTGAAGTTATCCTCCTAGACGGCTGGCCCGCTGTTTAGACGTCTGGAAGATGAACTCTAGACGCCATGAAAAATCAACACTGTTCAACAGAGAGAGAGGTCTTTTTCGATGGATACTGAACATGCGTCTGGTGAAGACCACCAGACATCTGGCCTTTGCCTAGATGTCTGATAAGCAATCATTAGACACCTGGTGGTCTTTTCTTGGCTGACACGGCTGATATGCCAGACGTCTAGGACTTGACCACCCGATATCTGACGTCTTCAAGCAAAGCTTGAGATACAATAAGGCATCAGAGGTCTAATGCATACACATGTGATGTCTGATCATGGTAATTCTACCCAGATTGGATTTTGCGACAGATTTTCAACATTCTACACTACTGCAAACATCCACCAACTCCTCCAGCACACCATCAACACCACCAATAGCTCTACCCTGATCAAAACTCCACGGCCTACTCCTCGTCTCAGAAATCGTGCCCTCCGTCGCATCACTCAAACCACCAAATGAATCAAGCTCAAGCAAGTCTTGAGCTTGACAGGAGGAACATGTTTAGTGAACAATCTACATGATTTTCCTCTGTCGGAACCTTCTGTAGCATAATCACCTACCTTTCTTCCTCTCGAAAGCAGTCATCGCTTCAATGTGCTTGCTTCTCGAGCTATATGCAAGATGCTTGGCAAGATGTAAGGCACTCTTGCTATCGCTGAACATCGTCACAATCTCCGCAGCATGCCCAAATCCCCTAACAGACTCCTGAGGTATTTAGCCTCCTTCACAGTTTCCCTTGCGGCTATTAGCTCGGCCTTCATAGTTAACAATGCAATAACTGACTGCAAGACAGATCTCCACAACACCGTTGCGATGTCTAATGTAAACATATATCATGTGGTAGATCGTCGTCTGTCCCTCTCACATGCATAATCCAAGTGACAGAACCCAGTAAGCACCACTCTGTCTCCTCTACCAAAATGTAGTTCAACATCAACTGTCCTATGCAAATAGTGCATGATCTGTTTAATGTCATGCCAATGCTCCTTCCAAGGGTTAGTCATGTATCTGCACACTACCCCAACTGCTTGTGCAATATCTAGACGCGTGTAAACCATCGCTTATATGATAATTCTAACTACACTCACATACGACACATGAGACATTGGTTTCTTCTCCTCATTAGTTCTCAGTGACTGCATCACCGATAGTTGAAAATGAGCTCTAATGGGTGTGGAGACGGGCTACTCACTTTCCGGCCCATGACAGACTAGAACTATCTGAATATACACTCTTTGACACAATTTAAACTCCCCTTTCTTCTTATCCTAGGAAATATCCATCCCTAGGATTTTCTTTGTTGAGCCTAAGTCCTCTATATTGAACTCTCTCCCCATCTTAAACTTCAGCTTCTTAATCTCAGACATGTTGGAGGAAGTGATCAACATGTCGTCCATATATAACAAGAGATAGATATGTGACTCATCATCCAATGTGCATACATAGACACATTGGTCCTTCACACTCCGTTGATATCTTATCCCCAATATGAAGCTATCAAATATCTTGTATCACTGGCTTGGTGACCGCTTCAGCCCATACATGGATTTCTTTAGCTTGCAGACCAAGCTCTCCTTTCCCTTCCAACACAAAGCCCTCTGGTTGGTGCATGTATATCTCCTCATCCAATTTCCCATGCAGAAATGCAATTTTGACTTCGAGTTGCTCCAACTCTATATCCTTAGATGTGAGTAGTGCTAATAAAACCTGAATGGAAGTTTGTCTTATTACTGGAGAAAATATCTCGTTGTAGTCCTCTACCTTCCTCTGAGAAAAACCCTTAGCCACTAGCCGAGCTTTGAAGCACACATCACCAACGTCATCTGTAACGGTCTGTTTCCATCAACACGACAATTTATGTGTTTAACCTATTAAACTATTTTATAATGGTTCATCAGGAGTTTTATGATTTCAAAAATTTCTTATAAAAATATTTTGAAGTATCAAACTAGTTATGGAGTATTTTAGTAAGTTCGGGTTTCATCAAATCCATCTAAATAATTGAATAAAAATTCATTTTCACGCATTACTGTTTTGGTTTAATGAATTAATGTTTTATGCAAACATCATCAAAACATTTTCAAACTTCTACGGTATCATCCTATGATCATTTCGGGCTTCCCACATTAATTTCATAATTTTCTGAAGTCAAATCAATAGAGAACACGTAAACCCGCTTCCTAAACGTTTTGGCCCAAAACTTGTATTTTCGTAGCTCAAACCCCTATTGAATCTCGTATTCGCAATCCTCGCGACGATACGAATCTGTGGATATGTTTTCATAATTTTTCGGGGTCATATGCGAAAACGGGTTGTATTCCTCTGTTTTACTAATTACATCCCATAATCACTTTTACCCTTACTAATTACTAATTACATTAACCTAATTATTAATTACCCTAACCATGACTAACATATGAGGGGAGAAACGTTTAAAATTTTCTAACTTAATCAAAAAAACAAATCTTATCATAATCTCCACTTTTGACTAAGTATTTAACGACTTAATTAAAAATTAGTTTCTAAACCCTATTTAAACCCCACACTAAACCTCTTCTCCTCCCCGCAAACCTCCCCTCAGGCGAAGCTCTGGCCAACTTTCCGGTGAACTCCTCCCCATCTTCGGTGAGCCCCCACCATCCTCTTCCATCTCCCCATCTTCAACCTCTCTCAACCTCTCTCTATCTCTCTCTAAAAACCAAGAAAAACTCAAACAAACCCATCAATGGCCACCTCCACCATGGCCACCTCCGGCGACGGCGAGCCCTCCGACGAAAACCCCATGACCTCCACCTCCCTCTCTCTACCTCTACAACACTCTCTCCCTCTCCCCATTGATTTTACACCAAGAATCAACCAGAACAGAAAAAAACTGGGCAGCAGTTTCGGCCGGCAACGGCCAGGTGGCCGGCCACCATACCCCCCTCTCCCTGTGGTCCCTTGCTCCCCTTGGCCTCCACCATTGATACCCCTACAAAAAAGAAGAAGAAGAAGAAGATGTTGAAAAAAAATGAAAGTTCAGAAATTTGGCAGTTTTGGCAAAAATGTTGTGTGCTGCCAACATTTTGAAGGGAGCCTATATTTTGAAGGGGAATGAATGAATTTGTAAAGTGATAATTGTGAAGGGGAATGAAAAATCTTGAAGGGGTTTTTTTAGAAATTGTGTGAAGAGAATGAATACGGGTTAGAAAGAAAAGAGTTTATATAGGAATTATTTTTTTAATTGTATTTTATTTTTTACATACGTGTATACGTATACATGCATACATGCACATAATACAGAATTTGTAATCTTGGTTATTAATAAATAAAAGATGGGTTCGTGCGTGTGGTGTTTGTAGGTAGACGTCCCGGGAAGACACCGACTCCCGGACGCGGTACGAGACTCGCCCAAGGAACCGGACTACAACCGGTCATGACTATAGGCAAGTATTTACCAAATAACTACAGTATATATATATATATATATATATATATATATATATATATATATATATATATATATATATATATATATATATATATATATATATATATATATGCAAAAAATGTACCTAAGAACGTGCGCAGGTAGAATTACCTGCGCACGCCCCCTCTGTTCGGTGTTTGTAAGTATTTTTTTTTGAATTTTTTTTGCAGTAACTAGATATACTTGTTATGAAGCTCCCCACAAAATTTCAGGTCAATCCGACACCGTTTGAGCCTCCGTTCATCGATTTCAAAAACGTTGCGCAAAACTGTCCAAATTCTGGACAGTTTTGCGCAACGTTTTTGAAATCGATGAACGGAGGCTCAAACGGTGTCGGATTGACCTGAAATTTTGTGGGGAGCTTCATAACAAGTATATCTAGCTACTGCAAAAAAAATTTTCATAAAAAAATATTTAGAAACCCCGAACAGAGGGGGCGTGCGCAGGTAATTCTACCTGCGCACGTTCTCAGGCACATTTGCCCATATATATATATATATATATATATATATATATATATATATATATATATATATATATATATATATATATATATATATATATATATGCAAGTAAATACCACAAGTAAATACCGTAGATGTGTGGTTGTCGCAAGTAATTAACCGATTCATGTGTTTGTTGTATGTATTGTTGGATGTACGAAAAGATGGGCCTGTAAGGGCATACAGATACGGATACGGTTAATGTGATACGACACGGGTTATAGGGTAGTCTTGAGCTACGAAGTGTGTGGGAGTGACCGGGTCCACCCTTATTTGGTAAGCTGTACCATCACCCTGCAGGGGATGGTAGGTAGATATTCTACGGGTTGCTCCGTGGGATGGGTGCACTTCTGGTTGCATATCGTGCACTTGGGCTAAGGCTGATGCACTAGTTTGTTTGTTTGTTATGCCACTATTGCTGACTTGATAAAACTGTTATACTGACTAAGTCGAGACTACTCGAACGTGGCAGAGCGGTATAATAATAAGCGGTCTTAAATTACTACCAGATCAGTGTCTAGAAAGGAATGGAAAGGGGGTTGGTCAACTAAAGGACTTGTCCTGCGGTCATAGAAGTGACATGTGCCTTCAAGCCCTGACTGCCTGGTTGGTTTGGGAGTTAAGCTAGACTTCTTATTATTAGGCCAGCCTACACTATTAGATAGTCGAGCGACGTTGTTTTCTCTTGTTTGTCCATTACATTGCTACCTTTACTTTCTGTTGGTTATTACTTGCCGCTTAGCGCTGACATGTATTTCATTGTTTTCTTTGAAATGCATGTCAGACTACGAGGCGACGGAGTACGTGGGGTACTACACTGAGGATGATCCCGTGGACCAGGGATCACAGGACGTTACTGAGCCAGCACATGCAGAGGAGTAGGAGTCTCCGATTCGACCACATCATCCGCTTTATTTCACCGTCAGTGTGCTTTCCTTACCACCGTCAGTATGCTTCCCTTACCACCAGTGTGGTATTTACTTTCGAGTGCTGTACTTTACTTTCTGTCGAGTTGTTGTAGGCCGTACTATAAGGCCCAGTCTTGTACTACTTTTCATCTATTGGATAATAAAGATTTTGTGTGTTGTTTCTCTTAGTTTGCATGAAAATAACCTGCCTTCGATGGAATTACTACCGACGCTTATTGTGCATCGAGCAAGGAAGAAAAAAATTCCTCCTTGTTTTATGCACATGCAGGCCTTCGTCGCGTCCTCGCTCCCGGGTATTATGGGAAGCGGGGCATGACAGGTTTCTGTGGTGGCCCACGCAGGTCATGCAAATACTCAGAGCAATATATGCATCTTTACGATCCTAAGTTGACTGAGTATATATTGACTCAGGTTTATTGTTTTGCAGCATGGCAGGAAGACCAAACACCCGCAACGGAAATGACGCCAATGGAAACGGTGCCAATGCAAATGGTGCCACCAAGATATCTGCAGTCATTGGAGTGATACGAGAAATGTTGGAAATACAACACTAGATGCTACAACGGGGACCACTAGCACCACAACAACCCGCTAAACCTAGGGTTAAGCAATTCTAGGAGCTTCGTCCGAAGACTTTCTCTGGAAAGGAAGGGCCACTGGAAGCTGAAGAATGGGCCCTAGCCACTGAAGACAAGTTGAGCGTTGCTCGCATCTCTCAAGCATGATGGGTTGAAGTTGCAAAACTGCAACTGACTGACAATGCTCGAAGCTGGTGGGATCGTGAAGAACGATGTCTGGTTAAGCCTATCTCTTGGGGCGTGTTCCGAGAAAGGTTCAATGCCCAATATTTTCCTCCATCAGCCAAGAGAGAACTCCAACGGCACTTTGCTAATTTGAAACAAGGCAATAAGACTGTTGATGAGTATGAGGCAGAGTTCTCAATGCTCAGTCGTTTCGCTCCGCACATGGTCGAAAATCCAGAAGACTGTGCCCATCAGTTTCGTCAAGGCCTAAACCCCCGTGTTCAATCCTTGATGACTTCAGTGAAGCTGACTACTCTTGAGGATGTTCTGGAAGCTGCACGGAATCATGAAATCGTTGCACTACTTGACAGGGGATTTCAAGTTAATACAGGCAAACGTCCGATGGAACCTACCAAGAACAACTTCCGTCCGACCCAGACCAACAATTTCAAGAAGCCAGTAGCTCCGGCCAATACCAAATCCACTATGGTGTGCCACTACTACTACCGTGTTGGACACATCAAGAAGGACTGCCGTGTGTTCTTGAACCTGTGCATAGTATGTAGGGCATCTAACCATCTTGCCAAGGACTGCCCTTGTTGCACTATCAAACCAGCCAACCCTGTGATGGCTTCAGGATCAGCTCAGCAAAAGCAACCCCTGCCTCCTTAGCAACAAGCTTTTCAGAATGCCAAGCTGAATCCACTAAGGCGTCAGACATTTACTATGACTGCTGCTGAAGCCGAGACCACTGATCAAGTGATCTCAGGTAACCTCTAGACCCCAGTTTCATACATCATTCTATATCATATACTTGATTGGTATCTCTTGCTAAGACATATCCTACCTTAACATAGGTGTTATCTTAGTATCTGCATCTCCGGCTTTAGTTTTGTTTGATTCAGGAGCTTCACATAGCTTCTTGTCGCAAAAGTTTGCGACTGATCATTCTATTACTATCTGTGATCTTCCAAAATGTTGGAATGTCAACACTGGAAATGGCATAGTAAAGGTCTCTACTGGATGCAAGTCAAGCCCACTAGTGATCTGTGGACGTGAACTGTTTGCTGATTTCATGATCATCAGCATAACCAACTTTGATGCGATACTCGGCATGGATTGGTTATGAACTTTCTAAGCTAACTTCGACTGTCACCAGAAGAGTGTAGTGTTTAAAATTCCTGAACATCCTGTGTTGGAGTTCCTGAATGGAAGTCGTGCACTTGGACCTATCCAGTTTCAAGCCAAGCCGAATGAAGCAATAATCGCATCAATGCAGGTTGAGCCTGAGAAACCTTTAGTAGTTCGAGACTTCGAATACGTATTCCCTGAAGATATTTCAAGATTACCACCAGACCGAGATCTTGAATTCACTATTGACCTCATGCCAAACACTCAACCTATCTCCAAGGCTCCTTACCGCATGGCTCCTGTTGAATTGGAAGAACTTCGGAGTCAGCTTGACGACTTGTTGCAGAAAGGATCGATACATCCCAGTGTGTCTCCTTGGGGTGTGCCTGTTTTATTGGTCAAGAAGAAGGATGGATTGAGAAGAATGTGCGTGGACTATCGAGAACTGAACAAGGTGACTCTAAAGTGTAACGCCCCGCTTCCCAAAAGACACCGGAAGCGGGAACGTTACGCGGTCCGCTTGAACTAGAGCGGTGAAGCTCGAGTTCAATAAGCGTCTGTGATAAACACACAGAAGAGGTCCTTGCATTTGCGTATCAGAACAATCAGAAAACATTTCATTAAATAAAAGAGCACTTCCAGAATTGTTCGTACAAGAAATAATACAACTGCCTCAGCATGGCCAAAAAGAAAACTAAAACAAAACACTAATCCTACTACAAGGTACTAAAGCTAAAGCTCAAGGTAGGGACGGAAAAGGCTCGACTCTCCAAATCTGGCGTCTGACATGGGTCCTCCTGGTACTCAAGCGCTGAATTTGACATACATCCACAAACAATGAATGTATGTCAGCTAGGTCTGCAAGGAAAGATTAGCATCCCAAGGCAATATATACATATGATATGAATTTAGGAAGCATTAATAATTTAAGGAAACGACTGCAGCAATTTAATATTGAACAATTTGATTGAAGAATAAGAAGCACTCCTAACATGCAGTTTTAGACGTTTACAAGTTTAAATTTGGGATTCCTCTGAATTCATTAGCATTTTAATTATCAAGTTGACCAAGTTAGCGTTGCAAGTTTTCATGTCAGGTGTTAGCATTCTAATCTAGGGTTCACGCCTGTAGGTCGTGATGAGAAGGTCATTCCTCTCACGGGGGCTTACCGTGATTGACGCTAACCCACCGCATGCGGGTGGTGCTCTTGAGGAGAGTACCTTTCATACGCCTAGTGGCCGCTCAACCCTAACCCCACCCAAAAGTTTTCCGGAACACGAGCCGGCCTAGTCGACTCAAACGACATCACGAATTCACGATTCCGCCTTCGAGGCGCACGATTTTCACGATGTCACTCTCTTTAGTGACCAAGCAAGATGTACATGACTTAAATGTTGTCAATATTCTTGTTTTACAACGTTTACAATAAAAACAAGGTTGAGCAGGTTGGTTTAATGAACACCTTACAGTGAACGATTTACTTGCCAATGTTTAAATTTAGTCCTTGTCGAGTTATATGTCAAAGTGTCGCATTTTGGTCTAAAACATTTTCATGTGCCGTTATACGTGCGGTTTTCAAGGTATACACATTAAAGTAAAAAGACGCAAATATTCACCAACTTCAAAAATTCATATTTAAGTGCACACTTGCCTGAGGCGATGCGAGTTAGAGTGCTCAAGCGACCGAAGGCTAGGCACGGATTTGATCTGCGAGGTATGATCTGCGATATCAGTCTAAGAGTGATAAGCTAACTAAACAGTATACCAAAGTACACGCATCAGCTCATGTATAAAATACTCATATAAATCTAACCTATAATTATTTCAGTATGTAATCTTACATATAGTACAAGAGGTTATCTTACAATTATACCGACTCACAGTAAAGTGACTTACATGGGAAAATATCATAATATATTATTTTATATACCCACTGTGTAACTTTTATAAGTTATATTTATAATCCTATTGTTATAACAGTAACCTAACATATATATAAGAAAACATGCACTGTACCCTATACATTATGCTATCTGTAGTATCAGATACCACTCAAGGCACTAACTTGTCTATTTAATCATCAAAGTTATAAAGTGTGTCTACATATAAAAAAACGTACCACTTACCCAAGCATCCGCTTTTGCGTTATTTTGCAGACGAGGTGGCGACTGCAGTTCGGTTGACGTCGCCTGGACGTGCGACGTGATCTGGTCGGTGGCCGCGACGTGGGTTGAGCTTGGTCGGAGTTCGGTTGCGGGAAGGCGCTGAGCGGCTTGCGAAAACATCAGTGTTGGGCTGTCATGCGCACGGAGGGAGGTGCGACGGGGGACTTGGGCTCTGGGTTGCTCCGCCGGAGGAGGAGGAGGAGGAGGGAAGATGGCCGCGAGGCCTGGGGCGTGGGCGAGGGCTCGGGAGAGGCGGAGGAGAAGAGGGAGGAGGGGAGGCCGTGACGAGGTGGCAGGATGCCAGAGCTATGGTGTATGGGCAGGCGGAGAGGGAGAGAGGGGGCCGTGTCCTTTACGTACGGGCTATTGATGGAGGCCTAACGGCGGTGTCGCGTGGATGACGGAAGATGCCGCGGGGGAAGAGATCGGCGTGGGGTTGCTGCGCGAGGCCGCCGGCCTATGTGCGTTGGCGAGGGGGAAGCCGCCTGCGTGATCAGTCGGCGGCGTTAGCTGTTGCCGTGGAGAAAAAGGGAAGCGGGGGAGGCCGAGGGTGGTTCCGGTGAAGGGGGGTTGCTGGAGCGACGAGGTTAGGCCGGTGGGCACGGAGGGAACAAGGCGGCTCCGGTGTTAGCTGTGCTCGGAGGCTGCCGCGTGAGTGTGAGTTGACGACGACATGAGGAGGCCGTGGCGAGGTCTCGGAGAAGAAATGAAAGGAGGCGGCGGCCTGTGTTTAGTCCTAGGTTTTATTTGCCTTAGGATTTATTAAATAGGGAAGGTAGGGTGATGAGAAAAGGACAGCATGTGAAGGGCTATTGGGTTCCTCTAGGTTCAATAGGGTGCAGTTGCTAGCCTATTAGGTGTTTGTTTGTATAAGGATGATAGCATTTCAAGGGCAGCACGTGAATGTTGGGTCATAGGCTACCTTAGGGTTTAATATTAGTCTATAGGGTTTATTGAAGTTGTTTGCCTAGGGTATAGGCTGATGTCTCTTGGTGTTGGCCTAGGGTCTAGGTTTAATCTGTGTTGCATTTGTCCTCCTTTTTTTATTAATGATAACTGTGTGCGTGTGCTTCATTTGGATGTGCGGCCTAGTGCAAAATGTGGGCTAGGGTTCAATAGGAATGTGATTTATACTAGGAAGGATTTTTGAAAAAAGATCAATGTGTTTTTAATGGGTACAATCAAGGAAAATAAATAGCTAGCAAATAAGTTTAAATGGGTTTTATAAGGAAGGAAATAATGTTTTTAACTAATTTAAATCAAAGGGATTAATAGCAATTCAATTTAGTTTGATGAGGTTTTAAAAAGCAATATTTGAAATTCGAATTTAAATTTTATAAGTTGGAAATTATTAAATAGGAGGTACAAAGAGATAATAGCAATAATAATAATAATAACAATAATAATAATGATAAGAAATAAAATTAACTACGGCTAAATATAAATATATGAATAATTAACATGGAAAAATTTGCACGTGCACGTGGACGGATATGCCTAACACGGATACGGGCGAAAAATCAGTAGAGAAATACAGATAATATCACCGATGAGAACCGGTCGTTACATCCTACCCACCTTAAAATGATTCCGTCCTCGGAATCTTAGCGGCTAAGGTACCTGGAAACATAAGGACAACGCTCGTATCTCTACTACTAATATATACACACTATAAATAACCATCATGCCATAACCAAATAGTATCTCTAACGCTGATACCAATAGTAATACAACTGATGATACAAATCAACGTCTATGCTAATAGCAGTAACAACACACGTATATACATTAATAGTTACTTATTAACATCACACGTTTAATATAATATCATCATACGAATACAATCCAACCAAAACTATACTTCGGTGAATAGTAACACTTTACTACACCACCACGTCAATTTACACACTTACATCATTACTAATACACAAAGTAATACCATACATCTTATGCACTCACAATCTATACTGATATAGTACCACATGTCACATAAATATACCACTAATAAAAATACAATCATTCTTAGTCAATTGACGTTTCAATCGTATAATCACTTTTACATACCGCATAATACATATACACATTATAACATATATCACTATACGTATATACACGCACATAATACCTTACACCAAACACTGATTTGTATACGCCTTACCCATAGTACTAGGGTCGTCGTAATCTACCCACCTTAAGATCAAGTCCGTCTTCAGACTTCCTTAAATAGGCCGACATAGGGGTGAGCGGACTTAGACACTAAGATCATTCTCTCCCAGTCATACATACATTATAAGGAGACAAAATACATCCACATGCATATACCTACTCATATATCACACATTTCCAAATACTTATACATGCGTTCATTTTATATACATATACATACTTACACTACTACACTCCAATCTCGTACCTATATAGGACATATATATACACACCGGTATACACAACCATGGTAGTTTACATAGGGCTAGTATAACATTACATACATCCATATACGTAGTCACAAACATATGACTATACATACTTCCTGGTATACACATGCTCACACATCATCCCGTAGGGGTAATATTATAATCTTACATATAAAACACACTTATTCATACAATATATATTTATATACACACCTATAACTGGCCATATACATATATACGCACGAGTACACGCCAGACATTCTAACATGTAAATCACACAATAAATCTGCACACCAACTATACGTACACATATTATCATAATACCTAACATGTACATCATGTACTAGCATACAATTTCAACCATTTACAAGCACGTCTAAGGTATCTATAATCCTCGTAACTAACCAAATACTAAATCTAATACGCTCAGATATTCCTATAGTGCTATAGCTGAACACTTGCCTAAGTCATGTATATAACACTTACTAGTCTATACTCAACTATATATATGTATATCACAAATTACCGTACATGAACATATGTCACAATAGACGATCACACCATAATAATATACCCAGGGTAAACACACTCATACGAGGGTGGTATGTAGAGATTCGCACACACGGGTCCACACTCACTATTTATTCACATGCACCAAAACACCACAATCAAGATGATGGTCCCACTATACTTAAACTAAATCTGACATAAGCAAAGATAAGTACTAGTGTGATAACTAAGTAATAGGGTAGGATTCGGTGTTGAATGAGGCAACGAGTTAATGTTGTGGTGGACGGTTCCGGAGACGGTATGGGTAAGAGAGTAGTTTGGTTGAGGGTGACCCAAAATATTTATGAATAATTAAATAATTAAGAAGATATGGATGTGTGTGAAGAATGGTAACATCGTTACAATTTCGTAAAATAGAGAGCATATGGTAGGAGTTAAAACGTAAAATGTGATCAGTCAAATAATAGGTGAAGAGTAATATGGATGTAGTGATGTAGTGCTGGCTTGGTAAATGGAAATAGGTTTGAAAAAGGTTTTTTTTAAAGTGTTTGAATAACTGTTTTGAAATATGTTAGTAAGAAAAGGAGATGATAGTCTGAACTAGCGAATTATAAATATGGTTTTAAAAAGAAGTTCATTACGTGAGAAAAATAGAGTAGCTATAGAAGATTATGTGAAATAGAAGTGCGGAAAAATGTATGTTAGAAAATCGTTATGAGATAGTGCCTAAGGATCGCGTCAAAAGAGTTTCATAATCAAGATTGGGTTTAAGTCGACAGAAGTGTAGAAAATCAAAGTAAAACATTTTCGAAAGGATTTTAAACTTAGCGAAGATTTCAATAAAAGAATTATCGAAAATACTTTTTAAAAGACCCTGGATCTGCAATGGGGAGGTTCAAGGTTAAAGATGGCGGACCTGAAAAGTTTACGTGAATCGAGGCTAAGGAATAGGTTTGACGATCGAAACATAAGGACGACTAAGAAGTAACTCCGTGAATACACTTTGATGGATTTCTATTATCATTAATATGGATGTGTGATGATTAGAGGAATAATAGAATCAGGGGGAAAATAATCATTGGGTCAACTAAGGTTTAGCACTAAGGTTCTTCGACGAATTAGACTGCGATAGGGAAGCCGGGGTAAGGGTTCGTTGTGGATTGAGATCGAGATCTTATCTATAGATCTGGGAAAATCCTACACTTCGAAGTCTATTGATTGCAGGCGTCTCAGGCTCGACTTGCACGGCGACGATCGCTACGTTTGGTTGGGCCCTAGATTCGATAAAACTAAGCGAACGACTAACGAACTCAAGATCTAAGATGGTCAGAGCTAGATGATCAATCGCTAAGGTGACTCCCTAGATGATAACGCTAAGTCGTGGCCAGGGCGTCTAACTAACTCTTCCTATTATCCTGATATTGGGTTTCCTATCGTGCTGAGACAATGCACTCGAGTAATTTTGCATACGAACCAACTCTGGATGTTTTGGCTAATGAAAAGTGTCCTCATTATTCTGAATTTCGCAGTTGCAAGACCTGCATGGGCCACCAACAAAACCTGTAACGCCCCGCTTCCCAAAAGACACCGAAAGCGGGAACGTTACGCAGTCCGCTTGAACTAGAGCGGTGAAGCTCGAGTTCAATAAGCGTCTGTGATTAAAACACAGAAGAGGTCCTTGCATTTGCGTATCAGAACAATCAGAAAACATTTCATTAAATAAAAGATCACTTCCAGAATTGTTCGTACAAGAAATAATACAACTGCCACAGCATGGCCAAAAAGAAAACTACAACAAAACACTAATCCTACTACAAGGTACTAAAGCTAAAGCTAAAGCTAGGGACGGAAAAGGCTCGACTCTCCAAATCTGGCGTCTCGCATGGGTCCTCCTGGTACTCAAGCGCTGAATCTGACATACATCCACAAACAATGAATGTATGTCAGCAAGGTCTGCAAGGAAAGATTAGCATCCCAAGGCAAGATATACATATGATATGAATTTAGGAAGCATTAATAATTTAAGGAAACGACTGCAGCAATTTAATATTGAACAATTTGATTGAAGAATAAGAAGCACTCCTAACATGCAGTTCTAGACGTTTGCAAGTTTAAAGTTGGGATTCCTCTGAATTCATTAGCATTTCAATTATCAAGTTGACCAAGTTAGCATTGCAAGTTTTCATATCAGGTGTTAGCATTCTAATCTAGGGTTCACGCATGTAGGTCGTGATGAGAAGGTTGTTCCTCTCACGGGGGCTTACCGTGATTGACGCTAACCCACCGCATGCGGGTGGTGCTCTTGAGGAGAGTACCTTTCATACGCCTAGTGGCCGCTCAACCCTAACCCCACCCAAAAGTTTTCCGAAACACGAGCCGGCCTAGTCGACTCACACGACATCACGAATTCACGATTCCGCCTTCGAGGCGCATGATTTTCACGATGTCACTCTCTTTAGTGACCAAGCAAGATGTACATGACTTAAATGTTGTCAATATTCTTGTTTTACAACGTTTACAATAAAAACAAGGTTGAGCAGGTTGGTTTAATGAACACCTTACAGTGAACGATTTACTTGCCAATGTTTAAATTTAGTCCTTGTCGAGTTATATGTCAAAGTGTCGCATTTTGGTCTAAAACATTTTCATGTGCTGTTATACGTGCGGTTTTCAAGGTATACACATTAAAGTAAAAAGACGCAAATATTCACCAACTTCAAAAATTCATATGTAAGTGCACACTTGCCTGAGGCGATGCGAGTTAGAGTACTCAAGCGACCGAAGGCTAGGCACGGATTTGATCTGCGAGGTATGATCTGCGATATCAGTCTAAGAGTGATAAGCTAACTAAACAGTATACCAAAGTGCACGCATCAGCTCATGTATAAAATACTCATATAAATCTAACCTATAATTATTTCAGTATGTAATCTTACATATAGTACAAGAGGTTATCTTACAAGTATACTGACTCATAGTAAAGTGACTTACATGGGAAAATATCATAATATATTATTTTATATACCCACTTTGTAACTTTTATAAGTTATATTTATAATCCTATTGTTATAACAGCAACCTAACATATATATAAGAAAACATGCACTGTACCCTATACATTATGCTATCTGTAGTATCAGATACCACTCAAGGCACTAACTTGTCTATTTAATCATCAAAGTTATAAAGTGTGTCTACATATAAAAAACGTACCACTTACCCAAGCATCCGCTTTTGCGTTATTTTGCAGACGAGGTGGCGACTGCAGTTCGGTTGACGTCGCCTGGACGTGCGGCGAGATCTGGGCGGTAGCCGCGACGTGGGTTGAGCTTGGTCGGAGTGCGGTTGTGGGAAGGCGCTGAGCGGCTTGCGGAAACGTCGGTGTTGGGCTGTCGTGCACACGGAGGGAGGCGCGACGGGGGACTTGGGCTCTGGGTTGCTCTACCGGAGGAGGAGGAGGAGGAGGGAAGATGGCCGCGAGGCCTGGGGCGTGGGCGAGGGCTCGGGAGAGGCGGATGAGAAGAGGGAGGAGGGGAGGCCGTGACGAGGTGGCAGGATGTCGGAGCTACGGTGGATGGGCAGGCGGAGAGGGAGAGAGGGGGCCGTGTCCTTTGCGTGCGGGCTATTGACGGAGGCCTAACGGCGGTGTCGTGTGGATGACGGAAGATGCCACGGGGGAAGAGATCGGCGTGGGGTTGCTGTGCGAGGCCGCAGGCCTATGTGCGTTGGCGAGGGGGAAGCCGCCTGCGTGATCAGTCGGCGGCGTTAGCTGTTGCCGTGGAGAAAAAGGGAAGCGGGGGAGGCCGAGGGTGGTTCCGGTGAAGGGGGGTTGCCAGAGCGACTAGGTGAGGCCGGTGGGCACGGAGGGAACAAGGCGGCTCCGATGTTAGCTGTGCTCGGAGGCTGCGGCGTGAGTGTGAGTTGATGACGACATGAGGAGGCCGTGGCGAGGTCTCGGAGAAGAAATGAAAGGAGGCGGCGGCCTGTGTTTAGTCCTAGGGTTTATTTGCCTTAGGATTTATTAAATAGGGAAGGTAGGGTGATGAGAAAAGGACAGCACGTGAAGGGCTATTGGGTTCCTCTAGGTTCAATAGGGTGCAGTTACTAGCCTATTAGGTGTTTGTTTGTATAAGGATGATAGCATTTCAAGGGCAGCACGTGAATGTTGGGTCATAGGCTACCTTAGGGTTTAATATTAGTCTATAGGGTTTATTGAGGTTGTTTGCCTAGGGTATAGGCTGATGTCTCTTGGTGTTGGCCTAGGGTCTAGGTTTAATCTGTGTTGCATTTGTCCTCCTTTTTTTATTAATGATAACTGTGTGCGTGTGCTTCATTTGGATGTGCGGCCTAGTGCAAAACGTGGGCTAGGGTTCAATAGGAATGGGATTTATGCTAGGAAGGATTTTTGAAAAAAGATCAATGGGGTTTTAATGGGTACAATCAAGGAAAATAAATAGCTAGCAAATAAGTTTAAATGAGTTTTATAAGGAAGGAAATAATGTTTTTAACTAATTTAAATCAAAGGGATTAATAGCAATTCAATTTAGTTTGATGGGGTTTTAAAAAGCAATATTTGAAATTCGAATTTAAATTTTATAAGTTGGAAATTATTAAATAGGAGGTACAAAGAGATAATAGCAATAATAATAATAATAACAATAATAATAATGATAAGAAATAAAATTAACTACGGCTAAATATAAATATATGAATAATTAACATGGAAAAATTTGCACGTGCACGTGGACGGATACGCCTAACACGGATACGGGCGAAAAATCAGTAGAGAAATACATATAATATCACCGATGAGAACCGGTCGTTACATAAAGAATAAATATCCGTTTCCTCGCATCGATGATATTTTTGATCAACTCGGTGGATCACGAGTCTTCTCCAAGCTGGATCTCAGAAGTGGTTACCATCAAGTAAAGGTCAGGAAGGAAGAAATTCCTAAGACAGCTTTTCGGACCAAGTATGGACATTACGAATTTGTAGTTATGCCTTTTGGTGTGACTAACGGCCCAGCGGTATTCAAGAATCTCATGAACCTTATATTGTATGAGTTCTTGGATAAATTCGTAGTTATCTTTATCGATGACATCATGGTCTACTCGAAGAGCGAGGAAGATCATGCCAAGCATTTGCAGATAGTTTTGGAGACTCTGCGTCATCATCAGCTCTATGCCAAGTATAGCAAGTGTGAATTCTGGCTAGATCGAGTCGCCTTTCTTAGACATATAGTTTCAGGAGATGGTATTTCCGTTGATCCTGAGAAAGTCACATCTGTTAGAAACTGGCCGACCCCCCGATCAGTTTCTGACATCCGAAGTTTTCTCAGATTAGCTGATTATTATCGTCGATTCATCAAGGACTTCTCAAAGATTGCTGATCCGATGACTCGACTGACTAGGAAGGATGTTAGGTTTGTTTGGTCTGAAGCTTGTGAGCAAGCATTCAAAGGATTGAAGATGAAGCTGACAACCGCACCAGTTCTAACTATTTCGGATAGAACTGGAGGGTTCAAAGTTTACTGTGATGCATCTGGAAAAGGTCTTGGAAGTGTGCTGCATCAACATGGTCGCGTAGTCGCATATGCTTCTCGGCAACTAAAGAATCATGAGAAGAATTATCCAACACACGACTTAGAGTTGGCAATCATCATCTTTGCTCTGAAGATTTGGAGACATTTTCTGTTGGGAGAGCAAGTAAAGGTATTCATTGACCACAAGAGCTTGAAGTATATTTTCACACAGAAGGGGCTCAACATGAGACAACGAAGATGGTTGGAACTCATTGCTGATTATGATATCAACCTCTAGTATCATCCTGGGAAGGTGAATCTCGTACCTGATGCATTGAGTCGACTACCAACAGTCATGACTCTGACGACTCAATGGAGACTTCAACAAGATTTGAAAGAGATGGGAATCAAAGTAGTCTTGCCAGGAGCTATGTCATCATTGATGAACATGCAGATTTAGTCTACAATCATCGATCGGATCAAAGCTAATCAATCTAGAGACGCGAAGCTGCAGAAGATCAAGCAACAAGTTGAAGCTGGTCTACGAACAGAATTTCATATTCATGAAGATGGATCTTTGAGGTATGGAAGTCGCATCTATGTACCTTTAGGAGAAATCTGGGAAGAGCTGCTGAATGAAGCACACAGCTCTCCTTACTCCATACATCCAGGTGGTACCAAGATGTACAAAGATTTGCGACTGAACTTCTGGTGGATTGGAATGAAGAGAAGCGTGGCCCGAAGCATCGCCAAATGCTACATATGTCAGCAAGTGAAGGCTGAACATCATCGAGCTGCTGGATTGCTTCAACCTTTGACTATTCCAGAGTGGAACTGGCAACACAACACTATAGACTTCGTGACTAGACTACCTCGGAGCTCAAAACAAAATCATGCCATCTGGGTGATCGTTGATCGATTAACCAAGTCGGCACATTTCATACCATTCCGAGTAGGACAATCCACGAAAATACTCGCGAAAAAGTAATGGAGGTAATGATATATCTCATACCTTTAAACTCCTTGCTGTATACATAGTGATATCTGATTATTGTAGGAAATTATGAGGCTACATGGAGTTCCAGTAAGCATCGTCTCCGACCGAGACACAAGGTTCATCTCACATTTCTGGAAAAGCCTGCAATTGAATCTGGGTACACATCTCAAATTCAGCACTGTGTATCACCCACAGACTGATGGTTAATCGGAGCGTACCATCCAAATTCTTGAAGATATGCTGAGAGCATGCCTGCTGGATTTCAAAGGATCATGGGAAGATCATCTACACTTGGTAGAGTTTGCTTACAACAATAGCTACCAAGCCAGCATCGGCATAGCCCCCTTTGCGGCACTCTATGGAAGGAAATGTCGATCTCCATTAAGTTGGGATGACATTGGCGATCGAGAAATTTTAGGTCCAGAGATGATCGTGGAAGCTGTTGATGTGGTGCGTACTATCAGAGACAAGCTGAGAATCGCACAAGATCGCTACAAGCACTCGGCTGACGCCAAGCGTCGACATTTGGAATTTCAACCTGGAGACCAAGTTTTTCTAAAGATATCACCAAACAGAGGAGTGATACGCTTTGGAAAATGAGGAAAGCTCAGTCCAAGATTCATCGGACTGTTTGATGAGCTAGAGCGAGTTGGAGAAGTAGCTTATCATCTGGCCATGCCACCATCATTGCAGGGAGTTCATGATGTCTTCCATATCTCCCAGCTGCATCGTTACATCAGCGACCCCAAACATGTAGTCGACCACTCGGAGATTACTGTTCGTCCGGATCTCACCTATGAGCAGCAACAGGTGCAGATCATAGACCGTCGACAGAAGACTCTTAGGAACAAGGTTGTTGAGCTAGTGAAAGTTATGTGGCATTATGATTCGCCTGGTGAATCCACCTGGGAACGCAAAGAGGAAATGCGCGAGTGTTATCCTCATCTCTTTTCTTAAATTCCGAGGACGAAATTTTTATAAGGAGGGTAGGATGTAACGGTCTGTTTCTTCAACACGACAATTTATGTGTTTAACCTATTAAACTATTTTATAATGGTTCGTCAGGAGTTTTATGATTTCAAAAATTTCTTATAAAAATATTTTGAAGTATCAAACTAGTTATGGAGTATTTTAGTAAGTTTGGGTTTCATCAAATACATCTAAATAATTGAATAAAAATTCATTTTCACAAATTACTGTTTTGGCTTAATGAATTAATTTTTTATGCAAACATCATCAAAATGTTTTCAAACTTCTACGGTATCATCCTATGATCATTTATGGCTCCCACATTAATTTCGTAATTTTCTGAAGTCAAATCAATAGAGAACATGTAAACCCGCTTCCTAAACGTTTTGGCCCAAAACTCGTATTTTCGTAGCTCAAACCCCTAATTGAATCTTGTATTCGCAATCCTTGCGACGATACGAACCTGTGGGTATGTTTTCATAATTTTTCAGGGTCATATGCGAAAACGGGGTTGTATTCCTCCGTTTTACTAATTACATCCCCTAATCACTTTTACCCTTACTAATTAATAATTACCCTAACCATGACTAAAATGTGAGGGGAGAAACGTTTAACATTTTATAACATATTAAAAAAAACAAATCTTATCATAATCTCCACTTTTGACTAAGTATTTAATGACTTAATTAAAAATTAGTTTCTAAACCCTATTTAAACCCCAGCCTAACCCTCTTCTCCTACCAGCAAACCTCCCCTCCGGCGAAGCTCCGGCCAACTTTTCGACGAACTCCTCTACATCTCCGGTGAGCCCCCACCATCCTCTTCCATCTCCCCATCTTCAACCCCCTCTACCTCTCTCAACCTCTCTTTAAAAACCAAGAAAAACTCAAACAAACCCATCAATGGCCACCTCCACCATGGCCACTTCCGGCGACGGCGAGCCCTCCGACGACAACCTCATGACCTCCACCTCCCTCTCTCTACCTCTACAACACTCTCTCCCTCTCCCCATTGATTCTACACAAAGAATCAATCAAAACAGAAAAAAAACCGGGCAGTAGTTTCGGCCGGTGGCCGGCCGGCGACGACCGGTGACGGCCAGGTGGCCGGTCACCACACCCCCCTCTCTCCTTGGTCCCTTGCTCCCCTTGGCCTCCACCATTGATACCCCTACAAAAAGAAGAAGAAGAAGAAGATGTTGAAAAAAATGAAATTTCAAAAATTTGGTAGTTTTGGCAAAAATGTTGTGTGCTGCAAACATTTTGAAGGGAGCCTATATTTTGAAGGGGAATGAATGAATTTGTGAAGTGATAATTGTGAAGGGGAATGAAAAATTGTGAAGGGGTTTTTTTAGAAATTGTGTGTAGAGAATGAATACGGGTTAGAAAGAAAAGAGTTTATATAGGAATTATTTTTTTATTGTATTTTATTTTTTACATACGTGTATACGTATACATGCATACGTGCACGTAGTATGGACTTTGTAATCTTGGTTATTAATAAATAAAAGATGGATGCATGCGTGTGGTGTTTGTAGGTAGACGTCCCGGGAAGACACCGACTCCCGGACGCGGTACGAGACTCGCCCAAGGAACCGGACTACAACCGGTCATGACTATAAGCAAGTATTTACCAAATAACTACCGTACATATATGCAAGTAATTACCATGTATATATATGCAAGTAAATACCACAAGTAAATACCGTAGATGTGTGGTTGTCGCAAGTAATTAACCGATTCATGTGTTGGTTGTATGTATTGTTGGATGTACGAAAAGATGGGCCTATAAGGCCATACGGATACGAATACTGTTAATGTGATACAACACGGGTTATAGGGTAGTCTTGAGCTATGAAGTGTGCGGGAGTGACTGGGTCCACTGACGTCCCCCGCAAGTGCGTGCTAGATGTGTGCAATAATACGATAGGGGGCGTGAGATTTAAATATTTGTAACAGCAAGCGCACGGTGTTGTAGTATGGCTTGGGGGTCGAACTCAGGGAGGCGTGGATGTGCTTGTGTCAAAGAGGATCAAAATCACCCCATGGGCGAGCTAGCCCGGATCGGATAAATGGTTGTCACGGTAAATGGAATGCAAGGTATAGACAATATAAAGGAAAAACCCGGGACTTTGGTTTCCACCCTATCGAGCGACTCTCGCCGATACGACCTACGGGTAGGATAGCGATCGGAATTAGGGTCTAATGGTGAGACGTTGCCTCTAAGAGTGGTACCAGTGTCCCATGGGCCTGATATTCCGGTCGGTGCCCAGGATGATACACCGGACTTCCCGGGTTCGATCAGTGGGCACTCCCGTGTCCATTAACACTGATCGACTCCGGGAGCACTAAGCTCGCAATGATAACTCCTAACGTCTCATCCTGCCGCTCCCGTGCGCTAGGATTCGGTGTCTACGCTAAGGACGTGAGCTATGGCTAGGGAGTCAACCGTCAAGTTTATTCCCCCTTGGCCCAATGGTCAAAGGCGGTCATTTTCCCGCGATGACAATAAAACACCCCGCGTAACCGTTAGATTCCTAATCCCTATCGATTTCCTAGCCCTATGGACGTATCGGGAAGAGCCCACGAAGGGGTTTCCGCCAAAATCCCAGATTTGGGAACTACTCACACATATTTAGTAAAAAGCGATCTAAACAGAAATCGACCGTAAAAATCATGATCAGACAATAGAAATGCAATGGTAGTAAAGCAATTAAGATAATACTAAAGTTTGACAAAGATCTTAAAACTTACAAAAACTGGGAAATTACAGCCGTCACAAAATGAAGAAAACAGCAAAAAAATAACTAGCTCCCGTTTCTGGAAACCTACGGGTTCTATTTATAGTAAACGACATCACTCGATCGGTTAACAAGTCAACCGATCGATCAGGTGACCCGCTTCACAGATTTACAGCGCGATGCGGAACTTCACTCGGTCATCTTCACCTGGTCAGTTGACATATGAATGTGATCGGTTGGATCTTGGTGCCGTCGGGTGAGGAGGCCGGTTGAGCTGACCGTGTCTTGGCCTTTGAGATTCAGCTACAGGTGAACCGATCGGGTGAAGGTTACCCGATCGGTTGGCAATCAGCTTCAAATTCCAGAGAGTTTGGGCTTTTGACCCGGTCACTGAACCGACCGGGTGACTTCTTGTGAGCTCCAAGCTACGTACGGGTGGTGCACGCGTGCATCACCCGATCGGTTGACAATGACCAACCGATCGGGTGAGGGGCTGAAAGATGCAATCTTCGTCTTTTGACCCCCTGGATCACGCGTGACTCCTCCCGTTGCTCCGGGAACTCATGATATCATCGTTTTATGCCCCATATGCCAGTAAACTCCTGCAAAATACGGAAAACACGGAAAAGTGAAAGAAAACACGAGAAAACGAATATAAGACGGCGGTAAAATACGAAAAAACACGGAAGAAAACGTGCGCAAATATATGAAAGATAAACGCACGTCAAAATCACCCAAGCTGAACTCTTCCTCATCCTCGAGGAAGACGAGTGAGAGGAGGAGCTCGGAGAGAGAAAATAGAGAGATGGAGAGAAAAGGAAAACTCTATAGCCTAGATCACCCGTCAGGGCCAACAAAATCAAAAACGACACACCAAGCAAGCAAATGCCAAATCACATCACTAAACCAAGGAATACGAGTCCAGACAAGTGCCGTGGGCCCACGCGATGAAGCGCGAGTGAGTGTGGTCATGCGCTAGCAGTCCGTGTCACTATCTACGATGTGCGATAAAGCTCGATATGCACAAATCCAGGAAATGCCCCAAATATCGATTCGAATTGAATAAAGCGGTGAATATATAGTTCAAGCATGCATGAGAATAGAGAGAGAATCGAAACATGTCATGCGTCGGGGACTCCACAACTAGGGTTAATGAAATCACCACACTAAAGCCAAGTGTTTTCGAAACCGATGGGGGTTGAGATGATGTGGAGAAGAACACTCGGTGCAAATTCTCGCCTTTCCTTTATTCTCGGCAAGTAAGAAAATATTCACACGGGAATTTTTTTTGGTTTTGGGTATTTGTATTTTTTGGCTTTTTGGCTATACAAATTTTTTTTTTCTTTTCTTTTCTTTTTGGGTCTTTCTTTTCTTTTCTCTTTGGGTTTTTCTTTTCTCTCTTTTTTTGGATTTTTGGGTTTTTTGGCTATACACATGTGTACTCTCCCAAGTGGGAGAACGGTACACGACGAGGGGATTTGCACCAAGTAAAACAAAAAAAGAAATCGGAATCTAAACACTTGGGCAAATGAAACTATTCTCGCTAATTAGAGCATGGAATGGGTTATCCTTGTCCTTAATTATGGAATCCCGACACATGCGAAATGAAGCATACGATACATATAATCATGCATACAGAATACAGACAAGAGAAGTAAATACCGCATTATTCATATCGAAGCGTGATAATCTAGGGGTCATTCCTGGACAGGTATATAAAGTAAAATCACAAAGCAGAAGCACAACAAACAGCTAGGCACGACACACAACTCACAAAAAGCTAAGTGGACCCACGATGCGTGAAATGCAGGGGGGACTCGATATCCTAGGGCTAGTGAGTGTGATTATCGCTGCCATGCTAGGTGTGTGTGATTTTGTGGCAATTCATCATAGGGTTCATCGCTAGGAGAAAGAGATAAAAAGAAGAAAAGAAAAATTTAAAACACGATGAAAACGACACGAAAACGAAAAAGAAAGACTCAAATGACGCACAAAGTGCGACTCCCCCAAGCTGAAGCTTGCATTTCCCTCAATGCAATAAGAGTGAGCACGTGAGGGCAATGAAAATGGGGGAGAATACGCACTGACACAAAAAGAAATGAAAAACATGGAAAACACAGATACGAAACTGAAAATAAAGGGAAAATCACAATCAAACCACACGACATAGAAATAGAAAAAGAAAAAAATAAAGAAAGATGACACGACACACAAAAAATAAAATAAGCACACACACAAAGAAAATAAAACACGATAACATAGCAAAATAGACTTCCCCCAAGCTAGACATGACAATGCTAGCAAGATGATGTGATCGTGAAAGTGCATAGATATGCAAGGGGTAGGTCAAAAAACAAAGTGAAATCAAAAATCAGGAGAAGGCGAGTCCTCGCCCTCCTCGGAAGAGGGTGTGGATGGGTGGTCGGGGGAGACAGGGGGTGTGCGGAGAAGCGGGGAAAGAGGTGGAGGAATAGGTACCGTGGTGGTGTGAATGATGGGTGGAGTGTCGGTGGTGGTGGGTGGTAGTGGAAGCACGGCGACAAGGCGGTGGTAAAAGGAATAGAAATAGGGGGAGAAGATGTGATGGTGACGGTAGTGGGTGGAGGTGGGAGAGATTTGGAGCGCACCGGAAATTTCTTGCGGTGCACATATGAAGTGACGATGGAGGAGGTAGAAGGTGGTGTGGGTGCGATAGAAGTGGTCATGAGAGTAGAGGTGGATACTGGGATGGGAATAGATATGGGAGGGGGAGATGATCGCCTAGGTGGGGGTGAGGGAGGTGGGGATGGGTGGGATGGTGGAGGTGATGGGGGTGGGGATGTGTGTGAGGGTGGAGGAGAAGATCGTCGAGGCGGTGAAGGTGGTGGTGAGGGTGGTGGTGAGGGTGGTGGTGGTCCGTGGAGGTGAGTGAGAAGGTGAAGGATGGCGGCCACGTTCCTCTCAAGTGTGAGGAAGCATGGGTGAGTGAGAAAGGAGGACGGTGATGGGTCCGAGGGGGCAGAGGACATGGCAAGATCACGGAGGGCTGCGACCTCCCTCTCGAGAGCAAGACGGACAGAGACCTGGTGGCGACCAAAGGAAGTGGACTGACGTGAAGAGGAAGTGGTGCTGGCAAGTGATGTGGAAGTAGTGCCGGTGGCAGTGGTCATGCCGGCACTGGACACAAGGCCAGAGATGGCTGCAAGAAGATGCTCAGAAGTGATGGGGCCAGGAGCAGAAACAGGGTGACTCGGGCCAGCCCCGGTATCTCCCCGAGACGCAGGAATATCCTGCTCGCCTAAGTGGGCGGCAGGGGAAGGTGATCTGCGTGCGTCCGGGGGAAGGAATGGAAGGTGCAACCCCGCTAGAAACTCGGGATCGGGCAGAAAATTCCAATCCACCACGATAGCAACAGTCATGCGAGCGGGGTTGGGGAGAATGGTGTAGGGTCGAGGGGGGTGGCCATAATTGAAATCGAAATGCCCATCGGGGCGGGGCTTAATCATATGAATGTGCCGCAGGACATCAAGATCTAGACGTGAGGGTCCTGCGGTGACGGGAAGATCACGGGGGATGAGGATATTAAACTGGGGGTAAGAAGCAATAATAGTGATAATGCCCCCACAACAGATCTTTCCCTTCCCGGCCCTGCTAATCTCGAGAAGCTTGTAAACAAGCCAATCGCCGGCATGGACAGGGACAGTCGGGGCCCTAAAGCTGATCCCGTCATCATCACAAACAAAGGGGAAAGTCATGGCCTAGAGAATAAAAAGATCAGGGATAGTCACGGTGCCTGACTCGTCCCTGGGGAAAAATGCAGAAGATATGATCCTATGGGCCAGATGAAATATGGGATGGATGATGGAGGAGGCCTTGGCCTTACCTCGGGGATAGCGACGGAGTATGGTGAGGCGGAACCAAAAGTTATCGACGTCATATTCCGGGGGTATCCGATAGCGTCATTCCCTAGAATAGGGATACCAAATATATTGTTGATGGTATCCAGGTTGGTGCGGATGGTTTTGTTACGCACCCGGAAAATGACAGTCGACCCCGACTCACAAATGAGTGAGGAAAGAAATTTAGGGTGAGTGACGGGTAGGATACAACAGAGGCATTCAGGAAGGCCAACCAACCTAAGTTAGTAAAAAGATTTTCGACCTCGGTGAAGACACCGAGGTCGACGAGTGATTGGGTATGGGCAAACTTGGTTGATAGATGCCCCCGAGCATCTTGTCTATGATAAAAGTCTTTCTGCTCTTGGTTCCTAAATAGGTACCCATGCGGGCCCAGCATGGGGTCCACAGGAGGAATAATAGGTGGGGGAGGGGCTAGTGTCAGTTCACGTGTGTGTGGAGGAGGACGTGTTTGTTTCCGTCTCTTTCAAGACGGTTCCTCCTCCCGCAAGATACCCTTCCCCTTATCTTTATCCCGGGCCATGTGTGCGTGTGAGTGGTGCAAATGAGTGTAAAATACTATCGAAGTGTACACACACGAACAATCAAGCAAATTAAATATCTAGGGTAAAAATTGAAATTGAGAAGTGGAGCGAAGTTACCCAGCAGAGATTCGAGTTCTTCGCTTGTAGTTGACCCAATGACGTGCAATGGGAGAAGTGTGGAGCCGCGTCACTCTTTTTCAGCAAAAATTCGAAAGAGGGGTGGATATTGTGGATTAAGGCTAGAAAGTTGAGAAATAGGAGAGGGAAAGAGATGGAGAGATGGAAGGGGGAGGTGGAGAGAGAGGCTAATGGAGGAGTGGAGGAAGTGGGAGAGGAGTTTTCGGCCGTTGGGAGAGGTTGGAAGGCAAAACGACGGCGAAGAAAACGATCGGGCGAGGGGCTGTGAACAAGTGGGTCGGTGGATATTTATAGGCTTTAAGTCGAACCGATCGGGTGATAAGTCACCCGATCGGTTGACTTTAGGTCGAAATTTTAAGCTGAAAAAGCGCTACAGGCGAGCCGGTTGGGTGATAACTCACCCGATCGGTTGGCCGCTCCACAGATTTTCCCGAAAGTTTAGGGTTTCTCACCAGGTCCCTCAACCGGTCTTGCTTCTTGTCACCCGATCGGTTGACAAATCCCTGAAATTTTCCCGAGAGTTTCCCCAGGTCACCCGGTCTGCCAACCGGTCTCTTCTTTCCTCACCCGGTCGGTTCATTCAGTGGCAGACACGGCCGTTAGTTGATACATCCCAACCGATCGGTTGAGTTATCAACCGATCGGTTGGGGCCTTGTTTTCTGCAAAACCCCGCAAATCACCTAAGTTCCATAACGGAAGTTCTTGCGGCTGGATTTATTTATAAAAATAGATAAAATAAAGCTAAAAAATAATCCAAAAAATTGAAACAAAAGTTTAGAGCATGAGTTGCCTCCCATGAAGCGCTTTTGTTTAACGTCGTTTAGCTCGACGCCCATTGATGATGTTCATGGTGGGCGATACGGGTGATGCCCAAAATCCGGCATCTCTTCAACTCCAGAGCTTTTGGCCTTTGGTGTAGTCGGCGGCTGTAAGAAGATTCGCTCAACTACCCTCCCTTTGTCGACAGGATCCGGGGGCTTCTCCCTCAAATTAGCGTCTACCGCCATCTTTTTCAAGATCCGGACCTCATCACCGGTGAGGTCCATGGGTTCTTTCCCTTTTCTCCTCGTAGGAGGAGCCTTAGGGAAACCGGGAGGGGTCACACGTCGCGCGACCGCCTCATTAGAAACTTCATTCTTTGGGGAGCCAACTTGCTCTCCAAGGTCCCCCAAGCTATCGGGGGGATTCCTCGAGAGTACTTCCCATGCACTTGTTTCAACAGCTCTATCTTCTTCGTTCTCCAGCATACTGATATTAGGATCATCCGGGGGATTTGGGTGCTTCATCGACAACCCTTAATCAAATTTG
Organism: Scilla litardierei; assembly: GCA_030789695.1. Lineage (NCBI taxonomy): Eukaryota > Viridiplantae > Streptophyta > Magnoliopsida > Asparagales > Asparagaceae > Scilla > Scilla litardierei. Next base: position 202,222,185 of record CM061142.1, read on the forward strand.
ACTCTTTCTTGGCCGACATTGAGGGAAAGCTTCCCATTCTTCACGTCTATCAAAACTCCGACGGTTGCCATAAAGGGACGTCCAAGGATAATAGGGGTATGCTTGTCTTCCAGCATGTCCATCACCACAAAATCAACCGGTACTTGTACTCCTCTCACATCGACGGGGAGGTCGTCCACTACTCGCACTGGGTACTTGACCGAACGGCCAGCAAGTTGTAATGGCATGCCGGTGGGCTCTAAGTCTCCCATCCCTATTCTCTTGTACAGTGATAGGGGCATTAAGCTGACGCTCGCTCCTAGATCGACGAGCGCCCTCTGGATTTGCACTTCCCCAATAGAGCAAGGGATGGAGAAACTTCCTGGGTCCTTGAGCTTAGGCGGATTTGCGCGCTGAATGAGGGCGCTGCACTCCGCCGTTAACACGACCTTCTCTTTTCTAGATCCCCGTGTCACCAAGTCTTTCAGAAATTTGGCATATGAGGGAATTGTCTCGATGGCCTCGAGGAAGGGGATTTGTAAGCTCAGATCTTTCACCATGGCAAAGAATTTGCCATACTTCTCATCAATTTTGGCTTGGGCAAGCCGTTGTGGGAAAGGCACAACAGGCTTGAATACTCTTAGGTTCCCTTCCTCATCCTTTTTCTTCTCCTCTCTATGAACTCCCTCCGGAGTAGTTGGCTTGGGCGATGAAGCACCGTCGTCATTTAATTTCTCAGTTGGTCGTTCCACGACCAACGGTGCTTCCGGTCCTTTGGGGTGCATTCTTGTGGGTATTTGCGTTCTGCTCCTCAAGACGATGGCGGACACGTTCTCATGCTTATGCGTGAGTGCCAAGGTACGATTTACCCCCCTCGGGTTCACCTCAGGCTGTGGCGGTAAAAGATTCTGCGGTCTCTGAAGATTCGCCACTTGCAACCCCAGCCGGGTCACCTGATCAGTGAGGACTCTTTGTCCCATCTCCAGCTTTAGATTTATCTTCTCCTGGTTGGCGATGTATTGAGTCAAGAGGGACTCAACCGGAGAAATGGCCCTCTGCTGGCCGTATTGCTGCTGGGTGGGCGGCTGATTCCTAGGAGCATACTGTTGATACTGTTGTGGAGGTTGTTGCTGCTGAAATTGTTGCTGCTGAAACTGCTGCTGGGGCCTAGCCAGCTGATATATCTGCTGTTGTTGCTGAGCCGGCTGTTGATAAGGCGCTCGGTAGCTAAGGTTGGGATGATTCCGGTTGTTGGGAGAGTAGGCTGGGTTGGAGTTGGTTCATGGTGGAAAAGGCGCATTCCCTGTAGGATTGTAAAATAATGCGCTAGCCTGATCTAACGGTGGTGAGATGTCACCACCGTCGAACTCTCCAAAAACTTCGGACTCCACCGCAGCAATCTGTTGTGTACCGGCGCCACTGGCGCCTACCATCAATGCGAAGATCTGGGTCGATAGCAAGTCAAACTTGCTTGACAATTTGTCGACGTCCTCGACTCTATGGATGCCCCCAGATCTAGGTGTGGCTCTCTCGTCACACCACCGTTCATTGTTGGATGCCATATTTTCAAGAATCTGTCTGGCATCTTCTTCGATTCTCGACATAAAGGACCCTCCAGCCGTGGCGTCCATGGAAGATTTTAAATCGTCCCTCAACCCATTATAAAACAGATTTATGATCTGCCACTTGGGGAGCTCATGGTGGGGACATCTTCTCTGCATCTCCTTGTATCTCGTCCAAGCTTCATGCAAGGACTCGTGGCTGGCCTGGGAGAAGGAGGAGATCTCACTCCTCAGCTTCATGGTCTTCCCCGGAGGAAAGAACTTCATCAGGAAAGCATTTGAGAGCTTCTCCCAGGTGTTGAATGTATTCGGGTCCTTCCCCCTAAGCCACAGCTTGGCCTTATCTCGCAAGGAGAAGGGGAACAGCTTCAGTCGGATAGCCTCAGTTGTGACACCGTTTATCCGGAAGGTGTCACATTTCTCCAAGAAGGAGTCTAAATGCTCAATCGGGCTCTCCATGGGTGCACCTGAAAATTGATCCTGCTGGATCCACGTCACCAAAGATGGCTTAAGCTCGAAGCTTTGAGCCGTAATAGCTGGAGGAAGGATGGCGGAGGTGGACTCGATGGAAGGCATCGAGTACTCCAGCAGGGACTTGTGAGGCGGGGTGTTCTCCCCATGGCTTCAGGATCCTCTCTTCTTCGCTTCTCGGCAGCCAAACGCCTTAGGGTGGTGTTTATCTCTGGATCAACGGGGATCAATTCGTCGAGACTTCTTGAACTCCTGCGCATGAAAAACAACAAACACCCGTGAAGCGAAAAGTGGGAAGAAACAGATATGATAAGAAATAAAAATAAAAATAAAAATAAGAAAATAAAAAGGGAAAAAGAAGAATGCGAAAATTATCACGAGGTAGGGATGAGAGCTAGACACTAGGGTTCATGAAATCCTAAAATAACAAGCACGGTGCCTCCTCGACAACGGCGCCATAAAGCTTGACGTCTCCCGCAAGTGCGTGCTAGATGTGTGCAATAATACGATAGGGGGCGTGAGATTAAATATTTGTAACCGCAAGCGCACGGTGTTGTAGTGTGGCTTGGGGGTCGAACTCAGGGAGGCGTGGATGTGCTTGTGTCAAAGAGGATCAAAATCACCCCATGGGTGAGCTAGCCCGGATCGGATAAATGGTTGTCACGGTTAATGGAATGCAAGGTATAGACAATATAAAGGAAAAACCCGGGACTTTGGTTTCCACCCTATCGAGTGACTCTCGCCGATACGGCCTACGGGTAGGATAGCGATCGGAATTAGGGTCTAATGGTGAGACGTTGCCTCTAAGAGTGGTAGCGGCATCCCATGGGTCCGATATTCCGGTCGGTGCCCAGGATGATACACCGGACTTCCTGGGTTCGATCAGTGGGCACTCCCGTGTCCATTAACACTGATCGACTCTGGGAGCACTAAGCTCGCAACGATAACTCCCAACGTCTAAGATTTGGTGTTTACGCTAAGGGCGTGAGCTATGGCTAGGGAGTCAACCGCCAAGTTTATTCCCCCTTGGCCCAACGGTCAAAGGCGGTCTTTTTCCCGCCGATGACAATAAAACATCCCGCGTAACCGTTAGATTCCTAATCCCTATCGATTTCCTAGCCCTATGGAAGCATCGGGAAGAGCCCACGAAGGGGTTTCCGCCAAAATCCCAGATTTGGGAACTACTCACACATATTTAGTAAAAAGCGATCTAAATAGAAATCGACCGTAAAAATCATGATCAGACAATAGAAATGCAATGGTAGTAAAGCAATTAAGATAATACTAAATTTTGACAAAGATCTGAAAACTTACAAAAACTGGGAAATTACAGCCGTCACAAAATGAAGAAAACAGAAAAAAAATAACTAGCTCCCGTTTCTGGAAACCTAGGGGTTCTATATATAGAAAACGACATCACCCGATCGGTTGACAAGTCAACCGATCGGGTGACCCGCTTCACAGATTTACAGCGCTATGCGGAACTTCACCCGGTCATCTTCACCCGGTCGGTTGACATATGAATGTGACCGGTTGGATCTTGGTGCCGTCGGGTGAGGAGGCCGGTTGAGCTGACCGTGTCATGGCCTTTGAGATTCAGCTACAGGTGAACCGATCGGGTGAAGGTCACCCGATCGGTTGGCAATCAGCTTCGAATTCCAGAGAGTTTGGGCTTTTGACCCGGTCACTGAACAGACCGGGTGACTTCTTGTGAGCTCCAAGCTGCGTCCGGGTGGTGCACGCGTGCATCACCCGATCGGTTGACAATGACCAACCGATCGGGTGAGGGGCTGAAAGATGTAATCTTCATCGTTTGACCCCCTGGATCATGCGTGACTCCTCCCGTTGCTCCGGGGACTCATGATATCATCGTTTTATGCCCCATATGCCAGTAAACTCCTGTAAAATACGGAAAACACGGAAAAGTGAAAGAAAACAAGAAAACACGAGAAAACGAATATAAGACGGCGGTAAAATACGGAAAAACTCGGAAGAAAACATGCGCAAATATATAAAATATAAACGCACGTCATCCACCCTTATTTGGTAAGTTGTACCATCGCCCTGCAGGGGATGGTAGGTAGATATTCTACTGGTTGCTCCGTGAGATGGGTGCACTTCTGGTTGCATATCGTGCACTCGGGCTAAGGCTGATACACTAGCTTGTTTGTTTGTTATGCTACTATTGCTGACTTGATAACACTGTTATACTGACTAAGTCAAGACTACTCGAACGTGGCAGAGCGGTATAATAATAAGCGGTCTTAAATTACTACCAGATCAGTGTCTAGAAAGGAATGAGAAGTGGGTTGGTCAAACAAAGGACTTGTCCTGCGGTCATAGAAGTGACATGTGCCTTCAAGCATTGACTGCCTGGCAGGTTTGGGAGTTAAGCTTGACTTCTTATTATTAGGCCAGCCTACACTATTAGATAGTCGAGCGACGTTTGTTTCTGCTTGCTTGCCCATTACATTGCTACCTTTACTTTCTGTTGGTTATTACTTACCGCTTAGCACTGACATGTATTTCATTATTTTCTTTGAAATGAATGTCAGACTACGAGCCGGCGGAGTACGTGGAGTACTACACTGAGGATGATTCCATGGACCAGGGATCACAGGACGTTACTGAGCCTGCACCTGCAGAGGAGTAGGAGTCTCCGATTCGACCACATCATCCGCTTTATTTCACCGTCAGTGTGCTTTCCTTACCACCGTCAGTGTGCTTCCCTTATCATCGTCAGTGTACTTTTCTTATCGCCATTGTGCTATTTACTTTCGAGTGCTGTACTTTACTTTCTGTCGAGTCGTTGTAGGCCGTACTATAAGGCCCAGTCCTGTACTACTTTTCATCTATTGGATAATAAAGATGTTGTGTGTTGTTTCTCTGAGTTTGCATGACAAGAACCTGCCTTCGATGGAATTACTATAGACGCTTATTGTGCATCGATCAAGGAAGAAAAAAAATTCATCCTTGTTTTATGCATATGCGGGCCTTCGTCGCGTCCTCGCTCCTGGGTATTATGGGAAGCGGGGCGTGACATCATCTATCGAGATTTCTTTGACCTTGTAGATCCACCTATACCCAACATCACATGCACTTTCAGATAGATGCACTGAGTCCCCCCATGTCATTGTGGTGGAGCGATTCAATTTCTTCGACGATGACACTTTTCCAATTTGCAACATCACCCAAAATCATAGCTCTGCCATAGGTTAATAGCTCCTTATGCTCAATGTTCAATACATATGAGGCCATGTCATCAAAGGAGAACGCCAAGTAGTCCGAAGCCCCTAATCTTTCTGGTGCCTTCTTTGTCTGCTTGGATCTTTGCACCACATCGGATCGAAACTCATCACATACCTGAGCTTGCACGTGTGTCTACAATTGGTCCTCATCATGCCTTTCAGCTGGGACCTCAACCTGGGCTCCTTGCCTAGTCTCTTGTGGAATGAAATCTGAGGCTCAACCGTCTCTGGTTCAGGCTCTACGGGTGTCAGCTCATCCTCTAACTGAGTCTGCATTGCACTAAGCATCACAGACTCATCGAAGGTGTCATGTCGACTCACAAACTCCTTGCAGGCCATTGGATCCCACAAGCGATAGCCCTTCACAACATATCCATAGCCAAGTAGAATACATTTCTTTGCCCTCGGCTCCAATTTGTCGCCCTGATCATAAGCATAAGCCAGGCAACTGACGATGCGAATGTATGAGTAATCTCTGACATTCCCACTCCACACTCCTCCGCAATTTTGTAATCAATCGCCACCTACAGAACTCTATTCACTATGTGCACAGTAGTTGTAATGATTTCTTCCCAAAATTCGTTCTCCAATCTGCAGGAGTGCCTCAAGCAATGCACTCACTCCAACAATGTATGATTCATCCTCTCTTCCAGCCCATTCTATTGTGGATCGCCCGGTGTTGTAAAATGTCATCGAATGCCTTGGGATCGACAATAGCCAATAAACTCTCTTGAGGTGAACTCACCTTCATTGTCAGACCTAAGTGTTCTCACGGCCCTTCCCATTTGCTTTTCTACAATGGTCTTCTATTGTTTGAACTTCTCAAAAGTTTGGTCCTTTGTTTTCTTTAAATACAACCAACACTTCTGAGAGTAATCGTTGATGAAGAGTACAAAATATTTAGCACCACTGCCCGTTGTCACAGGACACATCCTCCACTCATCTGTGTGCACATAATCTAAGGGGACCCTTGCTTGAGTGTTCACCAGTGCCAAATGAAACTTTAGTCTTTTTCCCGAAACACAGCTCTTGTAAAATTCGACACTCACATCGCTAGCTCCAATAAGCTTTCTCCTTTGGAAAACATCAAGTATTTTGTCTCACGGGTGACCCAATCTGTAATGCCATAATTTTACAGAGTCTTTGGTACATGAGCTAGTAGAGGTGGCATCGACTTCACCTTCCACCATGTTTCCTTGCAGGGCTTACAAATTCCCCACTTTCTTTCCCTTCATCACAAACATGTTACCCTTGGACACCTTCAACTGGCCATTCTTAACCACTAATGTGCATCCAACATTATCAAGCACGTCGATAGAAATGAGACTCTTCCTTATGTAGGGTATGTGTCTGACGTCAGCAAGGGTACACATGATCCCGTCGTGCATCTGGATCCGGACAATTCCAGTTCCCGATGTCTTGCATGTGGCATTGTTCTCCATACGGATTGAACCTCCATCGTCTTGGGAACGATACATCAAAAACTAACTTTGATGTGGAGTCATATGGAATGAACACCTGCTATCCATAAGCCATGCAACTTGTGACTCACCAGACACTCTCGCTGCGAATATTTGGCACTTTCCCTTGTAGTCATGATCTATGTCATTACGCATAGTCATATCCCTGAATCCCACAGAATCAATACCATATGCACCTTTGCCTTTTCTCATTTCTTTAGCTTTTGGGCATTGATCTTTCCAATGCTCCTTCTTCTTGCATTTGAAGCAGGAAGTGTCCCATTTGCCTTTGGACTCCCTGAACTTAGAACACCCTTTCTGCATGAAGTGACTTTGACCCCCCCTTCTTGTCCATCCTCCCCTTCAAATACAATGTGGCTTCTTGGTTACTTCCAAGGTCTCTCACATGTTCATTCTCACATAGAATCTCTGTGTAGAGAGCTGCCTTCACCTATTTGATGGTGAGAGTCGTTCTTCCATAAATCATGGAACAAATGAAGTTCGAGAAATCCTTTATCAACGAGCATAAAAGAATAACAGCTTGATGCTCATCCTCAATCTTAACATCCATTCCCCCGAAGATCCATCACAATACGACTCATCTCATCTATGTGATCCTTCACCGAAGAACCAGGCTTCATCCTCAGAGTGCATAGATGTTGTAGTAAACGACTTTTTCATGTAAATTGTTTTTAGTTTCTTCTAAATAGCCTTGGACGTGGTCTCTTCGATCATCTCCCTCGGGATGGTATCGATAAGAGACAACTGGATGGCACTAAACACCTTCCTCTCTATCTCAGCCTTTTATGCTGGGGTAACTACATCAACAATCTTGTATTCCTGGAAGACAATTTGATAACATTCTGTTTCCCTTATGTAGGGCTTTATCTTAACTTGCTATAACTGGAAGTCGTTATGGCCAGTGAACCTTTCTATATTGAGTGATGCAAGAGTCATAACCTTTACTACTTAATTCCTCCATAAGCAACCAATGGCTATAATACCACTTGTTAAGAAAAGATCTTGAATGGAACTAGCAATTCATACAACTAGCTAGTGAGTAGAATTCACGAAAATCGGATCACCACAATAACAAACAATTGTAAGGACCGTCTACCTTGCAATACTAACAACAACAAACTCTAGAAGGGGGTGAATAGAGTAATGGCAATAAATTGTGCAATTAAATTTAACTTGCAAATGCGGAATAATAAATGCAAGAGGAATTACTCAACACAATCAATCCAATCGCAAACACAAGATTTTACCTGGTTCCCCAAACTTGGGTATGTCTAGCCACACCAAATATTCACTATAATCCTACACACAAGGTAGTGAATACAATCTTACACAGAGATACCTCACATAGAGGATTTTGTCCTAACAAGAACCCAACATGTAGGAAGATATATGCCCTCGAGGCAATTTATCCTAGAATACATCTTGTTCAAATATAAATGGTACTAATTATCCTAATATGATTAAACATTTTTTTAATACTTGGATAATTTCATTAGACTTAAAGTAAGGTCATTCATGTATCTAGATGTAGATCTCGATTGTGGGAAGTGAATGACCGATAGGAACTTGAGTCTTAAAACGTTCATGGTCATAGATGTGTCGAGAAAAGGATATCGGCACATCGGACAGACTATTGTGGCTTTGTCTTATCTTAAAGGGTAATAATGATATCATAATCATTCGACCTGGTGAAGTCGGAGACGAGACACAGGTGCTCATTGTAGAATGAGTCCACTGAACGACCCAATAAAGAGTTGTCAAATGGTTAACATTAACTAAACTGTCATTGATAACTCTCTAGTGATGATAGGCTAGTTGGTCCTTTAGACTTGATGTCATTGTACAAACCAGTGCGTGAACGGTGTCACTTAGATCTATGATCTAGTCTCGAGTCTTCACTTGTTGAAAGGTCTTAGGTTGGAAGACACTTGAAGCATACGAGGTAAGTATTGACTAAGATAGGATTCGTCTCTTCCGTTAATGGAAGTTAGTGTCACAGGCTCAACAAGGTTCTTTGTGCTAAACCTCGGCCGGGGTATGTTGTAGGAAGTACAACATTGACATACCAAAGACCAATGTATACTGACCAGTGCTAGCTAGTAGGGTTGACGTTTTACCATACCCTAGGCTATGCAGTGACATAGTTATGACGAAGGGACTAAAACTGAGGTATTCATCACTGAGACAGTCAGAGTGATCCCGATGAAACTTTTGTCAATTGGTCAATCACATAATTATGATGCCGAAACAAGAGCGACACCAGCTGTTCGTGGTCTTTGTCATCTAAGGGTTTCGAGTTCCAACCTGTAGTAGGGTCAGGCTGTAGGGTCTCATACTGAGTGTGATTTGCGTCTTAGTAATAGGAAGAATTCAGGAGGAGTGCACTCAGGGTGCACGAGAATAATTAAAGTCACAAAGAGTTTGTGAAATTAAGTCTATATTAAATTGGATTTAATAATGTTGCAAAAGGTTTGCGATTTTAGCATTAGTAGAATGTTATAATGGATTATTGCATATGATGCAAAATGGTTGAAAATATATTATATAATGTTTACAAGAATATTTTACATAACTAAAGGCATAGAAATGGATGCATGGCTTCTTGGAATAGTCTCATTCGAACTATGCTTTCCAACGGATCTGAAATCGTCTCAATCAGAGCTGTAGAGCTCAAGATATAGCCCAAAAGGCCAGAACTTGGCTTTTGCCCAGTTCTGGCCCAGCCCAGCCTGGACGGGCGGGTCCAACCTGCTAGGTGGGCTAAACCTGCCCGTAAGAGGATCTGCTCGCGGGCGGGTCCAGCCAGCCATCCCAGCGTGTTTTTGGGTTGGGCGCGCCCTTTGATGTATGGTGGGCCCCACCACGGGGGCCCGCACTTCAGAAACTCTAAGCAGGCTTGTGACGGCTACAAAAATGCAAAAATTGTGATTTTTGCTCAACTTTGAGCAATTGTTTGAGGGGTCAAACGTAGTCGGAATTCGGTGCCGTTTGTTTATATATGTTCACTGTTCATAGCTCTTTGAATTGATATGTTGTATCGCTTCCGAAGCTCAACGCTGAGGGAGAGAAAATTGGTTGAAGTTGAGCCTTAGTGCAAGGCAAAACTAATCCTAATTTTCTCTCCTAATTCATTAATCCCACATTGCTCGTGAGACGAGCAAGTGGTCCGGCCTACTATATAAATAGGGGTCAACACCCTTTGGAAATATTGCACCAAGTCTCTGAATCGTGTAGCTCCAAAAAGTTTTGAGCACGCACAATTCAAGACAAATTATTCTCTCCTCCTCAATTCTTTCGTTCCTCTGTTCGCGTCTTAGCAAGACGACGAGGAGGATTGGATTCGATCCAAAGTCTAAGATGCGGATCGCTCTCAAAGTGAAACTTTCTTCGGCGGGTAATTGGCTCGGTGGCGCAGTGTTGGCTCGCTTCGGGTGGACCAGTTCGGATATGCAGAGGCAGCTAGTTCGGGTAGCCAAAGTCTGTTGCTGAAAACGACGCTTTGTTTTCTGCAGAAGCAAAGTTCCGGGTATGTTCTTTTAATGCTTTTAATTTATATCATTGCAATAGTTTAGATCTATTTTTGGTCTGGTCAGATCCACCCCAAGATAGTAGATATTTTGGCTAGGGTCTTTGATATTATTAGGGCGTTTTACTAAATAGTTTAATAATTCGAATTTTCCGCTGTTGTTTATTTTTCTTTCGTTCGACCGACGTAAGATGGGCGTAGAATTATGCCCTAAGGGTCCCACAAAACCCATCATTAGTATCAGAGCATATGTTTATTTCTGATCTAAAACTGCAATGAATATAAATGCATATGCGTTTTCTAAGAACATGTTAATATGATTATCTAGTTTTTACATTATGCGATAATTGTTAAAAATAGAACAACTTAATTTTATAGGATAAATTTTAGAAGCGTTAAAATTATTTATGTAATAATTTTTAATATGCATGCTTGAATTTATGTGATAAATTTTAATCAGTTGTTCTTGTAAAAAATTATTAGATAATTAGTAATAGGATAGTAACTTAATTTTATGTGATAATTTAAGTTGCTAGTCTGCATGCTAATTTTATGAGATAAAATTTAGTTGACATGTTTTAGTGATAATTCAATTTTCTTGCATATTAAGTGATAATTGAAGAAAACCTCTTATGATAGCCATTAAAATTCCACTAAAACTTATGAGATAAATTTTAGATTGACATGCTATGTTTAATAAATTGTTACACCAATTAAATTCCTAATTTCTGATTAGGGTAGCCCTTTCCAACGATTATTATTTTTAAACGTTCTAATAATAATTTTGATAAAATGCTACACCTTAACTTGTTATAATTTGAATTTATTAAAATCCTAATTAGGGCTGTTGACGAACGAGCTTGAACGAGCTTGAACATGGAGCTTGTGTTGGATCTCCTGGCATACAAAATACACTAGAGGGGGGTGAATAGTGTAAATCACGACGATATTGCAAAATAAAAAGTTAATAAAAAATTGCAATAAGAATGCGGAAATAAATGAACACAATCCAGAATACTCCAAACGCAAACACAGAGATTTTTATCCTGGTTCGGATTCTTGTGATCCTACATCCAGTCCTCTACCCTATAGAGATTTGAATCCACTAAAATACTTGCTCCCCGCAAGTAATCAACATACAAAGATGCCAAAACTCCTCGTGTTGCAAACTTGTACAATCTATTCAACAAGAGATTCACCAAATAAAATAAAGAAAGAGTATGAAACAATATCACAGATAGCCTTGATAATTGATGCAATTATTGCGCAAGGTTGGTGATGGAATCTCCAAGGTTCAAGATGTGAATTGTGGTAAAACACTCTTGAAAATTGGACTTCCTAAATGGGCAGAATTTCTGCAGAGGTTCCCCTATAGAAATCTGAAAATCATACACTTTCTAGAGAAAGAAAGAAACCTTAAGAAAAGAGAAAGTGAAAGAATTTTCGTGTGATTTAGGCAGAGGTCTGGGGGTCTATTTATAGTCCAAAAAGTTAGTTTTCGAACGTTGGACAACTGCCTAAATTTTCAAAAAAATCTGAGCCATTTTTCCAAATATTAGTCGACTAAGTAGTTTTGTTAGTCGACTAACTGTGCTGCTAGACCAAAAATGGCTGTTGAAGTGTCCTTTGAAGGAGAACGGCTATAAACTTCTATTTACTGCCAAAAACGGCTAGGAACTGACAATATGAACGTTGGAAGGTAGTTTATAAATGCCATTAAATAATTAGAAAATTATTTAATAGAAATTAGTTATAATAACTGACGTTATAACTGTCTGGTAGACTAGGAAAACCTATTAGTCGACCAGGAACAAAATTTTGAGAAATTTTCAGAATTTGATCCTTATGCTTGGAAAATATATTTTTACCAAAAATTATTTTTTCTTAATAAAATAAGAAAAATTGTATTAGTCGACTAGGGGAAAGTGCTGGTCTGCAAATTTTCTGAAGTTTGGATTTTGAGGCCGAGTCCTAAAGAACTAAAATAGAGTATTATCAAGGCTTTAACAATATAAAGTTATGCAAGAATAAAAAGTACAATTACATCATCATTCTCAAGATATAAGAGTTCATTGCTTGAGCTTCATCTTGCGATTTGATCCTTTATCTTGCAAAGTAACTTTGACGATTGTCATATGTGAAAAAGTTGAGCTTGATAATCTGCATCCAAAGAGTTAGTATACACATATATATACAAAATGATTGTATCATCAAAAACTTTATGGGAATAAAACTTTATGTTTGCAACATTCTCCCCCCTTTTGATGATTACAATATATCTTAAGATAATATGAAATATATGTGATATATGTAAAAAAATATTTTTAATTATAAAGCTCCCCCTGAATATATGCTTGATATAATGAACAATATATTTACCAATGCGAGTGATTATGTAAAAATGTAATATCAATTAGCAAATGCATATATCATAATAAAATTGTCTTGTAGTGAAAAAATTGTATATGTGATAAACATGTATATGTGTGCATATTTAATGCCATATTATACATGTCATTTCATATTTTTCTCCCCCTTTGAAATTATCAAAAATGGCATGAATTTCAGTAAATTAGTGAATTAGTCGACTAATAAATTGTCCTGGTCGACTAATCAGTGCAGAATTTCTGAAAACAGGAAAGAATATTAACCAAACAAACTGAAACTGCATTAATGCTGCATAAGTAGTACATGGATAAATTCGTACATAGGATACCGATTACGGGCTAGGAAACATACAACATCCAAAAGAAACCTAAGTTAAACGAACATCGTACAGACTGATAACAACCAAACAACACAACAACTTAATGCAACTGAAACCAGACAACCTAAGTCAAAAACGATATTCATATCATCTTGAAGATGATCAATTTGTTCTTGGAGGGAGAACCGCAAGGAGTGAGGGCGAACATGTTGGGACATGGGAACCTTGCGATGACGAGGGTGTGAATCGATCAATTTCTCTTCTTCAACATATGGAGGTGGTTGAAGGTCCATGCGACTCAAGATGGAGTGATCAAAGCAAAGTGGATTATAAAGGGCCACTTCATCATCAAGAGGAACTTCAAAATGTTGAAGAATACGAGTGATTGTGCAAGGTAGGATGATGTGGTTTGAAACGGGTTTCACTAAGACTAACATGAGAGAGACTGACCAATCAACTTTTATACCACACATGATGGCATGGAGAATGCGAAGGCGAGTTTCATCAATGTAATTGAAAGACCCAACCTTTGGAAGAAGGTGGTAAGTTATGATCTTAAGGAGAAGACGAGGAGTTGGATGTAAGTTCAGGGCGATCATGTTGGAAGGACGAAAATTGGGACTAAGTAAATCAAGAGTGGGTTGATGATCCATGGGAAATTCGAGAGTTTGATCATTTGATCGAGGGAGGCTAAGACATTCGGCAAGAGTTCCAAAAGTGAGATGCATTTCTATACCTTGAACTTTGGTGTCGAAATAGATGTTTCCAAAGGTGGAAGAGAGAAACGGTATGTAAAAGATGATGGAGATTGAAGTTCTGAATTTTCGGATCACTAAAATCGATTGACTATTCGGGATAGAATGGAGTGAATTCCATGGCGGCATATTTTGCGTATGCTTCTTCGGCTGGAGTGAATCGATGAGATGAACGCGGATTGGAAACTAGATCATTAGAGAAGAAGGAAGAGTACCTATGGGGAAATTGTGGTATCTGTCTCTGAAATGGAAAGGTTATTTGGAATATTGAGAGTTGGGTTTTCTCATGAAGAAATGAAGATCCTATGGTGTTTAAATAAGGATTGGAGGAGGGAAATTCGAAATTTTGAATCATCAAAAACTGAAAGAACAACAATGGAAACTTCCTTTAACTGTTCTAGACGTTGAAGAACCGATTGGTGCAGAAAACGGTGGAAGAAAACGGTCGAAATCGTAGTTTTTCGGAAAACTGTAATTTTTTAGTCGACTAGTCGGAACATCTAGTGGGCTAATCGATGCGCAGAATATTTTGAGAGGAGGAAGATGCAGAAAAGTGGAATTTTTATTAATATAGCCGGTCAAATGTGAGGACAAAAAGGACCTGATGTCTGTCCTAAGCCTAGGGTAGGTTGTACTTTGTATTGACTTAGCAACACCCCTTCCCGAGGTGATGTGTACTTGACAAGTTAACTTTCCAATGAGCATTGAAAATTGGAGGGAAAACAAAAAGTGGTTCTTTTTGTTTCTAGTGGGCTCAAAAACTGAGTTGATCGGTCAGATCAAATTTGTGAAAAGAATAGAAAAAATATATAGATATAACTATGACATAATACTATGACATAATAATATCTAGCGGCCTAGTCGACCAGAACTATCTGCTAATCGACTAATAAAAATATAAAATAATTCTGAAAATTCCAGAAAAATTCTATATTGATATTAACATAATCTGTAACTATAATCTATAGTTAAAATTCTGATTCACTAACTATACCAAGTTCTCTTCTAAGTTTTAGAAAAGTCTCTTCTTTAAGAGGCTTAGTCAGGATATCGGCAATTTGATTCTTTGTATCTATATACTTAAGAATAATATCACCTTTTTGGACATGATCATCCAAGAAATGGTGACGTATATCTATGTGATTAGTACGTGCATGGTGTACCGGATTTTTGGATAAATTTATAGCACTAGTGTTGTCACACATGATTGGACATGTGTTACATTTAATACCATAATCTAGTATTGTTTGTTTCATCCATAAAATCTGTGCACATGCTAATCCCGTGACAATATATTCCGCTTTAGTAGTAGATAAAGAAACAGAGTTTTGTTTCTTACTAAACCATGATACTAATGCATAACCTAAAAAGTAACAAGTTCCACTTGTACTTTTACGATCAGTTTTGCAACCAGCAAAATCTGCGTCACTATATGAAACTAAATCAAATGAATTTGATTTTGGATAATATAAACCAAAATCAGATGTATGTTTGATATACCTAATTATCCTTTTGACATCAGTTAAATGTGATAACTTAGGATCTAACTGATATCTAGCACAGATGCAAACAGAAAACATAATATCTGGTCTACTTGCAGTAAGTTAAATTATTGATCCAATCATACATAGATATAGTGTTTGATCAACACTCTTACCACTTGGATCTTTATCAAGTTTTGATGATGTACCCATTGGAGTACGCTTTTCTGCAGAATTCTCTAATCCAAACCTTTTGATGAGTTCCTTTGTATATTTACTTTGGTGTATAAATATACCTTCCTTCATTTGCTTGATTTGAAGTCCAAGGAAGTAGGTTAATTCACCCATGTGACTCATCTCAAATTCATTCTGCATTTCCTTAGAAAATTCTTGACAAAGAGAATCATTAGTAGAACCAAAAATTATGTCATCAATATATATTTATATAATGATAACATCTGTATGTTTGGTAAATAAAGTAGAATCTATCTTTCCAATAGAATAACCAGATTTTAACAGAAATTTCTTCAATCTTTCATACCAAGCACGAGGTGCTTGTTTTAATCCATATAATGGTTTTTTAAACTTAAAAACATGATTATCCAAACTTTCATGTTGAAATCCGGGTGGTTGTGCTACATAGACTTCTTCCTTTATAATACCATTTAGAAATGCGCCTTTAACATCCATTTGATACACCTTAAAATCTTTGTAACATGCATATGCTAAAAGCATTCTAATAGATTATAATCTTGCTACAGTAGCATAGGTTTCATTATAATCTATGCCTTCTTCCTGATTATAACCTTGTGTAACTAATCTATCCTTATTTCTAACTACTTGACCAGATTCATCCAGTTCATTCTTAAACGCCCACTTAGATCCAATAATAGGATGATCTGAAGGTCTAGGTACTAATTCCCATACATCATTCCGTTTGAATTGATTAAGTTCTTCCTGTATTGCTATAATCCATGAACTATCTTTATATGCTTCAATAACATTCTTTGGTTCGATGGATGATATAAATGCACAATTAGTCATTTGTTCTATTTGAGATCTAGTTCTTACTCTATCAGAAATATCTCCAATAACTAAATCATGTGGATGATTAGGAACTTCAACAGATGCTTTAGGAAGACTTGTATTTTCAGGGATAATCTCAGGAATGGAATTAGTAGAATCATCGTCATCTACCTTAATGTTTTCTAAAGAACTAGTGATATGTATAGAATCTTCTTCATCTAAAGGTGCGATAGGTGTATAATTTTCATTAAAATTTACATGAAGAGATTCCTCAATACATAAGGTTCTTTTATTATAAATCATATATACTACATGTAGAATATCCTACAAAAATACCTTTGTCTGATTTAGAATCAAACTTATCTAGTGAATCCTTAGTGCTAAGAATAAAACATTTACAACCAAATACTTTAAAATAAGACACACGATGTATACGATCATAAAACAATTCAAAACAAGTTTTATTCATTTGTGGTCTTACCAAAATTCTATTCAAAACATAACATGCATTAGCAATGGTTTTTGCCCAAAAATATTTTGGTAAAGAACTATCACATAACATGGTTCTAGCACATTCTTGTAACGTTCTATTTTTCCTTTCAACTGCACCATTTTGTGGTGCGGCTCGAGGAAAAGAGAAGTTATGTGTTATACCATATTAATTACAAAATTTTGTAAATAATTTATTTTCAAATTCTCCTTCATGTAATAATGTATGAAGACTTTAAATTTTGAATTCTTTTACAAAATATTGTAAATTCTTCGAATGCATCATTTTTATGTTTCAAGAATAAAACCCAAGTATATCTTGAATAATCATCAACAATTACAAATGCATATTTATTACCATTTAAAGAAGCTATTCTAGAAGGACCAAATAAATCTAAATGTAAAAGTTCAAGTGGTCTTTTTGTAGAGATAGCATCTTTCAATTTAAAAGAGGATTTATGCATTTTACCTTGTTGACATGCATCACAAAATTGTGTATGAGTGAAAGATATATTAGGCATTCCAGAAACTAACTTTTGTTTTGAAATACATGCTAAGTGTTTAAAGTTAGTGTGTCCAAAACGTTTATTCCATAATAATGTGTTATCTGTGGATGCTAATAAACAATGATCAATTGAAGATATTTTCATGCATAAGACATATATATTATTCTTACGATTACATTGAAATAAAATATTAGTCATATTAAGATCATAAATAATTCATGCATTCTTTTCGAAAATTATTTTAAAGTCTTTATCGCATAATTGAGAAATGGATAAGAGATTATGTTTCAAACCATCAACGAGGAGCACGTTTTCGATGATTGGCTTAGTTGGATCACCAACTGTTCCAATGCCAATAACTTTACCTTTGTTGTTATCACCAAAAGTGACGGTGCCACCATCTTTGAATTGAACGGTTGATAGAAGTTTGATATTCCTGGTCATGTGTTTAGAACATCTACTATCTAGTATCCATCTTTCTTTTATGGGTACCTGAAAGATAAACAATAAATATTGGTACCCTTTTTATATGGGTCCTTATGATTAGTCCTTAGGAAACCAAACCCAAGTGAAATTTGGTTTCTTCAAATAATTAGAAGAAAGAATAACATTTTTCATAAATTTAGAAACATATATATCCTTGTCATATAAACAAACTAGTCATTACCCGTGCCCGCGGGCACGGTTCATTTAAGATTTTCCCCCGCAAAATCTTAGTTCCACAAAATATTATTTTTACAGCCAAAATTGCGTGGAAAAACAAATTAGCGTAAAAATATTTAGCGGCACGGGCGCCTTCGGCACGGAACAACAAATTCGACACAGGCGCCTTCGACACGGAACAACAAATTCAGCGCGGAACAACAAATTCGGCGTGGAACAACAAATTCGGCGAGGGTGCCTTCGGAGCGGAACAACAAATCTGCGTTAAAAATTTAGCGGGCGCCTTCGGCGAGGGAAATTATTCTCATCTTATTGCCCTTACGTCGAAGAGACGGTGGGCCCCGCGTTGAGGGAGTGATCATTCGATCAGCAGCAGCATTCGATCAGCAGCATTAAGTGCAAGTTAATGTTTTTCCCCCAAATGCATTAATTGCATGCACTCTCCTATTCCCTAGAAACTTTTATTTCCCATAAAGTTTCATTTCCCAAGAAATGTTTTTCCCTCCAAAACTTTTCACAAAATCTCATCTCAACCATTCAATCCTCAAGATTAAATCCAAGCCGTCTTTCTATCAACCTATTTGTCCTAATCAGCCCTAGAATTCAAAAACAGTTGTGTTTTAATATATAGACATTATATATATGTGTTACTTATATGTATAACTATGTTAGTTTATATATGTATATAGTCATAACCCTTGCCCGTAGGACACGGTTTACTTAAGATATTCCCCCTCAAAAGCTTAGTTCCCCCGTAAATTTTGCTCATCCCAGAGAATTTAGTTCCTCCGATATAATTTAGTTTCTCCCAAAATTTAATACCTCCAAATTTAGTTATTCATCCATTGAAATCTTGGATCCCCTACTTTTAAACAAACAACAATAATTAAAGCACAATAATTGTTATTTAGTTCTACTTGTTGTGAGTTGAGGGAGGCCTTTGGCCTTCCTCCCCTCATCACTCTCCATTACTCCCCACTAACTTAGTAGGGAGGCCCTTGGACTCCCAACTCAACATGAGAGTTTTATAAATATAGTACCATGGCTATTTGCCATGGTTAATCCTCTTCAATCCTATTCTAACACGTTATCAGCACGATTGCTCTCTTTTTCTTGAGCTTTTCTACCCTCAATCCATCCCCAAATTGGTTACGCTCATCTCACTTGTGACGCGCGAAGGAATCTCTGGTTGCGGCTCTACGTTGCGGCGTTCCTATTGTGCATACTCGGAGCGTGGGATTTTATATCTACGGATCTTCTCATTTCTCGATTGTCCCTAGATTTTTAATCTAGAGGTAATTTCCATAAACCACATAGATAGCTACGAACAAAATTTGATTTGGCTATGATTTTTTTTTCACAACCCATTTTAGGATTGTATCAAATCTGCTAAATACAATATCATATATGGATAAAATACCGACAACAATAAAATTAATAAATAAAAAATATATTTTGATGCACATATCATGTTTTGCCAGGTTCTCGAGTCTTGTGATAATTTCATAACATATGCCAGCTCATATATATTTTTGGATTGATTGTGACTCATTTATATTTCTATCATGATGCACATATCGCACCTGTAACGAATCAAGGACACCTACTCAATGGGTGATGATTCTCAAACTCAGAATCATTATATCCCCAACTGTTATTTGTTGGAAAAATTATAAATTCAATTATAAAGATCTGAATTCTAAAACTCTCTGATTTATCCATTGTTTCATCCTGATCTGCTCGTTGTAGATCTAAGTATCACTACTAATTATTCAATATACAGTACGTGTATGATCGGCTTGTATGGATAATTTCTTTGCATTGTCAACTGAATACTTCCTAGCACTGGTATGCCACACAGAGAACTACATCAACAAGGCCACATAACAGAGATGGTTATTGGACCCAAATGACACAGTTTAGGATTTTTGGTATTCCACAACCCAAAAATGGGCTTAATGGCGGATTTTGTTTAATTTAATTAAAATAGATCGCCTTGTTGTTGGGCCTGCAGCCCCAATTACTTAATAGTAATTTTTGCCTACAAAAAAAACGGGCCTGAAGCCCAGTAATTCTTACTGCAATCTTTAAAGTGTTAATTAAAATTTTGACACTGGGCATGTAGCCCACATGTTAATTTGACTTATTAGGGCCAGAAGCCTAGTAAATTATATTGCAATTATTAATTTGTTAGTTTTTTGTGGCAAATTGGCCTGCAGCCCAAATATAAATGAAATATTACAATGATTAATATTTTTGGGCCTACTGCCCAATTCAAACTATTAATTTATTTTAATTCCTTGTCATTGGCCTGTCGCCCAGTCTTTCATATTGCTAAAATAATAACACTATTGCATTATTATTAAATTATGGAATATTAGGATTTTTTCAAAATATAATTATCTTAAGGATCCTGCGACCGCTCTGCCGTTAGTAAACTAACCTAACGGTGTATGACGTCTCCCCGTGGTCCGAGAGATTATTATATTTTATAGTCTATTTTTCCATATTTTATATGCCTGTGTTATATACATGCGTGTTTGTTTATTTTGTGCCTGTAGCATTTATAAACTGTGTGGATGTTTATGTAAGCTAAAATGTGATTTTTGGGATCGGCCAATTTGATACCCTTTAAATTCCTTGCAATTTAATTTTCTTTTTTGAGAGAATTTGTAAGTGAGGATTATATGTATTTTTGCCAAAGACCGGTGTACTGATAAAATGAAGACGGCGTCGTAAATTTGAAAATATAGGTACCCATTCTGGGTTTCCAAGTTGTATTTTTCTTTTCTTTATGGACTGTATATTCGGACTTTGGACTTTGTACACTTTTGGGTATCTGGCCGATCCCCACATTTTGCTTACTTTATTTGTTATGCGTGAATTTCAATTTTAATTAATTCATGCTTATTTTAAATTGCATAGATAAGATGGCAAAATTGGCCAGCATCGATTTCGAAGTCCCTGACTCTGCAGGGAAGAATTACCTGAGTTGGCGAGTGGACCTGAAGTTCCACTTGCGTTCGATGGCCCTCCTTGGGTCCATTTTGGCTCCTTCCTCAGCCCCATCAGTGGCCGATGCTTCTACTGCATCCAGCAGCGGCACTTCAACCACTGTATCCGATGTAGATAAGGCGAAAGCCATAATCTACATTAGGAAACATATAGATCAGACCTTAAAGGCAGAATAATTAATGGTTGAGGACCCAAAGGACCTGTGGACAGCGCTGGAGGCACGGTATAAACATCAAATTGATGTTATATTACAGCGTGCCAGTTATGAGTGGGAAAACCTCAGACTTCAGGACTATAAGTCCGTCGCTGAGTATAATTCTGCACTTCATAACATCACCTCACGCCTGAAGTTGTGCGGTGAAGAAGTGACAGAACATCGCATGTTGGAAAAGACATTTACCTCGTTTCACGAGAAAGATGCAATCCTCATGCAGCAGTATCGTGAATGCAACTTCACGAAATTCTCTGATTTGATCTCTTGCCTCCTTAGGGCAGAGCAGAATCGAGATTTACTGCTCACTACTCATAATCTACGTCCAGCTGGCACTGCCCCTATCCCTGAAGCCCACCACGTCTCCCCAGAAGTGGAAAACCAAGAAGAAGGCTAAAAATAACAAAGGGAAAGCTGTGATGAAGAATGGACGAGGATCAGCACCCCCGTCCAACAACAACAATACAAGAAAGAGTAACTTCATATGGAAGCAAAAGAACACTGACCAAGTGTCACTTCCTAAGAACTGGGAGGATAAATGCCATAGATGCGGTATGACTGGCCATTGGTCCAGAATCGACCGCACTCCTCGCCACCTCCAGGAACTATATCAGGCGAGCCAGAAGTCTCTGCCTGAAACAAACTTGGCGGCTGTTCAGCCACCAATGATGTTCACTGCAAATGACTTCGAGAACAACGACCTGCTCGATTAAGATTCATCTTTTATCTATGCATTTAAAATTCAATGTTGCTTCATCTTTAATTTGCTTAAGTACGAACTTTTATTTTGAATGTCTTTTTCATTGACTTAAATAAAATTTCGTTTTACTTATAGATGAAGTATGGAATATTGTGGACAGTGCCTCGTTGCACTGGTGTAGCATTGATATTGCTCCCACATACAACGAGACTATAAGATGCAAATTCACCTCTTAAACGTATAGGAAATCTCCAATTTTCAAGGATATTTCTTTTAAAGAAAATAACTTGAAAATTGTGGATAATATATATTGAATATCAATATGTAACTCGTCAAGAGAATGGCCAGAAGACCATCTACTTACGATTTCATTGGACCCCCGTCGGGCCCCTATAATTACAGATATTCATCCTATAGAAAGCCAACTCGACTAAGCACCAGAAGTGCCTTTCTTTGCCATAATTTTTAACTCTGGCAAAATGGACTTGGTCATCCTAGATCAGCGATGATGGACGCATCATCAAATGAATCCATTGGAGAACCTGAAGATTCTTCAAAAGATTGACTTTCCTTGTCCCCCTTGTCGTAAGGGCAAACTTATAGAGAGACCTTCCCTCCTGAAAGTGGGATGAGAGTCTCCTGGCTTCTTTGAGAGACTACATAGTGACCTTTGCGGGCCTATTCACCCCGCAAGTGGCCCATTTTTGGTACGTTATTGTACTAGTATATGCATCTACTAGATGGTCTTATGTGCCTTTATATTCACTCGCAACATAGCTTTCTCAAAGCTTATAATGTGGGTGAATTCACTACACATATCATTCAAGACTTCCACCAAGCAATTGGCATTGATATCGAACATCCTGTAGCATGTTCATACTCATAATGGACTATCAGAGTCTCTGTTGAAGAGACTCCAATGGATTTCACATCCATTGTAAAATCGCAGTTCCATGTTGATGTTTAGGGACCATCACACTGCATTCAGCATTGCTTATCACGATACGGCACGCTTGTTGTCATATCTTATTGATGATGATGCTTGCTTATGGTTTACCACCAAGTCTTGATAAATATGAATTTGATGAGCAAAATCTCATTGAAATAGGCACGCAGTCTAAAGAAGCCTGAAGCTTCTGAGACTATATCATGGGACACATAAGTCCTCATCTCGTTATGATCCGCATACTTTTTCTGTGTGACGTTGAGATCCAGAAGATCCTTCACATTCAGACTAAAGTACATCAATTGACGGATAAATTTGCGGACAACCAGAAGATTGTTCGTTCACACGTCCCTGCTGCCAACACGCCAGCTAGGATTGACATTCCCAAAGATGGATGCAATCCACCGGCAACAGAATTGGCTGTACCTCATTTGAAAAGAGGACGCCTGCCAGGTTCAAAATAAAAATTTCCTCATAATAGGAAGATTCCTGGATATATCAAAATGATCCAACCACAGGATGTTGAGCTCAGACCAGCAACCTCTCCCCTCCTAATTTCCCCTGCAGAGGAAACAACAGGAGAAACATCATTATATTACGTACGTACTGGAGAGGTACTGGACATATATAGCACAGTCGTCGACGACGGTTTTGCTTTCGCTATTGCCGTTCACGTCGCTGAATACGACGATGACGTCTACCCACTTTTCTATAGCGTAAACGCATAGAATGGCCAAAGTGGGACGAGGCAATAAGAGTAGAGCTAGACTCACTCTTGAAAAGCAAAGACTTTGGACCAGTAGTCCATACACCTGAATGTGTAAAAACCTGTGGAATATAATTCGAATTTCATAAAGAAATTGAAATGAAGGAAATGTGATCATTTTCCTACTAAGCCTACACTTCTCTGCAAAAGCCAATACATGCAGCTCATGGACGTTGTGACTGCATATATTTACGGCAATATAGATATAGAGATCTATATAAAACTTCCATAAGGGTATACTCTACCCCCCAGAGATGAAAGAGAAACGTAGAAACGTCTTCTCCATAAAGGCTACAAAGATCATTAGTTGATCTTAAGCAATATTCTGCCCTTGTATCTTTTTCGAAAGATCGTTGACAGGATTTGTTATATTTGCCTTACATATGGTCGACTTAAATCTAATAGGATCTCCAGCAGAGACAATTGAGATTTCAGATAGCTTTAAAGCATACCTTGGAAATGAAAAACCTAGGTATAACGATCATCCTGACGATGACATTAATCATCCTGAAGATGACAATAATCATCCTGAAGATGAACTATCATCCTGAAGATGACATTATTCATCCTGAAGATGAACTATCATCCTGGAGATGAACCATCATCCTGAAGATGACATTAATCATCCTGAAGATGAACTATCATCCTAGAGATGAACTTTCATCCGAAGATGACATTAATCATCCTGAAGATGAACTATCATCCTAGAGATGAACTTTCATCCGAAGATGACATTAATCATCCTGAAGATGAACTATTATTAATCATGCCGAAGATGTCTCGGCTTACATATTAAACACCTTCGTGGTGGAACCCTTTCATATTCTTCATACACCTGGAGTTTATGAAGAATGATGTCCTTTTGCAACCTATTAAAAATGGATGCTTATTTATGACACCTTTCAATAGCTGGAAGAGGGGGAGGACATCCTAGATCCCGAAGAGCCTAGCTCTAGTGTATTATCTGGCCAACTGCACGTATCTTTGATAGAACGTCTCCAGTAAAGTTGTTAACCAGATACAGTGTTGTCCTGGAGAGCAACACTAGACCAAGGATAGGCTGCTTCTGCGCAACTTCCAAGGGTCAAAGAATATATATTGCATATGCAGGTTTAAAGATCATCGCGATGACTGAAACACAATAGGCCGGCCACCTCCTAAATATATACACATCATCATCCAATGTCTACATCTTCTGAGAAGCTCATCATCCACGAAGCAAGTATTGAAAACGCTCAGCCAGGTCTAGCAGTACCTTGCAGACACACTGAAGACTGATTCAAAGAATACTTTAGTGGAGTCATCTACCAACTTCGAAGAGCATTACACTCCAGAGCGAATCTGTCTTCCAATAGCCGCTAGATGAGTGAAACTTGTATAAATGAGTGATAATTGTATTTTCTTTCAGAACATGATGGATGTATAGACGAATAGGAGATGATTGTATAGATGCATAGGAGATCTGCAAGCCTGAATCTTGTACAGATCAGGGGGAGTCCCTCGATAGTTGTACTCTTTTCCCTTAAGCTGCTGGTTTTTCCCACTGGGTTTTCCACAGCTAAGGTTTTAACGAGGCAACCACAGTGGCTCTGGATCCAGAAGTATCCACCCCATTGGCATACTGAATCCTGAAGTATTCATATGCTTAACCCAATGTAATGGAGAGATGAGGGGGAGTGTTGTGAGTTGAGGGAGGCCTTTGGCCTTCCTCCCCTCATCACTCTCCATTACTCCCCACTAACTTAGTGGGGAGGCCCTTGGACTCCCAACTCAACATGAGAGTTTTATAAATATAGTACCATGGCTATTTGCCATGGTTAATCCTCTTCAATCCTATTCTAACACTACTAAGAATTTTAGTTTCACAGAAAATTTAGGTCCCAAAGAGAATTTATTACCCAAAAATTTTAGTTTCCCCCAAAATTGAGTTCCCTTTAGATTTAGTTCGTGCCCTAAGGGTACGATTCAGTTAAAATATTCTCCCCTACAAATCTTGGATCCCCTAATTTTAAATAAACAACTATAACAAAACTGCAATAAGTGTTATATAATTTTCCCCAAAAAATTTTGTTCCCACCAAAATTTAGTTCCTCACAGAAAATTTAGTTCTCATAAAGTTTAGTTTCTCCAAAAAATTTGTTCCCTCAAGTTTTAACCCATGCCCAACTGGCACTGTTCATTTAACATATATTCCCACTCAAAAGCTTGGTCCCCTAATTTTAAATCAACAGCAATAATAAAAGCACCAGTCCCCTAGAGAATATAGTTTCTCCCATTGTTTGCTTAATTTCCGCCAAAAATTTTAGTTTCCCCAATTTGAACGTACTCATGAAAGGATTTTGTTATATCACGGAAGTTTGGAGCAAGTGGCATGTGTTTATATCATGAAGCAAGCTTATTGAATATGTGTAGGCAGTCTCATGTACATTTGTGATTTTGAATAAAGTCTTCAACTCTAACTTCACTTATTTATGTGTTATCATAAAGTTGTCTTCTATGTATTCTGTTGTGACATTTCCTAGCCTCGAGCCAGGAGTTAAGATCAGTGCAAGATGCATGAACATGACAAATACACATGTTGCTGGCAAAACAAACAATATTCCGTAAGATCTCTCGCTATTACTATTTCTACTAAGCTTATTCTGTATCTACTCATGTTGCCATCATAATAACCAAGGCAGAAGAAGCAAAGTGGTGTGAACTATTCTACCTAAGAGCAGTTTTTTAATGCCCAAAGCTTTGTTACTTTAGATTGAGACCCAATGCTTTGTTACTTTAGATGGAGATTGAACAAACTGCAAGCTAAAGGAACACTTTAATACAATAACTTGTTGTGTAGAGATTTGTTTGGTTCTCTTTGCAACTAAAAATGAGGAACTCATCATGCACCTTATCTTGGATCATTGTACTTGTGTTTTTTTTACTTCAAGCATAAAAAATACATACCATAGTCAAAGCCAGCGCATGAACATTAATAGAAACATCAACAAAATTCATAATACATAATTCCAAATGCAGCTGCATATAGTTATGTACTCCAAAGCTAACCATCCCTGGCAATTGCTAATATAAAAACAAATCAACAATACCACGACAATGTACATAACTTGCATGAAATAATGAGAGAATCCAAAAATACTTTGAGAGTTGAATTATACAAAAAATAATAATTTGAATTGTTTCCATAACATAAAGTGACAACCTTGTTCTAATACATCAAGATGCATAACATGATAGCATTTCTTATGTGATACATCAAGTACCATAACATTTAGCTTTCTTAATAGAAGTGTGTTAAAAAATAGTTGCCCAAAACATGTGCACATCCTGACCTACCATAATTCACCAATGGAATCCACAGATCAGGACATACTACTGTAAATGTAAATATAAATGTAAATCTAAATCTAAATATAAATCAAACTATAACAGATATCACCTACATAAACAATCAATAACAAAAACTGATGGCCTGCATCTCCCTTGCCATCAAAATTGGGCACACTTCTAAGAATCAAGTACTCCAACTTGAACGACAGACGTTGCCGATTTGAAGATATCTCATATGCAAAGGTTGCAGATTTGACGGAGATAATAGATGGAGCAACTCCTTCGAAACTTGCTTATATACCACCTACAATGTCTCTTCACCCCCATTGTATTGCTGCCTATAGAGAAGACCCGTGAGCATGAAAGCAAGAGCATGACATCCTCCTCTTTCATAATGCATTAGCATCACATTGTGATGTCCTTCAAGAGACAGCCAACTCTTGCTTGAGTTCAAGAAATGGTGGATCATTTCAAGTGGAAGCAGAGGGCAACCATCATACAACTGAGGATAGTACATGACAGTCATATCGTACTCCTTCAAGTTATCAAAAACTTTTCTCCATATCTCCCTCTCTGAAGTTAAAACCCATGAATGCATCATGAATGAGTTTGTGGCGAAGCAACCTGCAAAAAAATCGCATTTAAAAGAACCAGATAAGCAACAACCAAGAATTTCATGGCATGTAAAAATAAAATTTTCAAATTTTAATTCAAAATACGGTAAGAGACCATAATTTCACAAATCATCAAAAATTTAACTCCCAAAACATACAATTACCTAGTAAATAGTAACACAACATAGAGAGAGAAGAATTTAAAGCAGGAAGCTGAGTATCAAGCTTCTTTCTCAGCATCATATTCCTCTTCAAATGGCCATAAGCAAATAGAGCCATCGCCCAAATCATGAATCCAAAAAAGTGTCAAATGATTTATTCAAAAATTAACAAAAAGTTGACAAAGTTAAGAATTTAACAATGGGAAGTATCGATGAGACTCAAATATCGTCAAATTTTAAAGAGGCCAACTAACAACAGTTACACACATTTGCTCATTCGATTGCTACTCATCCATAAACATGCAAATGATTTATTCAAAACTAACAAAAAGCTGATAGATTTAAGAATTTATTGATATAGAATGTATTAATATCAACTCAAACATGGGACTCCCAGTTCCCAGGTAACCTGTAAAAGTCACTCCAATGTATTACAAGCTCCTTGACCTCGTCCGCTACCTTCTCATCTTTGTTTGATGAAATATTCAAAGCTCATATCACAAAGAATTTGGAGTCAATCCACCTCTATCATCTAGCTACACCATTTCAATATAAATTATCAACTATAAACAATGAACAAATATCCATAATTATATACTTTGATTTTACTGCTATGAATTAATCACAAAGACATGTACTTAACTTGAATAAGCAGAGCAGGATTTCCATATTTCATGATTTTGAACTTGCTTGTAGTGATAAAGGAGGCACCATTTTGTGACTGCTTCACAAAATCAACATGATAAAAATTTCAACATTAAACTGTATAATGCGGAACATGATTTGATTAAAAAGAACCATTGAAAATACATGGAACAAAAAGAAATTGTAAACCAATGAAAAATAGATAAATGTATTATAAAATAACTGCTCATCTCATGATTTTACATCAGCCAAAAGTTTTAGGACAAAATAATAGAAAGATATCTACAAAGAACATTGCATCAGCCAGGACTAATGAAAAGATATCTACATGCATAATCTCAGCCTAAGGTCAAAATTCAAAATTACATGACGAAGTAATATTAAGTATATGAAACAATGTTTGACAACATGAAAACAATCTACACATATATACCAAACTCACCAAAAGCATAGAAATCGACAATAATCTCTGTTAACTATATGAAGGGAAACTAAAACCACCGAGAAGATAGGAACTCGGCATCATTCTCAACAACAATCAAACTTTTAAATAATGAATAAAAAATGAGAACATATTCAAATCACAACACAAAAAGATCATGTTCCCAACAAAATGGGTGTCATCATTCTATACAGAATTTACTACACAATATAGGAAAAGAAATTTAACAACATTATCCATTAGGCACATAGCAACACAATTTCTCTATGATTACTTATAACAAACATATTGGTGGCATAGTCAAAGAAACATGTAGGGAAATGCTACCCATACTTATTGCATCCTCAACTTTGGCATTTGAAATGATGCCTGCATGTAAAAGACAAAAATTAATATTAATATAACACAGAATAGCAATGTACCGAGTTTCTCTTTTATTTTAATCCATTTTCTCAAGAAATGATCGAACAATCATGAATGTAACATTGTAACATCAAAGCATGAAATTTGAGTTCCTGAGGAAGCATACATTACATCTTCATTCCCTGAAATACATTTTAAAAAAGGAAAAAACTATTGTCGTACAAATATTTCAGCACTTCAACCTATTTCACATATTTAAAATAAAGAAAACAAAGGTAGAACCAAACATGTACCCCAAAGAATAAAGCAAGTACCTCCAAAGTTTCAGGAAAGCAAGTACCCCAAAGAATAAGGCAAGTTTCAGGGAAAATACGCAGAAAAAGAATAAAGCAAGTTGCTTTCCTCTGTAATGTACGCAGAAAAAGAACAAAGTTGATATATGAACTTTGCAGAAAGTTGATACATTCAGTAAACATTTTTCTACATATAAAAAACAGAGAACTTTGTAGATTATGAACAAAGTTGATACATTCTGAATATCAAACTTTTCATTATGAACTTTGTAGATTATGATATTCAGAAAGTTGATATATGAACTTTTCATTATGAACCTTTTTCTAAATAGCAAACTTTTTATTTTGAACTTTGTTGATAAATTCAGTAAAAATGTTGATATATTTAGAAAAATGTTTACACAATGTAGTGGATGTCAACTTGATACATTATTTACTGATTGGATTAACTTAATCTTTGCGATCCTGACACTCTCTCATCATAGAGTCCACGATGGTTCACATGTATCAAAACATTATTTAATTTGACATTATGTTTTGATACCTGATTCATAATGGTTCTCACATAATGTCATTGTGATCCTGATACATGATGTGATACCTGATACATTATTTTATTTGAATCAAAACATATTTTATATGAATTCCATTATTTTATATGAGTTCCAATATAGCCAATATAGTTATCTAAGTTCTAATACCTGATACATTATTTTACTGTTAACTTGCTAAATAATGGACTTGATAACTTGGAAATAATGTTCATTATTTTACTGTTGACGTGCTAAATTGGCATTATTTTACTGTTAACCTGGAAATAATGTCCAGTAAAATAATGTTCATTATGTTACTGTTAACCTGCAAATAATGTTCATTATTTTAATGTATCGAGTATCTAGAGTGGCTATGTTGCAATTTACCAAGTCAATTGACATTATTTTACTGTTGACTTTATTTCAATGCATGCAATTTATCAAGTCAAACATAAAGTACCATGTACCTAAGTTCCATTAGATAACTATACATTATTTTATATGAATTCCAAAATAATGTATCCTGATACATGCAATTTATATGAATTCCAATAAGAACTTAGCCAATAATTTCCAGAATTTTGCTGTTGAAGACAATCAAATTCTGGTAATTTAGTAGAGTTCAGTTGAAACAGTCAAAAATTTAAACTGAAGTGGCATCATCTTAGTGAACTCACTTGGTGATGTTTGTAATTTTTATTATTTGGGTGCTTTCAGATTGAAGGTGCAGTTTCAGAAGGTAACAGAGGTCCTAGCAATTGGGATATTTCCACTCACTTGCCAGGTAACATAATATATATTGCATTTTTTTGTTTTCCTTTCCTAAGTTTAGTAGTACATTGTCCCCTCTATAAATAAATTTGCAATTTCTACCCACTTGCCAACTGCTGACATTGGGGTGATTGGGCTCTGATTGTCCACTTATGAGCATGCAAACAAATATGAAAGTCCGCGTGTAAATAAAGAATTTTTCATGTACGACGTGCTGGGGAACTTTTCTACGATTAGTTTGATTGATGGATGGCTATACGTATCAAAAGAACGAAAATTGTTATTTGCACGTGTTGCGATAACGATGTTAATCTAAAAGGAAACTGCCAGAATATTTTGCTCAGTCGACTCTTACAAGCTCATTGACATGCAGAATTGAATACCTAGTTTTACTTCCTTTGTGTCAGAGAAAATAAGGGATGGCATCAATGGAGATGTTGCCGATGATCACTATCATCGTTATATGGTAAACTTACATCAACAAGCCCAGAATAGACTATATTTGTTATATACTGTTCGATAATATATAAGTTTACTCGATATCGAGTAATAAAATGGGGTGGATTTGAACAGGAAGATGTCGAGTTGATGCATTCCCTAGGTCTTAACTCCTACAGATTTTCTATATCCTGGTCGAGAGTTCTCCCAAGTGAGTTTAAACTTCGATGAAGATTAAACTGTACCGGCTCCATTTATTCCATGAATTATTATTATTTCTTTAAATCATTAGTAGGAAGGTTTGGAGAGGTTAATCCAGAAGGCATAGAATTTTACAACAACCTTATCAACGCCTTTTTACACAAAGGTAATTGCTACCATTTCTGAAAGTCTTTTTTGTAGAAATTGTTTAATAAACTTGAAAAGGTATTCTCATCATCATCTACAGACTCTTTTTTTATTTCTTTAGCAGGACTACAGCCATTTGTCACTTTAAATCATTTTGACAAACCTCAAGAACTTGAAGATCGATATGGTTCATGGTTGAGTCCCGAGATACTGTAGGTTTTATTACCTTGTTTTACTCTAGATATGTTGGAGTGGTTTTCTTCATCATAATCATAATCAAGTTGGAGTAGCTCAACTATGTTGGCTTTATTTCCAGGTTAACAGTAAAATAATACCAATATGTTCATTATAATGAACATTATTTTACTGTTGACTTGCCAATATAGCCACTCTATATACTTGATACTTTTTTTATATGAATTCCAGTATAATTATCTAAGTTCTGGAAGACTTGTCATGTCTGTGTACAGAGGATGCAAATTAAGAGATATTTGTGGTTTTTTTGCATGGACTCCTGAAATTATGTAACTTGACATTAACTACCAATCTTCCATGCATCCCCACCCCAAGCCCCACACACACACACACACACACACACACACACACACACACACACACACACACACACACACACATTGTGCCTGCAGATAAAGAAGGAAAAAAACAACTTTGTGAATAGAACTGGCAGAATAGAGACTTCCATTTGCATAATTATCAAGTTCTTACTTATGCAAAAACATAAGTCTATTCAGTCTTGACTTTCTTTTACAGCTAAAGGGTTGTATAAATATTTTGGTGAGATATCTAGGTGGAATAATCAAGTTGATTGTTTGTGCAAGGAGGAGAAAAGGAAAGAACCTTATAAAAGGGGTGAAGTGTGTGATTCGCAAGAAGAATTTGTGCTACTCTCACATATAGAGCCCCTTAGGTACTCCTTCCTTCTTCTTGAACAGGACCTCCTCCTTGGCTTTCTTGAAGTCTGCATAGTCACCTGTGTATCAAAAGACCCATGAAAGTGAAAAGGAGCAGTTAACAACATGACGAATACCACCTGATATTTTCCAGGATGTCAAAGGGCAACCAGTACTCTTGAGCTCCCAACACAATTAGTCATATAAAGTTACTTAAAATAGCAATAAGGAATGCACCATGGTCATAAAAAGGTACTCAAATTAGTCATAAAAAGTTACTCAAAACTGCTTTGTGGATATGGTTGTTTGACAAATCTGCTTTTCTAAGGAATTTCAATACCAAAAACAGATTAGCAAAAATCATGACAGTGATAAGTAGGAATTTGGAGATGTGGGTTTTTAATAGAGGATTTATATGTAGGATTTGGTGTATTCGGCTAATTTTTTGCAAAAAAAAATCAAAAATTGGCCAAAAATATAATAGCGCAATTCTTAATGTACATGTTTATCTGTGGGAAAAAAAGCACCCTGCAAATTGTTACTTACTTTTTTGAGCATTTGTACAAACATTTGGTGTGCACATGAAAGTCCAAGGAACACCTGGCAAAACATGAAGAACTCCACTCCTCTCTCATGACTACTCTCATCATCTCCCGTTCTCTCCTCTCATTCTCCACCTCTGACACTGGAAACATGCCGGCATCCGCATCACGCGAACCTCCCATCCTCGCAGGCACCATGGAACTCCATGTCCCCTTCATATCTTCCCCTCCAGAAAATACAACGCGGACCTCCTCCCCATTGCGACCGTGCTGAATGTTCTTTCTGTAACAAAAAAAGAAATCGAAAAGTGAAAACATTTGCAAGTGAAAACCCCATACACAAAAATTAGCACAAAAAGAAACAAAATTATCCCACACCACCATCAAGCCCACACATAACAGCTCTCAACTCTCTCCATCTCTTTGCGATGAGAGCCAAAATGAGGCGATGCCCCACTGTGGGTGGTGGACGAACCTGGGCTTGAGGGTGGTGTGGGAGGCGAGTTCCTCAAGCGATGGCCCAAATATCCGAGTTCTTCCCTGCTCCTGGACACCCTTCGCTAGAGCCCACGTCGGTCGAGCTATCGTGGGAGAGATGGACAGAGAAAAGAAAGGGAGATTTAACGGGGGAGAGAGAGACAGAAATAGGGAGATTTAATTTCCCACTGTACCATCTTCCCCCTTAAAATTTAAATGATTTTGTTTCCCCCCAAGAGTTCCCTCCAAAATACAAATTTTTCACTAATTGTTTCATCAAGATTCAATCTTGATTCAATCTTAGCCATTGATTTTTTTTCCTAGTGAGCATATCCTAGTCATAACCCCCTTATCCTAGTCATCTTGTCCTACTGGGACAACATTCAAATTCTTCATGTTTTATAGAATAGATGTCTTTGGGAACCCAAATATTATGCATAATTGTTTTCTTAGAAGATTTAAGAAAATTGGTCTTCTTTGAAATATGAATGGTATCCTTTTTCATACTATTAGAAGAATCAGTTTTCTTTGCTTTAATAAATACATGCTTTTTCTTTTCTAAAATACCATTACCAAGAATATTGGATTTGGGAGTATTCTTATACCACAAACATTGTCTATGA
The DNA here is from genome assembly GCA_030789695.1 of Scilla litardierei. Classification (NCBI taxonomy): domain Eukaryota; kingdom Viridiplantae; phylum Streptophyta; class Magnoliopsida; order Asparagales; family Asparagaceae; genus Scilla; species Scilla litardierei. Next base: position 202,256,208 of record CM061142.1, read on the forward strand.
TTAGCAGGATGTTGTATTCTAAGTAAATCATCAAGATTATTCTTTCCTTTATTAAACTTACTAATGTTAGAAGACATATCATCATATTTCATCTTTAGAGAAGAGATATCTTTATCTAAAATGGAAATGCGTGAAACCATATTCTGATTCTCAGATTTGAGAATCTCATTTTCATGAAGCAGTTTATCATTTTGAGACGATAATGTTTCCTTATCAATTTTTAGACTATCTAATGAAGAAGAAGAAGAAGAAGATGTTAGTTCTTGATGAGAAAGAACTAATGCCTTATGTTGAGAATTCAATTTCTTAAATCTCGTATATAATTCATTAAAAGCTTCAAGTAGTTCTTCATTATCTAAACTACTTACTTCATTATTACTTTGTGCCATAAAGCACATATGAGCATTCTCTTCAGTAGATTGGTCGTTGACTTCTTCTTGTTCATCTGAAGATGAAGAGTCCCATGTTGCTGCTAGTGCCTTCTTTCTCTGTTCGAACTTCTTATCCTTTCTAAAGTTGTTGAATGTCCTTTCTTTAGGCTTAAGAAGTGGACAATCCTTTTTCATTTGTCCAGGTCTGTTACATTGAAAACATAAAGAAGCATCAGTAGTTTTGGGCTTAAAACTTTTAAACTTACCTCTTCTTAGACACTTCTTAAAGTTTCTAGTTATTAGTGACATGTCTTCATCGTCCATGTCTGAACTATCGGTGTCTGATGAAGCGGCAAAGGCAAGAGTTTTCTTCTTTGTATCTGCTTGTTCTTTGCGATCTTGGAGTTGTACTTCATAGGCCATCAGGTTACATACCAAGCTTTCAATGGTGAGAGTTGACAAGTCATTGGCTTCTTCTATGGCTGTAGTCTTCTTCTCCCATTCTGACGTTTAGGCACGAAGAATCTTCCTTACTTGTTCTGTTTGAGTATAGGTCTTCCCAAGAGCTATTAAGGAGTTGACAATGTCGGTGAAACGAGTGATCATTTCTCCAATTGGTTCATTCTCCATCATTCTGAATAACTCAAACCTGTGAACAAGAACAGAGATTTTAGTTTCCTTAAATTTACTAGTTTCTTCATGTGTTACCTGGAGTGTATGCCAGATGTCATATGCTCTTTTGGCGTGGGAGACACGATTGAATTCATTCTTGTCCATAGCGCAGAATAGTGCATTCATTGATTTTGAGTTTTGGGTTGCAGTGGATTTGTCAGTTGCGGTCCATTGGGCATATAGAGTTGTAGGCTTTTCGTATTTAGTTTCCAACATGTTCCAAAGTTCGTAGTCGATGCTTTGAATATAGATCGTCATCCTTGTCTTCCAATAAGAGTAGTTGGAAACATTGAATAGTGGAGGCCTTGTAGTAGAGTGCCATTCTGGAAATTATGATGACGACGTTGAAGTGTTCGTCGGATAGGTGTAGACCATTTTCACTATGAAGCTTTAATACCAAATGTTGGATCTCCTGGTACACCAAATGCACTAGAGGGGGGTGGATAGTGTAAATCACGACGATATTGCAAAATAAAAAGTTAATAAAAAATTGCAATAAGAATGCGGAAATAAATGAACACAATCCAGAATACTCCAAACGCAAACACAGAGATTTTTATCCTGGTTCGGATCCTTGTGATCTTACGTCCAGTCCTCTACCCCGTAGAGATTTGAATCCACTAAAACACTTACTCCCCGTAAGTAATCGACATACAAAGATGCCAAAACTACTCGTGTTGTAAACTTGTACAATCTCTTCAACAAGAGATTCACCAAATAAAATAAAGAAAGAGTATGAAACAATATCACATATAGCCTGATAATTGATGCAATTATTGCGCAAGGTTGGTGATGGAATCTCCAAGGTTCAAGATGTGAATTGTGGTAGAACACTCTTGGAAATTGGACTTCCTAAAGGGATAGAATTTCTGCAGAGGTTCCCCAATGGAAATCTGAAAATCATACACTTTCTAGAGAAAGAAAGAAACCTTAAGCAAAGAGAAAGTGAAAGAATTTTCGTGTGATTCAGGCAGAGGTCTAGGGGTCTATTTATAGTCCAAAAAGTTAGTTTTCGAACGTTGGACAACTGCCTAAATTTTCAAAAAAATCTGAGCCATTTTTCTAAAAATTAGTCGACTAGGTAGTTTTGTTAGTCGACTAACTGTGCTGCTAGATCGAAAATGGCTGTTGAAGTGTCCTTTGAAGGAGAACGACTATAAACTTCTATAAACTGCCAAAAACGGCTCGAAACGGAAAATATGAACGTTGGAAGGTAGTTTATAACTGCCATTAAATAATTAGAAAATTATTTAATAGAAATAAGTTATAATCACTGACGTTATAACTGTCTGGTAGACCAAGAAAACCTATTAGTCGACCGGGAACAAAATTTTGAGAAATTTTCATAATTTGATCCTTATGATTGGAAAATATATTTTGACCAAAAATTATTTTTTCTTAATAAAATAAGAAAAATTTTATTAGTCGACTAGGGGAAAGTGCTGGTCTGCTAATTTTCTAAAGTTTGGATTTTGAGCCTGAGTCCTAAAGAACTAAGATAGAGTATTATCTAGACTTTAACATTCTAAAGTTATGCAAGAATAAAAAGTACAATTACATCACCTTTCTCAAGATATAAGAGTTCATTGCTTGAGCTTCATCTTGCGTTTTGATGCTTTATCTTGCAAAGTAACTTTGACGATTGTCATATGTGAAAAAGTTGAGCTTGATAGTCTGCATCCAAAGAGTTAGTATACACATATATATACAAAATGATTGTATCATCAAAAACATTATGGGAAGAAAAATTTATGTTTCCAATAGCTTGGTTTTGTTCATGAACAAAATCCATGTTCAAGCTCTGTTAGTTTACTAACCAAGCTCTAAAAACATGTTCAAGTTTGTTCGTTAAGCTCTAAAAACATGATCCGGTTTAGTGTTTTTTGGCTAGTGTTATGGTTCACCTTAAGCTTGACTGGGGAAACTGATCCTGGCCTAGTAAAATCCCTGGCCGTGTTCTGCTGGACCGCAAGGATGCGAATCATGATTATGTGACACCGTTAACTATATCTAGTCTAATACGTTAAAAATCTTCTTCAAGATTAATAGTAGCCCGCCTTATTTTTGGATTAGGGGACTAATAGACGCTTGTCATGGTTATTGAGTCCCCTCAAACTATGATATGGTCTCTTTTAGAAACTGACTCCATAATACATATGATGTAGTCCAGTCTTAACCCAAACCGCCGCGTTGGGTCTCCTCGAGTGTCGGTGTAAGTTATGTTTGGACATGAAAATAAGGATATGACCAGACTAGTCATTATGGTTTGTTGAGTCCCCTCAAGATCATAAGTGACTAGGGGAAATAACCTATAGGGAGTCACATGCGAGGTGATCGATGAAGAGTTCATCTACCAATTACAGAGCCGATCAACTTGTTGAGTCTCCTCAAGGTTGTGAAGCTCAAAGTGGTTGGATCTCTCTCCCATAAATTTTAACTATAATAATTGTTTATTATTATAGCTTAACTATTCATTAAAATAGTGGGAGAATATAGTTTAATAAAAACCTATTAAACTATATAAGAACAGATGATAATTCAACTTCTATTAAAATACAGTATGGAGTCAGGACTTAAGTTCATTATCGAGAAGAATGTGCTCAACGGGACGAATTACAAGGACTGGTTGAGGAACATCAAGCTAGTTGTAACGACTGGTTTTCCTATATTAGTGTTATCGATATAATATATATGTCTTGGTGGATTTTCTCCTTGCGTGTGATTTCCGTCTCCGTAGCTTTCACTTTTATTCGTTTCGTTGTGATTTCCTAGCTTCTTCCTTAGATAGTTGATCTTGGAGTAAGTCACTCATGACGAACTTCAAATCGCTCATATTTTAGAGTTAGAGTGATTTTAGAAGCTATAGAAATCTTCCCGAAGCTTCGCGCTTCTATTCGGCACTTTTAGTGTACTTTAGTTGGTTCAAGAAGGGGAACCAACCGACTAGATTGAGATCTAGTCGGTCGGTAACTCTACTCAAACCAGCTAGTTCATTAAATCAATTGTACAGGAGTTACTATTTATCGTTAGTCGGTCTAAGAACATTTGTCGACCGACTAGATGAGAAACTAGTCGGTCAGCAATCGTTCTTTAACCGACTAGCTCTATGATCATTTTTGATACCAAGTACTGTTCATTCTTAGTCGGTCTAAGAACGTTCGTCGACCGACTAGATGAGAAACTAGTCGGTAAGTGGTTGTTCTTTGACCGACTAAATCTAAATCCTATTTTGTACATGAGTTACTGTTTGGACTTAGTCGGTCTGCGTTGGTCAACCGACCGACTAGTTCCCAAACTAGTCGGTCAGTGGTTGCTCTTTGACCGACTAATCAGTGTCGAAACCCTAATTTCTGGGCAGCCGCCAGGTCGTTTTCTATTTAAACCCCACTTCGTTTCTTTTCTTTATTTTTCTTCTCCTGGCCTCTTTCCTTCCCCCTTGACCTCTGATCTTCCCCAACCTTCCTCTAGCTCTTCCCCTTCATCAAGAGACCATTCCCCTCGCCATTTAGGCTGGCCACCCCTCTAGATCACCGAAAAACCCCCAAAAATCCCCAAAACCTCATTTCTCCAGATTTACCCCATCCATTCTAGATCTGAACCCTAGGTTTCCCGGATCATTTCTTCCGTTGCCGTGCTTGCTCGGCATCGTTCTTCCGCTTCCGATACGGTAATAAATCGATCTCTCAATATTCTCATAACCCATTTGTGTTTTTGTGAAACCCTAATAGAAACTAGGTTGGATGTTGTTCTAATGTTGTTTTGCCATGGCAGTGGTCCATTCACCGTAGATAACATTTGTGTGACGTGCTTGTCGACCGTCCTCGTCGGTATCAGGCAAGTGAAACTTGCATCTCTTGATTTGGGCCATGTCTTAGGCCATTACCTTGCTTTAGCGTAAAAGAGACTAGACGGTGAAAGGATAGTCGTCTAGACGCCATTGACCTAGCTTGACAACGAAGCTTGGTCCGTCACCCTCATCATGCTTGTATGTCACATTTAATTTCAATTAACGGTACGCGTATTAACTGTTCATGTCATCCATGCATCTTTAACTGCCAAGTTTAATTTAAATTAACGGTACGTGAATATCTGTTCATGTCATTGCATTTTGCCTGTCATGTTTAGATTAAACTAACGATACGCGAATATCTGCTCATGTCATTGCATGCTTGAACCCTCATCGTGATTGCGTAGCATCGCTACATACTAGTGCTACTTGTTTCGGCTAGGCACCCGTCTTGCGGGCACAACCCTAGGCCAATTACAAATCTGGCTCGTGGTCCAGAAAACGAGCTCAATACAGCCTGCGGGCAATAGGGCACATGCATGTGTGTGAGTGATCCCTTGTACTTGAATACAGCCTACGGGCAATAGGGCGCTCACATGTGTGTGGGTGATCCCTTGTACTTGTTACTTGACAATACATGTCACACCTACCACTTGTACTTGTCTGTGTTTTACTTGTAAAACTTGTTATCCATGACATACTTGCTACTTGCTACTTGTACTTCCCTTTACTTGTCACTTCCATACTATACTTGTCATGTCATGCATCATACTATAACTGCTAGGTTGTTAGTTTACCTTTCTTTCAGTTTCCTTGCACAAGTCTTTCGACTTGCTGACATGTGCCCCTTTTCTTTTTTGGGTGACACATGTTAGATCACGAGCCTGAGTTTGTCGCTGAGGACGTAGTGTTGCTGGTGCTGAGCCAATGGTTGCCGAGGAGGAGTTTGTGGTCATTGGTGACCAGTCTCAGAGGCCGCTTGTGTTCTCTTCCTTTGTTTAGGCTTGCTGTTAGTTGTCGGTGCGTGGCACCCTTGCTTGTATGTTGTTCTTGTTGGCCATGTTTGGGCCTTAGCTTTTCCTTTTGAGCCTGGTGGCTTTTTTGTGATATTGTAATTTATTTCATGGATATTCTGAGATTGAATAAATTGCTTATTGTCTCACTTCATTATTCTTATCGTTGTTTCGTATTGCGTTGCAAGGCCCTGCCAATTTATTGTTGATTGACGCTTATCGGTCTTGGAGCTTTGCAGCTTCAAGTCTGAGCGGACCTTCTCACGTCTCGCCTCCACATTTTTGGGAAGCGGGGCGTGACAGGTTTTATTGGTGGCACATGCAGGTCCATTTGCAAATGCGAACTATCGTAACAACGATAATAATTATAGCATGTCCATTAAATAAATTAGAACATCCAAATTATAAGCCCGGAGTCTAGGTTTTTAGCGTTCCTATGCCTTAGGTGGCTAGTAGACGTGTTAGAGCACCTGTCCCAGCTTGGTAGGAAATCCATCAGGTCAGGACTATAGTGAGACTTAGTTAGAAGTTTTTGCTTGCTAGTTAGAGGCCCCTGATTGTTTGTTAGACTACATGCTAGTGATTGATATGATAGTCTTAAGAGTTACCTTAGTGGTTCCTGTCTAGCTCTGACCATGATAGATTCCTAGGATTTCTTTAGCCGTTCGATTGGGTTCATCGATTTCGGGCCCAACATAACATGATCTCGATTCTCTTAGAATCTTCCCTGAGGCCTCTAATATACTCTAGCCACTAGGAAGCCTTAGTGTTAAATTTCCCTTGACCTTTAGTCAACCGATGATTAGGACCCTCTGATTCAATCTTTTCCTGGTCACTACACTTCTGTGTTACTGACCGTGGGTTTTCATCATAGTTTTCTTGAATCATAATTTAGGTGCATGCCTCACACAACCACATTCATTGCCCTCGATTCACATGATCCCCTCCTTACTATTATCGTTGACCTTTCAAATCTTTCCCGTTGCAAATCTTGATTCTTCCAAAGTTGTTTTCAAATTTTCCTTATTAAAAGTTTCCACTCGATTTAAATTTTGTTTTAAACCTTCTTTCAGTATATTTCCATTACTTCCGTTTGAGCTAAAAGTCATTCTTAGATTTTGAAGACTATTTGGTTGTAATTTTAAATTACTATCTTGTAACTATCTTTCTAACATATATCGTCCGCACTTGATTTTAAACTTTAGTACTATTTCGATAATTCGATATACCACCTTTTCTAAATCGTGAAATTCATTTTAGCTATTTACCATACGTACTTTAAAATACTTCTTTCAAGATAAATAGAACCCCAATTAATTTATGAATATATACTAATTACAAGTTTGTCGTACCCGTACTTCAAAGTCTTTATACCAACCCGTTCTTGTGGCAAATCCTTGTTTCCCCTAAAAGTATTTTCGATGTTCCTCTTTCGCTAAGTTTAAATTTGTTCGCAAATTTTAATATATATATTAGATTTCATACTCTTTCGCGACTTAAATTTAATTGTACTTTTCTAAACATTGAAACTTTTGTCGAGATTTTTGATTATTAGTTTATAATATTCTTCAGCCTATATTTTCATATCGATATAAATGACTTGCCTCTTTTCATATACCAATTTTATTCTGAACCGTACTTCTGTTTTTCCTAACCTGAATTATAATTTTCTTTTCTTACTTATGCCATTAAAACTTATTCGAATACCGCATCGTGTTTGCTTCTCATATACCTTTCAAGTGACATGGGACTTCAGCTTTCAGCGAGTCGATTTTATGCTCAACGTTTTCCCTAGTTCAGATTTTCGTAAAATTACTTTTCGAAACCATTTCCTGATCTAGACCCTCCATAATTCAGTTTTAAAGCTTTATTACCAAATTAATAAGTCTATATATGTATATCCTCCCACTTACTTCCATACTACTAAGATGTTACTACCTTTCCATTCATCATACATATTTCTTAAAATGATTTCTAGAATAGAACTACAATTATTTTTATATATCAGTACTATGTTCGTTGTGCTCGTGTGTTAAGACCCTTGTATAAATCAGTTTCTGCTGGCGAACCCGGATTCTCTAAAAAGTACTTTCAATACGGTTTATTGGAATTTCCCTTCAGTTTTAAGACTTGGAAAAACATTTGGCATGAGCATAAACCCTCTACACTATATTTGATCTGATTTCATTCCTTGAATCTCGAAACTTTTCCAAAATTTTTAAACTACTGCCGCATAATATTTTTCTAACCTATGTCCTTAATGTTCATGTGAATGATTTACTTTTACTCGTGATAGCTTTATATAAGCTAAATAAACCATTTCCTCTTATTATATATATTCGACTCAAACTTATTTCGAACAACTCATTTTATCGACCGGTTTCGTACTCTTCATTTTAACTTATAACTTTTACACACTGTTTCCCATGTATCCTAATGGAGCATCATTACATCATTACACGACCGTTCTCATGCTTTTCGATCCTTCTATTCGTTATGCTTTTGATTTCAGTTTCTTTCCTTTTGTCTAGCCAATAGAGCTTGTCGTCGCCCGTTGTCATGCCCCGCTTCCCTAAAATGGAGGCGAGACGTGAAGAGGTCCGCACGAGAGTGGAGATGTGAAAACCCAAACCTGATAAGCGTCAATAAAACATAAGCAGGTCCCTGTAACCACAATGGAACAACAATAATAACACAAGGAGAGACTGAAATAAAATCCAATATCTCATAAACTGTCCAACATCAAAATAAGTCCAACATCCAGAAAAGCCACCAGGCTAAAAGAAAGAGTCTAAGGACCAGAACAAGGCCAACAAAAGCAACGACATAACAAAGTATAGGTGCTACGCACCGATAACAAAACAACTGTCAACAAAAGTAAAACACAACGAAGACACTAGGACTGGTCCCCAGTGTCCAAGTACTCCCCGTCAAACACAAGCTCGGGCTCGGCGTCAGCAGACACCTCGTCCTCAACAAGGTACTCAGGCTCAGGATCTAACATGTGTCACCCAAAAGAGTAAAGGGGCACATGTCAGCAAGTCTAAAAGACTTGGGCAAGGAAACTGAAAGTAAGGTAACTAGCAACCTAGCAGTTTTAGTATGCATGACATGGCAGTTATAACATGAGTGCACAATTTAAGACATGGCAAGACAATTTGTACAAGGGAACAATTATCAGGGCAAAACAAGTGTAGCCAAGCTACTAACAATCTCAATCATTTCACGTTGTTTGTAGATGTTTACGCCCTTCAGCTGAATGGTACATCATTCACACCGATCGGCACTAAACACTATTCACGTTTCACTGTTGTTTGTAGATGTTTACGCCCTTCAGCTGAATGGTACATCATTCACACCGATCGGCACTAAACACTACCCCACCCCAGAGTTTACGCCTTACAACTGCAGTTGCTGATCGGGCAGACTCCCAGTTGAATGGCCGCTTAACCCTTACCCCATCCCACACGTAAACAAGCCAGGGTCCCTGTACATGAGCCCAGCAAGTGAGCCAGGGTTGCCCCGCACGGGAGCTTGTTTCTTAGTTCACAATTCAATATCGAGCGTTGGGGTTAGCAACTCATTATGCTCGCTTCTGGTCACGAGCCAGGAACACAAGTATTGTAGCGAAGCTAAGCATTCACGGAAACACTTAAAGGATGCAATGACATGACAATTAATTTGCGTACCGTTAATGGAAAGTAAACATGACATGGTAATTGTGCAACATGCTAAAAGTCGGAACTAGCTTCGTTGTCAAGCTAGTTCCCCAATTTGCGCCTAGGCGAGTATCATTTCGTCGCCTAGCCTCTTTTACGCCTACAACAAGCAAGATGGCCTAAAACATGGCCTAAACCCTAAGTGGCAAGTTTCACTTATCTAGCACCGGGGATGACGATCACGAAGGTTCGTCTCGTGGATGCTAATCTACGGGGGAAAATCGCTATTTTGGGGAAACAATCATCAATCAACATGAAATTTCATTAGGGTTTCATAAAAATACAAATAGGTTATGAAAACATCGAGAGATCGATTTCTTACCGAGAGGAAGCGGAAGAAACACTCCGGAGAACCCTAGGACCAGATCTGGAAACAAATGGAGAAGTTTGGAGAGTTAGGGTTTTTGGGGGATTTTGGGGATTTGATGAGATTTTGGGGAAGATGAGAGGTAGAATGAGTTGATGGAGGGTTTAGATGATGAATCTAGGGCTTGGGATGAAGGAATTGGGCTTGGAGGAAGATGGGGGGCTCAATGGGGGAGATTTTAGGGTTTTGGGTCGAGTGGAGGAAGAAGAAAACGTTTGGGAGGGGTATAAATAGGTTGGGCTGGCGGCTGCCCAGAAATTAGGGGTTTAACACAGATTAGTCGGTCAAAGAGCAACCACTGACCGACTAGTTTGGCAACTAGTCGGTCGGTCGACCAACGCAGACCGACTAAGTGTAAACAGTAACTCCTGTACAGAATTAGGATTTAGATTTAGTCGGTCAATGAACAACGGCTGACCGACTAGTTTGGTAACTAGTCGGTCGAGAGATGAACTTAGACCGACTAAGAATGAACTGTACTGATACTAAAATTTAGATGATGTGTTAGTCGGTTAAAGAAGCATTACCGACTGACTAGTTTGCAACCTAGTCGGTCAACCAACGTTCTTAGACCGACTAACGATAAACAGTAACTTCTGAGAAATTTAGAAAGCAAACTAGTCGGTTCAAGAAGGATTGCCGACCGACTGGATCGTCATCTAGTCGGTCGGTGCCCCTTCTCATACCGGCTAACGTGCACCAAAAGTTCCGATACGGAGCGCGGAGCTCCGGGATCGATTCCTAAGACTCCTAGGCTTGATCTAATAGTAAGATACGACCGTTATGAAGCCCGTCATGAATGACATACTTCGAAATCGACAATCCTAAAGAAGAAACGAGAAAACACGACGAAACGATCGAAAATGAAAGTTACGGAGACGAAAACCACACATAAGGAGAAAATCCACCAAAACATATATTATATTATAATAAATCCAGATATACGAAAAGCAGTCGTTACATCCTCCCCAACTTAAGAAAAATTCCGTCCTCGGAATTTCCAAACACTCACGTGTCCGGAAACAAAAGTGGGAAACGCTCTCGCATCTCATCCTCATTCTCCCAAGTAGACTCTCCAGGTGAGCGTGTCGCCACATCACCCTCACAAGATTGACAATCTTGTTCCGAAGCGATTTCTGACGCCTGTCCAGAATCTGCACTGGATGCTGGTCATACATCATATAGGGGCGAACGGTAATCTTCGAAAAATCCACAGCATGAGATGGATCGCTAATGTATCGATGAAGCTGCGACACATGGAAAACATTGTGAACTCCTTCCAAAGATGGCGGCAAGGCCAAGCGATAAGCTACCTCGCCAACCCTCTCCAAAATGTCAAACGGTCCAATGTATCGCGGGCTCAACTTCCCCCGCTTCCCAAAACGAATCACACCACGATTCGGGGAAATCTTCAAGAACACATGGTCGCCCGGCTGAAATTCCAAAGGACGACGTTTAGCATCCGCCCAATGCTTAAACGGTCCTGAGCAATTCTCAACCTCTCCCGAATATTCCTGACGATATCCACGGCCTCCACGATCATCTCAGGTCCCAACAGCTCCCGATCACCAACGTCATCCCAACTCAATGGCGATCGACATTTCCTCCCATAAAGAGCGGTGAAAGGCGCCATGCCAATACTCGCCTGGAAGCTGTTGTTGTAAGAGAACTCTACCAGATGTAGATGGTCCTCCCACGAACCCTTGAAATCCAACATGCACGCCCTCAGCATGTCTTCCAAAATCTGAATCGTCCTCTTGGACTGGCCATCCGTCTGCGGATGGTACGCCGTGCTGAAACTCAGACGCGTACCCAAGCTCTTCTGCAAACTCTGCCAGAACTGAGATGTGAACCTCGTGTCTCTGTCAAACACGATACTCACGGGGACTCCATGAAGTCGCACAACCTCCTGCACGATTCACGTTACATCACTATCCAAACTAGGAAAAGGAAATAAAACGGAGAGTAAAAGAATTTTACCTCCATGTATCTCCTTGCTAGCGCCTCAGTGGACTGTCCCACTCGGAATGGAATAAAGTGCGTGGATTTGGTCAATCGATCCACGATCACCCAAATCACGTCATTCTGCTTCGGACTCCGAGGTAGTCCAGTCAAGAAATCCATAGTGATGTGTTGCCATTTCCACTCCGGAATCGGAAGCGGTTGTAGCAACCCGGCCGTACGCTGATGCTCCGCCTTCACTTGCTGGCAAACCAAACACTTGGCTACACTCCGAGCCACACTCCTCTTCATACCATGCCACCAATAATTCAGACGAAGATCCTGGTACATCTTGGTGCCACCAGGATGCACAGAATACGGCGAACTGTGTGCCTCCACCAACATCTTCTCTTCCGCATCCCACCAATTCCGAGCATTATCCTTGAGTTGCCTCTTCGCCAAATCAACCCATCCAGCCGGGGTGATCTTGGCCATCTTCAGATTGTCCTCGATGTTCCGAATCCACTCATCGGCAGCCAGAGGACCCTCAGACCCATCAAAATATGCGGGACCCAGCTCCCGAAATTGCTTCGCTCCTGGCTCAGAGCGAGGGGCATCCGGAAGAGCCCGGGCAGCTCGAGCAAGTGGAGCATTCTGGACTTGCAGAAGCACGCCCTGCTGCACTTGCATCATCTGGAGCATCATCCGCATCATCTCCCCGTTGGTGGGTTCCCGCTCAGGCTCCTCATCATGAGGGAGCACACCACTACCCCCACCACGGGTGAATCTTCTTCCTGCCATCTAGTGACACAGAGAACGAATCAGATTAGACTCATAGCTTATGACTCGGATGTTGAACTCAGTTTATTGGACATTCTAATATTATTATCGCTATTCCAAAAATCGCAGTTACAGAAGGACCAGCATGGGCCACCAACAAAACCTGTCACGCCCCGCTTCCCTAAAATGGAGGCGAGACGTGAAGAGGTCCGCACGAGAGTGGAGCTGTGAAACCCCAAACCCGATAAGCGTCAATAAAACATAAGCAGGTCCCTGTAACCACAATGGAACAACAATAATAACACAAGGAGAGACTAAAATAAAATCACATATCTCATAAACTGTCCAACATGAAAATAAGTACAACATCCAGAAAAGCCACCAGGCTAAAAGAAAGAGTCTAAGGACCAGAACAAGGCCAACAAAAGCAACGACATAACAAAGTATAGGTGCTACGCACCGATAACAAAACAACTGTCAACAAAAGTAAAACACAACGAAGACAGTAGGACTGGTCCCCAGTGTCCACGTACTCCCCGTCAAACACAAGCTCGGGCTCGGCGTCAGCAGACACCTCGTCCTCAACAAGGTACTCAGGCTCAGGATCTAACATGTGTCACCCAAAAGAGTAAAGGGGCACATGTCAGCAAGTCTAAAAGACTTGGGCAAGGAAACTGAAAGTAAGGCAACTAGCAACCTAGCAGTTTTAGTATGCATGACATGGCAGTTATAACATGAGTGCACAATTTAAGACATGGCAAGACAATTTGTACAAGGGAACAATTATCGGGGCAAGACAAGTGTAGCCAATTTACTAACAATCTCAATCATTTCACGTTGTTTGTAGATGTTTACGCCCTTCAGCTGAATGGTACATCATTCACACCGATCGGCACTAAACACTATTCACGTTTCACTGTTGTTTGTTTGTAGATGTTTACGCCCTTCAGCTGAATGGTACATCATTCACACCGATCGGCACTAAACACTACCCCACCCCAGAGTTTACGCCTTACAACTGCAGTTGCTGATCGGGCAGACTCCCAGTTGAATGGCCGCTTAACCCTTACCCCATCCCACACGTAAACAAGTCAGGGTCCCTGTACATGAGCCCAGCAAGTGAGCCAGGGTTGCCCCGCACGGGAGCTTGTTTCTTAGTTCACAATTCAATATCGAGCGTTGGGGTTAGCAACTCATTATGCTCGCTTCTGGTCACGAGCCAGGAACACAAGTATTGTAGCGAAGCTAAGCATTCACGGAAACACTTAAAGGATGCAATGACATGACAATTAATTTGCGTACCGTTAATGGAAAGTAAACATGACATGGTAATTGTGCAACATGCTAAAAGTCGGAACTAGCTTCGTTGTCAAGCTAGTTCCCCAATTTGCGCCTAGGCGAGTATCATTTCGTCGCCTAGCCTCTTTTACGCCTACAACAAGCAAGATGGCCTAAAACATGGCCTAAACCCTAAGTGGCAAGTTTCACTTGCCTAGCACCGGGGATGACGATCACGAAGGTTCGTCTCGCGGATGCTAATCTACGGGGGAAAATCACTATTTTGGGGAAACAATCATCAATCAACATGAAATTTCATTAGGGTTTCATAAAAATACAAATAGGTTATGAAAACATCGAGAGATCGATTTCTTACCGAGAGGAAGCGGAAGAAACACTCCGGAGAACCCTAGGACCAGATCTGGAAACAAATGGAGAAGTTTGGGGAGTTAGGGTTTTTGGGGGATTTTGGGGATTTGATGAGATTTTGGGGAAGATGAGAGGTAGAATGAGTTGATGGAGGGTTTAGATGATGAATCTAGGGCTTGGGATGAAGGAATTGGGCTTGGAGGAAGATGGGGGGCTCAATGGGGGAGATTTTAGGGTTTTGGGTCGAGTGGAGGAAGAAGAAAACGTTTGGGAGGGGTATAAATAGGTTGGGCTGGCGGCTGCCTAGAAATTAGGGTTTTAACACAGATTAGTCGGTCAAAGAGCAACCACTGACCGACTAGTTTGGCAACTAGTCGGTCGGTCGACCAACGCAGACCGACTAAGTGTAAACAGTAACTCCTGTACAGAATTAGGATTTAGATTTAGTCGGTCAATGAACAACGGCTGACCGACTAGTTTGGCAACTAGTCGGTCGAGAGATGAACTTAGACCGACTAAGAATGAACTGTACTGATACTAAAATTTAGATGATGTGTTAGTCAGTTAAAGAAGCATTGCCGACCGACTAGTTTGCAACCTAGTCGGTCAACCAACGTTCTTAGACCGACTAACGATAAACAGTAACTTCTAAGAAATTTAGAAAGCAAACTAGTCGGTTCAAGAAGGATTGCCGACCGACTGGATCATCATCTAGTCGGTCGGTGCCCCTTCTCATACCGGCTAACGTGCACCAAAAGTTCCGATACGGAGCGCGGAGCTCCGGGATCGATTCCTAAGACTCCTAGGCTTGATCTAATAGTAAGATACGACCGTTATGAAGCCCGTCATGAATGACATACTTCGAAATCGACGATCCTAAAGAAGAAACGAGAAAACACGACGAAACTATCGAAAATGAAAGTTACGGAGACGAAAACCACACATGAGGAGAAAATCCACCAAAACATATATTATATTATAATAAATCCAGATACAAGAAAAGCAGTCGTTACACCCGTGTCAACCTTAATATAGTTTGGTGGGCCCCATTAGTGTAATTTGATGTGTCGTCGTAGTGTATTAAATTCCATGATGCAAATGAAGTTGTTTGTGGTTGGTATTGGTATGTTGTGTGTAGGTAGTTATGTATTAGCTGCATGAGTATAAGTGTGATATACATACGATAGTAGGATTATAACTGTTTGATTGGAATTACTTGTTTTTATGAGATGTCGTATGCGTGTATACCATGGGGTATACCCGACTACAGCTTATCTTAACTAATGGATGAAGTAAGCGTATTGATGTGCCAATTATAGATGGATGGATATGGTATGAATATATGATACTTGTATGAGACTATACAGTGAATGCATGTATTAGGGAGAGTATGAAATTATTAGTGTGCTGATATCTGTATTATTATTATGGTATATAAAGCGATTGAATGCGTGATATTACCTGATTAAATATTAAGGATGTTTGACATTATGATATGTATATGGTTATGTTGGTAGATGTGTATGCATCAGATAGTATTGGTATATGTATGGATGTTGTGTTATGTATATGGAATTATTCTGCTATGATTTTGAGTCTTACTCAAGCTTGAGTGGGTATACTCTATGTACGTTGGTGTATTTGTATGTGGTTGGTGTATAGTGATGGATGATGTATGTATAATGTTTGGATTGTTTGTGTCCGGTTGTGTTACGCATATGATTGTGGGTCACTAAACCAGTATATAGTTATATGTGTTGGTCTTGTGGTATAGTTATTCATTAGGGGGCTTGCCTGCGTGAATATATATATATATATATATATATATATATATATATATATATATATATATATATATATATATATATATATATATGGAACTCTCGCATTGAGGCTCGTTTAGACAGAGTTCTATGCAATACTCCCTGGATTGATCTTTTGCCGCATGTTTTCCTGGAATATCTTCCTGCTAGCTCTAGTGACCATTCTGCATTGTATATTCAGCTGCATGCAAAGGTACCGAATTTCCCTAAGCCCTTTAAATTTTTTAATTCTTGGTCTACGTTTCCTGATTTCCAGGAATTAGTTAAAAAGAACTGGGGGAATCAGTCTGGAGGCACTTATATGAAGAAACTTTTCAATAATCTTAAGCATCTCAAGCCTATTCTCAAGTCTTGGGCCGGCCATCATAACTCAGCTATTGATTCTTCCAAGTGGCGTCAGGAACTGCTTTCCATTCAACAAAACCCTCTTTTGCACTCTTGCTCTCATTTGCAAGCTTTGGAGAAGAATGCTATGCTGAATTATGCTAATTCACTTGATTTGGAGGAGGCGGATCTGAGACAAAAGAGCAGGCAGAATTGGTTAACTCTGAGGGATAGAAACTCCAAATTCTTTTACACTGCTATGAAAGCGAGGCAATGTCACAATAGCCTTAGCCATTTTATTAATGCCAATGGGACCTCCACTCTGAATTCTGATCTTAGGAAGGAAGCCCCCATTTATTTTGAGAAATTATATAATCAAGATGATTATTGGAATGTCTTCCCTAATCTTATACCTAAACGTAAGCTTACCTTTGAAGCTTCTATGTGGATGGAAAGGGACGTGTCTGGTTCTGAGATCAAAGATGCTGTTTTCCAAATAGGGAAAGACAAAGCCCCTGGACCTGATGGTTTTAATGCTCATTTCTTCCAAACAGCCTGGGGAACTGTGGGGGAGGATGTTACTAAGGGTATTTCCTCTTTCTTCATGTCTGGGGCCATGCTCAATCATATTAACCACACTTTTCTCACGCTTGTCCCTAAAAATTCTAATGCAGCTGGGTTGGGTGACTATAGGCCTATTGCCTGCTGTAACGTCACCTACAAAATTATCAGTAAGGTCCTGTGTAATAGGCTAAAACATGTTATTGGTGATCTTATCTCCCCCAATCAGTCCGCCTTCCTCAAAGACAGATTATTATCAGACTGTACTCTTATAGCCCATGAGCAGATCCGTGATTTCAGCAACCCTATGGGGTCCAGAGCTTGTATCAAATTGGACCTACGGAAGGCGTTTGACAGTGTTAACAGAGAATTCATCTATTTCCTTCTTCACCAAATGGGTTTCGGGACCAGATTCATCAATTGGATAACACAATGCATTGCCACTCCATTATTTTCTGTGCTTATTGAGGGTTCCCCTGAGGGATTTTTTTCCTCCAACAGAGGTCTGCGCCAGGGTGACCCACTTTCGCCTTACCTTTTTGTTCTCATTATGGAGGCTTTCTCTCTTCTTATGGCCAAAGCTGAATCAGCTAGAACAATTCATCCAATGAGACGAACTGGATCCATTTCTCATCTTCTGTTTGCTGACGATCTTCTTGTCTTTTGTCGTGCCAATCCGCATTCTATAATGGGTCTTAAGGATCTGTTGACCTTGTTCAATTTATATTCGGGGCTTCATATTAATTGGGATAAAAGCTCCGCTATCTTCAGTAAAGGTGTCAGGGACCCTGGGGGTCTGGCGGATATGATTGGTATCAAAAAGGTTGCTAGCCTTTCAACATATCTGGGCCTCCCGCTCTCTTCAAATTACCCTAAAGCCTCTTTATTCAATCGCCTGGTGGACAAATGCAAAAAGAGATTATTGGGGTGGTCTTCATCACTTCTATCTACCGCTGGTCGGATTGAACTTGTCCGCTCTGTTATTTATGGGATGATTGCATTCTGGATGCAGGCTTATCGCATCCCCTCCTCGGTAATCCGTACTATCTCTTCTGCGTGCAGGAAGTTTATTTGGGGTAAACAAAAAATATGGGGTTGGAAGGATCTCTGTGTGCCTAAGAAAGAAGGGGGGGTGGGTCTGAGGCGGTTAGAGGAGTTGAATGTGGCTTCTGGAATCCGTCTTACTTGGCGAATGCTAGGCACAAATGGAATCTGGGCAAATTATATGAGAAGCCACTATGGTGCTATCAAAAAAAATTTCTTCACTTCTAAAGCAACTGTCACTCAATCCGGCACTTGGAAGTTCATTCTCAAATGCCGTAATTTTTCGCAGAAGTTAATTAAGCGTACTCTTGGTGACGGCACTGAAACTTCATTTTGGTTTGATAATTGGCACCCCAAGGGGCCACTACATCTGCTACAAACTCCTACCCCTAGTACTGTGAATTATCGCGTTAGGGATTTCTGGTCTGGCGCTGGGTGGTCTCAAAACGCTGCTATCAGGCCTTTACTCCCGTTTTTGAGTGATATCCGGCTTAGTGAAGGCAGGGACGCCTGGTCCTGGGCTACGGGTAAGCAGTTCAGTTTCAAATCTTCTTGGCAGGGCACGCATGAGACTGGACCATTGTTTCAATATTATTCAAATGTGTGGTATCCCCACTCAGTTCCTAAGATGTCTATTGGCCTGTTAAGAGCTCTGAAAAACAAACTCCCCACTAAAGTCCAACTAATCAAGCGTGGCCTGCAATTGGAAAATGCCTGCGTCCTTTGCACTGGGAGCAGGCCGGAGACAATAAAACATTTATTTTTTAATTGTGAGTTCTCCCATTATATTCTCACACGGAGTTTATTGAAGCTTGGCTACTCTGGGTCTGTTCCTTGTTCTCTTGCTAGCGCATGCAACTTTATCAACTCAAGATATAAGGTTGCCGATCCTATTGGTACCCTTGCTAGGGCTGTGTTATCTACCTTGGTTTGGCACATCTGGAGGGAGCGTAACAATCGTATATTTCAGGGCACTCATAAAGAGAAAACATTAGTTTTTGCTGAGATTGCTAAGGATGTTATTATATCCTTGAGGAATCTGGATATTGATGGTGCTTCTGATTTGTCACCCTTATCTAATTGGGGGATTATTGATTCTGGATAAATTAGGTTGCTGGCTACATTTGTAAATTTGTTTCTTCTTGTTCTGTTGTATATTCTTAGAATGCCAATTAAACTAAAGTTGGCTGGAGGTAGTGGGTGACGGCGCTTGTGCACTATCCCCACTACTCCGTCCAACTTCTGTTTTGATGAGGCATTTACTCCTTGTATTCTACTTTTGATCAATAAAGATTGCTATTATCTGTCAAAAAAATATATATGTACTAGCTAAACTAAGCGTGTCGATGTACTGAGTTTATAATCGTATGATTGGTAAATATGAATGAAATGTTAGCGTGTGTGGGTATGCACCATGCACGGGTAAGTATGGGCTTAGTTATAAGTTTTGGTGACTACAATATGTGTGGCGTGTCGTGGGTATAATTATAGGGCCGTATGTGATGTGAAGTTATAGTGAAATATCTGCATGTATTGGAATGGCTATAAATTGTGAAATTATAATGATGGTGGAAGTATATTAAATATATAACTTGAGTTTAGATGGTGTGGTGTGATTACGTGTGTTGACGTGTTTGGTATTGGATGTATACTAGGAGATATAGGGAGTAGTGTATTCGTATTGCCTTGTTCATAGGTAGCTACCTAACGTAGAGTATTACGATGGTATTTACTGGTGTGAACTATTTAATTGGTTGTGAGTATATGGACTATTGTTTTGTGCTAGGTAAGTAATAGCTATATAAGGGATGTATGTATATATATGATTGAGATACATGTATGAGTATGAATGGCTATGATAGGAATAAGTGTATGATGTGCGTGAATATATATATATATATATATATATATATATATATATATATATATATATATATATATATATATATATATATATATATATATATATATATATATATATATATATATATGTTTACCTGTTGGTAGTGTTAATGTTTGATTACCTAGTGCGAATATAAGCACTTGTAATAACTATAACTGATTGAATGTGATATGATTGGGGTAGTTACTAGAGCGACTAGATATGTTAGAAAGTCCGAGGACGAACTTTATTCTAAGGTGGGTAGGATGTAACGACTGGTTTTCCTATATTAGTGTTATCGATATAATATATATGTCTTGGTGGATTTTCTCCTTGCGTGTGATTTCCGTCTCCGTAGCTTTCACTTTCGTTCGTTTCGTTGTGATTTCCTAGCTTCTTCCTTAGATCGTTGATCTTGGAGTAAGTCACTCATGACGAACTTCAAATCGCTCATATTTTAGAGTTAGAGTGATCTTAGAAGCTATAGAAATCTTCCCGAAGCTTCGCGCTTCTATTCGGCACTTTTAGTGCACTTTAGTTGGTTCAAGAAGGGGAACCAACCGACTAGATTGAGATCTAGTCGGTCGGTAACTCTACTCAAACCAACTAGTTCATTAAATCAATTGTACATGAGTTACTATTTATCGTTAGTCGGTCTAAGAACATTTGTCGACCGACTAGATGAGAAACTAGTCGGTCAGCAATCGTTCTTTAATCGACTAGCTCTATAATCATTTTTGATACCAAGTACTGTTCATTCTTAGTCGGTCTAAGAACATTCATCGACCGACTAGATGAGAAACTAGTCGGTCAGTGGTTGTTCTTTGACCAACTAAATCTAAATCCTATTTTGTACAGGAGTTACTGTTTGGACTTAGTCGGTCTGTGTTGGTCAACCGACCGACTAGTTCCCAAACTAGTCGGTCAGTGGTTGCTCTTTGACCGACTAATCAGTGTCGAATCCCTAATTTCTGGGTAGCCGCCAGGTCGTTTTCTATTTAAACCCCACTTCGTTTCTTTTCTTTCTTTCTCTTCTCCTGGCCTCTTTCCTTCCCCCTTGACCTCTGATCTTCCCCAACCTTCCTCTAGCTCTTCCCCTTCATCAAAAGCCCATCCCCCTCGCCATTTAGGCCGGCCACCCCCTCTAGATCGCCGGAAAACCCCCAAAACCCCCAAAACCTCATTTCTCCAGATTTACCCCTTCCATTCCAGATCTGAACCCTAGGTTCCCCGGATCATTTCTTCCGTTGCCGTGCTTGCTCGGCATCGTTCTTCCGCTTTCGATACGGTAATAAATCGATCTCTCAATATTCTCATAACCCATTTGTGTTTTTGTGAAACCCTAATAGAAACTAGGTTGGATATTGTTCTAATGTTGTTTTGCCATGGCAGTGGTCCATTCACCGTAGATAACATTTGTGTGACGTGCTTGTCGACCGTCCTCGTCGGTATCAGGCAAGTGAAACTTGCATCTCTTGATTTGGGCCATGTCTTAGGCCATTACCTTGCTTTAGCGTAAAAGAGACTAGACGGTGAAAGGATAGCCATCTAGACGCCATTGACCTAGCTTGACAACGAAGCTTGGTCCGTCACCCTCATCATGCTTGTATGTCACGTTTAATTTCAATTAACGGTACGCGTATTAACTGTTCATGTCATCCATGCATCTTTAACTGCCATGTTTAATTTAAATTAACGGTACGCGAATATCTGTTCATGTCATTGCATTTTGCCTGTCATGTTTAGATTAAATTAACGGTACGCGAATATCTGCTCATGTCATTGCATGCTTGAACACTCATCGTGATTGCGTAGCATCGCTACATACTAGTGCTACTTGTTCCGGCTAGGCACCCGTCTTGCGGGCACAACCCTAGGCCAATTACAAATCTGGCTCGTGGTCCAGAAAACGAGCTCAATACAGCCTGCGGGCAATAGGGCACACGCCTGTGTGTGAGTGATCCCTTGTACTTGAATACAGCCTGCGGGCAATAGGGCGTTCACATGTGTGTGGGTGATCCCTTGTACTTGTTACTTGACAATACATGTCACACCTACCACTTGTACTTGTCCGTGTTTTACTTGTAAAACTTGTTATCCATGACATACTTGCTACTTGCTACTTGTACTTCCCTTTACTTGCCACTTCCATACTATACTTGCCATGTCATGCATCATACTATAACTGCTATGTTGTTAGTTTACCTTTCTTTCAGTTTCCTTGCACAAGTCTTTCGACTTGCTGACATGTGCCCCTTTTCTCTTTTGGGTGACACATGTTAGATCACGAGCCTGAGTTTTTCGCTGAGGACGTAGTGTTGCTGGCGCTGAGCCAATGGTTACCGAGGAGGATTTTGTGGTCATTGGTGACCAGTCTCAGAGGCCGCGTGTGTTCTCTTCCTTTGTTTAGGCTTGCTGTTAGTTGTCGGTGCGTGGCACCCTTGCTTGTATGTTGTTCTTGTTGGCCATGTTTGGGCCTTAGCTTTTCCTTTTGAGCCTGGTGGCTTTTTTGTGATATTGTAATTTATTTCATGGATATTCTGAGATTGAATAAATTGCTTATTGTCTCACTTCATTATTCTTATCGTTGTTTCGTATTGCGTTGCAAGGACCTGCCAATTTATTGTTGATTGACGCTTATCGGGCTTGGAGCTTTGCAGCTTCAAGTCTGAGCGGACCTTCTCACGTCTCGCCTCCACATTTTTGGGAAGCGGGGCGTGACACTAGTTCTCTCGTTAGCTGGAATAGGTTACGTACTGACGGGAACTGCTCCAGAGAAGCCCGATGAAAATGCCACCAATGAAGAGAAGGATTCGTACAAGCTGTGGCAAAGGGATACAGAGAAGACCAGGTGCCTTACTCTTGCCTCGATGAATAATGATCTGCAGAGAAAGCATGAACATATGGATGTTCAGAGTATGCTTTTGAATACAGAAGAATTGTATGGTAAGCGCTCTAGGGCTGCCAGATTCGAGGACACCTACAACCTTTGGGAGACGAAGATGACAACGGGCCCAGTCTAGGATCATGTGATTAAGATGATCGGGTTTGTAGAGGACCCAGCCCAGCTAGGATTTGTCCCTAAAAATGAGATGAGCACGGACATAATCCTAAAGTCTTTGACCCCCCCCCGACTTCAACTAGTTCATTACAAGTTTTATAATGAATAACACTGAGGTGGAACTTCCAGGTCTCTTGACATGCTCCGGCAATTCGAGGAGAGAATCGAGAAGAAACCACCAGTGTTGGTTGTCGGCTCTGCTTCTCCTCACCAGCCTAAGGGAAAGGGTAAGAAGAGGCAGTTCCCTCAACCTGCCAAAGGGAAGAAGGGGAAGAAGAAGAAAGGGGCGTCATCGAAGTCTGAGTGTGTCCATTGCCACAACCCAGGACACTAGAAGAGGAACTGCAAGGCCTACCTTATAGAGAAAAACGGGCATGGTGATGCCTCAACCCCAGGTACGAATCTTGTTTAAGAGTATATTAATTTCCATAAAGCTTAATACGTGGTATGAGATACCAGTATGATTACTAAAATATCTGTATATTGTCTACAGGTGCTTGAAGCGATGGATGGATGAAGTTTTTGGTGCAGTCGGCAATCAGAGTAATCATTGCTGCTGGGGCCGTCAAGGGACTTCAGAGATATCAAGGATGTAGTCGTATTTTTATTTTGAATAAATGTGACGATGGTTTTTTTGAACAATGATTGAGTGAATGTCACTCGGAATAAATGTTGTGAACAATTTTCCTTTGAATGAAGTCATTGTTCTGATATCTTGATGAATATGCTCTGGTTGCTATCTGAGTTGTTGTGTATGCTTCTGAGTTGATGTGATTGATTGGAATAGTCAATGATTTTAACAAATCTATAGTAACGAGTAAATTCCAGGCGCATGTAATTAGACGTGAATGATTATGTCTATGATAAGAAAAGTCCTTGTTTGCCTACATATAAACTTCAAGTTAGAAGATTAATGTAGATAAAAGAAATGACAGTGTAGGTAGTTATGATTGAGTAAGTTATAATCAAAAATTCTATAAACGAATTTTGATATAACTGATTCGTCAGAACGACTTGACACAAATTCATTCCATTTTAACTCATTCAGCACAAATGGGCTGGTTATACTGAATAATCAACATTCTAAATGAGATTTAGAAAGTCAAGTTAAAGTACTAAAACTAGACAGTTCTCAAAGTCAGTGGGAGCTAGCATATTACTTGGTTCCGGTTTTTGGAGCTAAGTAAAAGTTCTAAGTTATAAAACATCTATATATGACATACACTCAAAAGGGTTTTGATCATGTCAGAGATATAGAACTTTTGGTGTCAGTAATGTACTGGACATAAATGACACAAGAATATTGGAATATGCTATGATATGACTTACTAGTATGTAATGATAAACATTAAATTAAGTCGTATATGCTAATCGTTAGCTATACAGAAGAAAAATCGTTGGATAAGATCTAAAGACGATTTCTAGAAATCACCCTTGTGTGATCAATAGTGTATAAGTAATAAGACTCTGTAACACTACATAATAGATACGTTCTAGCAGATCCCTTTGAGGCTTTGATATATGAACGTCCGTAGTGACTGATATGTTATAGTGGTATGAGATGCCGAATTAAATAGCCTGAGTACAAGTGGGAGATGTAGGAAGATATATGCCCTCGAGGCAATTTATCCTAGAAAACATCTTGTTCAAATATAAATGGTACTAATTATCCTAATATGATTAAATGTTTTTAATACTTGGATAATTTTCTTAGACTTAAAGTAAGGTCATTCATGTATCTAGATGTAGATCTCGATTGTGGGAAGTGAATGACCGATAGGAACTTAAGTCTTAAAACGTTCATGGTCATAGATGTGTCGAGAAAAGGATATCGGCTCATCGGACAGACTATTGTGTCTTTGTCTTATCCTAAAGGGTAATGATGATATCATAATCATTCGACCTTTCGAAGTCGGAGACGAGACACATGTGCTCATTGGAGAATAAGTCCACTGAATGACCCAATAAAGAGTTATCAAATGGTTAACCTTAACTAAACTGTCATTGATAGCTCTCTAGTGATGATAGGCTAGTTGGTCCTTTAGACTTGAGGTCATTGTACGAACCTGTACGTGAGCGGTGTCACTTAGATCTATGATCAAGTTTCGAGACTTCACTCGTTGAAAGGTCTTAGGTTGGGTGACACTTGAAGCATACAAGGTAAGTAGTGACTAAGATATGATTCATCTCTTCGGTTAAGGGAAGTTAGTGTCACAGGCTCGGTGCGGTTCTTTGTGCTAAACCTCTGCCGGGGTATATTGTAGGAAGTAAAACATGGACATACTAAAGACCGATGTACATTGACCAGTGCTAGCTAGTAGGGTTGACGTTTTACCATACCCTAGGCTATGCAGTGACATAGTTATGACGAAGGGATTAAAACTGCGGTATTCATCACTGACACAGTCAAAGTGATCCCGACGACACTTTTGTCAATAGGTCAATCACGTAATTATGATGTCGAAATAGGGGCAACACCTACTGCTCGTAGTCTCTGTCGTCTAGGGGTTTCGAGCCCCAACCTATAGTAGGGTCAGGCTGTAGGGTCTCACACCGAGTGGGATTTGCGTCTTAGTAATAGGAAGAATTCAGGAGGAGTGCACTCAGGGTGCACGAGAATAATTAAAGTCGCAAAGATTTTGTGACATTAAGTCTATATTAAATGGGATTTAATAATGTCGCAAAAAATTTGTGATTTATTATTAGTAGAATGCTATAAGGGGATTATTGCATATACTGCAAAATGGTTGAAAATATATTGTAAAATGTTTACAAGAATATTTTACATAACTAAAGGCATATAAAGGGATGCATGGCTTCTTGGAATAGTCCCATTCGAACTATGCTTTCCAACGGATCTGAAATCGTCTCAATCGGAGCTGTAGAGCTCAAGATATAGCCCAAAAGGCCAGAACTGGGCTTTTGCCCAGTTCTGGCCCAGCCCAGCCCGGGCGGGCGGGTCCAACCCACTAAGCGGGCTGAACCTGCCCGCAAGAGGATATGCTCCAGGGCGGGACCTGCCCGCCCGTCGTGTCAGACCCGCCCGGCGTTTTTGGGTTGGGCGTGCCAAAGGGCATGCCTAGATGGACGGTGGGCCCCACCAAGGGGGCCTGCTCTTTAGAAACCCTAAGAGGGCTTGTGACGGCTACAAAAATGCGAAAATTGTGATTTTTTCTCAACTTTGATCAATTGTTTGAGGGGTCAAACGAAGTCGGAATTCATCACCGTTTTTTTGTATGCATTCACCATTCATAGCTCTTCGAATTGTTAGGTTGTATCACTTCCGAAGCTTAAAAGTAAGGGAGAGAAAATTGGTTGAAGTTGAGCCTGAGTGTAAGGCAAAACTAATTCTAATTTTCTCCCCTAATTAATTAATCCCACATTACTCGTGGACGAGCAAGGGGTCCGGCCTCCTATATAAATAGGGGTCGACACCCCTGGGAAAAATTACACCAAGTCTCTGAATCGTATAGCTCTGAAAAGTTTTGAGAAAGCACAATTCAAGACAAATTATTCTCTCCTCCTCAATTCTTTCGTTCCTCCATTCGCGTCTTAGCAAGACGAGGAGGAGGATTGGATTCGATCCAAAGTCTACGAGCGATCGCTTTCAAAGTGAAACTTTCTTCGGTGGGTGATTGGCTCGGAGGCGCGGTGTCGACTTGCTTCGGGTGGACCAGTTAGGAGGTGCGAAGGCGGCTAGCTTCAGGGAGCCAAAGTTTGTTGCAGAAAACGACGCTTTGTTTTCTGCGGAAGCAAAGTTCCGGGTATGTTCTTTTAATGCTTTTAATTTATATCATTGTAGTAGTTTAGATCTATTTTAGGGCTGGTCAGATCCACTCCAAGATAGTAAAGATCCTGGCTAGGGTCTTTGATATTCTTATGGCATTTTACTAAATAGTTTAATAATTCGAATTTCCTGCTGCTGTTTATTTTTCTTTCGTCCGTCCGACGTAAGACGGACGTAGAATTATGCCATAAGGGTCCCTCAAAACCCAACACAAACAACACTACATAAGGGTCAAATTCCCACACAGATAATTACTAACTCGCACACAGAGAATTACACCAAACTCCCATAAAGAGTGTAACTCCCACAAAGAGAGTAACCAACTCCCACAAAGAGAGTATCTAATTCCCACAAAGAGAATTAGGGGTTCAAGAAAACAAATGAAACAAATGACTCTTACCTATGCCTTGAAGAGATGAACTTACTAAATGAAGTATGTAAGGCATGGAAGAGGATCTCCAAGTGATGAGATTTTCTTGAAAGCACTAGGATGATTTCCCGTGAGATTGACTTCCATGCATGAAGATGAATATGAGCTCTAAGAGGGAAATGAGAGAGTTTGCGAGTGGTTTAATGATTCTCAAATGATCTTCAATAGTTCCAAGAAGTTCTAATGAACACAACCCTCTCCTATATATAGGAAGCCCAAATAAACACTCAAACCCAAACAAAAAGCCCAAAAGAATAAATTTGCAACGACTCGATTTTGGCAATTTATGGCATAGACAATCGACAGATGAACAACTGGTAGTCGACTGGTCAATGGCTATAAAAATCCCAACGGCTATAATCTAAGCCAGGACAGGTGACTGTAGAAGACTACACATGCGTCTGTAAATGAGCATGTGCTTATATATCCATCAGCAGGCGACTGTCACTTGGGATGGAAACGGAGCTGAAAAACGCAACTTTCGCACTAGCGCCTTCAGTCGATATATGACCATTTCACAGGCGCCAGTAATTAGATAGGCGACTATAAATACTTCATCAGTCGACTGACTTACAAAGTAGGATGAAACCCAGAAATGCAAGTTACGCACTTGGCACACAGACGTCTGGAGAACAAATACCAGGTGCCTGATGGAAGATAGGTGCCTGTAAAGTGATCGTCAGTCATCTATCTCCAGTATCTCAAGATATAGTCAATAATATTTGACTTGAGCTAGTGCATAACAGCCGACTATAGAAGGCTGGCCAGGCCCTTAGAATCACCCATTCGCCTGTCCTTCCTTTAATAGTCGCCTGTTGAAGAGCCAGAGACTCCAATTGAGTTATTTAACATGATGAACCTATTTGGTTGGATTCTATGATAATCCTAAGGCTCACTAACATGGTAAATGCATATGCATGAATTAGTTAAACCATCTATTAAGGCATTACACTAAACCTAGACTCAAAGAGATAAAAGCAATAAATGAAATAATACATAGATTACATTACTTCTCTTAGAGTCTAATCTTCAATCTCTTGATTCCTTGATGCTCCCCATCATCTCCAAGCTTTTGCACCCATTGAGTCCAACATTTCTCCTCTTGATGTCCATCCCTGCACCAAGCATTTAGTCTCCAAAACCAATATTCTTCATTTGTTAACTATGAGACTAAAACATAAGAGGCATTAGCTATAACATAATGTTATGATCATCATCAAAATAATATTGGTATGAAACACCAATACCTAACAATCTCCCCCTTTTTGATGATGACACATATTATGTAAATATAAAGAAAATAAAGTACAATGCTAATGAGTTCACCCCCACTTATAAGCACCAATTGTAAAATGAGATAAACTAATTGTAAATACTCATTATACCAATTGAAATAATAAGAAACAATGGTGACATATAATAGGCATGTATTACATAATCCAATCTTTCATATGTATATATCTCTCCCATTGAAGATATGATTTACATAATCCTATCTCTCACCCTATTGCATATGTATGATATACATGATTTACATAATGCATATCTCTCTCTCCCTTGTCATTGTCAAAAAGATGGACATGAATCATATCCCCATTATCATTCTTATAACAGATGTGACAATAAGAAAGAGATAAAGAGATGTATGATACCAAATTGTAAAAATTTAGTGGATATCAATCACTATCTCTTGCTCCCCCTAGATCATAGAAATGGTCAAATTATTCACTTCTAAGATCTAAAAATAATTGTAAAGAAAAAGATAAAAATATTTAACAATTGAAATAATACCAATTTAAGATAATCCTCTTTACCAATTATAAAATAAATATACTCGGAGCCATGGGCTCTAAAGCGTATCAAAGCATATATATTGAAAAAAAACAATCACATTGATGCACATGACATTGCCAATAAAAAATATAACATGAAACAAGTTGGCAATATCAATGGGTTAAGATCAAGACCATAATAACCAATTGTAAATAATGATCTTAATTAAACCCCAAAATGAGAGTTAAATTATGTTGTAAAAAATAATTTTAAACATACTTAACATATTAACTCCCCCATTGTCATACACATGGTTCAAAAATTGCTTGTATGACAATGATATCCCCAAGGTCCCGATTTTCATGAAAAATAAATTTGAAAACATTTTCAAAAACATGAAACATCACACAAACAATGGGTATGCTAAAAATAAACATTAATCATAATACACATACAATATGCATATGTGTGGGAGACCTAAACTTTAGGGAACCAAACCCAAGAGGAGTTTAATTTCCTAATATAATCACATGAGGTGATCATATCCCTAACTAATGAGTTGATGTAACTATCCCTCTCTTGCACACTACACCTAGTAGGAATCCAAAGACGCAAGGTTTCCTAAGCAAGGGTTTTGCCTTTGCAAAAGGGTTGTGTGCGGCATGCTTAGGTGTAGAAAATAGTTTATTGACATGCATAGAGTGATGATTTTGCTTCTTAGCAAAAAAGGAAGGATTTTCATTCGTCTCAATCACATTGTGATTTACAAGCTTCTTGTTGATGTTATTGTTATTCAAGAAAGCATGTTGATTCTTCGTAGGTGTGTTTGCAACATTTCTTGAATTTGCACTAAAAGAAGAATTAGAGGTGGGTTTAGGTACAACATTTTGAATATACCCCAAACCTCCTCTATGGTTTGTCGGATGTTGTTTTTCAATCAAACCGTGGAGTGAATCCCTAGAATGAACAAAGCTTATAAGCTTTTGGGATTTCTCCTTGCACTTCAACGTAAGTTGTTGAATGCGAGATTCTAAACTAAGGTTTTGAGCTACTAATTTATCATTGGAAATGCTGAATTTCTTAACTTGAGAGAGAAGTGTGTCTCTCTCACTAGTGTAACAAATATGCAAAGCATCATTATTATTTACACTAGTAGATTCTAAAGCATGAACCCTACTAATAGCATTCTTAAATTTAGCTTTCAATTTAGCATATGAGTCTATACACTTACTTGCCACGTTGGAGGCCACATTTTAATGATACTCGAGCTCCTTGTAAGGTAGCTTTGGCTCCTCCTCAACTTCATCATCGCTTTCCTCCTCGCTAGAGCTTTACGAAGACTTTTCCCCTTTTGCCATGAAGCATACTTCTTCATTGGTCTTGAGCCAAGCCTCCACCTCTTCTTTGCTAGATCTTGAAGAAAGATCTTCCAATGTCGTGAAGCACATGTGGACTTACTCCTTGTCATCATCTTCTTCGTCACTTGATGAGTCCTCAGCCGAGTCATCGAATGTGCCGACAAGTCCCTTCTTTTAGTTCTTAAATTTGGACTTGCCTTTCCAATGGTTCTTCCCTTTCCCTTTGTAGTAATCTTTGGAGGGTTTGGAAAGGCATTTGGTAGAGCAATGGCCTTTACACCTGCAAGTGTAACAAGTAGGAATCTTGTTAGAATTGGAGGCAAACTTTGACAAAAATTTACCTTGCTTGCCCTTGAGGAATGCCTTGAAATGCTTGGCTAGTTCGATGAAATCATCATCGGTAGCATCATCTTCTCCATCATCTTCACTTGAAGCTTCTCGATGGAATTTCTTTCTCCACTCGATTGGATCCTTCTCGGCATGGAATGCAACCCCCTTTAGCTTCTCCGGCTTCTCGAACTTTGTTGGTTTTTCTTATGTTGAAGCTTCACTTCATATGCCATGAGATTCCCAGTGCACTCCTGTGTAGGATCCTGTCAAAACAAAGACGTTAGGATCGAATAATAAAGTAGAGACTTACGCTTGCGTACGCGGCACCGTAATCTCTGAACTTTGCCCTCGGATTCGCCACAACGGTCAGTACTTCGTCACGGAGGATCGAAGCAGTGTTTCACCGCCTAAATCTCTATTTAGAAGAGGATTTTAATGGAAGGGAGAAGAAGAACACAAGTTGCCTTATGCAAACTTATGGCATGGTAAGATTAGTGTAAATGCCTTACCCTTGGGTCCTATTTATAGGCTTTAGGGGTAGTTATTGTAGGAAATAACTAAATATAAGCTTATTAGCCTATATTAGCACATTTACCTATCCTCTTCTTCATTCACTTATCAAGTGCCTTTATGCACTTATAAAGTGACTTTTTCCACTTATCGAGTGGTCCTTTTCACACGAGAAAAGGTTCCCTTCGTGCACGCTTTCGTGCACGCGACATCTGAGGTCCGTATTCCCTCATACATCCCCTCATGGGTGTATTCATGTCGTCCATATCCAACATCTCCCACTCACACTTGAGGGGATTGTAAGGAAACATCTTTTCCTTTAACTCTTCTGTTTATCATACCGAGAAATAGGCCGTGTGACCGTCATGCGCATAGAGTCCGCTGTTTGTGCACTTGTTAGAGATACACAACACTACTCGAGGTGCAAAGTTGAGTAGATTAACGCATGCTTTACCCTAGATTATTTCTTCACATTTCTTATACTTTATATTCAACAATTGAATCCCATCTGGATTACAATTGGCTGGCCAGCTTTGAATCTTTAAAGTCCAAATGTGAATATGAAATCAATCTTCCTCTTCTTACGATCCTTTCGATCTTGACTTGACTTGCTTTTCTAACATGCCCCGCCGGACCGAATTGACCATAGTCCATAAGCAACATGCTAAGATAGCAATCACCCAGTCAAATCTAAAGGAACCAATTAGAGTCCATAAGGGTAATGAGTTAAGACCCATGTGGTCTTTGGGTCTCACATAATAGTAAACACAATTACTATTCTAACCCAATGGTCAAAATGCATACGTAGTATGAATACGTATTACAACATCACTCCTTTCCAAGGGAGCGTATGTCTTAATGATGTTGTAAGGATGATGATCAGACACCACAATGTCTGACTTTGAGTCCCTTTTACTACTCAAATAATCTTCTGGACCCACATCCCGCATAAGACAGATAGGATTTAAGAATCCTCTTAGATCTCTTGTAAGCATCCATATGATGCAGATCTTTCATACGACCATTTTGTTTAAGTCATGACTCTAAATCATCCGTCTGATGATTTTGACTTTAAACAGGTCTCATCTTTATTTTATCCGTCTGATATAATAAAGGCGGTTGCTCATGTGAGAGAGTCAACCTCAATCTGTCCGACATACTAGAAAATATAGCTGAGATTTTAAAATGTACACAAACATTTTCTAGAAACTCATGTGCAATGTTGAAAAGAACTTATTTTTTTATTAAATTTGATCTTTTACAGACATGGGAATTCACATTGGTACAACTCAACTCTTACGCAATCCTTGAGATGATAAGTGTTTGTAAAACACATCTCTGGGGATCGCCTTCGTAAGTGGATCCGCTATCATCTCATGCGTAGATATGTACCTTATGTCTACCTTCTTGGTCTTATCATAGTCTTTTGCAAATTTGTAGCGGATATCTATGTGTTTGGTCTTACAATGGAATTTTGGATCTTTGACATAGGCTATAGATGCTTGACTGTCACTATGTATTGGTACATCACCTGAGTCACTTGCATCAATTAGCCTGTCTAAGAACTTCCTAAGCCAAACATCCTCTTGGACTGCCATGCTAAATGCTACAAACTCGGCTTCCATAGTTGAAAGTGCGATCCATGATTATTTCTTACTACTCCAGGATATTGCACCAGATCCGAGTAAAAAACATATCCTGAGGTCGATCGTCGCTCATCGAGATCACCCGCCCAATCAGCATCAGTGTCGCCTTCGAGCCTCAAGGCATCTCCTTGATAGCATAAAGCATAGTCTACAGTTTCTTTAAGATACCGCATTATCCTCTTAACCGCTTTCCAGTGTACTTGCCCTGGATTGGATTGGTAACGACTTACCATTCCAACGGCAAAACAGATGTCCGGTCTTATACACATCATAGCGTACATAAGACTACCAACTGCACTGGAATATGGAACTTTTTCCATAATTTCCTTTTCCTTTTGGTTCTTTGGACACGATTTCAGACATAAATTATCGCATTTGCTTATAGGAGTATCAATGGACTTGCAGTCCTGCATATTAAAACGTTCTAGAACCTTCTTTATATAAGTCTCTTGTGAAAGAGAAAGAAGTTTCTTCGAACGATTCCTTGAAATCTTAACTCCAAGGATATATGCGGCTTCTCCCATGTCTTTCATCTCAAAAACTGATGAAAGCCAAGCCTTGATATCCATCACAAAGCCCTTATCATTTCCAGCTATTAAAATGTCATCTACGTATATAGACATAATAACATACTTGCTTTTAATCCTCTTGATATATACACAGTTATCTTCATCAAGCATGGAAAAACCATTTGATAAGACAAATTCTTGAAATCGTATATACCATTGCCGCGAGGATTGTTTAAGACCATATATGGACTTACAAAGTTTACAAACCTTATGTTCGTTTCCTTCTTTTACAAACCCTGTTGGTTGTTCCATATAGATCTCCTCGTCCAATTCTCCATTGAGAAAGGCAGTCTTTACATCCATTTGATGTAATTCGAGGTCTAAGCAAGCTACCATAGCCAGAATCAGGCGAATCGAGGTAAAACGAACAACAGGTGAGAAGGCCTCTTCGTAGTCTATCCCTTCCTGTTGTGTAAAACCTTTCGCGACAAGGCGAGCTTTATATCTGTCAATAGAGCCATCAGCCTTATGCTTGATCTTGAGAACCCATTTGTTCCCAATAGCTCTACGTCCTCTGGGTAAGTCAACCAAGTCCCAGACTTGGTTAACTTTCATGGATTCTAATTCCTCCCTCATCGCTACCATCCATTTGTCTTTTGCAGGGCATGATACGGCCTGTTTGAAAGTAGCAGGCTCGTCATCTTCTTGTAGTAAAGTCATAAAGGTTTGCGGAAATTCATCCTCAAATCTTAAAGGAGCTAACCTTGTACGACTACTACGTCGTATTTGAGATTCTTCAAGTCCTTGTTGACTCGAATTTAGATCGATTCTAATATCACTCCCACTTGGAATGTCGTTAGAATTGCTCCCACTTGGATCATCATTCACGTATGGAATAGAATTAGCATCATTCGTATCATCCATTGGTGAAGGTTGAAACGTATTTTCGTCTTCACCAAGAATTCTCCCACTCGAATGAGGTAATCCTTCTTGATCATTAATCTCAAATAGAGATAAGTCTTGACTTATCTCGCCCTGTCTTGGAAACTCATTTTCCAAGAAAGTGACATCCCTCGACTCAAATTCAATTAGACCTCCATTGTCTTCCTGACCAATGAAAACATAACCTTTGGAGTTTTTTGTGTATCGTATAAAGATACATTTCCTTCCCCGTGGCCCAAGTTTGCCATACTTATGGGAGGAAATATGTGCATAGGATGCACACCCCCAAGGTTTCAAAATGTTTAAGTCAGGAGACCTTTGGTTCCACAACTCGTAAGGAGTGGAGCTAACTGATTTCGAGGGTACGCGGTTCAAGATGAAAGCGGCCGTCAATAATGCATCACCCCAAAAAGTGATTGGCAAGTTAGCTTGCGCCATCATTGAACGGACCATTTCCATTAAAGTCATATTCCTCCTTTCTGCAACACCATTTTGTTGCGGAGTATAAGGCATAGTTACCTGATGAAATATGCGTTTTTCATCACAAAGTTCCTTAAAACTTGCCGATTGATATTCACCGCCTCTATCGGTTCGCAAGACCTTAATCTTGCAATCTAATTGATTTTCCACCAAACTCATATAGTTTTTAAAGCAGGTTAATGCTTCACTTTTGTGGGATATCAAATAGATATGTCTGAATCGGGTGAAGTCATCAATAAAAGTGATGAAATAGGACTTCCTGTGTCTTGTCTTGACATTCATCGGACCATATATGTCCGAATGGATGAGCTGTAATGGAACCTTGGCCCTTGTGCCGGTTCCAAACGGCTTGCGACAAGATTTCCCTACAAGGCATTGTTCGCAGGTCGACATATCGACCTTTGAAACATTGGATAGAAGGCCATGTTTGGCAAGTCTATCCATACACGTTGGTCCAATGTGACCAAGCCTTGCATGCCAACAAATTATATCTGACTCATAAGTCGAAGAATTTGCAACAAGGAAATTTTCATTACAAAATGAGGAGTCATACATTGTATTTAATACAATAAATCCTTTGAAAACATACCCAGTACCAATTAAAGAATTATTACAAAATAAGTCCACTTTACAATCATGAAAAAACCAACTATAACCAAGACCCATTAAAACGACCACAGAAATAATATTCCTTCGAATATCCGGAGCGTAGAGAACATCATGAAGTAGGATAGTGCGGCCGTTGTCCAAGACGAGCTTGCAAGTCCCAACGCCTTTCACTTCAACACGTGTGTTGTTTCCTACATAGATCCACTTCGTTCCTTGGGGTATCCGGTGATACTCCACGAAGGATCGTCTGTCCCTTGCTATGTGGTCGGTGGCACCTGAATCAATTATCCAAAATGGATTAGATTCTACAAGAAATATTGAACTAGAAACACATATGTAACTAGTATTACAAGTTACATTGTCACCTCCATCCGTACATGAACGGGCATAGTGACCTAACTTGTTGCACTTGAAGCACTTGATCCTCTTCAAGTCTTTCTTCTTGTGCCATTTCTTGTTCCCACCCTTGTGTTTGGGTTTCTTGGTAGACTCAGGTTGCTTATTACGTTCATTAGTAAACTTCGAATGATTTTTCCGTTTCTTTCCCCCGTGTGAGGAACTAGCAACCATGTGCACTTCTGCACTTGGCTTGGCAGCCGCAAGCCGCTCTTCCTCTAACTCAAGGTGCTTAGAAACATCGCTGAAGTTCTTGATGCTCTCATTATGAGTGAGATGCATCTTCATTTGGTCCCACCCATTTGGTAGGGAACGTATGACTGCTTGGATTTGTTGCTCATCAGTGAGCACATGACCTGCATCCTTTAACTCTGAGATTAGATTCGCCATATGTCGCAGATGTTTCTCCATGGAATGATTTGGACATTTCTTGTATGAATCAAATCTTATAGTTAAAGAACGAAGTTTGGACACCGAGGTGCCACCAAACTTCTCCTCAAGCTTGGACCATATGTCCATGGCTAGGTCATGCTCTCAGAAGATGCGCATTATGTCATCGGCCATACTGGACAATAACGTAATGTGAGCTATCTTGTTCTTCCGAGACCAAGCATCAAAAGCTTCCTTGTCTCGTCTGTGTTGGGCCGTAGTGCCCAACTCGGGTTCAATCATTTTGTTCTTCAGAGTTTCGAGCACGTCTTGCTCCTCTAGAACATATTGTATCTTAATAGACCCTAATTTGTAATTATCGCCGTTGAGTTTTTCACCTTTGTTTAACTCAGCGACGATGTTCTTAGCCGCAGAAGACATTTTAGCTTTAAAATGCTGCAAAAGACATGAAAATAAGGTTCGATCAAAAACATTGCATTAATTTCATATACATAGTCATCATATTGTTACATTTTCATGATTCATTAGTCTCGGCCAGCGGACCGACCAGGGAAATGGCTATTTCATGGTTCACTACCCCCAGACTGAGCTGAGGTGTCCCACAAACTAGTCCAAAAGACCACTGGTCGAATCATGATCCATTGAGATACTGAATCAATCGAATGTGAAATTTTAGACTAGTTTAATATCACTCCCACTCGGAAAAAATCCCACTTGGAATGATATTATTATATTTGATAAATTACTTTCGAAAAATATTGAAGATGTTGCTCTAGAATCGGAAAGGTCTCTACGATTCCAATCACCATCTAGAACAACTTTCAATATTTCCCCCTCACTTATCAAACGATAGTACTCTTATAGTACTTTGCAGCGGAAAAGCGTTTTTGAAAAAACGTATTTTGAAAACGTATTTTGCAAACGTATTTTGCAGTATTTTGAAAACGTATTTTTCAAACGTATTTTGCAAACGTATTTTGCAGGGTCTACACCCCATTACAGGGTGACATAGCCGAAATATTTCGACAATTCCCCTGCCATTGCCGAGGTGGTGCCGTGGCCGTGCCAAGGCCGGATTCCTTCTCCGAAGAGAAAATTGTCATTGCAATTTAGGCCTAGGCCGTACCCCTTTTTTTGGGAGTTTTTTGCAAGCCATCGTCGCCGGCTCCTGTATGGATCCAGGCGCTTCCCCCCTACAGGAGAATTTTGCCGCAAACGACTGCCGTCGGTACTGTATGGGCTGGCCATGCATGTCCCATTCATGCAAGCCCCCCCCCAATACAGGGTCAACCGGGGCTCGGCACTGGCCGAGGCCGGGGCTGGCAGTGGCCGGGCACTGGCCTCGGCCAGGGCCGGTAGTGGCCCTGGCAGTGGCCCTGGCAGTGGCCAGGGCCGGCCTCGGCCTGGCCCTGGCCACTGCCAGGGCCGGCCGTGGCCCTGGCAGAGGCCAGGGCCGGCCTGCGCCAGTCCCTGGCCTGAGGCCAGGGCGCCGGCAGGGCCCTGGCCTCTGCCAGGGCCAGCAGGGCCCTGGCCTCTGCCAGGGCCAGCAGGGCCCTGGCCTGGCCCTGGCCCCCGGCCAGGGCCGACAGTCGACAGGGCCCTGGCCATGGCCAGGGCCCCCTGGCCCTGGCCGGCCAGAGCCGGCCAGGCCCTGGCCAGGGCCGTCCATGGCCAGGCCATGGCCCCTTGGCCATGGCTGGCCATGGCCCATATGGCCATGGCCGGCCTCCCCCTTGCATGGGGTTGGCCGCACACCCCCACCGGAGGGGTAGCCGTGGTTGTTATTGGCCATAGCCAACCCCCTCCGCATGGGGAGGGGGGATGCATTGCCTCCATGGCCCATATGGCCATGGTGATCATGCACCAAAAATGTCATCTTCTCCGTTGAGAATAACCACCATCGTCTTCTCCGACGAAGCACCCGTTCGTCGAGAAAATGGTTTTGCTTCAATGGCCGTGTGCCAAAAAATGAAGAGAACGCATTTTCAAGGCCGCAAACTTCACACTCTACATGAAGAGAGTTCACATTCTTAATTGAATGGAGACTCCGCATCCATGAGGAGCACGAGTTTGGCGAGATGAACGGTAAGTTCTTCCCGTCACAGAGAGTTCCTGCCATATCCGTAATGGCAGAAGACCCTAACGTGAAAAGAACAACTATTGCGTTCTCCCCGTCACGATGCGTTCCTACCATATCCATAATGGTAGGATACTCATTCGTGAAAGAGACAACGCCGCGGTCGTCGGTAAGACCGGGGCGACGGTTAGACCGGGGCGAACCCGTATGGCTCCGATACCAATGTAGGATCCTGTCAAAACAAGGACGTTAGGATCGAATAATAAAGTAGAGACTTACGCTTGCGTACGCGACATCGTAATCTCTGAACTTTGCCCTCGGATTTGCCACAACGGTCAGTACTTCGTCACGGAGGATCGAAGCAGCGTTTCACCGCCTAAATCTCTAGTTAGAAGAGGATTTTAATGGAAGGGAGAAGAAGAACACAAGTTGCCTTATGCAAACTTATGGCATGGTAAGATTAGTGTAAATGCCTTACCCTTGGGTCCTATTTATAGGCTTTAGGGGTAGTTATTGTAGGAAATAACTAAATATAAGCTTATTAGCCTATATTAGCACATTTACTTATCCTCTTCTTCATTCACTTATCAAGTGCCTTTATGCACTTATAAAGTGACTTTTTCCACTTATCGAGTGGTCCTTTTCACACGAGAAAAGGTTCCCTTCGTGCACGCTTTCGTGCACGCGACATCTGAGGTCCGTATTCCCTCATACATCCCCTCATGGGTGTATTCATGTCGTCCATATCCAACATCCTGTAATACCCTGTTTCCATATGTACGGATATTACGTGTGTATTTTTCGATCGTATTTATACATGTATGGCTTAATGTATTTTGGTGATTTTTCCTAATTTTCCTAGAATTATTATATTGATGAAACTACTGTTAAATATGTTCAATCATTATTAGATGTATAATGTGTGAAGTATTTAGTTTAATACATAGTATAAAGTATGGCTACTAGTAATAATGAGTGTATTTCTTTTTATTACAAATTAGATATCTTGATTTTTGTTAATATGCCACATTAGCCCTTAGGTGTCATATGGCTAAACATCCTTTAATCTCCACATGACACATCACTCATTAGGTGTCACTCTCTAAGCCCTTTTGCATTTCATCGTGACACCTAGCATGCACATGTCACCTTCCTAATTATGCATGGGAATTTGGATGATGAAAAAAAGAAAGGAAAAAGAAGAAAAGAAAAAAAAAGGAAAAGAGAAGGGGAGGAAGGAGGAGGAGGATGATTGAAAGAGGAGAAAGCTAGGTCAAGGTGGAGGCTTGGCCATGATGCTTAGAGGAGCCATGGAAGGGGCATTCTAGGAGCTTGGTGAAGCTTCATGGGGTGCATGGTAGAAGGTAGGAATCCAACTTCTTCTATTATGCCTTGTTCATGCATGTAAATTTTTCAAATTTGTTGCTTCTTAAATTCCGGCAGTCTGGTAACAACTTCCGTCCTTCATATCTACTGTCGTGGGTTGAGTTGAATTCTGTAAAAATTATATTTGTGTAGATCTTTAAATTCTACCCCATATTCATATATAATATGCCATATGTTCAGTTCAATAATTAGGAGTAAAAATTCCTTTCTACCATGTCACATTTACTTTGTGCATCATACTATAAATGCCATGCCATGCATAAATCCGTGTAACTCATTCATTTTATTATATTATGCATGAGTAGATGCATTTAAGGAATGACATACTAATTGAAGTTGGAATTTTCTACTGGGTCACGCATTGACGTGCCCCACCGTTGACTTTTCAGGTATTCAGGTGTTGGTGTTGGTGAAGAGCTGGGCTTGTGGAGTTGTATAATGGGGTGGTGAGGGGTGAGGAGAGTGACTATATATGTTGGACATGATATATATATATATATATATATATATATATCTATTATACATTTGACAGAGTTTTTTGAATTCTAGGGCTGACTAGGACAAGATAAAGAGGGGCTGAGATTTGATCTTGGTAAATCAATGGTTGAGATTGGATTTTGGGAAAATTTTGATGAGAAAAGTGTCTTGGGAACCAAAACTTTGAAATTAGAAAATATTGGGAAAGATTGTGGAGATTAAATTTGGGGGTAAGTGCATCGGGAACCTAAACTTTGAAATTAAAAATGCCTTGGGAAAGATCGTGAAGATTAAATTTGGGAGGAAAAGTGTCTTGGGAACCAAAACTTTGAAATTAGAAGTGTCTTGAGAAAGATTGTGGAGATTAAATTTGGGGGGGAAAGTGCATTGGGAACCTAAACTTTGAAATTAGAAGTGCATTGGGAAAGATTGTGGAGAATCATGATCCATTAAAATAAAAAAAATAAAAAATTTAGCGTAAAACAATTTCGAGGAACAACAAATTAGCATAAAAATATCCTGAGTTTTGTTGCTCCGCGCCAAAGGCGCTCGCTAAATTTTGCCGAATTTGTTGTCCCGAGCCGAAGGCGCCCGCTAAATTTTGCCGAATTTGTTGTCATGCACCGAAGGCGCCCGCGTCGGTGCGGGCGCCGAAAAGCTTTTTACGCTAATTTGTTGTTCCGCCTGCGGGCGCCAAATTTGTTGTTCAACGCCGAATTTGTTGTTCAGCGCCGAAGGCACCCATGCCGCTAAATATTTTTACACTAATTTATTGTTCTGTTAAATTTTGACTGTGGAAATAATTTTTCGGGAAACAAAGATTTCGCGGGGGAAATCTTAAATGAACCGTGCCTGCGGGCACGGGTTATGACTAGTATATATATATATATATATATATATATATATATATATATATATATATATATATATATATATATTCAGTGCTTCTTTTGTTGTCCTTGTGGATGTCTGATTTCTCTGTGATGCTTTGTGTTTTGTGTTTTGTATATGGGAACATTACAGGTACTATCCCAGCAGTGCGCAGTGGACCTGCTTGAGTTTTTTTGTATTTCCCTTCGTAACACTCGCTGCTCTGGGATCATCTCGGACGGATTCGTACTTCCCAGGTATCCTGGGGAGCGGGGTGTTACAACTCCTCAACATTATATTTGGACATGTCATTTAACTCCAAAATCCCGTTGGCATTTGACTCCCAATTGGGTGTAAGAGAGTCAAGGATCTTCTCCACTTGATCCTCTTGGGAAATCACCTTCCCAAGTCCTTCCAAAGCCTTTACGATTTCTGTGAACCATGTGAACATCTCCGAGATGTTTTCACCATCCTGCATCTTAAACAACTCATATTTAGATCTAAATACGCATTGTTTAGATTTCTTTACCTTCGAAGTCCCTTCATGAGAAATCTCCCATGTATTCCAAATTTCCGTTGGCTGTTTTGCATATGGAGATGCGGTTGAACTCATTTGAAGTGATGGTGCAATCGAATGCATTTATAGCCCTCGCATTAAATTTGATTGAGTCCTTCTCTGCTTTTGTCCTTGAAGCCACAGGTGTAGTAGCTTCTCAAATGATGACTCCGTGATGTCCCATAGGTCTTGACCCTCCAAGTAGATCATCATCTTGATCTTCCAACTTGGGTAGTTGGTTCCGTTGAAGAGCAGGGGTCGTACGGTTGATAGACCTTCTTCATGAGACCTGGATATAGCATTGAATGCCATCATTTTTGTATGCTATAACCTCGATCTGATACCAATTGTAAGGACCGTCTACATTGCAATACTAACAACAACAAACTCTAGAGGGGAGGTGAATAGAGTAATGACAATAAATTATGCAATTAAAATTTAACTTGCAAATGCGAAATAATAGATGCAAGAGGAATTAATCAACACAATCAATCTAAACACAAACACAAGATTTTACCCTGATTCCCCAAACTTGGGTACGTCCAGCCACACCAAATATTCACTATAATCCTACACAAGGTAGTGAATACAATTTCACACAGAGATACCTCACACTGAGGATTTTGTCCTACACAAGAACCCAACCAACCCAACACAAGGGTCAAATTCCCACACAGAGAATTATCAACTCCCATTCAGAGAATTAGGGTTAGTCCTACACTAGAACACCAAACTCCACAAAGAGAGTAACTCCCACAAAGAGAGTAGCCAACTCCCACAAAGAGAATTAGGGTTTCAAGAAAACAAATGAAACAAATGACTCTTACCTATGCCTTGAAGAGATGAACTTACTAAATAAAGTATGCAAGACATGGAAGAGGATCTCTAAGTGATGAGATTTGCTTGAAAGCACGTGGATGATTTCCGTTGAGCTTGACTTCAATGCATGAAGAGGACTATGAGCTGTAAGAGGGAAATGAGAAAGTTTGAGAGTGGCTTGAAGATTCTCAAATGATCTTCAATAGTTCTAAGAAGTTCTAATGAACTTAGCCCTCTCCTATATATAGGAAGCCTAATTAAACCGTCAAACCCAAGCAAAAAGCCAAAAAAAAATAAATCTACAACGGCTAGGACAGTCGATTGATGAACAACTGGCAGTAGACTGGTCAATGGCTATAAAAATCCCAACGGCTGTAATCTCAGGCGACTGTAGAAGACTACATAGACACCTGTAAATGAGCAGTCGCCTATATATCATTCAGCAAGCGACTATCACTTGAGATGGAAACGGAGCTGGAAACACACAACTTTCGCACTAGCGCCTTTAGTCGATAAATGACCATTTTCACAGGCGTCTGTAATAGACATACGACTGTAAACACTTCATCAGTCGACTGACTTGCAAAGTGGGATGAAACCCAGAAATGCAAGTTACGCACTTGACACATAGATGACTGGAGAACAAATACCAGGTGCCTGATGGAAGATAGGCACATGTAAGGTGAACGTCATTCGTCAGTCTCCAACATCTCAAGATAGAGTCAATACAAGTTGACTTGAGCTAGTGCATAACAGCTCACTGTAGAAGGCTGGCCAGGCGCCTGGAACCACCCAATCGCATGTCCTTCCTTTGGCAGTTGCTTGTTGGAGAGCCAGAGACACCAATTGAGTCATTTGGCATGATGAACCTATTTGGTTGGATTCTATGATAATCCTAAGACTCACTAAGATGGTAAATGCATATGCATGAATGATTTAGACCATCTATCAAGGCATTACAATAAACCTAGACTCAAAGAGAGAAAAGCAATAAATGAAATAATACATGAATTACGTTGCTTCCCTTAGAGTCTAATCTTCAATCTCTTGATGCCTTGATGCTCCCCATCATCTCCAAGCTTTGGCACCTCTTGAGTCCAAGCTTTGACATTTCTCCTCTTGATGACCATCCTTGTACCAAGCATTTAGTCTCCAAAAATGATATTCTTCATTTGTTAACTATGAGACTAAAACATGAGAGTCATTAGCAACAACATAATGTTGTGATCATCATCAAAATAATATTGGTATGAAACACCAATACCTAACAACAATATCATCCAATACGAATCTT
The DNA here is from genome assembly GCA_030789695.1 of Scilla litardierei. Taxonomy (NCBI): domain Eukaryota; kingdom Viridiplantae; phylum Streptophyta; class Magnoliopsida; order Asparagales; family Asparagaceae; genus Scilla; species Scilla litardierei. The sequence goes on from CM061142.1 coordinate 202,299,839, forward strand.
GCAGGAGCAAACAAAGCAAACGAAGCACACCAGCCAATATATGCAGAAAGTAAATGAGGCTCAGTAATTACCCTGGTTCAGTCAATCTTTGACCTACTCTAGCATCCAAGTCAACCCACTATCTGATCAGAGAATACAATCTTACACCGACTTCTTATTCACCCTCAAGTGATTAACAACTGATGTGTTCCTGGATGTACTCAGAAAACTATGTAGTTTTACCGCAAGTGCAAGGTTAAGTGGTAAGCGGGTATCGAATCACAGGGAGGCGGATGTAACAGAGGTTGTGAATAATGGTGTAGCAAGTGTGTCACGAATGTATAATAGTGTCGGTTGTAATTCAATTAATAAAGAAGTTTAGGATTAGGGAATCCCCACTATAGATTTTCAAGTTTCAATGTGAATATGAACTCCTAATTACTAACTTTTAGTTTCGGGTGAAATTGTCGCAATTATGTTGCGAACCGGTACATGCTCTTGCACCACATAAGTCTAAAATAACTCAAGCTAGAGTCTCACTCTCATGCAAGCCTAGTTGAATTATTAGCATTAATATCGACAATATAATTCAATTCTCATTCAATTCCACTGTCGTGTGACATGAGTTCGAATTTAGATTATGATGGTTCATATTCATCTTACCGTCGTACAAATGAATATAATTATAGAAATATAATAAAGATGCTAGTTTTGGTCACTCTCGTGCACCAAGCCTAGGATATCCAAATTATAGATCTAAATCAAGTATCTAGGGATTCCTATAGATCAAGATCCTCTCTCGAGCTCTTAAGACCTAAGTAGAAATCCCTAGCTATTTGTAGTTAATCAACCATAATCTAACCCTAAAACAAGTTCAGTAACAAGGGTTTTAATTAATTTCATATATCAAACTCTAGATCTATAGGGTTCATCCCTTTGCCCTAGAGCAAAAAGACTACTCACTAATAAACATGATCATGGAAATAAGATTCATGCAGATAATAAGATTCATCATTGCAAAGAGATTTAAACAAGAAATATTCAATAAAGCAATTAGATCAAGAGTTTAGACAAACCAATCTTCTCAAAGTCTTCAAAATCACAATAGAAAATTAAGATCTAGGGCTTCTTCCAGCAATAGCCCCCCAAAGCAAAAGCAAAAAGAGATAAACTTCGCAATCCCCAGCAAGGACTGCCTTGTTTCCTATTTATACAAGTCTAACATCCTAAGAAAAAGTCAACCCAAACACCCAAAACCCGATTTACAACTAATTTTTCAACATTTGGCTATTTATACAAGTCTAACAACCTAAGAAAAAGTCAAACCGAAACCTAAACACCCAAACACCCAAACACCCAGCAAGGATTTCCTGCGGAGACTCCAAAAATCATTGCTCTGTTCTTCTCTTCACTCAATCGAGCTGACAAATGAGCTGGTACTAGCTTCACTCGATCGAGTGGATTACCACACTCGGTTGAGTGAGCTCGCAAATGAATTTTGCCTTGGTTTCTTCTTCTTCATTTCTTTCTTCCTATCCTCTCTTCTTCTTGCTTCTTCTTCCTTTCTTGCTTCTTCTCATCTCTTCTTCTTATTTTTCTTCTCTTCTAGCACCATAAACTCATCAGTATCATAGCTACTGATGCTCCGGCATGCGTGTATATGCTCATAGCTCCAATTTGCTCTCAATTACTCCATATTTCTTGAAAATCCAATATAACATAGAAATAGTGAAATTCATCCAGAAATCATCGTTTAAACTTCAAATATGCAATATGGGAAATCGATATGACGTGCAAATGTGCAAAAATAAAGTGCAAAATATGAGCATATCAACAACTTCGTTAAAGCACTAAGCCCCCGCTATCAACTAACCAAGAAGAAGCAAATAGAAAAACAAGAAGACCCAAGAACTCAAGAAATCCCAAAAGCAAACTAGCTTTCTCTTATATGGTTCCAATCTCTTCTAATCTCTCTTCAAAGCTCTCTAAATCAATGCTCTGTTGGGACACTGTGGATGGAAAATAGACACCAAGGACAAGAATAATTAGTGTCTAATGTAATCTTAAAAATTCCCTTTAAAAGTCTACCTAAGTTATAAAATGGTTTTAAACCAAATCTAACTTAATCAACAAATTATCTCAAGCAATTTAGACTATGCAGCGGAATAAAAACAAGCAAGAGATAAATGCATCACAAAAAAGTGAATCAAACGCAAATACAAGTAAATATCCTGGTTCGGATGCCCAATTCCAATTTGGCCATTGTATCCTACTCTAGCCACAAGAGTCCCACTCGGCCCAATTCATTATTTCCCAAATAGTTACAATTGTCTCTTCCCAAGAGGTCTTGCTTAGAATCAATTTTCTTCTCAAGGAAATTAAGACTTACCACCTCAACACTTTGAGGATTTTTCAACTTACTCTTTTGAATGAACTTACACTTTTCCTATAGTCTTGCTTTGAAGCTTGTAGAGTGAGTGATGGCTATAGTGTGATCTCCAAAGATGAGGAAATTAAAACATTGGGAGATCAAGAAACCTTTGGCTAAAGAAATCACAACTTTAGAACATAAGCCAAAGAAAGAGAGCTTTGGTCTTTGAAAACAACTTAGAAAATACAAGAAAAAAAGTAATTTTTGCCCATTAAAACTTATCATAAAAGCCCCAGAAACTCCTATTAAATAGGGGTGAAAAACTGTTGAAAATCGTTTCCAAAAATACCCTTCAAATAGTAAAAAAATCCCGTAAAATCTGGAAATCAGTCGTCAAGTCAAAGTACTTGCCCGCTGTGTTAACTGTTGAGAGATGTATGCCCATGAGGCAATTTATCTATGTAAACATCTTGTTCATAAATGAAAGTATGCTTTCTGGTATCAATTATCTGAGTAATTCTCTTTTATATATTGCTTGGATAATTTCCTTAGACTCGTTATAAGGTCATACATGTTTCGAGATAGAGATCGCGATTATGAGAAATGTCTGACTATTAGGAACTTGAGTCTTAAAGCGTTCGTGGTCATAGATGCGTCGAGATAGGGATATCAGCACATCGGACAGACGATTGTGTCTTTGTCTTGTTGGTCTCATAATCATGCGACTTGATGAAGTTGGAGACAAGACACATGTGCTCATTAGAGAATGAGTCCACTGAACGACCCAAAATAAGAGTTATCAAATGGATTAACATTAACTAGCTGTCATTTATAACTCTTAGTGATGATAGGCAAGTTGGTCCTTAGGACTTGAGATCATTGTATGAAGCTGTGCGTGTACAGTGTTGCTTAGATCTATGATCTAGCTTCGAGGCAAGGCCTGCAGAAAGGTCTTAGGTTGTGTGACAATTGAAGCGTACGAGATGAGTAGTAATCAAAATAGGATTCGTCTCTTCCGTTAATGGGAAGTTAGTGTCGCAGGCACAATACGGCTCATGGTAAAACCTTGGCCAAGGTATGTTGTAGGATGTACAACATGTATGTACCAGAGACCGAATGATACTGGCCAGTGCTAGCTAGTAGGGTTGACAGCGTACCATACCCTAGGCTACACAAGTGACATAGTCAAGACGAAGGGACTAAAACTACGGTATTCATCACAGACGCAGTCTGAGTGATCTCGACGACACTTTGTCAACGAAGTCAATCACGTAATTATGATGCTGAAACAGGGACGACACATGCCGCTCGTGGTTACTGTCGTCTAGGGATTTCGAGTCCCATCCTGTAGTAGGGTCAGGCTGTAGGGTCTCACACCGAGTAGTATTCACGTCTTAGTAATAGGAAGATCGTTAAAAAGGAATGCATTCGATGCAATGGAAAGATTTTAGCATTTGAGACATATTAATACTTGGTATTATATTGACTTAGATGCATGGAAACAAAGGGGACTTCCTGAGAAATCCACAGGAAGAAACCGCGTCCAAATCGGAGCTCAAACGAGTTCAGAAACGCAAAAACAGCGTCGAAAGGGGCTAAGAGGACTTGCGGGTCAGACCCGCTAGGCTGCCCAAGCACGCACCATGTGGCGCACATAGATCGTGCCACATGGCACGATCTGATCTGCCTCCTTGGGAAGCGTGAATTCACAGTTTTGTGCGAAATGCGATTTCAGAGTCTATTTTCGACATTTGAGGGGTCAAATGATATCAGAATTGGATGCCATTTTTTTCTATGCGATCGTTGTCTCGAGATCTTCGATTTGACAGGTTGTTTTAAATTCGAAACTCAGAAATGGATTTATAGTTGATTTTATAAGTTTAGACTTCTAGTGAAATCAATCCCTATTGCCCATTTTATTGTCCCACATTGCTCGTAGCAAGAGAGGAGGGGCCGGCTCCCTAAATAAATTGGTGGTAGCCCTCCTCATTAAAAAGTGCACCAAGTCTACATTCATGAAGCTCCTGATTTTTGAGCATGCACGATCTAGACTTAAATCATTCTTCCTCTTTAGTTCTTTCTATCCCCCAATCGGGTCCTAGCAAGACAGCGAGGAGGTTTGGATGTGATCCAGAAATCTCTGGCGTGGGTCTGCTCAAGTGAAACTTTCTTCGGCGTCTGATTGGCTCGAAGACGCGGTGCAGCTCGGGAAGCAGTTCAGCTCAAGGCGAGGGGCAGTGCGGTGCGGTTCAAAGGGCGGCTCAGCTCGGAGGTGCGGTGCGGGAACGGTTCGAAACACTTTGCTGGTGCAAGCAAAGTTCTGGGTAAGTCTGTTACTTTTATGCATTTCATATTATTTGCAGTAGATTAGATCTTTCTCGGGTTGGACAGACTTAACCTGAGTCTGTAGATTATCCTGGCTAGGGTGCTTGTTTCCTTAGGGCAGTATATTATTAAAGGGTTTAATAATGCTTCTGCTACTTTATTTTGTTTTTTAAAGTTCGTCCGACTTAGGACGGGCTTAAAAATGCCCTAAAGGACCTTGAGAATCCCAACATTGGTATCAGAGCCATATCTACTTTGATCTAATGATGCATGTTGAATATGATTTGCATGTTATGTTTCGTTAGAAACATAAGATTAATTATGAGATAATTAAATCATGTGATGCTTATAAATAGTTTTAATGGCTATGTTTTAATTCTTGTTTATATGATAAACTGAAGAATACCTTGTTAGGTTAGTCATTAAAAGGCATCTAATTTTTATAAGGTAAATTTTAGATTTCCCTGCTATGATTTAAAACTATTTAAATGCCTAATGGACAATTAGGATAGCAGCATATTGACTCAATCCTTATAGTTGATAAGAACCTAATAAAAGTCATTGAACAAATCCATAAAATTCTGAATTTTAAGGATCCACTAGTTGATAAGGATTAACTAGTATTAATAAAAGCCAGTAGTTGATAGTTACACATATAAATGACAAGCAACCTTCAATGGACCATGGTACCGGTCAATGTTCTTGGCTGAGTTTGCTGGGTCACCCTAGCTTGACTAGGGGTTAGTGACCCTGGCTCAGTCAATTCATTGGCCTTGTCCGCTGGACCGCAAGGACGCGAATCATTATTATGCAATGACGTCAACTATATCTAGTCAAATACGTTAATAAATCTTTTACAAGATAAAATCGTAACCATCCTTACTTTTGGAATTTGGAAACCGAAAATTCATGTTATGGTTGTTGAGTCAACTCAAGCTGTAACATGATTTTTTCTTTGGAATCCAATTCCATCCAACATATGATGTAGTTCAACTTAACCCAACCCAACGCATTGTGAACAAAACCGAGCACCGGTTAAGTTAGGGCTGGACAAGAAAGTAAGGGTCAGACTAGACTAGTCATTATGACTTGTTGAGTCAACTTAAGGTCATAAGTGATTGGGGTAAAAACAGATAAGGGAGTCACATACGATGTGATTGATGAAGAGTCATCTACCGATCACAGAGTCAAGCAGCTTGTTGAGTCAACTCAAGGTTGTGAGACTCAGGGTGATTGGATCCCTTTCCCGCTAAAAATTTATTGAAATTTGTTCATATGGCTTTAATATGTTCGCCAAAATAGTGGGAGAATATAATTGGATAAAAACCAATCTTATTATATTTAAAAATTGTTGGAAAACATGCTAATGTTAGGAGTTCTATTCTTTGCAGCATGACAAGTGAAATTAAATATATCCAAGATAAGAAAGAATCAACTGGTTATAAAAATAACGACTGGGTTAGAGACGTAAAGAATATACGGGGGCACAAGGAGAAACGGCAGGCTAATACCCTAACATCTGTAATGGTTATACAAAGTGTAGTTCTTTCGGTAACTTCTAATGCATGGGTATTAGATACCGGTGCAGGCTCTCACATCTGTAACCAGTTACAGGGAATGAGAATTAATAGAAGGCTCGAAAAGAATGAGGTTGTTTTCCAAGTCGGTAACGCAGTAAATGTTGCTGTTGTAGCCGTGGGAGACATCACACACACATTGGCTAGTGGAGCCAAATTGCTTCTGAAGCAATGTTAATATAGCCCAAACTTCCTATGCAATATTATCTCCGTCTCGGCTTTGGCTAGAGAAGGTTATAATTTTACTATCAATGAATACATTATGAATATTTTCTTTGATGGTATGTTGCAAGGTTTTGGGACTCTAAATAATGGTGTGTACACTTTGTGTAAGGATGTTGTATTAAATGTTAGTACACGAAAACGCAAGGAATCAGGTTATAATGAAACCTACCTTTGGCACTGTAGACTAGGCCATATCGGAGAAAAGAGACTTAGCAAGATACATAAAGAGGGGTCCTGGGACCTCTAGAATTATGAGTCATACGACACTTGCGAGTCTTGCCTCAAAGGTAAAATGGCCAAAACTCCTTTTGTAAGACAAGGGGAGAGAGTTGATGAACTCTTGGGTCTAGTACACTCTGATGTATGTGGACCCATGTCTACGTTAGCCAAAGGAGGATATTCATATTTCGTTATGTTTACTGATGATCACTCTAGGTTTGGACATGTGTTCTTGATGAAACATCAGTCCAAAACGTTTGAGCGATTCAAAGAGTACCGTAACGAAGTTGAAAAACAAACTGGCAAAAGTATTAAAATTCTTCAATCTGATCAAGGGGGAGAATACTTGAGCCATGAATTCCTTATGTATTTAAAAGAGAATGGTATTCTCTCTCAGGTCACACCTCCTTATACACCTCAACATAACGGTGTATCAGAGAGAAGGAATGGCACTTTGTTGGACATGGTGTGATCCATGATAAACAATACTGAGTTACCTACCTTCCTTTGGGGCTATGCTCTAGAGACTGCTGCCTATATTCTTAACAGAGTTCCGTCAAAATCTATGCCGACAACTCCATATCAGATATAGAGTGGCAAGAAACTCCACCTTAACCATTTGAACGTATGTGGTTGTCCTGCATATGTCAAGAGGCATAATTCAGACAAACTGAAAGATAGATCTATCTTGTGTAAGTTCATTGGGTACCAGAAACATTATTCAGTGTACACCTTCTACAATCCGGAGACACAAAAGATTGTTGTCTCCAAACATGCCATCTTTTTAGAAAGGAATTCCTTATGAAGGAAGCTGTTGGCAAGGTGGTAGATCTGGACGAACGTTCAGAAGGAGAATTAACACAAGAACATGTGTCGAAACCAGTGGAAGAATCAGAACTTGATGTTTCCCAACCAGTTGTTAGGAGGTCTGATAGGATTCGTCGAGCCCCTGATAGGTACTATGGCTTTCTTGTAGACAGAGGGGTTGAGGATGGCGTCATATTAGATAATGATCCTATTAGCTTCCAAGATGCCATTAAGAGTAGAGAATCTAAGAAATGGCTAGATGCAATGAGATCCGAAATAGATTCCATGCACTTAAATAAGGTATGGACCTTAGAGAACGTGCCCATGGGAAGCATTCCTATTGGCTGCAAGTGGATCTTTAAGAAGAAGATTGGTGCATATGGAAAGATAGAAACGTACAAGGCTAGGCTGGTTTCTAAAGGTTATCGTCAGATTCTAGGAATAGATTATGATGAGACTTTCTCACCAGTCGCCATGCACAAGTCCATTCGGATCGTTCTCGCCATTGCTGTCCACTATGACTACGAAATCTGGCAAATGGATGTAAAGACTGCATTTCTAAACGGTGATTTAGAAGAGCAGATTTACATGACTCGACCAGAAGGTTTTGAAGTCAGTGGGAGTGAAGGAAAAGCGTGTAGACTGCATAGGTCTATCTACGGACTTAAGCAGGCATCAAGAAGCTGCAACATCTGTTTGACAAAACCGTCAAAGAGTTTGGTTTTGTCAGAAATGAAGATGATCCATGTATTTATAAGATAACCAGTGAAAATTCTTTAGTCATCCTCGTACTATACATGGATGATATTCTTTTAAAAGGCAACAACATAGGGATGTTGAAGTCTGTGAAGGAATGGCTATCAACTAACTTCTCTGTGAAAGACTTGGGAGAAGCATCCTACATACTAGGTGTAAAGATCTATAGAGATAGATCTAAACGGATGCTAGGTCTGTCCCAAGCCAGGTACATTGACACCGTGCTAAAACGGTTTAGCATGGAAAACAGTAAGGGTGGTTTTATACTAGCCAATCATGGAATAAACCTTTCCAAGAAGATGTCTCCAAACACTGACTTGGAAAAGGAACGCATGAGTAAGATCCCATATGCTTCGGCTATGGGATATATCATGTATTCCATGATCTGTACCAGACCTGCACTAGGTGCAACAAGTCGATATCAGTCTAACCATGGAGAAGAACACTGGAAAGTCGTTAGGACAATTCTAAAGTACTTACGAAGGACCAAAGACTTGGTCTTGATTTATGGAAGTGAAGAGCTCAAGGTTGAAGGCTTCACAGATTCCAGCTTTCAGAGTGATATAGCTGATAGCAAATCGATCTCGGGATATGTTTTCACTCTCAACGGAGGAGCAGTCAGTTGGAGGAGTTCCAAACAAGACACTGTTGCAGACTCCACGATGGAGGTCGAGTTCATAGCGGCCAACGATGCAGCAAAGGAAGCGGTCTGGATGAGGAAGTTCATAAACCAGTTGGAAATGGTGCATGCAGTTAAATATCCAATACCTCTATATTGCGATAATAATGCAACCATCAGTCTGGTTCAAGAACCAAGATTCCCTAAGAGATCCAGACACATTCTTAGAAAGTATCACCTGATACGAGATATTAAGAAGATGAAAGATATAGAACTCCTTAGAGTCCGTTCAGAAGACAACTTAGCAGATCCATTTACGAAGGCACTGGCACGCGATTGTCTGGAGATACTAGTGTGTAAAAGTGGTATGAGATACCATAATAAATGGCACTGAGTGCAAGTATGAGATGTTGAGAGATGTATGCCCACGAGGCAATTTATCTATGTAAACATCTTGTTCATAAATGAAAGTATGCTTTCTCGTATCAATTATCTGAGTAATTCTCTTTTATATATTGCTTAGATCATTTCCTTAGACTCGTTATAAGGTCATACATGTTTCGATATAGAGATAGCGATTATTAGAAATGTCTGACTGGTAGGAACTTGAGTCTTAAAGCGTTCGTGGTTATAGATGCATCGAGATAGGGATATCGGCACATCGGACAGACCATTGTGTCTTTGTCTTGTTGGTCTCATAATCATGCGACTTGATGAAGTCGGAGACAAGACACAGGTTCTCATTAGAGAATGAGTCCACTGAACGACCCAAAACAAGAGTTATCAAATGGATTAACATTAACTAGCTGTCATTTATAACTCTTAGTGATGATATGCAAGTTGGTCCTTAGGACTTGAGATCATTGTTGAAGCTGTGCGTGTACAGTGTCGCTTAGATATATGATCTAGCTTCGAGGCAAGGCCTGCAGAAAGGTCTTAGGTTGGGTGACAGTTGAAGCGTACGAGGTGAGTAGTGATCAAGATAGGATTCGTCTCTTCCGTTAATGGGAAGTTAGTGTCGCAAGCATAGTACGGCTCTTGATAAAACCTTGGCCAGGTATGTTGTAGGATGTACAACATGTATGTACCAGAGACCGAATGATACTGGCCAGTACCAGCTAGTAGGGTTGACAGTGTTCCATGCCCTAGGCTACGCAAGTGATATAGTCAAGACGAAGGGACTAAAACTGCGGTATTCATCACGAACGCAGTCAGAGTGATCCCGACGACACTTTGTCAACGAAGTCAATCACGTAATTATGATGCTGAAACAGGGACGACACCTGCTGCTCGTGGTTACTGTCGTCTAGGGATTTCGAGTCCCATCATGTAGTAGGGTCAGGTTGTAGGGTCTCACACCAAGTAGTATTCACGTCTTAGTAATAGGAAGATTGTTAAAGAGGAATGCATTCGATACAATGGAATGATTAAACTCAAAAGTCAGTTGTGAGATGAAAAGCTAAAGATTTTAGCATTTGGGACATATTAATACTTGGTATTATATTGACTTAGAAGCATGGGAACGAAGGGGACTTCCTGGGAAATCCACAGGAAGGAACCGCGTCCAAATGGAGCTCAAACGAGTCCAGAAACGTAAAAACAGCGTCGAAAGGGGCTAAGCGGGCTTGCGGGTCAGACCTGCTAGGCTGCCCAGGCATGCGCCATGTGGCGCACGCAGATCGTGCCACATGGCGTGATCTGATCCGTCTCCTTGGGAAGCGTGAATTTGCAGTTTTGTGCGAAATGCGATTTCAGAGTCTATTTTCGACATTTGAGGGGTCAAATGATATCGGAATTGGATGCCGTTTTTTCTATGCGATCGTTGTCTTGAGATCTTTGATTTGATATGTTGTTTGAAAGTCGAAACTCAGAAATGGATTTATAGTTGATTTTAAAAGTTTAGACTTCTAGTGAAATCAATTCCTATCGCCCATTTTATTGTCCAACATTGCTCGTAGCAAGAGATGAGGGGCCGGCTCCTTATATAAATAGGGGGTAGCACTCCTCATTGAAAAGTGCACCAAGTATACCATTCGTGAAGCTCCTGATTTTTGAGCATGCACGATCTAGACTTAAATCATTTTTCCTCTTTAGTTCTTTCTAACCTCCAATCGGGTCCAAGCAAGACAGTGAGGAGATTTGGATCTGATCCAGAAATCTCTGACGTGGGTCTGCTCAAGTGAAACTTTCTTCGGCGGCTGATTGGCTCGGAGACGCGGTCGGCTTGGGAAGCGGTTTAGCTCAAGGCAAGGGGCAGTGCGGTGCGGTTCAAAGGGCGGCTGAGCTCGAAGGCGCGCTGCGGGAAATGGTTCGGAACACTTTGCCGGTGCAAGCAAAGTTTCGGTTAAGTCTGTTACTTTTATGCATTTCATATTATTTGAAGTAGATTAGATCTTTCTCGGGTTGGTCAGACCCAACCCGAGTCAGTAGATTATCCTGGCCAGGGTGCTTGTTTCTGTAGGGTAGTATATTATTAAAGGGTTTAATAATGCTTCCGCTGCTTTATTTTGTTTTTTAAAGTTCGTCCGACTTAGGACGGGCTTAAAAATGCCCTAAGGGACCTTGAAAATCCCAACATTAACTATAGGCGATTCCTCATATAATGGTAATCGATTACTTATATAATGGAGGTCGACTAATTTGGGGTCCAGAGAGCAAAGCTCTTCACCCATTCAAAATAGTCAACTATTATCTAAAAGTAGTTGACTCTTTTTCTCATGTATGAGTTTTTAGCTTAAAATCTTCCCAAAACTATTTTAAAATATTTTTAAATCATTTCGTGTGTGACTGTAAGTGTGAGAGAGCTTCTAACAAGGCTTTAACATGCTACATAAAAATAAATAAAAAAACATCACCAATGTTATTACATTGAAGTCCAAAGTGATGCATTCTTCAATCTTCATGCCTATGTCTAGCTCCATTTGATTCATTGCCTTGTTTGCTCATCTCTTAGCCCTTTGAGTGCTATTATATTATTTCTTTAAGCTCCTCAACTCAAAAGATGTTAGATGCACTAATTGGTGTATATCACTAAAAGCACGTGGGGGTGAGACTCAATATCTCAACATGCTCAACAACATTAACATTAGCTTTGAAGTTCTTCAAAGCTCTCTTCAAGGCATGGTCTAGCACACTCAAGCAGGCCTTTAAATACCCCCCCAAGAGATGCAAACATCGTGGCCATTGGATTGAGCAACCACTCAATCCAATGGTCACAGATTGGCCTTAGAAAAATAGAGCAGTCGACGATCAGACGTCTGTAGATTTCCTTCCTGACGTCTGGCCCTGCGTCAGACGTCAGGAAAATAACCTCTGGACGTCTGTAGACGAATGAAACTAAGTCGGCTACCGTCAGACGTCTGGAGTTATCCTCCCTAACGTCTGGCCCGTTATTTAGACGTTTGGGAGATGAACTCCAGACGTCTTGAAAAATCAACATTGTTCAACAGAGAGAGGGGTTTTTTTCGATGGATATTAAACATGCATATGGTGAAGACCACCCAGACGTGGCCCTTGCCCAAAGGTCTGATGAGCAATCATCAGACGCCTGGTGGCCTTTCTTGGCTGACAAGGCTGATACGCCAGACGTCTGGGACTTGATCACCAGACGTCTGATGTCTCTGACCAAAGCCGGAGATACAACATGGCATCAGACATCTGATTCATATGCATCGGATATCTGATCCTGGTAATTCTGCACAGATTGGATACTGGTAATGCTGCACTGATTGGATTTTGCCGCAGAATTTCAACAAATTTCACTACTTCGCATGAAGAAGAAGTACATTTAACCATACATACATATCCCTAAATCTAACACCTAGAATTTTCAAATTTAGAGGAAACTAAAGGGCGTTGGGAAATAAACTCTTCATAACATATGGTTATTTTTCAATAACAAAATTCTGAAAGAGATTAATTGGTATCAGGGGCACTTAACCAAGTTGGGTGAGGTGCACTGACGTGGTGATATGCTTTATGGGTGGCTAATGGGAGGCCGCCACGTCAGTGCTCCTGATCTAAGTTGGTCAGGTGCCACCTTAAAACCCAAACAAACACCTCCGCTCCGCTGCGCTAGGCTTCGGCTATGGAATATAAATGATGTAGAAAAAGTAAAAATCAGCGATTCTGTAGCTCACTACGTATTGACAGCAAGGTTTACCAAAAATCTAACATCATGACAAATGATGTAGAAAACGTGGAAAAAATTTACAGTATATCCATAGAATAATGCGATTAATTTCTATGGCGGCAGAATGAGTCGGCTTTCTTTTATTACATTTTGCCTCCTTTCTTTCATATCCATTTGACTTGTCCAAAAAGCCCTTAGTGTCTCAAGCTAAAAAAACTTAAACTAGGACCTTAGTTTCAAACAAATTTGTACTCTAACTCCAGCTAAAATCATTGTTATCTTGAGTCTTGACTTCACTGTGCCATCACTAAAAGCTAATAAGGCCAAAAGGGGCATGCATGAACTAACAGTGAATAAATAAAAAAAGATTTCAAGTCTTAACCCTTTTGAAATGAAGTCGCAGTTCATTTTTTTTTTTTAATTTTTCACAGCAGCAAGATGGTGATTCAGTTGGCCAACCGCGTACTTTGACAATGGTCCCTTGATACATCGACACTAAACAAGAAATCTCGTTGTCACTGATGTTGAATAAGACTGGAAAACAAAGCATAATTTCATATTTCCAAGTCCAAAGAGATTAGAATTGATGATGCTAATTAATTAAGTTAGGGGGCCTGAAATTTCAATGCCTTCGTCAGAACTAAAGATTGTATTGCAAATGTATAATGTATGATTTCTAGGTCTTGTTGGGATTTAGGTTACATGGTGATGATGGTGCTAGGCGAATGAATCTAGATGGGCCAGAGTATAGATTGTATTGATGGGCATATGAATTTGGATGGGCTGGATAGACCTTTCTCCTACTTGTTTTGCTATCTACACAGCATAGTCAGTAAGAACGGGCAGATGAATCTGGATGGGCTGGATAGACCTTTCTCCTACTTGTTTTGCAATCTACACAGCATAGTCAGTAAGAACATTAGCGAGATGAACCCGAGGTGAGGGCCCCATCTTCGACACCTCCAAACCTCAAATCGGAACTTAAGAGATAAATTATGTAAGCTCAGAGAAAATAGAGACAATGTGAAGAATAGAATGAGCTCATCCCAACCCAAATGGGAAGGCTATATATAAGATTGTAAAGTGTTAACTTCATATATAGAATTAACTTCATTTTTAATAAAGAGCTATTGTGATTGAAAGAGATCTTCCATATGATTATTTCAAATCCTATTCAAGTTAGGATTCCATCCAATCTCCTTATTCTAGGGATTCTAATTGATTCTAATTGATCCCCTCTTCATATATATAAACACACATCCAAAGGAGAGAGAAAAAGCAAACAAGGCCGGCCCTAGATTCATTTCTCTTCATCTTGGCAGAATTTATCGCTTTAAAGAGATCATCAAATTCGCAGGAAGAAGGCGCTCGACGGACGACACTAAAAAGTGTATTACTCTCTCCACAGAGCTCGGATCGACGAACCCTTTACGCCAGGACGACCACAACTCAGTGCTCTACAACATGGTGATATTTTTCTGATTTTAATCTCTGTATTAAATCAATGGCATTTATTTTAGTATGAGTTGTATTCTAAATAACTTTATATATTTCATCATCTCCTAGGCCAAAGTTCTTCATCATCTTCAAGTCTTGCCGCAGGCATAAGGAACCATCTATCATCAAGCTAGATATCCAAGCATAAGCCATCTCCAACCTAGAGGAGCAAGCAACCAAGGCCACCATCTTTGAAGAATGAAAGTCCAAGAGATCAAATTCCAAACCCTGGGATGCACTTCAAAGATCTGAGAATTACTCTCCACAAGAGCATCCAACCCTTTCTTATTTTTCAGTCGAGGAGGACGAGCTCACGATTCCAACAAGTATTTATTCGGATTATTCTGAGCTCGGTTCGATTTACTATAATTTCTGGAAGACGGAGCAGAAACATACTTTATGCACAGACTACTGCCGATTCTGCAGAACAGAGAATTGATTTACGCATAGACCAGATTCGGGCAGATTTACGCATCGAACTTTGGAGGGCTATATCTTGAGATCCAGACATCGGATTGAGACACCGTTTGCGCCAACGTAAAGCTGACGACGCGCTGAACGACAGAGATGATGACATGGACACGAACTGAGCTTTTCTGAACTCTTTACTCTTTATATTTGTGTAGCAGTGTATCGATCTCTGTAGGGGAAACTTTACCATATTTGTGATGTTTTGGGGACTTGTTTAGTCTTGGACTTGACAAGGGGGTCTTGACGAGTTGGGGCTTGTCAAGATGAAGCATTTACTTGGTTGATAGTGTTTTGCACTTGAGGAGTATGGTACGAACTAGGTGGGGAGCTGTGAGCTCGGGACTCATTGTAGTTGTACAAAAGAAACATATTAATACTAGTATCTGCTTGGGGTTGGATGTAGGTCGTGGGACAACCGAACCAGGGTAAATCTGCTGTGTATTCTGTGATTGCTTATTATTTACTCTGCATCTGCTATAACTGTGTGCGATTGCTCATGGGTTGCACGGGAATTTTTAATAGCTTATTCACCCCTCTCTAGTCTTAGATCCATATCCAACAACAACTGCCTCCCAGAGGACGACCCGTATAATGCTACAACTAAACCGTGTGCTTGCAGCTATAAATTTATAGCTTTCATACAAATGTGATCAAGCTTTTGGTACCGTTGCTGGGGAGGCATGGCATGTTTTTAGTTTTTACTCTTTGGTGATAGTTTACGTATTTCACCTTTTTCTTTTTTTATCTCTTCTGTTATTGAATTTGGTGCTTTTGATTGTTCTTTTTGTGTAGTTCTCATTGTGTATGTGCATGAGATCATAGAATGTAGCGGATTTGCATTTATTGGACCCTGAAATTGAAGCAACTGCACGTAGGAGAATAGAAAGAATAAGGAGAATAGAACTTGAGACAATTGCTGAGGAGATTCATGATCCTGATCCAGAGTCTGCTAGGTCCCTTATGGAATTTTCTATGCCATTCAACGGATCGACGTCGAGCATATCAATGCCAGCTGTGGAGGCCAATTTTAAATTGAAGCCGACGTTGATAAGCTTTAAACAACAGAACCAGTTTAGAGGGAAGACCATGGATAACCCTAATGAACACCTGCATACATTTTTAGAGAAGATGGACACGCTGAAAATGAATGGCGTCACCTCTAACGGCATCATGCTAAGATTATTCTATGTTCTCTTAGGGATAAAGCTAAGGACTGTTGGGGTTTTGGCGGACCCTTAGAGCTCAGATCTGTGTCTGTCCTAAGTCGGACGGACCACAGGAGCTTAAAACGTAGCGGAAAATCAAAAACAAAACTTTTTAAGCTAGCTAAACAATTTAGCTAGGCTCTAAGGGAGCCAGAACCTAGCCCGATCTTGCTAACTTGGGACGGATCTGACCACCCCACGAAAGATCTAAACTAAAGCGACAAAATTAAATCTACACTAAAATTACTTAACCACATACCTGGAATCTTAGCCCTGGAGCAGGCAAGATGTACCGCACTGTCTTCTGAAGCTCCTCGTAGCCGAGCCACCTTGACTCGATCCTTCTGAGCCGCCTCGCACCCTCGAATCGATCCGTCCGAGCCGACTTTCACCTCCAAGCCGATCACACACGGTAGAAAGTTTCACTTGAGTAGAACCCGTGTCTTAGACGTCTGGATCCAAATCCAAACCCCCTTCGTAGTCTTGCCAGGACTACTCCGGAGAATAGGAAGAGAGAGAGAGAGAGAGAGAGAGAGAGAGAGAGAGAGAGAGAGAGAGAGAGAGAGAGAGAGAGAGAGAGAATAGTTTAGTCACCGATCGAGCTTGCTCTAAAAGTTTGGAGCTACTCGATCGAGGACTTGGTGTGTTTTTCAACGAAGAGAGTGCACCCGTATTTATATAGGGAGTCGACACTCACTCTTTCGTTGTGAGTAATGTGGGACTTTTGCAAATGAGAGGAAAATTCAATTATGCCAATTTAGCTTAATTTGTAGTTTAAGTGAGCTTTTCATAAAAGCAAACTTTAACTAATTAATTCTCTTCGCTCATTAAACTTTAGGCACCAAACAAGCTATCAATCCGAAGGGCTTCGAATGGTGAATGCGTAGGAACCAACGACGACAAATTTCGACTTCGTTTGACCCCTCAAACAATTGCCCAAAGTTGGGCAAAAAATCAACTTTCGTAGTTGTCTTTTTGGGGTTTCAAAACCCCTAAAATAACTTAAGTTGCGGGTGCGCCTGTTACGGGCGCGGCTGCCCAAGGCACTAGAGGCGGGCCGCCCACCCCCTGGGCAGCGGGCGTGCGCCTGCTGGGCAGCGGGCGTGTGCCCGCTGCAGAAAACGGGCCGTGAGCCCGCTGTGGCCAGCGGGCTGCGCCCATTTTTGCCTCTGGGTATGGGCTTGTTAGCCCAGTGGGTCTAACCCACCTTGCCTTGAACAGTTTTCGCGTTTCTGGGCTCGTTTGAGCTCCGATTTGGACGCGGTTTGAACCTGTGTTTTGACCGGGACGATCCCGTCATCCAGATAACCCTTTCCAATCTATTTGTTCCCACTAAATTTGTCGTAACTAATTTACGACACGTTTAATCATTGTTTGCATCAGATGCAACATTTGTCCCTATTGCTATGACGACTAATTTTCACAACAAGTTTTGTGAATATTAACTATTCAATATCATCAAATGAATTTCTCTCAATTAATCTTCCTATTACTAAGACACGAACATTACTCGGTGTGAGACCCTACAGCCTGACCTTACTACAGGTTGGGGCTCGGAACCCCTAGACGACGATCACCACGAGCAGTAGCTGTCGTCCCTGTTCCAGAATCATTATAACGTGATCGAACCTTTGACAAAAGCATCATTGGGTTTACATTGGCTGTGTCAGTGATGAATGCCGTTAGCGATAGTCCCTTCGTCAAGACTGTGTTCCTGTTGGCCTAGGGTATGGTTTACTGTCAACCCTATTAGACAACATTGGTCAGTATACGACAGTCTTTGTTGTATTCACATTGTACTTCTTACAATGTACCCCAGCCGAGGATTAACATAAAGACCGTACTGAGCTTGTAAAACTAAATTCCCTTTAACGGAAGTGGCGAATCCCATCTTAGTCATCTACTCGCCTCGAGAGCTTCGGGTGCAACCCAACCTAAGATCTTTCAGCAGGCCTAGCCTCGAAGCTAGATCATGGGTCTAGGCTACATGGTTCACTCACAGGTTCGTACAAATGACTTCAGGTTATAAGGACCAGCTTTACCTATCATCACCCTAGAGTTATTAAAGACAGTTTAGTTGAAGTTAACCATTTAATAACTCTAATTTGGTCGTTCAGTGAACTCATTCTCCAATGAGCACCTGTGTCTCGTCTCCGACTTTACCAAGTCGAATGACTATGAGATCATCATTACCCTGAGGTAAGAGTAAGACACAGTGGTCTATCTGATGTGTCGATATCCAGTTCTCGACACATCTATGACCATGAACCGTTTAAGACTTACGTTTATATTCGGTCGCTTACTTACTCATAATCGAGATCTTATCTAGATATGTAAGGACCTAACTATAAGTCTATGGATACTATCTAAGTATATTAATACGAACGATTTTATACTTAGGATAATAGGTACCATATACAGTATGAATGAGACGTATACTTAGGATAAATTGCCTTATGGGTATATATCCTCCTACATCTCCCACTTGCACTTAGGCTATTTATCGAGGTATCTCATACCGTTATAACATATCAGTCACTTGGATGTTTATATGACAAACCTAAGAGTGGATTTACTAACGAGTATCTACAACGAATTTTAATGGATTAATTAATACATCTCTTGACCACACAAGGTTGATCCCTTGAAAAATGATCTGGATCAATTTTTCCTTTGTATTATCTAACAATTAGCTTATACAATCTAGATGTAGGGTCTAACATTTCTATAAGTCATTCTCAGCTCATTCCACTTTTCTTGTGTCAATATGTCAAGTACATACACGACACCCTTAGTCTCTATATACGATTAAATCAAAACGATTTTGATTCAATGTTTTATATAGATGATTTATATAAGTTGGAAATCCTTTTTACTTAGTCCAAAAGACCGGAACTAAGTATACGAGCTGGCTCCCACTGACTTTAAGAATTACCTGGTTAAGTGCTTCAGTATCATATCTAAATCATATTTAGATTTATATATAAAGACAACCATTTGGTAATTGCTTTAGATGGAATGCACTAGTGTCAGGTTCGGTTTGACGAATGAGTCAAGTCAAGATCGGTTTAAAGGAATCTTGGCATTTGACTCACTCAATCAAACGTCCTACACTGTACTTTTCTCTTAACCACATTTAATATTAACTCTTTAATAACTAAATGCAGTTTATTAAGAATTAATCTTTATATGCGTATAATTATGATCGCACACAATTTATACGCCCCTGGAACCTATACTTAACTTCCGATTGACTATAACATTAAGTCAGCTCCAAAAACAACATTTTCCGAAGCTTCGCATCATCATTCGAGAATTTTCGCAACCATCTCAGAAAGCCACAATCACAAAAAATTTAAGCCAATCTTAATCAAATTTCAATCTCAACAGAAAACGCAATTTCCGAGACATTCATTAAAACAACGGTTTCATAAAGATGAACCGTAATCTGTTTATCAAATAAATTTTGAGTGTAGAACACTCAATCATTGTTTTCAACCTTTAAGAAATGATACATTTTATTCAACTAAAATTTAGTATCATCACCTTCTTGATCATGTCTCTTGACGTCTTTGAACGGCCCTAGCAGCAACGATTGCTCAGATTGCTGACCGTCCTCCGCACTTCTCCCAATCTTCGCTTCATTTCAGCCACCTGTATACATTACACAGATGTCTCAATATCTCATATTATGTTATTGGAAATAATTACATTTTATTGAATTTAATTTGTTGTACCTGAGTTAGAGGCATCAGTATGCCACTTCTTCTTCTCTGCAAGATAGATCTTACAGTTCCTCTTCCAGTGGCCAATCTTATGGCAATGGAAGCACTCAGATTTTGACGGGGTCCCTTTGGTCTTTTTCTTCCCTTTCTACGCCTTCGTAGGTTGCAGGACCTGCCTCTTCTTACCCTTGCCTTTTGGCTGGTCGGAAGAAGCAGACCCAACAACCAATGCAGTCGGCTTCTTCTCAAACTCCTCAAACTTCCTTAGCATATTGAGGAGACCAGGAAGATTTGTTTCAAGACTGTTCATTATAAAAACAGTGATGAAAGGCTTAAACTCAGGAGTTAAAGACTTCAGGATAATGTCCACGGACATCTCATTGTCCAGGACAAATCCTAACTGGGCGGCGTCCTCTATGTACCCGATCATCTTGATAACATGATCTTGTATGGGCTCTGCCTCCATCTTTGTGCCCCAGAGGTTGCTAGTGGCTTCGAACTTGGCAGCTCGAGATCGCTTGCCGTATAACTCTTGTGCATTAAGAAGCATACTTTGAACATCCATATGTTCATGCTTCCTCTGCAGTTCGTTACTCATCGAAGCCAGAGTAAGGCTCATGGCCTTCTCTGCATCCCTCTGGTATAGCTTATAAGCTTTTTTTTCCTCGAAGGTCGAATCTTCATCGGGCTTCTCCGGAGCGTCCTTGAACAGTACGTATCCAATCCCGGCTAGGGAAAGGACCAACTTGATGTTCCTAAGCCAGTCTTTGTAGTTCGTTCCATCGAGCACGTTCTTCTCAACCATATATCTAAGACCCGAATCCATTCTGCATTTTATAGATACTTTAGTCAGTATATGTTCGTTGTACAGTTTTAATGGTTTTAATAAAACTATATTCTCCCACTAAATTTATTAAAGCCATAATAATAAACAATTTATTATAAAATAACATCTGTGAGAGAGGGATCCGATTACCCTGAGTCTGACAACCTTGAGTGTGTTTCAACAAGTTGTCCGACTCTGCAGTCGGTAGACGAACTTGTCGTCAATCATATCTATTATGATTCCCTATCGATTTTACCCCTAGTCATTTGTGATCATGAGTGTGCTCAACCAGATCACAATGGCTAGCCTATTCGGACCATTGTTTTCGTGTCTAGCCTGACTTGCCCCACCGCTCGGTGTATGCACGACACGTTGGTTTGGGCCAGGACTTAGACTACATTCTTGGTTAGACTTACGCCGATGCTCGGGGATGAGACAACGGTTTTAGTCAGGTCAAGATGTTAATCAAGAAATCGGTTTCTATAAGATTGACATGTCACGGCTTGAGTGTAGCTCAACAACCGTAACAGGTTTCTTACAGTTGCCAACTCCTAAAACAAGGAGGGCTAGATTTATCTTGAACAAGATTATTATCGTATTTGACTTAGGTATAGTCGATGGACTTACATAGTCATGAATCAACTCCTTCCGGTCCAGCGGACGCAGCCATGGAATTGACTAAGCCAGGATCACTTGGTACCCAGACTAGCTAGGTTGGTCCAGCAAACTTAGCCAAGCACATTGACCGACATCATGATCCATTGAAGGAGTTTTCATCAATTCTATGTTCGTCCAAACAACTAAATGGCTTTTAATCAAGAAAACTAGTTAATCCTTATCAACTTGTGGATCCTAAAATTCGAAATTTTATGGATTGGTTGAACAATTTTTATTAAGTCCTTATCAACTATAAGGTTCATTTGTTCAATGTGCTACCCCAATCTAATTAGGATTTTAATAAAACACTTACAACATATTTCATAAATAGTCTTTTATGAAAATCATCAATTAAACGATTTATTGAAATGATTGACAATCAAAGGGACTACCCTAATCTGGTATTAGGTTTTGATGTTTTTTTGTTTATAAAACATAATATGTCACTAGCTTATTAAAATTTCATCTCATAAAATTTTAAACATTTAATGGCTAACCTAATAAGGTTCATGAATACATTATTCAGCATGTTCATTAAAAGAAAATGAAACAACTAATTTATCCGCATAAATAAAAGTTTCATTTAGTGACATATAATGAGAATTTGCAAGTTAAAATTATCTACATAATTATTAACACGCAAATCTAAAATTTAACAATTAAATTTAAAGATCAAAATTTAGAGCTTCAAAACATTTTATCACATAAAACTAGGTATCATCAAATTATCAAATAATTTTAAAAACCTAGGCTTTAAAATTTTAATCAATCATTTCTAAGATTAAAATATCGCATAAATAATTTAGAAACATATATGTAATTTAAAATAAACTAATTTATCTTTTCATCTTATGAAAATAAAATATTTCTATAATTTACAAATCCACTAAAGCAATTTTAAAACACTTTTAAAATCATTAGAAATTGATTTAAAAAATTTCAAATAAAAATTTTAAAATTTCTAACCTTTATGTAACTTAAGAGAATTAAATTTCAAAAATAAAATATTTCTTTAAAGTTACATAAACATTAAATGTTTGGAAAAATATTATATCTCATAAAAAACTTTTATAAAGCATTTAAACGTTGGAGACCTATTTAAAATTTATCGCATAAAATAAATTGTCCCAAAAAAATTTCCGTGTTGCAAAAACAATTTTTAAAACACAAAAAAAATTTTAAACTAATTTTAACATAAAGCTAAAATAGTTCGTATGTTTAAAAGTAAGCAATTTTAAAGATTTAAAAGACATCGCTTAAATAGATCAAAAGCATAACCGTGGCTCTGATAACACTATTGGGGTTTTGGCTCTGATACCACTGTTGGGGTTTTGGCGGACCCTCAGAGCTCGGATCTGTGTCCGTCCTAAGTCGGACGAACCACAGGGGATTAAAACGCAGCGGAAAATAAAAAACAAAACTTTTTAAGCTAGCTAAACAATTTAGTTAGGCTCTAAGGGAGCCAGAACCTAGCCCGATCTTGCTAACTTGGGGTGGATCTGACCACCCCAAGAAAGGTCTATACTAAAGCGACAAAATTAAATCTACACTAAAATTACTTAACCACATACCCAGAATCTTGGCCCTGGAGCAGGCAAGATGTACCGCATCGTCTTCTGAAGCTCCCCGTAGCCGAGCCGCCTTGACTCGATCCGCCTGAGCCGCCTCGCACCTTCGAACCGATCCGCCTGAGCCGACTTTCGCCTCTAAGCCGATCACACGCGGTAGAAAGTTTCACTTGAGTAGAACCCGCGTCTTAGACGTCTGGATCCAAATCCAAACCCCCTTCGTAGCCTTGCCAGGACTACTCCGGAGAATAGGGGGAGAGAGAGAGAGAGAGAGAGAGAGAGAGAGAGAGAGAGAGAGAGAGAGAGAGAGAGAGAATAGTTTAGTCACCGATCGAGCTTGCTCTAAAAGTCTGGAGCTATTCGATCGAGGACTTGGTGTGTTTTTTAACGAAGAGAGTGCACCCCTATTTATATAGGGAGTCGGCACTCAATCTTTCGTTATGAGCAATGTGGGACTTTTGCAAATGAGAGGAAAATTCAATTAAGCCAATTTAGCTTAATTTGTAGTATAAGTGAGCTTTTCATAAAAGCAAACTTTAACTAATTAATTCTCATCGCTCATTAAACTTTAGGCACCAAACAAGCTATCAATCCGAAGGGCTTCGAATGGTGAACACGTAGGAACCAACAACGACGAATTTCGACTTCGTTTGAGCACTCAAACAATTGCCCAAAGTTGGGCAAAAAATCAACTTTCGTAGCCGTCTTTTTGGGGTTTCAAAACCCCTAAAATAACTTAAGTTGCGGGCGCATAGCGGGCGCGCCCGCCCGCTGGGCAGCGGGGCGCACCCGCTAAGCTTAGCTGGCCGCCCGCCCACTGCAGCAGTGGGCGTCAGCCCGCTGCAGCCAACGGGCCGCGCCTGTTTTGCCTCTGGGTATGGGCTTGTTACCCCAGTGGGTCTAACCCACCTTGCCTTGAACTGTTTTCGCGTTTCTTGGACGCGGTTTGAACCTATGTTTAGACCAGGACGATCCCGTCATCCAGGTAACCCTTTCTAATCTATTTGTTCCTACTAAATTTGTCGTAACCAATTTACGAAATGTTTAATCATTGTTTACATCAGATGCAACATTTGTCCCTATTGCTATGACGACTAATTTTCACAACAAGCTTTATGAATATTAACTATTCAATATCATCAAATGAATTTCTCTCAATTAATCTTCCTATTACTAAGACACGAACACTACTCGGTGTGAGACCCTACAGCCTGACCTTACTACTGGTTGGGGCTCGGAACCCCTAGACGACGACCACCACGAGCAGTAGCTGTCGTCCCTGTTTCAGAATCATTATAACATGATCGACCCTTTCACAAAAGCATCATTGGGTTTACATTGGCAGTGTCAGTGATGAATTTGTTAGCTATAGTCCCTTCGTCAAGACTGTGTTTCTGTTGGCCAAGGGTATGGTTTACTGTCAACCCTATTAGACAACATTGGTCAGTATACGGCGGTCTTTGTTGTATTCACGTTGTACTTCTTACAACGTACCCCAGCCGAGGATTAACATAAAGACCGTACTGAGCCTGTAACACTAACTTCCCTTTAACGGAAGTGACGAATCCCATCTTAGTCATCTACTCGCCTCGAGAGCTTCGGGTGCAACCCAACCTAAGATCTTTCAGCAGGCCTAGCCTCGAAGCTAGATTATGGGTCTAGGCTACACGGTTCACTCACAGGTTCAAACAAATGACTTCAGGTTATAAGGACCAGCTTTACGTATCATCACCCTAGAGTTATTAAAGATAGTTTAGTTAAAATTAACCATTTAATAACTCTAATTTGGTCGTTCAGTGAACTCATTCTCCAATGAGCACCTGTGTCTCGTCTCCGACTTCACCAAGTCGAATGAATATGAGATCATCATTACCCTGAGGTAAGACTAAGACACAGTGCTTTATCCGATGTGTCGATATCCAGTTCTCGACACATCTATGACCACGAACCGTTTAAGACTTACGTTTCTATTCGGTCGCTTACTTACTCATAATCGAGATCTTATCTAGATATGTAAGGACCTAACTATAAGCCTATGGATACTATCTAAGTATATTAATACGAACGATTTTATACTTAGGATAATAGGTACCATATACAGTATGAACGAGACGTATACTTAGGATAAATTGCCTTATGCGCATATATCCTCCTACAAGGACTGGCATAGAAGCTACGATCCTAATACTTTCACCACATGGGATGATTTATCATGTGCATTTTTAACTAAATTCTTTCCTCCAGGAAAAACAGTGAACATGCAGAATGAGATCACGAATTTCACCCAGCTTGACCAAGAGTTCTTATATGAAGCTTGGGAAAGATTTAAAGACTTGCAGCGCAACTGCCCACACCACGGTGTGCCTGATTGATTATTGATCCAAGCTTTCTACAATGGACTCTCGCGTGAAGTGACGATGTCAATTGATGTCGCCGCTGTTGGCACGATCATGAGCAAGACTCCCACAGAGGCTAAAAAGTTGTTGAAAGATATGGCTGCCAACAATGACATGGAACAACGAGAGATCTACCTTAAGGAAAGGAGGTAAGTGTGAGCTTGATGAGGTTTCGATGCTTTCAGCCAAGTTTGATGCTTTGACGAGTCAATTATCTAGACTGGGAGTTAGTGCTGCTAATCCGCCCACGACGGCATTTGTGGGGGGGGGGGGGGTGTGGTATACATGGACACCCTGGAGGAGAATGCCCATCTACCTACACCATACCCCTGGGAATGGCGATAGAGCAAGATAATGCTCTATATGGAAGCAATCAACGCTAATGCAACAACCCCTACTCAAATACGTTCAATCAAGGGTGGAAACCCACCAAAATTTCTCATACCGGAGTAAAGGAGCACAGCCATAGATGCCATTCCCATATCAACAACAATCCTATGGACCTCCACAAAATGTTCAGCAATCTAATCAACCACCACCTCTCCCCCTGTAAAATCTAATTTTGAGAAACTAATGGAGAGTTTCATTGTTATACAGTGGCAAAAAACAAATATTTCCAAACTTCCATTCAGTAGCTTGCCACGAGCTAAAAGTCCATGGAAACTCAGATTGCACAGCTGGCGGAGAAAGTTGCACATCTGAATAAGCAATATGTGAAATTGACAAGATTGACGGAGCAAAATCCTTGAGGGCACGTTAACACCATTACCATGAGGAGTGGTAAACAGACTGAGGACCACGCGATGTCGGCTGCTGAGGAGAGGGAACCCGTGGTGGAAGTTGATTCTTGCATCGAGATTGAGCACGATGAAAATGATTTGGTAGAATCACCGACTATGGAACCAACCAAGGGAAAGCAAACTGAGAAATCTAATGGAGACACCCCAGTTGAACCTCCAATAGTTTATGTCCCAAAGGTTCCATTCCCTTCAAGATTGGCGAGGGCGAAGCTTGAAGAGAAATACGAGAAGTTCTTATATATGTTAAAGCAATTGAATATCTCAATCCCGTTCTTGGACGCCATATTAAAGATCCCGTCGTATGCCAACTTCTTAAAGGAGTTGAATCGCGACTAGAGGGAGAAGGGAAAAGGTCGTTTTGTCTGTGGAGTGTAGTGCAGTCCTCCTAAGGAAGAGCATCTAGAAGCTTGAAGATCCTAGAAGCTTTGACATCCCTTGCACCATAGGAGACATGAAAGTCAAGAGGGAGTATGCGACTTGGGTGCAAGTGTGAGCTTAATTCCGCTATGCATAAGCGAGAGATTAGGGATGAGAGAGCCAAACCCCATGAGGATGACGCTACAGCTCACTGACAGATCCATTAAGTACCCCGTTGGAATTTTGGAGGACGTATCGATGAAGGTGGGAGACATGGTGATCCCATGCAACTTCATTATAATGCATATGCTGGAGAACACCCATATTCCCATTATCATGGGGCATCCATTCTTAAACATTGTAGGGGTACTCTAGACGTAAAAGGAGGGAAGCTGGTCCTTAACGTCGAAAAGGAGAGAGCTGAATTCGACCTTAAGAAGAGCATGAAAGAGTTCATGGAGGACAAATGCAATCAAGTAGATCTCTTAGAAGAGGTGATCGAGGAGATGGAGTAGAGGATGTATTTTTGAGATCCACAGAGAAGCTTTTGTATGCAAGCTCCAAGCATGAAGAAGATGTCGAGACGTTCTCCTTGACGAGAAAAATTGATGGAGTACCAAGGAAGAGGGTTAAGGAAGGAGACACACGATCACATCTCATTGACTACGGAGAGCTGAAGATGAAGGAACAACACGTTGCTATGTCAAGCAACAACAAAGAGGAGCATAGAACTAGAGTCGATCTCACACTCTCAAACCTGGAGCCACCATGAAAATTATAAAGGGAGTCGAGCTAACGACTTAAAACAAGAGCTTCTTGGGAGGCAACTTAAGTCATTAACTTTTCATAGTTCTCATTTTTATTCTGATTTTTAGTTAGGATAGTTTGATTTTGATTTAGTAAAGAAATCTCAAAAACCTCTACTGAATCAAAATATTTCTCATTGCAGGGAGAAGCACGCGACCGAATGGAATATTCACACGGCTGCGTGGAGGAAGGTAAAGAAGCTCGCAATCAAGGCCGAAGATCCTGGCAGACGCGGTCGTGTGACATGTCACACTCGATCACGTCAAAAGAGGCCAATTGTGAAGGAGGTTGAAGGTTTGAAGATCAGACTCATGCGACCGTGTCACCACGACCATGCGGCCGTGCTATCGGGCCTAATCTCTGGGAATTTTTGGCCATTCTTCTCCTGACCACACGGCCACTTTGCCTAAGAGACGCAATTGCATCCACCTCCATTTCTAAGCCAACTTCCCACCTCAAAATCTGCCTCACGCGGTCGTTTCATGCAAAAGAAATGACCGTTACATCAACCCACTACCAAGGCCAATTTCCTATTCAAAAATGACGCGGTCGTTTCGTCCAATTCACGTGAATGTGTCACAATCCGATTTCACTGAGTTTTGGCCCCTATTTAATCCTCTGACAAAATGGTCACGTCACCCAGATGACGTGACCGCTTAGAACTCAAATTTTGGCCCATATTCTCCCCATTAATGTAACCGCATTGTCCCGCCATCATCGAGTACAAAACCTTGGATTTGAGCCTTCTGAAATGATGCGACCACGCTATCAAGCGACGCGACCACATCATTCACCTATATAACCCTTAAACTCCCCAAACGACTGAGTCGATTCGTTTTTCATTGAGTGCTTCGACTTCCACTCCCCTTCTTCCTCTCCTTCGATCACCCCAACATCTCCCAATCCTTCCATCTTCCAATTTCTCGCCCACACACCCCCCAAACTCCTCAAACTTCACATCCCCTCCATCACCTTCGTTGAAGTGGCCAATCAAACCCCTAATATAGTCGATTTGGGGTTTACGCTGAGCTTCACACGACTCATGCACACTAGCAAGATCGGGGGAGCTCGACTGGAGCTTTGGAGTACATCTTCAGCGTAGCGTGGAGCCTTGGCCACTTGGGTATCCTCGTTCTCAAACTTAATTTCAATTTCTACCCAATTCTTGAGTTGTTTAATGAATTTGGTGAAATTTACGTAGAGTCATGTATTGCACTAATCTCACACACCACTACATTGCATGCACACTCTCCACATGCTCACGATGCCCCCTAAAAAGGGTTAGTGTAAGGTCTTCGGGCCTTCACTAGAGAGGATAGCATGTGCATGCACGTCCACGACATTGCATCTACATCCACTGCCCCACCTGATCAAGATGCCATTCCACCCCCCTCAGATATATACCTTGGGGATCACATTTGCTAATGAACATCAGCAGAGCACATTCATGAACATCTATAGGAGACCCATCGTCGCCACTAAATTTGTGAGTATCTCCGCTGTATAGTCTATAGGACTCACTGAGGGTGTCCATGCTTTGATGCATAATATAGGGTGGAGTAATTTCCTTGAATGTGAGGCACACACCTATCGTAGACTTACTTTAGAGTTTCTGAGTTCAGTCAAGCGCCAGAAGTATGGTTTTTCATTTTGCCTGATGAACAGGGATTATGGCATGTCCCATGATTACCTGAACACAATCTTCAAATGGCCATTGGCCATCACTCCTCCAATCTTCAGACGCAATAGCAGAGTCTCCCAAGCCTTTGACCAAGATGCTTTCTGGCAGTAAATCATTGGCCAGCCTGAGTTTCCCATCACTAGGGCTAAGGCATCCTCCATCATATATCTATGCCTACGTATAGCCCTTTGCATCATCGTCAGCACCATTTTCTGTCGATTTAAGACGGGATAATGTTGGATACTGTGGATGGCAAACAACACTAGAAGGGGGGTTGAATAGTGTTGTATAAAGATAAAACTTTTTCGTTCTTAATCAATCAACACAAAACAAAACCTTCTAATGTTGCCTAAGAAACTAAGTAGAGTGATCTACGCTTGGTTCTTAATCAACTCAATAAATCTTCGAAACAAATCAGAGATGAAAGTCTTCTGGTAGTCGACTCCCTATGAACAGTAGTCGACTCCCAAAGGGAAATTAAGCACAGCTCAGATAGTTAAACACTAAATGAAGATATATAAGATTTGCATAGAAGTATAAATACAAAATTGATCTTTGCAGTATATTATAAGAGAGTTACAAGAATGTTAAGCAAAGAATAATTATAAGTTAAATAAGAAAGACTTGCAAAGATAAATAGTCACAGATAAGCAAACGCAGACACACGGATTTTTATCCTGGTTCTGCACAACTTGGGTACGTCCAGTCCCCGACCAATCCGGTACGAGATTTCCACTATCTGCCTTGGCAAATACAAGTACCTAACTTCACTTGTTAGAATTTCCAACAACCTAGCCTTAACCAGGATTTCCAACCGCAACACCTAGACTTGTCTAGGGTTTCCAACAACAACACCCTTACACCAAAGGGTAATCACAAGATAAAATCAATATCCAATTCACCACAATAGATTGGTGGAGATTGGACATACAATCAAATTCTATAGCCAATAGTAATAGACAATTACGTGCGTAGTGGCTTGATAGAATAAGATTTTAGATCACACAAAGATACGAATAAAGTCTTTGTGATCTAGATCAAATGTTTTTCAAAAAACCTTTAAATAAAAATTCGAGAATAATAATAAGCATTTGAAAAACCGATAACCAAATAAAATTATGATCTTAAGAAAATAATAACAAAAGAAATTGCAAGATCAAGAGTAAAAAACAGATTTGGCTAAGAAAGAATGAGAGCTGAGAATTTTGAGAGTGTTTTGCACAAGAGAATTTGATTTCAATAGTTGTTGTGATTTTTCAATGAAAATAGTCCTCTATTTATAGGAGAAATCTGAGAATTTGAATTGCAAATTCATTTGACTTTTGTCCTGAAAATTATCAGAGAAAATCAATTAAAGATATGTCAAAAATTAAGTCAAAACGTCAAACTTTGACAGCTGGTAGTCGACTCCCTAGGAGTGGTAGTCGACTCCCAGTGTGTTTTAGGGGAAATTGATTCTCCGCTGGTAGTCGACTCCCAGATGAGTTTCTTCTGAACCAAAGCTAGTCAATTAAGTAGTTAACTCCAGGGTGTAGTGGAGTTTCACTACAGAAATATAAAATGACTAGAAAAAGCTCTCAATATCTCGAAAATGATTTAAAAGATATTTAAGATGTTTTTGGAATCATTTGTGTGTGAGTGATTGTCTATACGATTGGCTTTAATATTACCCTAAGAAAGACACAACACACTCACTATAGACTAGGACACGTCTTCGGAAGATTGATTAACTGATGGAGTAGATATGAGCTTCACTTGAGCTTCTTATTCTATTTGAGCTTTGAGCTTCATCATTGATTTTACCAACGTTCGTCCTTGTCTTTGAGTGTAGATTGCGCTTCTGGGAGTATGCATAAAGCTTTTCATTTGTCGCACAACCTGCACACTTAATCGTAGTGTAGTTAGTACACTAAGCTTCATTTGGTGTGATCATCATCAAAATCTCTTGGGTGAAATTCAATTTCCATCACTCTCCCCCCTTTTTGATGATTACACCCAAATGAAAAAATGAAGTAAAATTGAAATATGAAAATACACTTACTCCCCCTGTTTTGATGCGGTTCCCCCCTGCATCGAAGCCGTTAGAAAAACAATACATTCATACAGTCATTTTGCATTTCATATTCTTCTTCCCCTTGTCGTCAACAAAAAAAATTAAAGATATATTATGACAACATGTGAACAAGAATTTTTGGAGGGGAATTCAATTACTATTCCTGCAAAAAAATGTTAGCATATGATAAACCAATGTTTTAGCAAAATAGATAAGTTCATTCATAGGCATAGGAATGAAGTAGTAGCAAGCATCACACGATAAAGTTATTACAGACCATAAGTTTTAAAATCATTGTTTGCTTTTTTTAAAAAAAACCATTGTTTGAAAGATCAAGGATGACCGCCGTTCTTCTTCAATTTCTTGATCTCATCAAGGATCTTGACAAGCGTCTCCTCCGTCATTTTGTTGCTCTTTG
Organism: Scilla litardierei; assembly: GCA_030789695.1. Classification (NCBI taxonomy): domain Eukaryota; kingdom Viridiplantae; phylum Streptophyta; class Magnoliopsida; order Asparagales; family Asparagaceae; genus Scilla; species Scilla litardierei. Next base: position 202,331,310 of record CM061142.1, read on the forward strand.
CTACGAAATCCTTGAGGTCGTCCACCTTTTTGTTGAGGTTTTCAAAACCTCTCTCTTGTGATATCTTCAACTTCCCAATTTTCTTCAAAAGCATCTCTTGAAGTTCAATGATGTATGCCGGTGGCTCCTCCTCTTCTCCTTCTTATTCGCTTCCTTTTTCTTCTTCTCCTTCTTCTTCCTCATCAGAATCTGAAACAACAATTTTCTTACATCTCCTAGAGGATGACGATCCTCCTTCAGCAGCAAGTTTTTCTTCGGGGATGTTCTCATCAAGGTCATGATGTAGGTTCATTCTTCCAAGAGCATGGACATCAAATATGCGTGCCGGTTCTAGAATTATGGTTTCATTTCCAAAAGGCACATTATAGCTAATAAACAGGATAGTGAGATAGTGTTCATGTGCTAGAGTGGATGAGGGTCTATCTAAAGAAGCTGAAGCAAGAATAGAGTCCATAATGACTTTGGCCCAATTGACACGGATGTTCCCTAACATAGCATAGATACACTTGGCCTGCTTCTCAGACAATATAGAGTGACTGCCAGATTTTTGGGTAATATTGTAAGATAGTATATTCGCGAGAATTCTTCCCGGATAGCGAAGATCGCTACAAGAGAGTTTAGTTTCAAAATACTTTCTTGGAAATACATTCTCTCCAAGATATTACTATCAGTCTTCTCTATCTTATCAAGTAACATGCTAGTGTATGAGATGCCTAGGGCTTCTCCAAGGGATTTGACTGTTATGGCAAGTTTTGTGTCAAGAATTTTGGTGACAAATCGGCTTTTGGCAAGATCGTAAACCATATTAGCATAAAATAGGTGCACAAGTCTGGGATAGCAGAGATAAGTGTTTTCAAAAGAAAATAGGTTAGCCAAGTTCTGAAATTCTAGTATGCTATCAATGCCATAGTTAACTACATCATCAAGTTTGACAAATCTCTCATGAAGAATAGGTTTCTTAGAGATTTTGACAAAGTGTTCATATGTAGTACTCCTAAACAGATAGGGTAAGATTGTTTCTTTCTCAAATATAGATTCAGTTGAAACTTTACTCTTCTTAGAAACCATTCTCTAGATAGGCATCTAGATAAAGTAAAAACAAGAATTTACAATATTACATATGTAAGGAAAACATGAAGTAAAGATGATGAGAAAAGTTTTTACCTTGAGTAAACTTGAGAAAGAGATGAAATAAAGAGTTAAGAGAGCTCCAAATAACTCAAGCACCAAGAGAAATTTTCAAGAGAAGGGAGATTGGGGTAGTCGGCTACCCTAGGGTTTACTCTTGGGGGTTTTAACTTAAAGGTGAAAGAGGATGAAAGATGAGAGCCATAGGGTCAAGAGATGTGTGGTAGGGATTAGGTTTTAGCTTATTGGGTATAAGTTGCCTTGATGACATGAACCCATTAACTCAATAGAACCCAATATTAGTTAGAAGAAATTAAACCCAGAATTCCGCACACGCGCTGGTAGTCGACTCCCTCATGTAGGTAGTCGACCCCCTACCGGGTTGAGTCGTTTTCTCTTCCCGAGGGGGTTTTGATCCAAGACTGAGTGCGTTTTCTGAATAAGCGATGTTTTTTAAAATATAACGCAAACATTCATAATCATATAAAGAGATAAAAAATATTAACTCATTTAAACAAATTTAATCATATATATTTTGCAAAAAAATGATTAAGTCGCAAAAGAATGCTTTTGATGTTGATCCAGTTATCAAGCTTTGGATCTTGTTTCATCCTCTTTGTTTCTTTGAAGTACCTGAAAAATAAATGTTTATGGTACTCTTTGGCTTTTGAGTCCAGAGGATTAGTTTTTAGGAAGCCAAACAGTGTGGTTTAGTTCCTCCATAAAAAGTATATTTATAGTTTTTGCTTAAGTGAACTTGTTAAACAAAATTTGTAGCGTACCATTTCTTTTGTTGATCGGACAAGTTCTTCGGTATCCAGATGCTCAAAAGATTTTTGTTAGAATGGTGCATCCTAGTATGTTTAACCTGTTTCTTTGTATGATGTGAATCATAATCGAGTCCGGTTTTGCTATACGAGGCTTTTTGGTTATTTATTAAACTATCTAGCTTCCCTTTTCCTTTGTTGAAACTTTCAATAATTTTCATCGTAGCGTCGTATTTATCTTTGACAGATACGAGAAGATTATTCAAATTCTCAAGTTTTTCATTTACGGATAGAATATCTTTTTGCAAAGAATCATTCTTTTCTTTAAGGAGAATATTTTCCTTAATGACTTATTCCTTTTCTTTAGCATCCTTTTTAATGTTTCTAAGTGTTCTTCTATGTTATTTTATGAGCTTCTCATGCATTTTGCATATCTCCTTATATGCTCCCCTATAGTCTATGTCTTCATCATCGCTTGATGATGAATTATTATAACTAAATGAATCATGATGCGAACTTACCTTAGAGGATGTAGAAACCATGAAGCACATGTGTGCTGTTTCTCTTCTTTCATCATTATCTTCTGCTGAGGATTCATCGGACGAGGAATCGTCGGTCTGGTCGAAGGCTGCGTAAGCTTTCTTCTTTGGTCGTCGGAATTTGTTTCTTCCATTGTTTCTCTTCTCATTATTGTCTATGTTCTTTCCACGATCTCTGGAATCACGATTGTTTCTTTCCAATGGACAGTCTCTTTTGACGTGCCCTGGTTTATTGCAACCAAAATAAATAATACCATTAGTAGGTCTAAAAGAGCGTTTACCATACTTACTTGTGATGAACTCTTTGAAGTTCTTTGAGATGAAGGCAATATGGTCTTCTTTGTCCGTGTAGTCGTAATCTTCTTCTTGGGCTTTAAACACGAGATTCTTCTTCTTTGGTTTTCTTCGATCTTCTTATCTTCTTCAAGTTCAATCTCATATGCCATGAGATTTTCCATTAGTTCTTCAATGGTAAGGTCCTTTACGTTATGAGCTTCTCGAATAGCCATTGCCTTTCCCTTCCTCTGGGGTCGGAGAGATCTTAGTATCTTCCTTACCTGCTCATATTCGGAAAGTTTCTTTCCTAATCCTGCAAGCTCATTCGTAATGTTAGTAAAATGAGTATTCACATTGGTGATACTCTCTCCTTCTTCCATTTTAAAAGATTCGAATTTAGAGTGTAAAACATTTATGCGGGATTCCTTTACCTTTTCAGTTCCTTCGTGACTTACCCGAAGAGTATGCCATATTTGGTGTGTTGTCTCGCATTGGGAGACTCGATTGAACTCATTTCCTGTTACGGCGCAAAATAGTGCATTCATTGCCTTTGCATTAAGATTTGCTCTCTACTTGTCGTTGGCTGACCACTTCCCAAATTCAATGTTGGTAGGTGCGATGTATGGGACTTTAGTAACGGTCCATGCTTCGATATCCAATGACTCCAGGTGAGTCTTCATTCCGATCTTCCAGCTAGCATAGTTAGTTCCGTTGAACAGTGGTGGTTGCATGGTGTTCAGTCCTTCAGAATGAAATTATGTTGACGTCATCACTTTTATAGCCTCGCTCTGGTACCAAGTGTTGGGTCCTGTGGATGACAAACAACACTAGAAGGGGGGTTGAATAGTGTTGTATAAAGAGAAAACTTTTTCGTTCTTAATCAATCAACACAAAACAAAACCTTCTATTGTTGCCTAAGAAACCAAGTAGAGTGATATACGTTTGGTTCTTAATCAACTCAATAAATCTTCGAAACAAATCAGAGATGAAAGTCTTCTAGTAGTCTACTCCCAGAGGGAAATTAAGCACAGCTCAGATAGTTAAACACTAAATGAAGATATATAAGATTTGCACAGAAGTATAAATACAAAATTGATCTTTGCAGTATATTATAAGAGAGTTACAAGAATGTTAAGCAAAGAATAATTATAAGTTAAATAAGAAAGATTTACAAAGATAAATAGTCACAGATAAGCAAACGAAGACACAAGGATTTTTATCCTGGTTCACCACAACTTGGGTACGTCCAGTCCCCGACCAATTCGGTATGAGATTTCCACTATCTGTCTTAGCAAATACAAGTACCTAACTTCACTTGTTAGGATTTCCAACATCCTAGCTTTAACCAGGATTTCCAACCGCAACACCTAGACTTGTCTAGGGTTTCCAACAACAATACCATTACACCAAAGGGTAATCACAATATAAAATCAATATCCAATTCACCACAATAGATTTGTGGAGATTAGACTTACACCCAAATTTTATAGCCAATAGTAATAGACAATTACGTGCGTAGTGGCTTGATAGAATAAGATTCTAGATCACACAAAGATACAAATAAAGTCTTTGTGATTTATATCAAATGTTTTTCAAAAATCCTTTAAATAAAAATTCGAGAATACTAATAAGGATTTGAAAAACCGATAGCCAAATAAAATTATGAGCTTCAGAAAATAATAACAAAAGAAATTGCAAGATCAAGAGTAAAAAAAGATTTGGCTAAGAGAGAATGAGAGCTGAGAATTTTGAGAGCGTTTTGCACAAGAGAATTTGATTTCAATAGTTGTTGTGATTTCTCAATGAAAATGGTCCTCTATTTATAGGAGAAATCTGAGAATTTGAATTTCAAATTCATTTGACTTTTATCCCGAAAATCCTGGGAGAAATCAATTAAAGATATGTCAAAAATCAAGTCAAAACGTCAAACTTTGACAGCTGGTAGTCGACTCCCTAGGAGTGGTAGTCGACTCCCAGTGTGTTTCAGGAGAAATTGATTCTCAGCTGGTAGTCGACTCCCTATCTTTGGTAGTCGACTCTCAGAGGAGTTTCTTCTGAACCACGGCTAGTCAATTAAGTAGTTTACTCCAGGATGTAGTGGAGTTTCAATACAGAAATATAAAACGACTGGAAAAAGCACTCAATATCTTTTTGAAAATGAGTTAAAAGATATTTAAGATGTTTTTGAAATCATTTGTGTGTGTGTGTGATTGTCTATACGATTGGCTTTAACATTACCCTAAGAAAGACACAACACACTCATTATAGACTAGGACACGTCTTCGGAAGCTTGATCAACTGATAGAGTAGCAGTGAGCTTCACTTGAGCTTATTGTTCTATTTGAGCTTTGAGCTTCATCATTTATTTTAGCAACGTTTATTCTTGTCTTTGAGTGTAGATTGCGCTTCTTGGAGTATGCATAAATCTTTTCATTTATCGCACAACCTGCACACTTAATCGTAGTGTAGTTAGTACACTAAGGTTCATTTGGTGTGCTCATCATCAAAATCTCTTGGGGTGGAATTCAATTTCCATCACTCTCCCACTTTTTGATGATTACACCCAAATGAAAAAATGAAGTAAAATTGAAATATGAAAATACACTTACTCCCCCTGCTTTGATGCTGTTCTTCCCCTGCATCGAAGCCGTTAGAAAAACAATACATTCATACATTCATTTTGCATTTCATATTCTTCTCCCCCTTATCATCAACAAAAAAAATTAAAGACATATTATGACAACATATGAACAAGAATTTTTGGAGGGGAATTCAATTACTATTCTTGCAAAAAAAATGTTAGCATATGATCAACCAATGTTTTAGCAAAATAGATAAGTTCATTCATATGCATAGGAATGAAGTAGTAGCAAGCATCACACCATAAAGTTATTACAGACCAGAAGTTTTAAAATCATTGTTTGCTTTTTTTTAAAAAAACCATTGTTTGAAAGATCAAGGATGACCGCCGTTCTTCTTCAATTCCTTGATCTTTTCAAGGATCTTGACAAGCGTCTCCTATGTCATTTTGTTGCTCTTTGCTACAAAATCCTTGAGGTCATCCACCTTTTTGTTGAGGTCTTCAAACCTCTCTCTTGTGATATTTTCAACTTCCCAATTTTCTTCAAGAGCATCTCTTGAAGTTCAATGATGTATGCCGGTGGCTACTCCTCTTCTCCTTCTTCTTCACTTCCTTTTTCTTCTTCTCCTTCTTCTTCCTCATCAGAATCTGAAACAACAATTTTTTTACCTCTCCTGGAGGATGACGATCCTCCTTCAGCAGCAAGTTTTTCTTTTGGGATGTTCTCATCAAGGTCATGATGTAGGTTCATTCTTCCAAGAGCATGGACATCAAATATGCGTGCCGGTTCTAGAATTATGGTTTCATTATCCAAAGGCACATTATAGCTAATAAACAGGATAGTGAGATAGTGTCCATGTGCTAGAGTGGATGAGGGTCTATCTAAAGAAGTTGAAGCAAGAATAGAGTCCATAATGAATTTGGCCCAATTGACACGGATGTTCCCTAACATAGCATAGATACACTTGGCCTTCTTCTCAGACAATATAAAGTGACTGCCAGATTTTTGGGTAATATTGTAAGATAGTATATTCGCGAGAATTCTTCCCGGATAGCGAAGATCGCTACAAGAGAGTTTAGTTTCAAAATACTTTCCTGGAAATACTTTTTCTCCAAGATATTACTATCAGTCTTCTCTATCTTATCAAGTAACATGCTAGTGTATGAGATGCCTAGGGCTTCTCCAAGGGATTTGACTGTTATGGCAAGTTTTGTGTCAAGAATTTTGGTGACAAATCGGCTTTTGGCAAGATCGTAATCCATATTAGCATAAAATAGGTGCACAAGTCTGGGATATCAGAGATAAGTGTTTTCAGAAGAAAATAGGTTAGCCAAGTTCTGAAATTCTAGTATGCTATCAATGCCATAGTTAACTACATCATCAAGTTTGACAAATCTCTCATGAAGAATAGGTTTCTTAGAGATTTTGACAAAGTGTTCATATGTAGTACTCCTAAAGAGATAGGTTAAGATCGTTTATTTCTCAGATATAGATTCAGTTGAAACTTTACTCTTCTTAGAAACCATTCTCTTGATATGCATCTAGATAAAGTAAAAAACAAGAATTTACAATACTAGATATGTAAGGAAAACATGAAGTAAAGATGATGAGAAAAGTTTTTACCTTGAGTAAACTTGAGAAAGAGATGAAATCAAGAGTTGAGGGAGCTCCAAATAACTCGAGGACCAAGAGAAATTTTCAAGAGAAGGGAGATTGGGGTAGTCGGCTACCCTAGGGTTTACTCTTGGGGTTTTTAACTTGGAGGTGAAAGAGGATGAAAGATGAGAGCCATATGATCAAGAGATGTGTGGTAGGGATTAGGTTTTAGCTTATTGGGTATAAGTTGCCTTGAGGATATGTACCCATTAACTCAATAGAACCCAATAGAAGTTAGAAGAAATTAAACCCAGAATTCCTCACACGCGCTAGTAGTCGACTCCCTCATGTAGGTAGTCGACTCCCTACTGGGTTGAGTCGTTTTCTCTTCCCGAGGGGGTTTTGATCCAAGATTGAGTGCATTTTCTGAATAAGCGATGTTTTTAAAAATATAACGCAAACATTCATAATCATATAAAGAGATAAAAAATATTAACTCATTTAAACAAATTTAAGCATATATATTTTGCAAAAAAAAATGATTAAGTCGCAAAAGAACGCTTTTGATGCTGATCCAGTTATCAAGCTTTGGATCTTGTTTCCTCCTCTTTGTTTCTTTAGAGTACCTGAAAAATAAATGTTTATGGTACTCTTTGGCTTTTGAGTCCAGAGGATTAGTTTTTAGGAAGCCAAACCCAGTGTGGTTTAGTTACTTCATAAAAAGTATATTTATAGTTTTTGCTTAAGTGAACTTGTTGAACAAAATTTGTAGCGTACCTTTTCTTTTGTTGATCGGACAAGTTCTTCGGTATCCAGATGCTCAAAAGATTTTTGTTAGAATGATGCATCCTAGTATGTTTAACCCGTTTCTTGGTATGATGTGAATCATAACCGAGTCCGGTTTTGCTATATGAGGCTTTTTGGTTATTTATTAAACTATCTAGCTTCCCTTTTTCTTTGTTGAAATTTTCAATAATTTTCATCGTAGCGTCGTATTTATCTTTGACAGATACGAGAAGATTATTCAAATTCTTAACTTTTTCATTTACGGATTAGAATATCTTTTTGCAAAGAATCATTCTTTTCTTTAAGGAGACTATTTTCCTTAATGACTTCTTCCTTTTCTTTAGCATCCTTTTTAATGTTTCTAAGTGTTCTTCTATGTTCTTTTATGAGCTTCTCATGCATTTTGCATATCTCCTTATATGCTCCCCTATAGTCCATGTCTTCATCATCGCTTGATGATGAATCATTATCACTAAATGAATCATGATGCGAACTTACCTTAGAGGATGTAGAAGCCATGAAGCACATGTGTGCTGTTTCTCTTCTTTCATCATTATCTTCTGTCGAGGATTCATCGGACGAGGAATCGTCGCTCTGGTCGAAGGCTGCGTAAGCTTCCTTCTTTGGTCATCAGAATTGGTTCCTTCCATTGTTTCTCTTCTCATTATTGTCTCTGTTCTTCCCACGATCTCTGGAATCACGATTGTTTCTTTCCAATGGACATTCTTTTTTGACGTGCCCTGGTTTATTGCAACCACAACAAATAATACCGTTAGTAGGTCTAAAAGAGCTTTACCATACTTACTTGTGATGAACTCTTTAAAGTTCTTTGAGATGAATGCAATATGGTCTTCTTTGTCTGTGTAGTCGGAATCTTCTTCTTGGGCTTTAAACTCGGTTTTCTTCGATCTTCTTGTCTTTTTCAAGTTCAATCTCATATGCCCTGAGATTTTCCATTAGTTCTTCAATGGTAAGGTCCTTTACGTTATGGGCTTCTCGAATAGCCGTTGTCTTTCCCTTCCACTCGGGTCGGAGAGATCTTAGTATCTTCATTACCTGCTCATATTGAAAAAGTTTCTTTCCTAATCCTGCAAGCTCATTCGTAATGTTAGTAAAACGAGTATTCACATCGGTGATACTCTCTCCTTCTTCCATTTTAAAAGATTCGAGTTTAGAGTGTAAAACATTTATGCAGGATTCCTTTACCTTTTCAGTTCCTTCGTGACTTACCTGAAGAGTATGCCATATTTGGTGTGCTGTCTCGTATTGGGAGACTCGATTGAACTCATTTCCTGTTATGGCACAAAATAGTGCATTCATTGCCTTTGCATTAAGATTTGCTCTCTTCTTTTCGTCGGTTGACCACTTCCCAAATTCAATGTTGGCAGGTTCGATGTACGTGACTTTAGTAACGGTCCATGCTTCGATATCCAATTACTCCAGGTGAGTCTTCATTCGGATCTTCCAGCTAACGTAGTTAGTTCCATTGAACAGTGGTGGTTGCATGGTGTTCAGTCCTTCAGAATGAAAATATGTTGACGCCATCACTTTTATAGCCTCGCTCTGATACCAAGTGTTGGATCCTGTGGATGGCAAACAACACTAGAAGGGGGGTTGAATAGTATTGTATAAAGATAAAACTTTTCCGTTCTTAATCAATCAACACAAAACAAAACCTTCTAATGTTGCCTAAGAAACCAAGTAGAGTGATCTACGCTTTGTTCTTAATCAACTCAATAAATCTTCGAAACAAATCAGAGATGAAAGTCTTCTGGTAGTCGACTCCCTATGAACAGTAGTCGACTCCCAGAGGGAAATTAAGCAGAGCTCAGATAGTTAAACACTAAATGAAGATATTAAGATTTGCACAAAAGTATAAATACAAAATTGATCTTTGCAGTATATTATAAGAGAGTTACAAGAATGTTAAGCAAATAATAATTATAAGTTAAATAAGAAAGACTTGCAAAGATAAATAGTCACCGATAAGCAAACGCAGACACAAGGATTTTTATCTTGGTTCTGCACAACTTGGGTACGTCCAGTCCCCGACCAATCCGGTACGAGATTTCCACTATCTGCCTTGGCAAATACAAGTACCTAACTTCACTTGTTAGGATTTTCAACAACCTAGCCTCAACCAAGATTTCCAACCGCAACACCTAGACTTGTCTAGGGTTTCCAACAACACCCTTACACCAAAGGGTAATCACAAGATAAAATCAATATCCAATTCACCACAATAGATTGGTGGAGATTGGACTTACACCCAAATTCTATATCCAATAGTAATAGACAATTACGTGCGTAGTGGCTTGATAGAATAAGATTCTAGATCACACAAAGATACGAATTAAGTCTTTATGATCTAGATCAAATGTTTTTCAAAAATCCTTTAAATAAAAATTCGAGAATAATAATAAGGATTTGAAAACCCGATTGCCAAATAAAATTATGATCTTCAGAAAATAATAACAAAAGAAATTGCAAGATCAAGAGTAAAAAAAGATTTGTCTAATAGAGAATGAGAGCTGAGAATTTTGAGAGCGTTTTGCACAAGAGAATTTGATTTCAATAGTTGTGATTTCTCAATGTAAATGGTCCTCTATTTATAGGAGAAATCTGAGAATTTGAATTTCAAATTCATTTGACTTTTGTCCCGAAAATCATGGAAGAAAATCAATTAAAGATATGTCAAAAATCAAGTCAAAACGTCAAAATTTGATAGCTGTTAGTCGACTCCCTAGGAGTGGTAGTGGACTCCCAGTGTGTTTCAGGAGAAATTGATTCTCAGCTGGTAGTCGACTCCCTACCTTTGGTAGTCGACTCCCAGAAGAGTTTCTTCTGAACCACAGCTAGTCAATTAAGTAGTTAAGTCCAGGGTGTAGTGGAGTTTCACTACGGAAATATAAAACGACTAGAAAAAGCTCTCAATATCTTTTCGTAAATTATTTAAAAGATATTTAAAATGTTTTGAAATCATTTGTGTGTGTGTGTGATTGTCTATACGATTGGCTTTAACATTACCCTAAGAAAGACACAACACACTCACTATAGACTAGGACACGTCTTTGGAAGCTTGATTAACCGATGGAGTAGATGTGAGCTTCACTTGAGCTTCTAGTTCTATTTGAGCTTTGGGCTTCATCATTTATTTTAGCAACGTTCGTCCTTGTCTTTGAATGTATATTGCACTTCTTGGAGTATGCATAAAGCTTTTCATTTGTCGCATAACCTGCACACTTAATCGTGCCGACGGCCTCGGCCCCGGCCACCTGCATGGCCGGCCCCTACGGGGCCGGCGGCAATTGCATACGGAAAAACCCCATGCAAGGGGAATCCAGCCTTGGCACAGCCACGGCTCGACCCCGGCAATGGCCGGGGCAGGCCACTACCTACCGCTGCAAAATACGTTTTCAAAATACGTTTTTTCAAAAACGCTTTTCCGCTGCAAGTACTATAAGAGTACTATTGTTTGATAAGTGATGGGGAAATATTGAAAGTTTTTCTAGATGGTGATTGGCATTGTAAATGACCTTTCTGATTCTAGAGCAACATCTTCAATATTTTTCGAAAGTAACTTATCAAATGTAAACTTTATGCAATGTTTTTGATTAAACTTGTTTTATGTCTTTTGCAGCATTTTAAAACTAAAATGTCTTCCGCTGCTAAGAACATCGTCGCTGAGTTAAACAAAGGTGAAAAACTCAACGGCGATAATTACAAACTGTGGTCCATAAAGATACAATATGTTCTAGAGGAGCAAGAAGTGCTCGAAACTCTAACGAACATAATGATTGAACCTGAGTTAGGCACTACGGCCCAACACAGAAGTGACAAGGAAGCCTTTGATGCTTGGTCTCGGAAGAACAAAATTGCTCGCATTATGTTGTTATCAAGTATGGCCAACGACATAATGCGAATCTTCCGAGAACATGACCTAGCTATGTACATATGGTCCAAGCTGGAGGAGAAGTTTGGTGGCACCTCGGTGACCAAACTTCGCTCTTTAACTATAAAATTCGATTCGTACAAAAAACGTCCAAGTCATTCCATGGGAATGCATCTGCGACACATGGCGAATCTTATTTCAGAGTTAAAGGATGCAGGTCATGTGCTCACTGATGAGCAACAAATCCAAGCGGTCATACATTCCCTACCAATCGAATGGGAACAAATGAAGATGCATCTCACTCATAATGAGAGCATCAAGAATTTCAGCGATGTTTCTAAGCACCTCGAGTTAGAGGAAGAGCGGCTTGCGGCCGCCAAGCCAAGTGCAGAAGTGCACATGGTTGCTAGTTCCTCGCACGGGGGAAAGAAACGTAAAAATCACTCGAAGTATGATCATGAACATAAAAGGCAACCAGCGTCTACCAAGAAACCCAAACATAAGGGTGGGAACAAGAAATGACGCAAGAAGAAGGACTTAAAGAAGATCAAGTGCTTCAAGTGCAACAAGTTAGGTCACTTTGCCCGTTCTTGTACGGATGGAGGTGACAAGGTGACTTGTAATAATACTAGTTACATATGTGTTTCTAGTTCAATATTTCTTGTAGAATCTAATCCATTTTGGATAATTTATTCAGGTGCCACCGATCACATAGCAAGGGACAGACGGTCCTTCGTGGAGTATCACCGGGTACCCCAAGGAACGAAGTGGATATATGTAGGAAACAACACACGTGTTGAAGTGAAAGGCGTTGGGACGTGCAAGCTCGTCTTGGACAACGGCCGCACTATCTTACTTCATGATGTCCTCTTCGCTCCAGATATTCGAAGGAATATTATATCTGTGGTTGTATTAATGGGTCTTGGTTATAGTTGGTTCTTTCATAATTGTAATGTGGACCTATCTTGTATTAATTCTTTAATTGGTTCTGGGTATGTTTTTAAGGGATTCATTGTATTAAATACTATGTACGATTCCTCTAATTTTAATGAAAATTTCCTTGTTACAAATTCCTCGATTTGTGAATCTGATGTAATTTGTTGCCACGCAAGGCTTGGTCACATTGGACCAACATGTATGGATAGACTTGCCAAACGTGACCTTCTATCTAATGTTTCAAAAGTCAAAATGTCGACTTGCAAACATTGCCTTGTAGGGAAATCTTGTCGCAAGCCGTTTGGAACTGGCACAAGAGCCGAAGTTCCATTACAGCTCATCCATTCGGACATATGTGGTCCGATGGATGTCAAGACAAGACGCGAGAAGTCCTACTTCATCACTTTTATTGATGACTTCACCCGATTCGGACATATCTATTTGATATCCCACAAAAGTGAAGCATTAACCTGCTTTAAAAACTATATGAGTTTAGTGGAAAATCAATTAGATCGCAAGATTAAGGTCTTGCGAACCGATAGAGGCGATGAATATCAATCAACAAGTTTTAAGGAACTTTGTGATGATAAGGGCATAGTTCATCAAATAACTATGCCTTATACTCCACAACAAAATCGTGTTGCTGAAAGGAGAAATAGGACTTTAATGGAAATGGTCCGTTTAATGATGGCGCAAGCTAACTTGCCAATCACCTTTTGGGGTGATGCATTATTGACGGCTGCTTTCATCTTGAACCGCGTACCCTCGAAATCAGTTAGCTCCACTCCTTATGAGTTGTGAAATCAAAGGTCTCCTGACTTAAGCATTTTAAAACCTTGGGGGTGTGCATCCTACGCACATATTTCCTCCCATAAGTATGGCAAACTTGGGCCAAGGGGGAGGAAATGTATCTTTATACGATACGCAGAAAACTCCAAAGGTTATGTTTTCATTGGTCAGGAAGACAATGGAGGACTGATTGAATTTGAATCGAGGGATGTTACTTTCTTGGAAAATGAGTTTCCAAGACAGGGCGAGATAAGTCAGGACTTATCTCTATTTGAGATTTATGATCAAGAAGGATTACCTAATTCGAGTGGGAGAATTCTTGGTGAAGACGAAAATACGTTTCAACCTTCACCAATGGATGATACGAATGATGTGAATCCTATTCCATATAGGAATAATGATCCAAGTGGAGCAATTCTAATCACATTCCAAGTGGGAGTAATATTAGAATTGATCCAACTTCGAGTCAACAAGGACTTGAAGAATCTCAAATGCGACGTAGTAGTCGTACAAGGTTAGCTCCTCTAAGATTTGAGGATGAATTCCCACAAACCTTTATGACTTTACTACAAGAAGATGACGAGCCTGCTACTATCAAACATGCCGTATCATGCCCTGCAAAAGACAAATGGATGGAAGCGATGAAGGAGGAATTAGAATCCATGAAAATTAACCAAGTCTGGGACTTGGTTAACTTACCCAGAGAACGTAGAGCTATTGGGAACAAATGGGTTCTTAAGATCAAGCATAAGGCTGATGGTTCTATAGACAGATATAAAGCTCGCCTTGTCGCGAAAGGTTTTACGTAACAGGAAGGGATAGACTACGAAGAGACCTTCTCACCTGTTGTTCGTTTTACCTCGATTCGCTTGATTCTGGCTTTGGTAGCTTGCTTAGACCTCGAATTACATCAAATGGATGTAAAGACTGCCTTTCTCAATGGAGAATTGGACGAGGAGATCTATATGGAACAACCAACAGGGTTTGTAAAAGAAGGAAACGAACATAAGGTTTGTAAACTTCGTAAGTCCATATATGGTCTTAAACAATCCTCGAGGCAATGATATATACGATTTCAAGTAGTTGTCTTATCAAATGGTTTTACCATGCTTGATGAAGATAACTGTGTATATATCAAGAGGATCAAAAGCAAGTATGTTATTATGTCTCTATATGTAGATGACATTTTAATAGCCGGAAATGACAAGGGCTTTGTGATGGATATCAAGGCTTGGCTTTCATCAGTATTTGAGATGAAAGACATGGAAGAAGCCGCATATATCCTTGGAGTTAAGATTTAAAGGAATCGTTCGAAGAAACTTCTTTCTCTTTCACAAGAGACTTATATAAAGAAGGTTCTAGAACGTTTTAATATGCAGGACTGTAAGTACATTGATACTCCTATAAGCAAATGCGATAATTTATGTCTGAATATGTGTCCAAAGAACCAAAAGGAAAAGGAAATTATGGAAAAAGTTCCATATTCCAGTGCAGTTGGTAGTCTTATGTACGCTATGACGTGTACAAGACCGGACATCTGTTTTGCCGTTGGAATGGTAAGTCGTTACCAATCCAATCCAGGGCAAACATACTGGAAAGCGGTTAAGAGGATAATGCGGTATCTTAAAGGGACTGCGGACTATGCTTTATGCTATCAAGGAAATGCCTTGAGGCTCGAAGGCTACACTGATGCTGATTGGGCGGGTGATCTCGATGAGTGACGATCGACCTCAGGACATGTTTTTCTACTCGGATCTGGTGCAATATCCTGGAGTAGCAAAAAGCAATCCTGCATCGCACTTTCAACTATGGAAGCCAAATTTGTAGCATTTAGCATGGCGGTCCAAGAAGCTGTTTGGCTTAGGAAGTTCTTAGACAAGCTAATTGATGCAAGTGACTCAGGTGCTGTACCAATATACAGTGACAGTCAAGCATCTATAGCCTATGTCAAAGATCCAAAATTCCATTGTAAGACCAAACACATTGATATCGGCTACAAATTTGCAAAAGACTATGATAAGAACAAGAAGGTAGACATTAGATACATATCTACGCATGAGATGATAGCGGATCCGCTTACGAAGGCGATCCCCAGAGATGTGTTTTACAAACACTTATCATCTCAAGGATTGCGTAAGAGCTGAGTTGTATCAATGTATATTCCCATGTCTATGAAAGATCAAATTTAATAAAAGAATAAGTTCTTTTTTAACATTGCATATAAGTTTCTTGAAAATGTTTGTGTACATTTCTTTTAATCTCAGCTATGTTTTTCTAGTATGTCAGACAGATTGAGGTTGGCTCTCTCACATGAGCAACCGCCTTTATTCTATCAGACGGATAAGATAAAGATGAGACCTGTTTAAAGTCAAAATCGTCAGACGGATGATTTAGAGTCATGACTTAAACAAAATGGTCGTATGAAAGATCTGCATCATATGGATGCTTACAAAAGATCTAAGAAGATTTTTTTAAATCTTATCTGTCTTATGCGGGATGTGGGTCCAGGAAATTACTGAGTAGTAAAAGGGACTCAAAGTCAGACATTGTGGTGTCTGATCATCATCCTTACAACATCATTAAGACATACGCTCCCTGGGAAAGGAGTGATGTTGTAATACGTATTCATACTACGTATGCATTTGACCATTGGGTTAGAATAGTAATTGTGTTTACTATTATGTGAGACCCAAAGACCACATGGGTCTTCAACTTCTTACCCTTATGGACTCTAATTGGTTCCTTTAGATTTGACTGGGTGATCGCTATCTTAGCATGTTGCTTATGGACTATGGTCAATTCGGTCCGGCGGGGCATGTTAGAAAAGCGAGTCAAGTCAAGATCGAAAGGATCGCAAGAAGAGGAAAGATTAATTTCATATTCACATTTGAACTTTAGAGATTCAAAGCTGGCCAGCCAATTGTAATCCAGATGGGATTCAATTGTTCAATATAAAGTATAAGAAATGTGAAGAAATAATCTAGGGTAAAGCATGCGTTGAACTACTCA
Source organism: Scilla litardierei (assembly GCA_030789695.1). Taxonomy (NCBI): domain Eukaryota; kingdom Viridiplantae; phylum Streptophyta; class Magnoliopsida; order Asparagales; family Asparagaceae; genus Scilla; species Scilla litardierei. Next base: position 202,347,610 of record CM061142.1, read on the forward strand.
AACTTTGCACCTCAAGGAGTGTTGTGTATCTCTAACAAGTGCACAACAGCAGACTCTATGCGCATGACGGTCACACGGTCTATTTCTCAGTATGATAAACAGAAGAACTATTTCCTTACAATCCCCTCAAGTGTGAGTGGGAGATGTTGGATATGGACGACATGTATACACCCATGAGGGGATGTATGAGGGTCTACGGACCTCAGATGTCGCGTGCATGAAAGCATGTGCGAAGGAAACCTTTTCATGTGTGAAAAGGACCACTCGATAAGTGGAAAAAGTCACATTATAAGTGCATAAAGGCACTTGATAAGTGCATGAAGAAGAGGATAAGCAAGGGTGTTAATATAAGCTAATAAGCTTATATGTAGTTATTTCCTACAATAACTACCCCTAAAGCCTATAAATAGGACCCAAGGGTAAGGCATTTAAGGCTAATCATTCATGCCATAAGTTTGCATAAGGCAATTTTTTTCCTCTTCTCCCTTCCATCAAGTTCTTCTCCTAAAGTGAGATTTAGACGGTGAAAACGCTGCTTCGATCCTCTGTGACGAAGTACCGACCGTTGTGGCGAATCCGAGGACAAAGTTCAGAGACTACAGCGCAGCGTATGCTAACGTAAGTCTCTCCTCTCATTCGATCCTACATAGTCCTTTTGACAGGATCCTTCACATATCACCACTCCACCTTGTGCTCCTACACCACCTCTATCATCCACACGTATACCTTCATCCCCACCCACCACTGGAGCACCACCAACCCCTGCACTATCCACATGCATTCCATCACCGACACTATCTACCGTTACACCATCCATGGATGTTCATGTCACAGCACCCACTTCACCATCCACAGTTGTCACGGACCCATCACCCTCTGACGAACCCCACACATCCACCCCACCCACATTGCCACCACCTAACGGTGGCTCTGCTTGATGAGCAGTACCACACTCTCCCCCTCACATTTTCGTCCTCACGCACACACGGTTTATTGCATTGAGGACAATGCAAGAATTAGCTTGGAGGAGGAGCATTTCCATGCACACTTCACTTTTATTTTTATCTCTCTTCCCTCATCATCCACATGTCCATATTTCCCATGTTTTTACTTTCGTTTTCCTTTTCTTCATCATTATCATTTGTTTTCCTTTTACCATGCATCATGTTTACTTCATGCCCTTATATGCATTAAAAACCCATAAAAACTTGAAAAATAAAAAACAACAAAAATACCATCATTCGCATCTTGCATCTTGCATCTCCATACATCCATTTGTGTATATTTGCATTCGCCTTGAGAAATTTTCGAATTCGAAGTTTTATATGTGTAATATGTCAGTTGAATTTCGTGTTCCATTTTTGCGCTCGATACCTCGATATTGCTTTACTTGATTAGGGTAAATTTCTAGCTTCAAATCCCACTTAATCTACACCTTCAGGACTGCCCTCATAGCCTCTAGGATAGAAGTACTTGAAACCGAGCTAGGTTGAATTTTCACTTAGGAATCCACTTTATGCATGGAATGACGAATTGATAGTCAATTATAGCTTTTTATTACTCCTCGGGACTTAGATAACGACGCGTCATTTGGTATTGATGATTGATATAGATTGACCTATTCATGCTTTTGTTTGTGTGTGTGTGTGTGTGTGTACTTGCTTGTGTATACAAAAAAATAAATGCACTATTCTCCCAGCGATACTGAGTAGCCGGATCCCCACGATTCAAGAATCGTCGGGGAAAGCTTGGGGGAGTGCATTTGAATAAGGATTTATATTGGTTTGAGTAGTAGGCCTAATGTGTCCTTCTTGGCCCGGTGCCTTAAAATCGTCTGACCTGAGAGTCACCGACCCAACGCTCTTTACACAAACCAAGTATAATCCCAAAAGGAGAAGAAAAAATGTATATACACATAAAAAATGAAAAAAAGGAGAAAAATCGAAAGCTAGAATAGAATTAGGACCTTCACGAATCAAGGAACTTTGATACGCTGTATGAACAACTTCCTCGATGAGCTAATAACTCATTATCCTAGACTTATCCTTTCGTTGACCATATTATAACTTTGATTCCTTCGTTTTCGACCTAGAGCCGGGTTAGAGGAAATATACTAGGACTTGAGTGTATTCGTGATTTTTGCATATTACTTGACGAATCAGGCTAGAAGCAATATCCTAGGATTATATCCTAACCAATGGAGAGGGGTCAGCGTAATTTGTTAAAATGAATTTGAATTTTCTACTCGATCACATATATACGCTCTAATTCGTGAATTTCTCAAACTTCATGCCATCATTTGATTGCTTGCTTGCATTTCTCTAAGCAATACCCTTTCATGTCTTCCTTGGGGACGAGAAAGAGTTTAGCTAGGGGGATTTTGATTTGTGACATATTCACACATATTTTACACCCTTTCCATGCTCATTTTATATCATTTCATCCATCGTTTCTCACTATTTTTCCCATTTTTGTTTCCCTTTTACACTTTTTGGTATTTCTCATGTGTTATAGGAGAAATCATGATTTTTGGGCATAAAACAAGAAGAAAAGGGGATAAATGGAGCAAGGATCAATTGGGAAGTGAAATGGAGAAGAGTGAGCTGAAAAGTAACTCACGCAGCCGCATGAATCAATCCACACAACTGCGTCGATCAGGACACCAAGAGCAGCCCAGACAATTGAGGAAATAATGCGTTTGCGTCGTCAGACAAAACAGTCACAATTCCAGGACCCAAAGATGACCCAATATCGCCCTATGTGGCCGCGTCATCACAAACCAAATGGCCGCATCACCAAAGATGAAGGAAGAGGAGATTTCAGACAACGCGATCGAGTCAATGAAGATGACGCGGTCGCGCCAGCCTGAGTCGAGTCGAAGCTAAATGGTCACTCCACGCTGCCATTTTAGATCGGATCTGGGACAGAAGAACCCCAGACAACATGGTCACGTCCCTTGGCCACGTGGTTGCGTCCCCTTGCCACGTGGTCGCATCACCTGTTGAGTTTCGAGACCATTTTACGCATTTTGGGCCATACGATCGCATCATTATTGATGCGGTCGCGTCCTTCGAGGGTTTTGAGCCCGAGTGGACACCATCAAGGGGTATTTTTGTGATTGTTTGAGAGGGTATAAATACTTTTCTTCCTACCCTGCATGAGAGGACCCCTTTTTGCAGACTTTTTCAGAGCTTTTCAGGTGTAACCTCTCTATTCTCCGCTCTCTTTTGATTATTCCTTTTGTTCTATTTTAACTTTTAGCTTGAATCTTTGAATAGTAATCCATCTATAGATTACTCTTGTGATTGTGGATTTGATTGCTATTGAATCTCTGCTAAAACTATTGCAATAAATGCTATTTCTATGAACCTAGTTATCTATAATTGAATGGATTGTGAGTAGTGATTCATCTAGGGCCAATGGGTTGAACCCCATTGGATTGATTATGGATTGGTAATTTATTATGAAATTGTCGAGTAATTTAGAATGAGGGGTATGTTCAGATGATTATTATCAATGTAGATCGGATTTCCCCTTCGTGGGTAATTAGATCAATTCACGATTGGCGTCGGGATTAATCTAGGGTTTTCGAATACATTGATTGTTACTATCGGATTGCACGATTAACGTCGGTAACCGATTAGAGCCCTTCTAACGTAGATCTAAATCTGAATCCACGGAAGTGGCGTGGAGGAGGATTGGAGATATTCGTCGGTCGTAATGCACCTAGCGTGTATCCATGCATGATTGACGTCGGTATCGATACGGGCTAGGTAGGCCTATCTTGCGCCATAGAAGTGGGGGGATAGGATCAATATAAGGGGATGTCTTATCATGCACCGTTGAAGCGGGCGATAAGAGAATATCTTTCGATTATACGACCTCTCTCGAATCTCAAGAGCTCGTTGATCGATTAACAACTAATCAATCCTAGTTTAATTCAATGCTGGTGATATCTATGCCCTAGAGCTTTTATCATTGATATTTCTTTTAGTTTTTATAATTCTCTATATCTTATTCGATCTCATAGCTATTAATTTAGAAGGAAACTATTAGCAACAGTTGTCTCTCAGAGGATGATCTGTATAGTGCTACAACTACACCGTATACTTGCGGCTATAAATTTAAAGTTGTCATTCGAACGCGGTCATGTATGATTGAAGTGTTGTCATCTATAAGGGTCGACATGGAGGTTGATTTTGAGATCGAAGAAGAGGTGAATCAATATGAGGAGGAAGTAAGGCTGACCATGCCAGTAGTACGATCCATATAGGTGATATGTTGCATCCCACATGAGGTTTTGAGTTTTTCCTAGGTTTTTAGGTTCCATGGATGAAAGAGGTTTACAAGGAGGCTTTTAGGGGGGAAGTCTATAGACTATTGATGATGATTTAGATGTAACACTAGTAGAAAATGGATCTTAAGCCACGGACTTTCGGCCATAGATAAATTTGTGGCAGATAGTCGACTTTTATCCACGGATTTCTCCGTGGCAAGGAGTCCCTGGCGGAATTACGATATCAGCTACAAACTATTAGCCATAGACAAATCCTTGGCAGAAAGTCGACTATCAGCCATGGATTTGTCTATGGCTGAATCTTTCTGGACACGGTCAATCGATACAATTTCATCTGTGGCATGAAATCTTCTTCAACGGACTAATCCATGGTCGACAGTTGACTTTCGGCCATAGATTTGTTCGTGGCTAATAGTCTATGGAAGTGTATTAAAAACCCTAAATTGGGGGAGCCCTCGTGGGATCCCCCATTACGTGTGAGCCTAAGATTCCCTCGGTCACAAAAATTCCCTTGGTCTCTCTCAAAATTCCATCGGTCTCTCTCGATGATCCGTCACCTCCGTCACTGTCAGTCGCCACCCTCACCATGATCTGTTGTCGACCACTTGTAATGTTCGTCGCCCTCCCTTCCTTTCTCCCTCTCTCCACCTCTAGTTATCTTAAAAAGATCAAGTCCGAAATCGAGCAAGGGAGCATGATGGAAGGCATCGGCCCCCACCATCGCCCCCGCTCCCCATCTCCTCCTTCTGATCTACAGGAGGAGAGCGGGAGCTGTGGTGGTGGCAAGGGCTGATGCCCAATCTGCCCTCTCCCTCACATCCCGTTCCTACCCCTACATCCGATGACATCGACGGGAGGGGGAGGGGTCGGTGGCATCTACTGACCCCTCCCCCTAGCTCTCTCACATCCTTCCCCTTCATGACCTCCTCTTGCCGACTCCCACCCTCCATCTCCATTCACAACACATGCGTGTGCCCACACACACACACACAGCCCCCCTCTATCACATCCTCCCTCTACTCTCACCGACCCCCATCCTCCATCTCCCTTCGCACACACATACACACCCCCCACCCCCCTCTCCCCTTCATCCCCTCCACTTACCGAATGCTCCCCCACTCTCTCTCATCGTCCCCCTCCATCCCCTACCTACCATCCATCCCCTCATCATAACCCAACACTGCACAAAACCCCTTCCTCCATCGCCCTTGATTAACTCCCACTACCACCGAAGACTCCACATCACGGTCCCCTTTCATACCCCTACCCCTGCCCCTGCCCCTTGGCTCACTGTCCATGCCCCTGCCCCTCGCCCTCACTGCTATTTTTTATAATTTTATTTGTGTTTCTCATGTTCATACAAATCTTATATAATTAGGTGCTCTGAGGGGTTAAGTTAGGATTTCTTCAGTTTCGTCTCGCCAAGTCAATGTATTGACCCTTGACATTTAAGTTTTTTACTAGCTTGAATTGTTGATTAATCCTACGTACAGTAGTGTATATGTATTTTGTTCTTTGAAGTAAATTCAAAATGATTAGTTTGGTCGGTATTCATGTGGTGGAGGACGGCGCAACACCCACATCCTACCCATGCTAAAAGTTTTACACACACACACACACACATGTAGATTAAGTCGAGCCGTAGATTTTCCCATCCAATAAATGTTATATGTAGTATTCTTGACTCACACGCGTGCATGGATCGGTTCGCGGTATCGTAATGTTCGTGTTTGGACTGGACAACAGGTTCATCACCGCATGCGATTACTAATTTACATATAAATATTTATTGGGTCTGTCCAATGTGGATATGTTAGATATGCAAATGCATCATGTATTAATCTTGTATCACGTTAAGTGGTTTGAATTTTCCCTACACAAAAATTGTTTGGTTTAAGAATAATATACTGAAAATGTCATTACGCTGTTGAGAGCACTACGTGAGAAGCTTCTAACTAGAGATTTGTTTGGAAAAATGGGGGATTACCACTGATGCAAGGTGTGTGTTGTGTGAGGCGAGAGATAAGAAAACTATTAATCACCTATATTTCGAATGTGACTATACAAACCATATTCTTAGAAGGAGCCCACTCAAATTGGGTGTATCAGACCCCATTGACCCTCTTCTGGCTAAGGTTGGAGATTACTACCTGTTGCATTTTGCTAAAAATGATACTTTAAGCATGTTGGCAAAGACGGTCCTTGCAGCTATATTTTGGCATGTCTGGAGGGAAAGAAATAGAAGGGTTTTTGATGGCACTAAAAAGCAAAAGTTTGTTCTTTTCGAAGAAATAGCTGCAGACATCAGAATCATCTTCAGGGATCAAGACCCCAATGCCTGATTCCAAGAAAGTAATGTAAAGGTGGGAGTTTCGAGATGCGGGAAAGGATTACATCTAGCAGCAGGATTTGTACAGTTTGACAAAGAAGGTGGGAGTGTTCGTGGAGGGTGACAACGCTTGTGCCCTCTCCCCTCACTGGTTTCACCGACCTTTGATTAGCTATTTTTTTATTTTAAGTACATTTTTGATTTTTTTAATAAAGATCACTAACTTTCCAAAAAAATCTTGTATCATGTTTTATGCGTTTATGCGTTATTTTATTTTGTGAGAATTTCGACAGCACCTAACCATTGTTCTTCAAATAGAAATGCAGGAAGAAGTTGCAAATACATTTTCTTCCCGATATAGTGTACTTGGAGAACAGTGGGTAGATACTATTGAAATTCTCACGAAATGAACCAACACATAAATGCATAAAATAGGATACACGATTACGCAATGCAATGCATATCTAATGGGATAGAAGCCTTCCCATGTACAACCGGTAATGAAAAGAAATCCCACACAAACTCACAGTATGCAAATGTGTGATAGTAACTAAACATTATATTTCATCGTCAATTACACATGCAGGTGGTTCCTGACAAGTCAGTTTTGGAACTATTAGATCCAACTATGTCTGGAAACCAACAAAACATAGAAGGGATAGATGTGTTCTCACCGTACTCTAATGACAACCCTCTATGATTTTCAAGTGGCAAACTTTGTTGCCCTTGCAAGAGGTGCCAGAACAATGACATCATTCATAAGTCTATTGTTCATGTCCATTTGGTATCTCAAGGGTTTGACCCCCATTATAAATATTGGAGTTACCACGATAAAGGTGCAGTAACTGAGGAGATGCTTCAGACAGAAGAGCGTACTGTGCATGGAGATCTACGGTCAGATGACATAGATACCATGTTGGAAGATATTGGTGCTCCGATAGAAAACCATCCAGATGATGATCTTCACTCCATTGACTTTGATCGCTTGATGAAATTCGTGGAAAGTAATGAGTTAGATTTATACGAAGGATGCACTGAGTTAACGAGGCTATCATTCATGATTAAACTTCTGCATATCCAAACACTTAGCGAAATGTCGACTACACATTTTGACATGTTGCATTTGTTGAGAAGGATAATTCCCGGTGGTAAGGAAAGCATTCCAGCGATGCATTACGAAGCGAGAAATATTATGAATATGTTAGTGCTTAATTACAAGAAAATCGATGCATGTCCTAATGATTGCATTATATATTACAAAGACAACAAATACTTAAACGAATGTCCATTGTGTCATGTACCACGATGCTAAGTAAAACAAATAACATGGTCAAACATGGATGGTCATACAGTTCAAAATAAGAGAAAGATTCCAGCAAAGGTTCTCCATTATTTCCCAATTATTCCAAGGCTGCAAAAATTTTTCATGTCATTTAAGATTCTGTTACTGAACCAACGATCATTCACTCATCGGAGTATGCTCGAGGCGAACACCAACATCCCTCCTATTCTGTCTAGAAAGATGAGTCGGCCCTTTTAGATTGTGAGGAAGCCTATCAACTTGTGGAGAACTCCATCTTGCCCCGTGATCATGAAGTCCTCCGACAACTTGACCGTGAGAGACTAGTTAACTTCATAGTTTATGTGGATATCAGGTTGGCTATCAGTTCCTTTACTTTAGCTCCTTACAATCTACAAGTCTGACTTTAGATCCTTACAGGTGTCTGTGGGGGGTGCGAGCTACTTGACGCACCCGGAACCTACACCTAGATTCCACCTGGCGGTGTCACGGTCGCCAGGCGTAGTATGGCCCATAGGTGTCTATACTAGGCTCTATCCGCAAGCGGACGGTGTCAAACTATAGTATAAAGGATGTCGGATCCCACAGGGACGGTGACAATGTATTTGAATTCTCAGATTATTTATTTATCTCGAAGTGAGATAGCTATCGGGTTGAGAGAATTGGTTATGGTATAGTTGTTGATTCAATAATAAATGGAACTAGGGTATTAGGGGTCACCATTATGACCGTCGGGGATCGATGTTGGAATATGATCCTTATGTTGTATTGGGGTTAGGGGATTAATCTCTCAATTCGTAGGACTCTCGTGGGTTAGAATTTCTAGGTATTTCGGTGGCTCTCATTGACGCAATGGTAGTAGCCGTAAACATAGTGATATAGTTCGTTAGTGAATCCCCTCAAGGCACGAGCCGGGCATGGTCACGAGCCTTGGTTGGATCCACCGATTTCCCTATTTGGATCCTAAGGATACCCCTTAAGCACATCAATTCCACAGACCGTGGGCATGATCTCAGTACAGGTTATCCTAGGGATTTGGTAGGATTGACCGAAATACTCCCATTTTATTCCCAATTCAACCTAGAGATCCAAATCTACATCTTCCCCCTAAGGTCTTAGGTCTAACCCATCAACCCTAGAAGTGACTACTCACTCATGGCGATACTGACGAATAAAAATACACTTTTTAAGAGAGAAAACATCATAGCAAATTGATAGAATGAAGATTAAGAAACTTACAGTGAGCAATAGATCTAAGGAAAACCAAAGATTCCAAAACGATAGTAGCAATAGAACTCTCAAAAATTATCCAATAATCTTCAAGAAGTTAATCGAGATCTAACAAGTTTTTCTAATCTCTTCTTCTCTCCTAGAATAATTCAAAAACTACAAAATGAATCGACTCCTCGAAACGTTGTCGCAGATCCCCACTTCACTCCCTCGAGCGTGCAATAGACGGCCCGAAAATATTTCCAAAAATGGCCTTCAGCATCATCGACCGAGTCAGTGACTCGGTCGAGCAGGCTGTTGCTCGGTCGGTTGCTCGGGCCGAGCAGCTTTATTGTTCGACCGAGCACGACAGTAAATCACGCTCCTCTAAAAATCATCACTCTATCTGCTCGGCCCGAGTCAGCTCTGCTTGGTCGAGCAGACAATTGACTCAGTCGCCAAAGGTGTCTGCTCGAGCTGTGCAAGTGATTAGTCGAGCGTTGAAATTAAGGGCTGCTCGACCGACACCATGAGTGCTCAGTTTGAGCAGGCTGTGTATCTACTCTTTTCTTCATTTTGAATCTGCTCGACCGAGCAGCGGCTCTACTTGGTCGAGTTACCTGGAAAGCTCTTTGCTGAAGCTTCTGAAGGTTCTCCTCTCCTCTTGCTCTCTCCTCCACTCCTCACATGGTTCCTAAAACTCGGCGAACTCCGGTAGAGCTTCGCCAATGAGCTTACAGGCGTGTCAGATGTGTCCATACCCAGATCGGGTCCCAAATCGCTCCAAAATCCCTGAAAATTCATAAAACACTACAAAACTATAATATAATGTTAGAAATGCGATATCGTAGGAAAATACGGGATTTGAATGTGAAACTAGCATGTAATGCGATGTCATGATGCTATGAAAAAGGTGTAAAATATGGTCACATCAAAATCCCCCAATCTTACCTCTTACTCGTCCTCGAGGAAGACGAATACTAAGTATGCCGGGAGAAAAACAAAAAGAAATAAAAATAAGAATAGAAGAAGATGGAGGGTGCTAAGGTTGTTCAATCAGATCTCAGGCCTAAGCAGTATATCACGATTCTCTGAATAGTAAAAATACATGCTAATGGTACTTTCGAGTTTTACAGATCATATGTCTAGCATGCAGTATAGACAAAAGATAGGGATCTACTAAAATAATGCCATCAACTCATATCAATCTCATGCAGTCTATATAGTCTAGTATAAAAGGAGTTGGCAATGCACTTTTCAATCAACAGATACACATGGAGCATATAGAAATCAAACAATATACAGTAGAGAATGGAAAGAATCATGCTATTCAACTATTCATTTCGAGTCACGAAAAATCAAACAATATACAGTAAAGTTTAAGTATTATCAAATCTTCCCGTTATGCACCGTCTCCACTCTAATTTCATACTCACTCATATGACCAGTTGGTTCACCCCTCAAGCTTAGCTTGCGGCATCGCATCTAGGAATAGGATATGGAATTTTTTGTCTTTTTCTCAGTATATGTGATGGCTTCTACTAAAAGGATAAAAACGATTTTATTCCTTTAATTTGTTTCTTTTTCGCATATATATATATACACACACATAATTGTTTTTCATTTCATTTCATTTAGAAGCTATATTTTTTCTTTGGGATTCTTGGGAAGTAAGATGTGGAAAGGGTAGTTGTAGTGGTGAAACCAACTGATATGTAGAGAACTATAAAGATATATGGAGAAGGAAAATAATGAATCTCTCGATTCACTCGTAAGATGTGCACAACGGTTTAATAAGATAATACTCTAACTAAACTCATAATTAGCATGTATATTTTCATTCATCTAGATGAACACTGAAAAATCATGCAGTAATAAGCATAATGACATCAAGCATGCAAACAGAAGTGAATAAGATATAAAGCAGATGCTCCAAGTGTTCTAATGATGCGTGAATCTAGGTGCATTACCCAACAAAGCGTATACTAGATAATATTTCATGCATTTATTTTCAATTCATTTCAGGCATTAAATCAGATAGATCAGCAAAGGAATAGGCACACATATAGAAAGTAAAACTGAAACTACCCTAATAGCATGTCATCAGATAGTAAACATCGTGAGTAACTACTAAGGCTACGAGAAGTATCATCATGCAGAGCATCCTTACCATAAAAAGAAAAAGGGCAGAGAAAATAGGAAAATGAAAAAAGGGATGCATGCATGGCAAAAAGCAGAAAATGTGATGCAGAATGAGAAAAAAGATAAAGTAGTGAAAAGGGGGTAGAAAGGTAAACTAAAAAGTTGAAAAAAAGGGAGGAGAATATAAAAGAAAAATGAAAAATAAAGCGGTAACGCTCATCATCCAAGCTAAACCCAGCAGTGTCCTCACTGCTGAGAAAATGCTAGTAGGCGGGAGATGATGCTAAATAAGGTGGGTGGGTGGGGGAATATAAAATAAAAACTGTGCAAAAAGAAGTAAAAATATGGCATGATGAAATGATGAAGAAAAATGATGCATGAGTGGGTCCTCCCCCAAGCTATCTAAGATCAAGGCCCCAAACAGACAGATGTGCACAAAAAAAGTATGAGGGAGGCAAAGATGGGTAGGGTCAACGTCAAGCAAAGGCACCACCCTCTAGGGGTGGTGGTGGGTCCCGCTGCTGTGGACCAGGTTATATGTGAGGATCTGGCTGGGGCTCAAAAGGTGGGTCAGTGGGGAGATCAGTGGTGGTGGTGTAAGGCGCAGCTGAAAATAGCACTATGGCAGAAGTAGGATCTACTGTGATGACTGACTCAAATATGGAAGAAGTAGGCTCTGTAGTGTTGGATATGGACGACATGAATACACCCATGAGGGGATGTATGAGGGTATACAGACCTCAGATGTCGCGTGCACGAAAGCGTGCGCGAATGGAACCTTTTCTCGTGTGAAAAGGACCACTCGATAAGTGGAAAAAGTCACTTTATAAGTGCATAAAGGCACTCGATAAGTGAATGAAGAAGAGGATAAGTAAAAGGGCTAATAGGCTAATAAGCTTATAAATGGTTATTTCCTACAATAACTACCCCTAAAGTCTATAAATAGGACCCAAGGGTATGCCTTTTACACTAATCTAACCATGCCATAAGTTTGCATAAGGCAACTTGTGTTCTTCTTCTCCCTTCCATTAAAATCCTCTTCTAAATAGAGATTTAGGCGGTGAAACTCTGCTTCGATCCTCCGTGACGAAGTATCGACCGTTGTGGCGAATCCGAGGGTGAAGTTCAGAGACTACGGTGCCGCATACGCAAGTGTAAGTCTATGTTATTATTCGATCCTAATGTCGTTGTTTTGACAGGATCCTACATTGGTATCAGAGCCATACGGGTTCGCCCCGGTCTAACCGTCGCCCCGGTCTCACCAATGAACGCAGCGTTGTCTCTTTCACGAATGAGTCTCCTTCAATTATGGATATGGTAGGAACGCATCGTGACGGAGAGAATCGCAATAGTTGTTCTTTTCATGTTAGGGTCTTCTGTCATTACGGATATGGCAGGAACTCTCCGTGACGGGAAGAACTTACCGTTCATATCGCCAAACTCGCGCTCCTCATGGATGCTGAGTCTCCATTCAATTGAGAATGTGAACTCTCTTCATGTAGAGCGTGTAGTTTGCAGCCTTGAAAACGCGTTCTCTTCATTTTTTGGCACACGGCCATTGAAGCAAAACCGTTTTCTCGACAAACGGGTGCTTCATCGGAGAAGACGATGGTGGTTATTCTCAACGGAGAAGATGACAATTTTGGTGCATGATCACCATGGCCATATGGGCTATGGAGGCAATGCATCCCCCCTTCCCATGCGGAGGGGGTTGGCTACGGCCAATAACTTCCATGGCCACCCCTCCGGTGGGGGGTGTGCGGCCAACCCCATGCATGGGGGTGGCCGGCCAAGGCCAAAGGGCCATGGCCAGGCCATGGCCGGCCAGGGGGCCAGGGGGCCCTGGCCAGGCCGGCCTCGGCCAGGGCCAGGCGGCCCTGGCTGCGGCCAGGCCAGGGCCCTGCCGGCCCTGGCCGAGAGCCAGGGCCCTGCCGGCCCAGGGCCAGGGCCGGCGCCCTGGCCTCAGGCCAGGGTCAGGCCAGAGGCCAGGGCCGGCGCCCTGGCCTCAGGCCAGGGCCTGGCCGGCCCTGGCCAGGGGCCAGGGCCGGCGCCCTGGCCGGCCCTGGCCTCTGCCAGGGCCACGGCCGGTCCTAGCAGTGGCCGGGGCCGACACCAGGCCACTGCCGGCCCTGGTCTCGGCCAGTGCCGAGTCCCGGTTGACCCTGTTTTGGGGGGGGGGGGGCTTGCATGAATGGGACATGCATGGCCAGCCCATACGGGGCCGACGGTAGTCGTCTGCGGCAAAATTCTCCTATAGGGGGGAAGCGCCTGGATCCATACGGGAGCCGGTGAAGATGGCTTGCAGAAAAATCCCCTCAGGGGGGATCCGGCCTTGGCACGGCTACGGCTCAATCCCGACAATGGCCAGGGATTACCGTATATTTCGCTAGTATCATAAGGGTACTAAGTTGAAATATCGCATTTGCTTTTGAAAAATACGTTTTCAAAAACGTTTTTCCGCTGCGTAGTACTATAAGAGTACTATCGTTTGATAAGTGAGGGGGAAATATTGAAAGTTGTTATAGATTGTGATTGGAATCGTAGAGACCTTTCCGATTCTAAAGCAACATATTCAATATTTTTCGAAAGTAACTTATCAAATGTAATAATATCATTCCAAGTGGGATATTCCAAGTGGGAGTGATATCTATGTATAAGAATTTTTATGCAATGATTTTTGATCGAACCTTCGGTTTTGTGTCTTTTGTAGCATTTTAAAGTTAAAATGTCTTCCGCTTCAAAGAACATCGTCGCTGAGTTAAACAGAGGTGAAAAACTCAACGGCGATAATTACAAACTATGGTCCATCAAGATACAATACGTTCTAGAGGAGCAAGAAGTGCTCGAAACTCTAAAGAACGTCATGATTGAACCCGAGTTGGGCACTACGGCCCAACACAGACGAGACAAGGAAGCTTTTGATGCTTGGTCTCGGAAGAACAAGATAGCTCGCATTACGTTATTGTCCAGTATGGCCGATGACATAATGCGCATCTTCCGAGCGCATGACCTAGCCTTGGTCATATGGTCTAAGCTAGCGGAGAAGTTTGGTGGCACCTCGGTGTCCAAACTTCGTTCTTTAAATATCAGATTTGATTCATACAAGAAACGTCCAGATCATTCCATGGGGAAACATCTGCGACATATGGCGAATCTCATCTCAGAGTTAAAGGATGCAGGTCATGTGCTCACTGACGAGCAACAAATCCAAGCAGTCATACGTTCCCTACCAAATGGGTGGGACCAAATGAAGATGCATCTCACTCACAATGAGAGCATCAAGACCTTCAGCGATGTTTCTAAGCACCTCGAGTTAGAGGAAGAGCGGCTTGCGGCTGCCAAGCCAAGTGCAGAAGTGCACATGGTTGCTAGTTCCTCACACGGGGGAAAGAAACGGAAAGATCATTCGAAGTTTACTAATGAACGTAATAAGCAACCTGAGTCTACCTAGAAACCCAAACATAAGGGTGGGCACAAGAAATGGCACAAGAAGAAAGACTTGAAGAGGATCAAGTGTTTCAAGTGCAACAAGTTAGGTCACTATGCCCGTTCTTGTACGGATGAAGGTGACAAGGTAACTTGTAATACTAGTTACATATGTGTTTCTAGTTCAATATTTCTTGTAGAATCTAATCCATTTTGGATAATTGATTCAGGTACCACCGACCACATAGCAAGGGACAGACGGTCCTTCGTGGAGTATCACCGGATACCCCAAGGAACAAAGTGGATTTATGTAGGAAACAACATACGTGTTGAAGTGAAAGGCGTTGGGACTTGCAAGCTAGTCTTAGACAACGGCCGCACTATCTTACTACATGATGTCCTCTTCACTCCAGATATTCGAAGGAATATTATATCTGTGGTCGTTTTAATGGGTCTTGGTTATAGCTGGTTTTTTCATGATTGTAAAGTGGACTTGTTTTGTAATAATTCCTTAATTGGTACTGGGTATGTATTCAAAGGATTTATTGTATTAAATACAATGTATGACTCTTCATTTTGTAATGAAAATTTCCTTGTTGCAAATTCTTCGACTTATGAGTCAGAAATAATTTGTTGGCATGCCAGGCTTGGTCACATTGGACCAACACGTATGGATAGACTTGTCAAACATGGCATTCTATCCAATGTTTCAAAGGTCGATATGTCGACCTGCGAACATTGCCTTGTAGGAAAATCTTGTCGCAAGCCGTTTGGAACCGGCACAAGGGCCAAGGTTCCATTACAGCTCATCCATTCGGACATATGTGGTCCGATGAATGTCAAGACAAGATGCGGGAAGTCCTATTTCATCACTTTTATTGATGACTTCACCCGATTCGGTCATATCTATTTGATATCCCACAAAAGTGAAGCATTAAACTGCTTTACAAACTATATGATTTTGGTGGAAAATCAATTAGAACGAAAGATTAAGGTCTTACGAACCGATAAAGGCGGTGAATATCAATAAGCAAGTTTTAAGGAAATTTGTGATGAAAAAGGCATAGTTCATCAGGTAACTATGCCTTATACTCCGCAACAAAATGGTGTTGCAGAAAGGAGAAATAAGACCTTAATGGAAATGGTCCGTTCAATGATGGCGCAAGCTAACTTGCCAATCACCTTTTGGGGTGATGCATTATTGATGGCCGCTTTCATATTAAACAGCGTACCCTCGAAATCAGTTAGATCCACTCCTTATGAGTTGTGGAACCAAAGGTCTCCTGACTTAAACATTTTAAAACCTTGGGGATGTGCATTCTACGCACATATTTCCTCCCATAAGTATGGCAAACTTGGGCCACGGGGAAGGAAATGTATCTTTATACGATACGCAGAAAACTCCAAAGGTTATGTTTTCATTGGTCAGGAAGACAATGGAGGTCTAATTGAATTTGAGTCGAGGGATGTCACTTTCTTGAAAAACGAGTTTCCAAGACAGGGCGAGATAAGTCAGGACTTATCTTTATTTGAGATTAATGATCAAGAAGGATTACCTCATTTGAGTGGGAGAATTCTTGGTGAAGACGAAAATACGTTTCAAACTTCACCAATGGATGATACGAATGACGCTAATCCTATTCCATACAGGAATAATGATCCAAGTGGGAGCATTTCTATCGACATTCCAAGTGGGAGTGATATTAGAATTGATCTAAATTCGAGTCAACAAGGACTTGAAGAATCTCAAATACGACGTATAGTCGTACAAGGTTGGCTCCTCTAAGATTTGAGGATGAATTTCCGCAAACCTTTATGACTTTACTACAAGATGATGACGAGCCTGCTACTTTCAAACAAGCCGTATCATGCCCTGCAAAAGACAAATGGATGGAAGCGATGAAGGAGGAGTTGGAATCCATGAAAGTTCACCAAGTCTGGGACTTAGTTGACTTACCCAGAGGACGTAGAGCTATTGGGAACAAATGGGTTCTCAAGATCAAGCATAAGGCTGATGGCTCTATAGACAGATATAAAGCTCGCCTTGTCGCGAAAGGTTTTACGCAACAGAAAGGGATAGACTACGAAGAGACCTTCTCACCTGTTGTTCGTTTTACCTCGATTCGCCTGATTCTGGCTATGGTAGCTTGCTTAGACCTCGAATTACATCAGATGGATGTAAAGACTGTCTTTCTCAATGGAGAATTGGACGAAGAGATCTATATGGAACAACCAACATGGTTTGTAAAAGAAGGAAACGAACATAAGGTTTGTAAACTTCGAAAGTCCATATATGGTCTTAAACAATCCTCAAGGCAATGGTATATACGATTTCAAGAAGTTGTCTTATCAAATGATTTTTCCATGCTTGATGAAGATAACTGTGTATATATCAAGAGGATTAAGAGCAAGTACGTTATTATGTCTCTATATGTAGATGACATTTTAATAGCCGGAAATGACAAGGGCTTTGTGATGGATATCAAGGCTTCTCTTTCATCAGTATTTGAGATGAAAGATATGGAAGAAGCCGCATATATCCTTGGAGTTAAGATTTCAAGGAATCGTTTGAAGTAACTTTTTTCTCTTTCACAAGAGACTTATATAAAGAAAGTTCTAGAACGTTTTAATATGCAGGACTGTAAGTCCATTGATATTCCAATAAGCATATGCGATAATTTATGTCTGAAGATGTGTCCTAAGAACCAAAGGGAAAAGGAAATTATGGAAAAAGTTCCATATTCCAGTGCAGTTGGTAGTCTTATGTACGCTATGATGTGTACAAGACCGGACATCTGTTTTGCCGTTGGAATGGTAAGTCGTTACCAATCCAATCCAGGGCAAACACACTGGAAAGCGGTTAAGAGGATAATTTTGCAAAAGACTATGATAAGACCGAGAAGGTAGACATAAGGTACATATCTACGCATGAGATGATAGCGGATCCGCTTACGAAGGCGATCCCCAGAAATGTGTTTTACAAAAACTTATCATCTCAAGAATTGCGTAAAAGCTGAGTTGTACCAATGTAAATTCCCATGTCTGTAAAGGATCAAATTTAATAAAAGAATAAGTTCTTTTTCAAACATTGCATATGAGTTTCTTAAAAATGTTTGTGTACATTTTAAATCTCAGCTATATTTTCTAGTATGTCGGACAGATTGAAGTTGGCTCTCTCACATGAGCAACCGCCTTTATTATATCAGACGGATAAAATAAAGGTGAGACATGTTCAAAGTCAAAAATCGTCAGACGGATGATTTAGAGTCATGACTTAAACAAAATGGTCGTATGAAAGATCTGCATCATATGGATGCCTACAAAAGATCTAAGAGGATTCTTAAATCCTATCTGTCTTATGCGGGATGTGGGTCTAGAAGATTATTTGAGTAGTAAAAGGGACTCAAAATCAGACATTGTGGTGTCTGATCACCATCCTTACAACATCATTAAGACATACACTCCCTGGGAAAGGAGTGATGTTGTAATACGTATTCATACTACGTATGCATTTTGACCATTGGGTTAGAATAGTAATTGTGTTTACTATTATGTGAGACCCAAAGACCACATGGGTCTTAACTCGTTACCCTTATGGACTCTAATTGGTTCCTTAAGATTTGACTGGGTGATTGCTATCTTAGCATGTTTGTAACGACCCGCTCCCGGGGGCCCGTTACTTATTTGATAATTGCGCAGGTTCTGCAGTTAACCAGTGAAATCAAAATAGCCACGATGCAGAGATGTACAAAAATACCCAAATAGTGTCCAATTATTACAATCCATACCGTACAAGATGTCCCAACAGATATACATGACAGAAGAAAAGTACACAACTGAAAATAGCTCTGGAAGCTGCGGTCTCATGGTCGAAGTCTGGCGCTATTAACTCTAGAGCATCTACCTCCATATGTATGTCGTCTGCGGTGCCAGGGAGATGGAACCGTAGGTAAGTCACAACAATTCTAAATAAAGAAAGAGAGGTACTGTACAAGTATGACAAAGCGGAAGTAAAGTAAAAGTAAAGTACGGTGCAGTGTCTGTACAAGTGTAGAAAGTAAAAGTACGGCAAGTAAAGTGCGGTGACTGTACTGGCAAGGAAAGTAAAGTGCATGTACTGTAAAGAAAGTAACTGTGCAAGTTACACTAGAACTACGTGACTCAAGTCGGAGAGTACAATATGAGACCGTTCAGTTCGTCTCTTGCCTGGGTGCTACCCAGACGAATGCCGGAACCCAGGCAGCAGGATGGTTTACCGAAACACAGGCAGCTAGACAGGAGGCCGAAACACAGGCAGCTTGACATGTAGATCGAACTCTAGTCACTCCCGTACTCTCGCAACTGTGAGTTACCCCGAAACCCCGGTGACGTGTCAATTACAAGTTTTAGACAGGATTGTTCCACAGGATGTTCCACATGTTAGTCACACCAGGTCAACTGGTTGACTTCCTTATTGAAAACCAGCAAGTAGGATAAAGACAAGTCCAACACCAAAAGATGTTACTTCCGTGCTTTGAGCACGTGGCAGTGTGGCTTAGCACACAATTTACCCAAGTTGGTAGTAGCGTGCTACAACCACCTAAGTTGAAAGTTGGCAAAGTAATCTTTAGTTGATTACTTTCATTTTAGTTCTCTAGTTTGGTTCAAGTCAAATAGCCGTTCGAGGCTATAAGTGGTGAGGTGTCACAAGTTCATACAAGCACAGTAGACAAGTTTTCTAAAGTTAGAATCTGTCGTGACTTACTTTATCGAGCTCGTCGTGGCAAGACGAGATTGGAGCTAGAAGAGCTGGTGCACGAGGATTGGTACCTGCAATCACAAATATACTTGGTTAAAGAACGCTACATTTCTATTTAAATAATTCGATCATTTTGATTTTTAAAACTGACTGAAAAGGTGTCGAAAACGATTCTAAAATTTTATATAGACTACATATGGTAAAAATAGTTTTACTGCAAGAGGTAATATTTTTCTGAGGCTTATAGTAATTTTTATAATTTTTAAAAGATCAAAAACAATTTAAAAACTATTTTTCAATTAATAATGTATTTATTCAGGAATTTATTCTGGGTGCAATCTACATCGGAAAGTTGCAAATGAGGTGTCAAAACGACCGTCTCAAAGAGTATTAAGACATATATTTTTCTCAAGTATTAGTTTACGTAAAAATAAGAAGATACAGATTTTTGAACGAAAATCACGTATTTATCTTTTAGGCTTAAAATTAATTCTGGAAAAACTAAGCATCGGATTGAGACGAAACTAGCGCCATTGGGTCCAGAATGTCATTTGTGATTTTCTGAAGCTAGTCTCACATTTTTCTAGGCTCTATATTATTTATTATGAATTAAAAAACCAATAAATCTATTTATTTATTAATTAAAAATACGAAAAATACGAAATATATCGTATTTACAAGTTTTCCATTGGAGTATTATTACCGTTGCCTCTTCGTTTCAGCTGCATGGGGAGAGGGAGGGAGGGCGACGTGGGCGGAGGGGGGCTCGGCGGTGAGCGGGGGCGGGCAAGGCGGCGTCGAGAGCGGCGGTCGACGGTGGGAGGCGAGCAGCGGACAGCGGCAGTGGTGGCAAGGCGGTACGGCGGACCTCGATGGTGCAGTCGACAAGGGGTGTGGAGGCGGTGGCGGGGCTTCTTGGTGGCGGTCGGAGTGAGGGAGGCAGCGGTGGGTCGAGGCCGCCGAAGGTCGGAGGGGAGGGGAGAGACTGAGAGAGAGTGACGGAGAAGAGAGAGGGAGAGCGGGCAGCGCGCGCAAATTTGTGCAGCGGCCTGGGTTGGGTTATTCGAAAATAGAGAGAGAGAGAGAGAGTAATGCTGTGGGTGTGGGTTAATATAAAGGGGAGGGGCTTATTTTTATAGGGTTAGTGAATGGCAAAATGGTGATTAGTAGGGGTAGATGAGAGGGGTAGATGAGGGGGTGGACCGGTTAAGGGGAGGAAAACGTGAGGGTTTGTTGGAAGATTAGGTGGGGTAATTAGGGTTAATTAGGTAATTAGCAAGGTAAAACCCAATTAACGAAAGGTCATTAATGTAACGAAATTACGGAAATGCCCCTACTAGTAAACGTGTTCGAAAAATTACAAAAACATACCCACGGGATCGTATCGTCGTGAGGATGGCGAATATGATGACCGTTTCAGGGTTTGGACTACGAAAATACTAGATTTTGGCCAAAACGTTTAGAAAGCGGGTTTGCGGGTTCTCTATTGAAATGAGATCAGAAAATTACGAAATAAATGTGGGGAGCCCTAAATGATCATAGTATGCTACTACGGAAGTTTGAAAACTTTTTGAAGACGTTTGAATAGAAAATAAATTCATTGAGACAAAACAGCAATATCTGAAACGGAATTTTTATCAGATCTTTTAGAGGTATCCGATGAAATCCGATCTTACCAAAATACTCCATAACTAGGCTGATACTTCAAAATATTTTTATAAGAAATTTTGAAATCAGTTAAAACTCCTAACAACCCATTATAAAATAGTCAAAAAAAATTTGGAAATAGGTTAAACACGCAAATAGTTGTGCTGAAGAAAACAGGCCGTCACATCCTACCCTCCTTAAAAATAATTCCGTCCTCGGAATTTAAAAATCTTTTTTGAAACAAATAATTGATATTATAAAGAAGCTCAAGCAAATAAATGATAGAAAAGATAGTAATCTTTGTAAATCGGTTGTAAATAACATGAAATGTGATAAGAAAATAAGGGATGTGACTAATATATATTATCATCATAGCTGCTTCCGATTTATCAAATAGCCAAAATACAAGATAATGGCACTACATGAAAAGATAGTTCTGATGATGATGACATCCGATCGAACTTGAAAACTGGGTGATAAGTCAGTAGCCAGCTTCATTTAACAACATAAAGTTTAAAACTACAACTCATGCCATTAATGCATACTGGGTCCTAACCAAGTAAATCATCGTCATAGCATACAAAAACGTAAGGGATAAACCTAGTGCGTCCTTACGGTTACAACTTAACCAGCCGAACACAAAGGGCTTCATCTGCCATGCTACCAAATTACAAGCCATTACCCAGATCAACACATACAGGCAAGTATAAGGCCAACTCTCGAGGGTCAAGATCATCGCTACCACTTGTCCCAGCAGTCTCCATATCATCCAACAAGAAACCAACATCCTAGCCGTCTCCCAAATCCGAGCACAATACCGACATCCAACTTCAACGCCTAAGCCCAAAAGTATGTCAATACCCAATCCTAAGGATACTCCTCCCCAACACCATTGGTCGATATCTACGGTAAACACCATCAGCCCTAAGCAGTTCAACGACCAATAACTCAGGGACCTACAAGCACTAAGGAGTACTCCTAAGAAGCACTCGAAGCTGGGCAGCTCAAGGGGGAAGAACCAGAAAAAGGAGCTCCCAATGATACCAAGGGCGGCGGGTTCCCAATATCCCGACCACACGACCAAAGCAAGGGTTACGGTGAGGGTTGCTGCTAAGCCCAACAGACCCCAAGGTCGTTGGTGGGCCATCGGCGGCTGGCGATCCACGGCGGTGAGCGCTGCGACTGGCTGTCGATCCATGATGGGGAGGGCCTCCGGGATGGAGCGAAGCAGAAGCTGGCGGATCTTCGGGTGAGGCCGACGAATCGGAGATCGGAGCGGCGATGCGAGGTCCGATCGAGCTCGCTTAGGGAAGAGGCCGGGAGGGGGAGTGGGCTGGTCGGAGCGAAAAGGGAAAGCCACGGGGTGGCTTGCGGAGGAAGGAGATGGGTTAAAAAGAAAAGGGGGGCACCGAAGTCGTCGGTGTTAGGCGGGAACAAGGCTCGAGGTGGGAAGCGGACAATCGAATTAAAGAGGGGGGAAAAGGCGGTTGATGGGAAGGGAAATCAAACCCTTGGAGAGAAAAAGACGGGTACAAGATAGAAGTAGGGCTAGAAGAGAAACACTAGCTCAAAAGATGCAAACAGCCTACACTTACACGTCAGGTTTGGCTCGTCTCCAATTACCAGCATTATCCTCCAATACTTCTGAGCGTCCTTCGATTCGCTTCCGTTGTCAAATTCGAACTCCTGGTGATCAAAAATTGAATTCTACCCCCCTTAGAATAAACGTAGCTAGAGTTCAGATGAACTAAAAGTGATTAGGAAGAATTATAAGAATTAGTAGAATGATCAGAAGGCCATCACTAGCTAAAGAAAGGGGTGCTAGTGATGAAGATCGATGGCGTTACATAATCATGATTCACGTCCTTACGGTCCAGCGGATACGGCCAGGGAAGTGACTAAGCCAGGATCACTTACACCTAGTCTAGCTAGGTTGATCCAACAACTTAGCCAAGCACATTGACCGGATCATGGTCCATTGAAGGAAGCTTATCATTTAAATGCGTGCCATCTTCAACTGAAGGAAAGGTGATGAAGTGGGTAGATAATCCAACCAACGAAAAAATCACTATAACTGCTAGCAAAAGAGGGTACTAGAGAGGTATAATCAAGAATGGAACACGAATTCCTAAGCAAGGGTTAAGAGTTCAAAGGAAGTAAGGAAGACCTAATGAAGATGGTAATAAGGACACTTCACCCGTATATCCAATACAGGTGAACACTCGAGACATCCCGTACTCGAGGTTCAATCTGAGTATTTTACATTATACATCCTGATCTTGCTATAATGTTCACAAGGTAGTTAGCAAGGACCTGCGTAGGGCCACCAAACTTGTAACGACCCGCTCCCGGGGGCCAGTTACTTATTTGATAATTGCGCAGGTTCTGCAGTTAACCAGTGAAATCAAAATAGCCACGATGCAGAGATGTACAAAAATACCCAAATAGTGTCCAATTATTACAATCCATACCGTACAAGATGTCCCAACCGATATACATGACAGAAGAAAAGTACACAACTGAAAATAGCTCTGGAAGCTGCGGTCTCATGGTCGAAGTCTGGCGCTATTAACTCTAGAGCATCTGCCTCCATATGTATGTCGTCTGCGGTGCCACGAAGATGGAACCGTAGGTAAGTCGCAACAATTCTAAATAAAGAAAGAGAGGTACTGTACAAGTATGACAAAGCGGAAGTAAAGTAAAAGTAAAGTACGGTGCAGTGTCTGTACAAGTGTAGAAAGTAAAAGTACGGCAAGTAAAGTGCGGTGACTGTACTGGCAAGGAAAGTAAAGTGCATGTACTGTAAAGAAAGTAACTGTGCAAGTTACACTAGAACTACGTGACTCAAGTCGGAAAGTACAATATGTGACCGTTCAGTTCGTCTCTTGCATAGGTGCTACCCAGACGAATGCCGGAACCCAGGCGGCAGGATGGTTTGCCGAAACACAGGCAGCTAGACAGGAGGCCGAAACACAGGCAGCTTGACATGTAGATCGAACTCTAGTTACTCCCGTACTCTCGCAACTGTGAGTTATCCCGAAACCCCGGTGACGTGTCAATTACAAGTTCTAGACAGGATTGTTCCACAGGATGTTCCACATGTTAGTCACACCAGGTCAACTGGTTGACTTCCTCATTGAAAACCAGCAAGTAGGATAAAGACAAGTTCAACACCAAAAGATGTTACTTCCGTGCTTTGAGCACGTTGCAGTGTGGCTTAGCACACAATTTACCCAAGTTGGTAGTAGCGTGCTACAACCACCTAAGTTGAAAGTTGGCAAAGTAATCTTTAGTTGATTACTTTCATTTTAGTTCTCTAATTTGGTTCAAGTCAAATAGCCGTTCGAGGCTATAAGTGGTGAGGTGTCACAAGTTCATACAAGCACAGTAGACAAGTTTTCTAAACTTAGAATCTGTCGTGACTTACTTTATCGAGCTCGTCATGGCAAGACGAGATTGGAGCTAGAAGAGCTGGTGCACGAGGATTGGTACCTGTAATCACAAATATACTTGGTTAAAGAACGCTACATTTCTATTTAAATAATTCGATCATTTTGATTTTTAAAACTGACTGAAACGGTGTCGAAAACGATTCTAAAATTTTATATAGACTATATATGGTAAAAATAGTTTTACTGCAAGAGGGAATATTTTTTTGAGGCTTATAGTAATTTTTATAATTTTTAAAAGATCAAAAACAATTTAAAAACTATTTTTCAATTAATAATGTATTTATTCAGGAATTTATTCTTGGTGCAATCTACATCGGAAAGTTGCAAATGAGGTGTCAAAACTACCGTCTCAAAGAGTATTAAGACATATATTTTTCTCAAGTATTAGTTTACGTAAAAATAAGAAGTTACAGATTTTTGAACGAAAATCACGTATTTATCTTTTAGGCTTAAAATTAATTCTGGAAAAACTAAGCATCGGATTGAGACGAAACTAGCGCCATTGGGTCCAGAATGTCATTTCTGATTTTCTGAAGCTAGTCTCACATTTTTCTAGGCTCTATATTATTTATTATGAATTAAAAACCAATAAATCTATTTATTTATTAATTAAAAATACGAAAAATACGAAATATATCGTATTTACAAGTTTTCCATTGGAGTATTATTACCGTTGCCTCTTCGTTTCAGCTGCATGGGGAGAGAGAGGGAGGGTGACGTGGGCGGAGGGGGGCTCGGCGGTGAGCGGGGGCGGGCAAGGCAGCGTCGAGAGCGGCGGTCGACGGTGGGAGGCGAGCAGCGGACAGCGGCAGTGGTGGCAAGGCGGTACGGCAGACCTCGGTGGTGCAGTCGACAAGGGGTGTGGAGGGCGGTGGCGGGGCTTCTTGGTGGCGGTCGGAGTGAGGGAGGCAGCGGTGGGTCGAGGCCGCCGGAGGTCGGAGGGGAGGGAGAGACTGAGAGAGAGTGACGGAGAAGAGAGAGGGATAGCAGGCAGCGCGCGCAAATTTGTGCAGCGGCCTGGGTTGGGTTATTCGAAGAGAGAGAGAGAGAGAGAGAGAGAGAGAGAGAGAGAGAGAGAGAGAGAGTAATGCTGTGGGTGTGGGTTAATATAAAGGGGAGGGGCTTATTTTTATTGGGTTAGTGAATGGCAAAATGGTGATTAGTAGGGGTAGATGAGAGGGGTAGATGAGGGGGTGGACCGGTTAAGGGGAGGAAAACGTGAGGGTTTGTTGGAAGATTAGGTGGGGTAATTAGGGTTAATTAGGTAATTAGCAAGGTAAAACCCAATTAACGAAAGGTCATTAGTGTAACGAAATTACGGAAATGCCCCTACTAGTAAACGTGTTCGAAAAATTACAAAAACATACCCACGGGATCGTATCATCGTGAGGATGGCGAATATGATGACCGTTTCAGGGTTTGGACTACGAAAATACTAGATTTTGGCCAAAACGTTTAGAAAGCGGGTTTGTGGGTTCTCTATTGAAATGAGATCAGAAAATTACGAAATAAATGTGGGGAGCCCTAAATGATCATGGACTCTAATTGGTTCCTTAAGATTTGACAAGGTGATTGCTATCTTAGCATGTTGCTTATGGACTATGGTCAATTCGGTCCGGTGGGACATGTTAGAAAAGCAAGTCAAGTCAAGATCGAAAGGATCGCAAGAAGAGGAAGGTTAATTTCATATTCACATTTGGACTTTAGAGATTCAAAGCTGGCCAGCCAATTGTAATCCAAATGGGATTCAATTGTTGAATATAAAGTATAAAAAATGTGAAGAAATAATCTAGGGTAAAGCATGCGTTGATCTACTCAAATTTGCACCTCGAGGAGTGTTGTGTATCTCTAACAAGTGCACAACAGTGGACTCTATGCGCATGACGGTCACACGACCTATTTCTCGGTATGATAAACAGAAGAGTTAAAGGAAAGATGTTTCCTTACAATCCCCTCAAGTGTGAGTGGGATATGTTGGATATGGACGACATGAATACACCCATGAGAGGATGTATGAGGGTATACGGACCTCAGATGTCGCGTGCACGAAAGCGTGCGCGAATGGAACCTTTTCTCGTGTGAAAAGGACCACTCGATAAGTGGAAAAAGTCACTTTATAAGTGCATAAAGGCACTCGATAAGTGAATGAAGAAGAGGATAAGTAAAAGGGCTAATATAGGCTAATAAGCTTATAAATGTTTATTTCCTACAATAACTACCCCTAAAGCCTATAAATAGGACCCAAGGGTATGCCTTTTACACTAATCTAACCATGCCATAAGTTTGCATAAGGCAACTTGTGTTCTTCTTCTCCCTTCCATTAAAATCCTCTACTAAATAGAGATTTAGGCGGTGAAACTCTGCTTCGATCCTCCGTGATGAAGTATCGACTGTTGTGGCGAATCCGAGGGTGAAGTTCAGAGACTACGGTGCCGCATACGCAAGCGTAAGTCTATGTTATTATTCGATCCTAATGTCGTTGTTTTGACAGGATCCAACATGTAGAAGCCTAGGGATGTGGAGCACTGAGTAGTGCGAGGGTAGTCATAGTGGCTGGACGGGGTGGTGGGGCGTGTGCTAGGATCACGGGTGGTGGGCCACGTGTCTGAAGTAAGTCAATAATGGAGGCCAGGTCCGCCTCGACTCTCTCATGATGTGTCATCGTAGAGCATACGAAGGTGTCGAAATCTTACCGAAGGCGAGAAGTCGACTCCTCCAACACTGTCAGACAACCGTCTGTGGAATGGGAGTCGAGGGGAGGGCAGGAAACGTGGCCATGAGAAACCACTCTCGTAAAGCCGTCCCCGGTAGAAGATACACGGTGTCTGGGCTGGAAAGTCAGAGAGGGGGTACTCGACGCGATCTCAGCAGAGGACAGAGCAGTCGTCGACACAGAAGTACGAACAGACGTCGAGACTCTCTCGGTAAGGATAGCTGAAGCAGGTGACGAAGGAACATGAGAGCATAAGGACATGGGTATTGAGGCTATAAGGTCCCGAAGAGGTGGAAGAGTGGGGGCTGGGTCATGCTCAGGAAAGTCTAAATCTGTAAGATCAGGAGCAGACAGAATATCAGTGCCCTCCGACACGGGTATAGAGAAACAGAGGAAGAGGCAACGGGGAAGGAGGTGGTGACAATCCCCGATGGCCCGACTGAGGTGCAGGTGGAAGAGGCAGATATAGAAGAAGTAGTGCCTCCTGAGTGAGGTGGATATAGAGGTGGAGCAGGAAGTGCTACAACAAGGGCTACTAGGTCGTGCTCCTCGTACTCGGGGGAACGGGGCACCCGGTCATCGACGTCAGCCTCGACGGGATCACCCGGGGGCTCGAGTACATGGAGCGTAGGGAGAGGGTGAACCCTGTCAATCATCCAGCTCAGCTGGACGGGGGCTATGTGGGTGAGGTGAGGGGCGGGAAGTACCATGTGAGGTATATGGTGGGTGCCGATAAGATATGTCCAGTGAAAGGCTCTATAGGGCCTGATGATATGCATGTGCTCGAGCACACCAAGAGTCAAGCATGTGGGGGCCTGGAGGGGTCACTAGATCATCGCGAAGATCAATACCAAGCATGCATGCAAAAATCGTGAAAAATTTGCCACAGTAGATATAGGTCGTGTGGCGTGCGAGGGCGGTCTGGATCAGGCGATGACACAGCCAGTGGGCTGCGTCAGAAAGTACAAAGGGGCAGAGGGAGCCGTCTGGTTGAAAGCGCATCGGTCGGGTCATTCCCATCAGATGGGAAAGCTTGGGTAGGGACATGGTCCCGACCTCTGGCTTGCAAAAGACGGTCGTGGCGAGTTGACGCTGCACGTAACGAAGGCAGGGATGCACGGTGCATGATGCCTTCACCCGGCTCAGGCGGTAAAGGTCCAGACCTGAAATACGATGCCAGAAAGCTGGAGCATCGAAATGCCCAAAGTCGTAGTCTGGGGAGAAGGCGGCTCGGGGGTCGGGAATGGCAAGAAAATGGATGTGTGCGTGGATCATCTCGTATGTGATCGTGAAATCAAGATCCATGGGACGGAAAGTGATGCCATCGCCCGCTGCGGTGCAGGCGATGGAGCTCAAGGCCTCCAAGGTAAGGTGTGTGTAAGTGTGGGCGTGGACACCTAGGAGACGATCGAAGCTGATCATGCGGTATAACCAATGGACTCCATACATGAGTCCAAGGGAGCAGAGGGTAGGGGAGGGAGGGCTGACCAGAGATGGAGTGGATGGACGGGCGACGCAGGCGAAGGACGACGACGACGAGGGAGATCGAGTGGTGGGTGAGGGAGAGTTTACTGGGGCAGTTAATTAGGGTAGGTTAGGGTAAATTGAGAGTTTTAAGGTAAAAATATGAAACGAGTTGGGTTAAAAGCCCAATTCGTTTGGAAATAGGGCCCCCAAAAATAGGGTAGACTGACTCGATCGAGCTCGATCGAGTCGGACACGAAAAAAAATAGTTTAAGAGTACTCCCTTATCTGCTCAACCGAGTAGGAGCTGCTCGGTCGAGTAGATCGTTACTTGGACCGAGCATGCTCTGCTCGGGCCGCACAGACAGAACATCGTTTTCTCCAAATCTTCAAGAGCCTGTTCTACTCGACCGAGCAGGCAGCTGCTCGATCGAGTCGCTATCTGCTCGGATCGAGCAGATGATGCTCGGGTCGTGTAGACAGAGTGATGTTTTTGCTCCTTCTCCTCGTGCCTGTTCTGCTCGACCGAGCAGTCTGGATGCTCGATCGAGCAACCTGAATCTCTTTTTTAACTCCTTTTCTTCGATCCGCGCTTCAAAATTGTTGCTCTCCTCCAGCTTTCTTCCATTTAAAACGTCGATCTGCATGCCCCTTCATGTTCAACCTATAAAAGGGAAGAACCGATCAAATTTTTATGGTTTTGTGTTTTTTAAAAGAAATAAACAACATTTTTGTTTGATTTTCTGAAATAAATAAAGTAGAGAAAAGAAATTTAAAAAGAAAATCCAAGATCAAAGAGATTGGATTGCCTCCCAATAAGCACTCGTTTTGAGTCATGAGCTCGACTCCCTTTGGTTCATCAATAGTCGTTTGGTGTGCGTGGAAATTGTAACGGCCGCTTTCCGACCGTTCGTATTTTCTACGCATATGACTCTTTTCGTGTGCGTATTTTTTGGCCTCTTCTTGGATCCGGACTATACGATGTGATATGTCATTGTGACCGTATGGAAGAGTAGTTATTTGTGGGATTTTTAGTGAACATCATTTCACAGGTCGTTCTCCCACAAATCGAGTTTGATTGCTGAGTCATAGTAACTTTAGACTTAATCACCGGATCTTTTATTTTTCTATTCATTTTTCGTGGACCAAACGCACGATTGACCATCGTATCCCTAAGCCTCTCTTCGTCACGGTCGTTCCGATATTTTTTGTAATTTTCTGACACTCCTAGCCCACCCAAATCGCTAATCAAAACCCAAGCCCATTAAGCCCGAATTAATTTCAAAATTCTGTTACTAATCAAATCTTGGGAGATTAGTACGTATCATGAATTTGAGATTCAGCCACTATCCTCACCCAACTTTACCCTACTTCGTACACCCCCTCTCTCACCGTCTCTCCTAGTCACCACTAAACTATACCCCTCTTTAAAATACCATTAGCAAAAACCATTCTCTTCAAATGAAACCAACCAGGCCGAACCATGCTGATCACGCAAATAGCCCTAGCCGCCCTTTCTTCTCCTCCTCCAGCCACCCACGGCCACCCCAAGCCTCCCCTCTCTAACCACCACCATCTCATCCTCCTCCTCCATCTCCACCTCTCCAAGAGCCTCAAAACCCCATAGATCCAAGCTTTGGCCGAAAAATTCTGGGCACAGCCACATCGCCGGAAACCTCCACGCCCGCCGGCCGTTCGTCACCGCCGCCAGCGACCACCACCACCATTCAACTCTCCTTTGACCCCCCCGATCATCTCCAACTCCACTTACCCTCTTCTCTCATCTCTATCTCCTCAGAACACCTCTCGAACTCGCCTCAACGGCAGTTTTGAACAGATCTGTCCATCGTCGGAAAAACCCATCGACCGGCCACCTTGGTTGTTAGGTCGGCGAAACTGTCCCTATAGCTAAAGTAAAGTAAAGCCGGTAGGTCTCGTTCAAAAGCCACTTTAGTGGATGTTCCCCAATCAATGTGCTCGGTGATGATGTTGTCATCGCTGACGTGCGTCGGTGACCATCCTACCACCGTTGGAATCCTCTAGGCTCCCCCTACCAACTACATCCCTCCTTGCTCATTCTCTCATCTGGATCTCCTCGAAAACCCATCGAAACAAGCCCTATTGGTTGTTTTTGACAGATCTGGGTGCTGACCTTCAACGACGGTGCACGGCCACCTCCGACCACTTCCGAAAACTACTCCACCACCGTTGGATTCCTCTTGAAGTCCTTTAGCTAAAGCAATTTTCCTTTGACGCAGTTCATCGTTGGCTTTTCGCTGAGACATGCGACAATGACCGTTGCATGAATCTGTCCCCTTTGACTTCTCACGGCCACCCACCGTCATACGCTCACGCCGTTGGCCACCCACCAGACCGAGCAACTCCCACTGATCCTACTTCAATCCCGATAGCCTCCTTGGACCCTCAGAGTTCACGTGCATCACCGTACCCACGTGTTTTTACCCGACGTCGCTGCCGTCGTAAAGATCCATTGCGCTACCCGCAACGGGAGAGAGATAGCCACTTGCTTGTTGTTTTCATGCCACCACCTTGCTGTTCAAAGGTGTCTCAATGTGCTACCCATGACCGAGGAGTTAAAGACGAAATCGACGCATCGCTGTTCAGACCCGACATCTGCTTTTTGAACGACGTCAAAAGGTTAGTCCTCTAGCGCTAGTAAGAACCCCCACGATAGAGAATCAAAACATAGTTTAAAAACCGTCAATGACAACTAAATTTTATTTACGCATCTTTAAAATACTGTCCACCGTAGAAAATCGACGAACGAACGGAATTTATGTGCACATAGGGTAGACGTCGATCTAGACTGAACGAATCATCAAAAGACGTGACTTTTTTTTTGTTAAGGTAGTCTCACTAAATTTAGCAACAAACCATAATAGGATTGACGAAAAGCATGACCTGACATTGCCGTTGTCCTGTTTCAGACGGACTATTACCGACGCGACACTTCGATGAGATGCTCCGGACAGACGACGCTCTCGCCACCGTAGGTAAGTGTTTACACTTGTGCTCGTACGACCACGTTTAGGCCATCTCCTTCTTAGAATATTAAGGTATATTTAAAGAGAACTGGACGTGAAATGATAGTGTCCGAGACCCCCCTTGACAACTTAGACTTGACGACGAAGTCTAAGCACAAATGACAACAACAACTGACACCTTAGGGCTTTTCTGTGTGTGCGTGCGTGTGGACCCCCCCTAGAATGAACAACTTCTCAACTCTGTCATGTCATGTCACAAAAGCCTACGGGTGTTTCAGGTGCCCTCCATGCGAGGGTGACCTCTGGTTGTCTTTTCTTGAGCACTTTGGTGGAGGAAGGTTGAGCGTTCCCTCGGCTTGGCGGGTTTGGCCACCCACAAACCGAAAGGCGTGAATCTCTCTTGTCACCCTCAGTCTTGTCTTGCCTCGATTTGTGCACTAGGTTGCGCGTTCCCTCGGTACAGACCGAAAGGCGTGAAATTTAGTGACACACTTCTTGTCTTGTCTTGTCCCGTGCACTAGGTTAAGCGTTCCCTCGGTACAGACTGAAAGGCGTGAACCTAGTGACACACTTCTTGTCTTATCTTGTCCCGTGCACTAGGTTGAGCGTTCCCTCGGTACAGACCGAAAGGCATGAATCTTAGTGACACACTTCTTGTCTTGTCTTGTCCCGTGCACTAGGTTGAGCGTTCCCTCGGTACAGACCGAAAGGCGTGAACCTTAGTGACACACTTCTTGTCTTGTCTTGTCCCGTGCACTAGGTTGAGCGTTCCCTCGGTATAGACCGAAAGGCGTGAACCTTAGTGACACACTTCTTATCTTGTCTTGTCTCGTGCACTAGGTTGAGCATTCTCTCGGTACAGACTGAAAGGCGTGAACCTTAGTGACACACTTCTTGTCTTGTCTTGTCCTGTGTACTTGGGTTGAGCGTTCCCTCGGTACAAACCGAAAGACGTGAACCGTCGTGACACACATGGTACTTCTTGTCTTGTTATGTCCCGTCTAGTTTAGTCCGTAGCTGGTAGCACATGTTGCGACTACTGCCTGTCACGTCTTACTTTCCTGCACCATTTTACTTCTTGCATTGTATAACTGTCATGTCATAACAGCAGCATGTTAATCAACCAATAAAACGTTGCTCTTAAATTACCTTATACTTGCAGTATAGTCTCTCACCCTTTCTTGTAGACTTTACCGACGTACAGTTTCTTTTCTCTTGGGTGCTGTACGTCAGGTGTTGAGCCAGAGTATGTGGACGAGCCAAACATTCCTGAGTACGTGGAGCCAGAGGACATCGACCCGGAGTACGTACTTGATGAGGACCAATCCTAGAGGTCCCTCACCATTGCAGTTCAGAGTTTTTCCTGCTTTCTAGTTTGGGTGCGTAGCACCATTTACTTTTCTGCCAAGGTTGGGTGCTTGCACCAATAGTTTACTCTCTGCGTGTTTCCATGCTGGGCATTACTTCCTTTATTAGACTCTTGTGCTTCTGGATATCTTGATGGAATAAAATGAATGCATTTCCTTTCAATACCTTCTGGTGTTACGAATTTTTATATATGCAAGAACCTGTTGGTTTCTATCTTTGGTAACTTACAGACGCTTATTGGGTCCGAGCCTCACAGCTCCAGCCTAAGCGGGCCTTAGTCATGTCTCGTTTCCGTCGTTTGGGAAGTGGGGCATGACAGGTTTTGGTGGTGGCCAATGCAGGTCTTTTAATTACAAAAGTTCGTAGCAATAGTGTTACTCGAATTCATTTTATTATCCAGTTATCGTGTACGAGTCTAATTTGGGTCTTCCTTGTCAATAGGATGGCAGGAAGGCGCAATACCCGAGCCGGGAGCTCAACTGATAGAGTTCCGGGAGACCAGGGCGGGAATTCCGTCAGTTTCTGGGCCTCATAAGGGAGATACTGGACGTTCAGCATCAATTGGTTGAGCTGTCCCATCAGGCTGCCTGAGCCGTCCAGGCTCCACCGTCGCCACCTGCCCCGCGGGCTGCTCCTGGAGTGAAGTAGTTCAATGAGCTTCAGCCGAAGACATTTTCTGGGAAGGAAGGACCGTTGGGTGCTGACGAGTGGATTCAGAGCACAAAAGAGAAGCTGGTTGCTGTAAAGATTCCTGAGGATACCAGAGTTGAGATAGCCAAGATGCAGCTGGCTGTGAATGCTAGGAACTAGTGGCGCATCGAGGAGAGGCATCTGTAGAAACAGTGGCATGGAAGACTTTCAAGTCCATGTTCAGAGAGAAGTATTTTCCCAAGGCTGCAAAGAGGGAGCTGTTGAGCCGATTTGTGAATCTAAAGAAGGAGAATATGATGGTTGATGAGTACGAGGCGGAGTTTGAGATGCTCAGTTAATTCACCTCGCATATGATTAAGAATGAAGAGAACCGAGCTGATCAGTTTCATCAGGGGCTGCACCCAAAGGTTCGGGCTTCCATGTCCTTGGCAGACTTTTTGACCATGGGAGCTGTGCTGAATGCCTCCAGGAATCATGAGATCATGGCACGTCTACCTGATCCTTCTGATGATGGAGGAAAGCGACTGATGGAGCAGCATAGGCCTTCTGCTAGGTCTATAGTGGGACCAGTTCAGTCAGTGCCTTTCAAGAGGCCAGGAGCACCTGCTCAGAGCCAGACCAGAGAGCAATGTCTTTTCTGTGGCAAGCTGGTACATCGTCAGAACAATTGCAGGAAGAGGCTGGGTTTGTGCCTTGCGTGTGGAGCCGCCACACATGTCACTAGAGATTGCCCGAGGTATCTCCATGTGGAGGGCAGAGCACCGGCCCCACTGCAGAGTAGAGCGCCTGCCCCTACCCAGAGAGGAGCTATTGTCTGTGGAGCATATGTCAAGACAGCAGTGGATGGCGTCATTGCAGGTAACTCCATAGTTTTATCCTTTCATATTATAGTTTAGCTTATTTTTGGCTGCTTATGTATGTTTCAAAACTTTTTGTTTCCTTTCAAATCAAACCTTTAATGTTTTGGGATTAGCCCACAAAGATCACAACCCACCTATCCTCCCTCATCCAATACCATGACTCCACATGTTTTTCCCAATGTTTTAAAAATAAGTCATTGGCCTTAAACTTCCTTTCTTTCCCTCCTCGGGAGTGTTATGTTTGATTGTTATGACATTGTTAGTACTAGCTATTATTGTTATAGGGTTAAGTTTGTGGGTAAGCTTAGAGTGAGATGAGATATGTTGTATCGGCGATTAGTTGAATTTGAATAACAAGGATATTATATTAGATTTCTTTGGATGAAAAGTATGAGGTGTCCAAGACTTATTAATGATACCAATGTGTGACGGACTCAGTGGAAAATTCCGGCTGGACGAAATTAGATGCGGGGAGATGAGAACTTATTAGTCCTGAAACTTGGACGAGTGATAGATAGGAGTAGCTAGGACGGGATAGTATGGGTTAGGGTGACCATGAGAATGAGTATGGCATTTAAAGCATCAATATTTGACTATAGGTTGGGGTGAGAAGACATTGGAAATAACCCGGCGTGTTGGGATGAATGGATAGTAATTATTACAGATTTAATATGATTAGGAGATTAGATAATAAGGGTAAGGATAGAGGTGGTCTGATGGTTCATTGATTATGGAGGATAAATTTATGAGTCGATATGATGGATGATATATTGGGAACGAGATGATTGTTGATTTGTACACTGTAATATGGATTTATAGTCAGGAGCTAAGATATGATTCTAGTTGTAGCATTAGTCAGTGGAGAGACGAGTTATGATGGATTATTTAAGGAACGATGTTTGAAGTTATATGATTAGCAATCATTATGTGAAATATGGGAGTTATAGGCATGAGTGATATAGATATTAATATTATTAGTATAAGTGATTCCGAGGACGGAATCATTTCTAAGGTGGGTAGAATGTAACGACCGCTTTCCGACCGTTCGTATTTTCTACGCGTACGACTCTTTTCGTGTGCGTATTTTTTTGGTCACTTCTTGGATCCGGACTATGTGATGTGATATGTCATTGTGATCGTATGGAAGAGCAGTTATTTGTGGGATTTTTAGTGAATGTCATTTCACGGGTCGTTCTCCCACAAATCGAGTTTGATTGCTGAGTCGTCGTAGCTTTAGACTTAATCACCGGATCTTTTATTTTTCTGTTCATTTTTCGTGGACCATACGTGCGATTGACCACTGTATCCCCAAGCCTCTCTTCGTCACGGTCATCCCGATATTTTTTTCGTAATTTTCTGACACTCCTAGCCGACCCAAATCACTAATCAAAACCCAAGCCCATTAAGCCCAAATTAATTTCAAAATTCTGTTACTAATCAAATCTTGGGAGATTAGTACGTATCATGAATTTGAGATTCAGCCACTATCCTCACCCAACTTTACCCTACTTCGTACACCCCCTCTCTCACACTCTCTCCTAGTTACCCCTAAACTATACCCCTCTTTAAAATACCCTTAGCAAAAACCCTTCTCTTCAAATGAAACCAACCAGGCCGAACCATGCTACTCACGCAAACAGCCCTTGGGCCCTAGCCACCCCAAGCCTCCCGTCTCCGACCACCACCATCTCCTTCTCCTTGTAACGGCCGCTTTCCGACCGTTCGTATTTTCTACGTGCACGTACCTTTCGTGCACGTATTTTATTTGACTCTTTCTTAGTTTTGGTATATACGATGTGATATGCCATTGTGATCGTATGGAAGTGTAGAATTTTATGGTAATTTTTGGGAACGTCATCTAACGGCTCGTTTTCTCGCAAAACAGCTTTGAATGGAAGGGCGTTTTGGTCTTTTGGCACCAATACGCGGTTCCCGATTTTACGATAATTTTTGGTAGGTGTAACACGCAATCGGACACCGTAGCCCTGTACTTCTCATCTCTACGATCGTCCCGGTATTTTCGGATTATTTTTCTGATGCCCGTAGTGGAAGATATCTCCTAATCAATTCTCAGCCGTTGATTAACCGCTAATCGATTTGAAATTCAAATCTAATCAATCCCTAATTATTCTCCCACGTATCATGGCAATTAGTTGCAGCCACTATTCACATGTCCACTTTTCCCTATCTCCACTCTCCCTATCTCTATATATCTCTCATATTTAACCAAAAGCCCAAAGCTAAATATCAAAACCCTGCTTGTTCATATGGCAACCCAAACCTAGCCGCCAACATCTCACGCTAACCCATCTCTTCCTGCATTTCCTCTTCTTCTCCGGCCACCCCCAAGCCACCTCCGACCACCTCTGGCCGTCGGCCACCCATCCCCCTTCGGGCCCCCTTTCTCTCACCTCCATTTTCTCTCTCTAAAAGACATATAGCCGCAAGATGGCACAGATCTGGCCGCCGGCCATCTAACTCATGGCCAGCCACCGTCGGCCACCGCCTCCGGCCACCACCCCTGCCAATTTTTTCCCCTTTTACCCCTCTCCGCTCTGCAACTTCCCTCACGCTCATAGCCCACCTGTAGCTCCCGGAATCTTCGTTGGAACACGCCGTATCGGCTGTTTTTCACAGATCTAGAGGCTGAACTTCAACGACGGCTCACGCCCGCCTCCGGCCACCCCCTCCGGCAATCTCCACCACCATCGAACTCTCCTTTGACCCCCAAGCATCTCCAACTCCCGTTACCCTCTTTCCTCATCTCTACCTCCTCAAAACATCTCTCGAACCCGACGTAACGACAGTTTTACAGATCTGCACCACCGCCAGAAAACCTTGTACCCACCGGCCATCCGGCCACCTACAACAACCACCCTACCTCCGTTGGACTCCTATCGAACCCCCCTACCAACTGCAACTTCACTCACGCTCATAGCCCACCTGTAGCTCCAGGAATCCTCGTCGGAACACGCCGTATCAGTTGTTTTTCACAGATCTGGAAGCTGAACTTCGACGCCCGTGCACGATCATCTCCGACCACCCCTGGCGACAAATCCACTGCCGTTGGTTTCTTCTTGAAGTCCTTAACCTTCTGCAACTACCCGTTTTCGTTGTTCTTCGCTGGAATTCCTTTGGGACGTGCGACAACGAACGTTGCGCGAATCTGTCCTCTCCGGCTTCTCATGGCCACCCACCGCCGTACGCTCACGTCGTTGGCCATCCACCAGGCAGAGCATCTTCCTCTGGTCCTACCTCATCTACCGACAGCCCCTTGGACCCTCGGAATACACGTGCGTCACCGTGCACACGTGTTTTTACCCGACGTCGTCGCCGTCGTGAAGATCCGTTGTGCTACCCACAACGGGAACAAGATCGCTGATTAGCTTGCTGATTTCACGTCACCACCCCACTGTCCAGAGGTACCTCGCTGCGCTACCCATGGCCGAGGAGTTCCAGACGACGCCGACGTTTCGCCGTTCAGACCCGACTTTCGCTTGTTGGACGGCATCACGAGGTTGGTTCCCCTAACGAGTAGCAAAACCCACACCGTAGCTAATCAAACCCTAAACTAAAATTGGACAACTATAACTAAATTTACTTTCAGTACTTGTAAAACGCTGCTCACCGTAGAAAGATCGACAATCGGACAATTTTCTGTGCACATAGGATAGTAGTCGATCTTGGTTGAATGAAACTCCAAAAATGTGACTTTGACGAATAGGGTAGTCCCGACAATCTAGAAACAAACCCTAAATAGGACTTATTGAAAAATGTGACTTGACACCGTCGCCGTGACCCTTTTTCAGACGGACTACCGCGGACGCGACGACTGGACGAGATGCCCCGGACAGACGACACACTCGCCATCATAGGCAAGTGTACCCACTTGCATTTTTGACCGCGTCTTGGTCTTAAATTGTTAGAACTGTTAGACTGTGAGTGTATTGAACCGGACGTGAAATGATAGTGTCTGGGTCGCCCTAACGACTTAGACTTGACGACGAAGTCTAAGCTCGACAAATAACAACTTTTGACACCGTAAGATTATCTTGTGTGTGAGTGCGTGTGGACACCCTAGAATAACTTTCCTTTACACTTGTCATGTCATGTCCCTATTACACAAAAAGCCTTCGGGTGTTTCAGATGCTTCCCTAGCGAAAGTGATCTCCGTGATACAAAAAGCCTTCGGGCGTTTCAGATGCTTCCCTAGCGGAAGTGATCTCCGTGATACAAAAAGCCTTAGGGTGTTTCAGATGCTTCCCTAGCGGAAGTGATCTCCGTGATACAAAAAGCATGCGGGCATTTCAGGTGCTTCCTTAGCGGAAGTGATCTCTGTACTTCTTGTCCTAAGTTCCTGGATTTGGGGTAGGGTTGAGCGTGCGCACGGGGAGAGGGTCTGATCCCCCTCGAACCGTAAGGCGTGAACCCTTCGTGTCTCACGTGTCCTGTCTATCTTGTCTTGTCTAGTTCCGTCTTGTCCTGTCACCTTTAGGATAGTCCCGTAGTCGGTAGCACACGCTACGACTACTGTTTGCAGCGCTTTACTTTCCTGCTACGTTACTTCTTTTACTTCTCAGTTATAACCCCAGCATGCTAATCAACGAGTAAAACGTTGTTTATTAGTTCGATACACTTGCAGTAGAGTCTGACCTCTTTTGTAGACTTTACCTGACGTACAGTTCCTTTTCTTTCGGTGATGTACGTTAGGGGGTTGAGCCAGAGTTTATGGACACGGCAGACTTACCGGAGTACGTGGAGCCCGTGGATGTCGACACAGAGTACGTGCCTGACGAGGACCAGACCTTGAGGACTTTTCGGTCGCCACCTTTCAGAGGTTACTACTTTTAGTTTGCTCTTTCGATAGTTGTTGCCATGCTTAGGCTTCCCTCTTTTTAGACTTTTTGTACTCCCTGGATATTAACCCTTTATATTAAGGAATGTAACTTCCTTTCTGTACTTTCTGTTGTTTCGAACTTTATAAATGCAAGAACCTGAAAATTTTTAAAATGGTATCCCTACAGATGCTTATTGGGTCAGAACTTCTCAGATCTGGCCTAAGCGGGCCTTAGTCACGCTTCGCCTCCGTTGTTTTGGGAAGTGGGGCGTGACAGGTTTTAGTGGTGGCCCATACAGGTCATGCAAAAGTTCAGAACAATGAGAGTACCGCATTCATTTAATATCCAGTTTAACATGTACGAGTCTAAGTTAGGTTTCCTTGTCTTAGATGGTAGGAAGACTTAGGTAGACGTCCCAGTTTGATAGTCAGACGCCTTGGTTAAGAATTAGTCATCCTCGTCTTAGGATACCTTAGTAGCCCTCACTTGATTCTGGCCGTGTTAGATTTCTAGAGTCCTTCTTTTATTCGTTCGCTCAGTTCCATCGACTTCGGGCCCAGCAGAACGTAACCTTGATTCTCTTAGTAACCTTCCCCTTAGATCCTGATTACAGTCTAGTTCATTAGGAAGTCTTAGTGCCGAGTTCTCCTGATCTTTAGACGGCCCGATAACTAGAATCCCTGACTTCTAACGCCTTCCTGATCATTACACTTTTGCGTTATCGGCCGTAGAGATCTATCGTAGCTTTCATGAATCATATCATAGGCGTATCCATCATGCAATCATTTTCCTCTCCTGAATAACGCGATCGCTTCCCGACGATCGTCGTTAATTCTTTGAAACCTTCCCCGTTTTCAAATTCCGTTTCCTCTGAGAGTATTTTCGAAATTCCTCATTAAATTCTTCGCTCGGTTTAACTTCTTTGAAAACCCTTATTAAATATTTAAATTTCTTACTTTCGGTTGAGAAAAGAAAAAAAAATATTCTCTCGGATTTTTGAAACCTTCTTGGTCGAAATTTTTAAGTTACTGTCTCGTACTTATTTTCGAATCGGTATCCTTCGTATTTCAGTTTTTTTGGAAATTCAATATATCACTTTTTCTAAACTACGAAATTTATTTTACCCGCTTACCGTACGTACTTTTAGAACACTTTCTAAACTAAAGAGAACTTATATTTTTATATATATCAGTTCTATGTTCATCGTGCTCATACTTTAAAAGAATTTTTTTGTATAAACTTATTTTTCATTACAAAATAATCGCTACCTCACCCTCCTCTTTTTCCTTCATCTAACTCTTTTTCCGGGATGTAGTTTTCTACCATCTGCTCACTTTTTCTACATATTTTTATAAGTATAAAAGTATATGATACCATATTTTACACGTAAAACTTTTCTTTACATCCATTTAATTATTTTGAGCAATATTTTTTGTCTCACCCAACCAGCTATGTCCTTACCTCGCCTTATTTGAACTCGTTCCTACTGATCTTTCTGGTACACTTTTGGTTGCAGATTCCTTTCTGTTGTTAGGATATTAGAGCTTGTCGTTGCCTGTGTCAATTCTAGGCTAGGTGTGGGTCCATTGGTTTTGTAATGTCGTCATGGTGCATGTATATAGGTAGAGTGTGCAGACCTGTATGAGTGTGCTATCCTTAGGATATTAGTGATTGTCTCTTGTGTCGTGTATGTATACTCAGTGTGGTCCGTGATATACGTATGGAGTTTTCTGAATGATGGTATTCATATAGGTATCGATAGCGTCATAGCAGAAAATTCCTTAGACTTAGTCTTTCGTATTATGGTATGACTTATCTTTGGCTGCATATGATTGTATCAAAATTTTTGTTTTCTTTTAAACCAAATCTTTAAAGTTTTGAGACTAGCACATAAGATCACAACCCCTATCTTCCCTCATCCAATACCACAACTCCACACATTTTTTTTGAATGTTTTAAATATGTCTTTGGCCTTAAACTTCATTCCTTCCCTCTTCGAGAGTGTTAAGTTTGATTGTTATGATATTGTTAGTAATAGCTGTTATTGTTGTAGGGTTATGTTTGTGGGTAGGTTTAGAGTGAGATGAGATATGTTGTACCGGTGGATAGTTGATTTTGGAACACAAAGATATTAGATTAGATTTCTTTGGATGAAAAGAATGAGGTGTCCAAGACTTATTTATAATGCAAACGTGTGACGGACTCAATGGCGAATTCTGGTCGGATGAAATTTTATGCGGGGGGATGATAACTTATCAGACTTGAGACTTAAACGCGTGGTAAATAGGAGTAGCTACGGAGTATAGTATGAGTTAGGATGATCATGAGAATGAGTACAGCATTTAAAGCATCAAGATTTGATTGTTAATGTTGACGTGAGAAGACATTGGGAATAACACGACGTGTTGAGATAAATGGATGGTTAGGTAGTCGGACTTAATATTGGTTGTGATTAGTTATAGTGAGTAGGATAAGATGTGATTTTGATAGTTCAATTATTCGGCGGAAAAATTTATGTGAAGATATGACGAGGAATGTATTGAGGACACTGCGATTGTTGATTTGTGAAAGGTGTTATAAGATCGACAAAGTTTTTGTCTTGGATTGGTGATTGCCTAGAACATCATTTTAGCGATTGATTAATATTGAAAAGAGATTGAGAAATTTGAAGATGTTATTGAGCGATGATGTTTAGTGGAATGGTATGGCATGAGAAGATGATTATTATTCCTTTATGAGAAATTGGAGTTGGAAATTTGAACATCAGTGATGGGTCTATAGTTAAGTGTTAGGATGTGAGTTTAGTCGTGGCATTATCCAGTGAAAAGACGGGTTACGATGGATTACTTGAGGAACGATGTTGACGTTATGGGATTAGAGATCATTGTGTGGAAGATGTGAGTTATAGGCTTAAGTTTTTATAGGTATTATTATTATTATTATTATAGGTGATTCCGAGGATGGAATCATTTCTAAGGTGGGTAGAATGTAACGGCCGCTTTCCGACCGTTCGTATTTTCTACGTGCACGTACCTTTCGTGCACGTATTTTATTTGACTCTTTCTTGGTTTTGGTATATACGATGTGATATGCCGTTGTGACCGTATGGAAGTGTATAATTTTATGGTAATTTTTGGGAACGTCATCTCACGGCTCGTTTTCTCGCAAAACAGCTTTGAATGGAAGGGCGTTTTGGTCTTTTGGCACCAACACGCGGTTCCCGATTTTACGATAATTTTTGATAGGTGTAACACATAATCGAACACCGTAGCCCCGTACTTCTCGTCTCCACGATCGTCCCGGTATTTTCGGATTATTTTTCCGATGCCCGTAGTGGAAGATATCTCCTAATCAATTCTCAGCCGTTGATTAACCGCTAATCGATTTGAAATTCAAATCTAATCAATCCCTAATTATTCTCCCACGTATCATGGCAATTAGTTACATCCACTATTCACACATCCACTTTTACCTATCTCCACTCTCCCTATCTCTATATATCTCTCCCATTTAACCAAAAGCCCAAAGCTAAATATCAAAACCATACTTCTTCATATGGCAAAACAAACCTAGCCACCAACATCTCACGCTAACCCATCTCTTGCTGCGTTTCCTCTTCTTCTCCGGCCACCCCAAGCCACCTCCGACCAACTCTGGCCGTCGGCCACCCATCCCCCTCCGGCCCCCTTTCTCTCTCCACCATTTTCTCTCTCTAAAAGACCTATAGCCGCAAGATGGCACAGATCTGGCCGTCGGCCATCTAACTCACGGCCAACCGCCTCCGGCCGCCGCCTCTGGCCACCACCCCTGCCAATTTGTTCCCCTTTGAACCCTCTCCACTCTGCAACTTTCCTCACGCTCATAGCCCACCTGTAGCTCCCGGAATCTTCGTTGGAACACGCCGTATCGGTTGTTTTTCACAGATCTGGAGGCTGAACTTCAACGACGGCTCATGCCCGCCTCCGGCCATCCCCTCCGGTGATCTCCACCACCATCTAACTCTCCTTTGACCCCCCAAGCATCTCCAACTCCCCTTACCCTCTTTCCTCATCTCTACCTCCTCGAAACATCTCTCGAACTCGACGTAACGACAGTTTTACAGATCTACGTCACCGCCAGAAAAACTTATGCCCACCGACCATCCGGCCACCTACGACAACCACCCTACCGCCGTTGGACTCCTATCGAACCCCCCTACCAACTGCAACTTCACTCACGCTCATAGCCCACTGGTAGCTCCGGAAATCCTCGTCGGAACACGCTGTATCGGCTGTTTTTCACAGATCTGGAAGCTTAACTTCGACGCCCGCGCATGATCATCTCCGACCACCCCCGGAAACAAGTCCACTACCGCTGGCTTCGTCTTGAAGTCCTTAACCTTCTGCAACTTCCCGTTTTGGTTGTTCTTCGCTGGAATTCCTCTGGGACGTGCGACAACAAACGTTGCGCGAATCTGTCCTCTCCGGCTTCTCACGACCACCCACCGCCGTACGCTCACGCCGTTGGCCATCCACCGGGCAGAGTATCTTCCTCTGGTCCTACCTCATCTACCGACAGCCCCTTGGACCCTCGGAATACACGTACGTCTCCGTGCACACGTGTTTTTACCCGACGTCGCCGCCGTCGTGAAGATCCGTTGCGCTACCCTCAATGGGAAGGAGATCGTTGATTAGCTCGCAGATTTCACGTCACCACCCCGCTATCCAGAGGTACATCCCTATGCTACCTGTGACCGAGGAGTTCCAGACGACGTCGACGTTTCGCCGTTCAGACCCGAACTTCCGCTTGTTGGACGGCATCACGAGGTTGGTTCCCCTAACGAGTAGCAAAACCCACACCGTAGCTAATCAAACCCTAAAATAAAATTGGACAACTATAACTAAATTTACTTTCAGTACTTGTAAAACGCTGCTCACCATAGAAAGATTGACAATCGGACAATTTTCTGTGCACATAGGATAGTAGTCGATCTAGGTTGAATGAAACACCAAAAATGTGACTTTGACGAATAGGGTAGTCCCGATAATCTAGAAACAAACCCTAAATAGGACTTATTGAAAAATACGACTTGACATCGTCGCCGTGACCCTTTTTCAGACGGACTACCGCAGATGCGACGACTGGATGAGACGCCCCGGACAGACGACACACTCGCCATCATAGGCAAGTGTACCCACTTGCATTTTTGACCGCGTCTTGGTCTTAAATTGTTAGAACTGTTAGACT
Source organism: Scilla litardierei (assembly GCA_030789695.1). Classification (NCBI taxonomy): domain Eukaryota; kingdom Viridiplantae; phylum Streptophyta; class Magnoliopsida; order Asparagales; family Asparagaceae; genus Scilla; species Scilla litardierei. Next base: position 202,392,275 of record CM061142.1, read on the forward strand.
GTGAGTGTATTGAACCGGACATGAAATGATAGCGTCCGGGTCGCCCTGACGACTTAGACTTGACGAAGAAGTCTAAGCTCGACAAACAACAACTTTTGACACCGTAGGATTATCTTGTGTGTGAGTGCGTGTGACACCCTAGAATATCTTTCCCTTACACTTGTCATGTCATGTCCCTGTTACACAAAAAGCCTTCGGGCGTTTCAGATGCTTCCATAGCGGAAGTGATCTCCGTGATACAAAAAGCCTACGGGCGTTTCAGGTGCTTTCCTAGCGGAAGTGATCTCTGTACTTCTTGTCCTGAGTTCCTGGGTTTGGGGTAGGGTTGAGCGTGCGCACGGTGAGAGGGTCTGATCCCCCCTCGAACCGGAAGGCACGAACCCTTCTTGTCTCACGTGTCCTATCCGTCTTGTCTTGTCTAGTTCCGCCTTGTCCTGTCACCTTTAGGATAGTCCCGTAGTCGGTAGCACACACTACGACTACTGTTTGCAGCGCTTTACTTTCCTGCTATGTTACTTCTTCTACTTCTCAGTTATAACCCCAGCATGCTAATCAACCAGTAAAACGATGTTTAATAGTTCGGTACACTTGCAGTAGAGTCTGACCTCTTTTGTAGACTTTACCTGACGTACAGTTCCTTTTCTTTTGGTGATGTACGTTAGGGGGTTGAGCCAGAGTTCGTGGACGCGGCAGACTTACCGGAGTACATGGAGCCCGTGGACATCGACACAGAGTACGTGCCTGACGAGGACCAGACCTTGAGGACTTTTCGGTCGCCACCTTTCAGAGGTTACTACTTTTAGTTTGCTCTTTCGATAGTTGTTGCCATGCTTAGGCTTCTCTCTTTTTAGACTTTTTGTACTCGCTGGATATTGACCCTTTATATTAAGGAATGCAACTTTCTTTCTGTACCTTCTGTTGTTTTGAACTTTAAAAATGCAAGAACCTGAAAATATTTAAAATGGTACCCCTACAGACGCTTAGTGGGTCAGAGCTTCTCAGCTCTGGCCTAAGAGGGCCTTAGTCATGCTTTGCCTCCGTTGTTTTGGGAAGCGGGGCATGACACACCTCCATCTCCACCTCTCCAAGAGCCTCAAAACCCCATAGATCCAAGCTTTGGCCGAAAATTTCTGGGCATAGCCACATCGCCGGAAACCTCCACGCCCGCCGGCCGTTCATCACAGCTGTCGGTGACCACCACCCCCATTCAACTCTCCTTTGATCCCTCGATCATTTCCAACTCCCCTTACCGTCTTCTCTCAACTTTACCTCCTCGAAACACCTCTCGAACTCGCCTCAACGGCAGTTTTGGACAGATCTGTCCATCATCGGAAAACCCCGTCGCCAAGGCCACCTCCGGCCAACGCTGGTGACCATCCTACCACCGTTGAACTCCTCTCGAGTCCCCCTAACAATTGTATCCCTCCTTGATCACTTCTCTCATCTCTATCTCCTCAAAAACCCGTTGAAACAAGCCCTATTGGCTGTTTTTGACAGATCTGTGCACTGACCTTCAACGCCGACGCACGGCTACCTCCGACCACTTCCGGCAACCACTCCACCACCATTGGATTCCTCTTAAAGTCCTTTAGATACTGCAATTTTCCTCTGACGCTATTCATTGCTGGCTTTCTGCTGAGACATGCGACAACGACCATTGTGCGAATCTGTCCCCTTCGACTTCTCACGGCCACCCACCATAGTACGCTCACATCGTTGGACACCCACTGAGCTGAGAAACCCCACTGATCCTACTTCAATCCCTGATAGCCCCCTTGGATCCTTGGAGTTCACGTGCGTCGACGTACCCACGGGTTTTTTTCCAACGTAACCGCCGTCGTGAAGATCCGTTGCGCTACCCGCAACGGGAGAGAGATCGTCGCTTACTCATTGTTTTCGTGCCATCACCTTGCTGTCCAGAGGTGTCTCGCTGTGCTACCCACGGTCAAGGAGTTGCAGATGACGCCGACACATCGCCGTTTAGACCCGACATCCGCTTTTTGAACGACGTCAAAAGGTTAGTCCTCTAGCGCGTAGTAAGAACTTCCAATAGAGAATCAAATCCTAATTAAAACCCATCAACGACAACTAAATTTTATTTACGCATCTTTAAAATACTTTCCACCGTAGAAAATCGACGAACGAACTGAATTTCTGTGCACATAGGGTAGACGTCGATCTAGACTGAACGAATCATCAAAAGACGTGACTTTTTGACTGTTAGGATAGTCCCGCTAAATTTAGCAATAAACCATTATAGGATTGACGAAAAAGCACGACCTGACATCGCCGTTGTCCTGTTTCAGATGGACCATTGCCGACGAGACGCTTCGACAAGACGCTCCGGACATACGGTGCTCTTGCCGCCGTAGGCAAGTGTTTACACTTGTACTCGTACGGCCATGTTTAGGCCATCTCCTTCTTAGAATGTTAAGGTACATTTAAAGAGAATCGGACGTGAAATGATAACGTTTGGGACCCCCTTGACAGCTTAGACTTGACGACGAAGTCTAGCACAAACGACAACAACAACTGACACCTTAGGGCTTTTCTGTGCGTGCGTGCGTGTGGACCCCTAGAATGAACAACTCCTCAAACTCTGTCATGTCATGTCACAAAAGCCTACGGGCGTTTCAGGTGCCCTCCATGCGAGGGTGACCTCTGGTTGTCTTGTCTTGAGCACTTTGGGTGGAGGAAGATTGAGCATTTCCTCGGCTTGGCGGGTTTGGCCACCCACAAACCGAAAGGTGTGAATCTCTCTTGTCACCCTCAGTCTTGTCTTGCCTCGAGTTATGCACTAGGTTGAGCGTTCCCTCGGTATAGACCGAAAGGCGTGAATCTTAGTGACACACTTCTTGTCTTGTCTTGTCCCATGCGCTAGGTTGAGCGTTCCCTTGGTACAGACTGAAAGACGTGAACCTTAGTGATGTTGGGATTTCATAATCCTATGTTCACTTTCCTATTCTATTCCATATGATTTTGATGTGACAACTATTATTATTGCTACTCACTCTATCTATGAAGATGTGCAGTTTCCTAATATATCCACGCTTGGACAATAATCACTTGATAAGGAATCCCTACATAAAGGCATCTCAAACATACTCACATGAAGCTCAACATACATATCTACGGAAATCTACAGGCTGATGTATTTTTTATATTTATAGATTTCAGAGCCTTGAATATGAAATCCATCTAAGTCCTAGGTTCCTAATAACATATCCTACCAACCCTTTTTCAAATAAGTCAAAATTCACGTTTTTCTGTCTTAGTCGACTAAGGCAACCATTAGTCGACTAAAAAAATTTTCTTCGAATTTTGACCTAAAAATTTCTGAGTAGTCTTCAGTCAACATCAAAAACTTACCGTTAAAATTTCAGTCAAAAATTCCAAAGTTTGACTTTTAGTCGACAAAGCCTTCTTTAGTCGACTAATGAAGTTTTTGTGTCCGTTTTAACTGAAACTTTCCAGACCGTTTCTGAACGGTAGGAAACTCCTTTTCCCCCCATTTTCCCTCAGAATAACTTCCCAAAAATACTATAAATAAGTGGGCATACCCCTCATTCTTTCCACACAACTTTCTTCTCTCTTTCTTCCTAGAATTGTTGATTCTAAGCAATCTTGCCTTAGTTGCTCTTTTCTCATTTGCAAGAAGAAATCCATAGATTTCTCTCTTCTTATGAGAACGGAAGAACTTCAAGATTCTTAATCATAGATCTTTTGGAAATTGAAGTTTTCTTCCTTGAAGAAATTTTGATCTTTTCAACATCATTTTAGAAAGTTGTTTGTGTTCATAATTGTAAGAAGAAATCGATTGATCTCTCTCTTCTTTTATGAAACAGAGAACTTCAAGTATTGTTCTTCATTTCATATCTTATATATCTTGAAGTCTCTTTTGAAAACACCATCCTTGAATTTCATTCTAAACTCATAACAAGGCTATAGGTGTTTTTCTATTTCTTATTTAACAGGTTTTGAATCTCTTTTGAGATTGTACAAAGTTTGGGACATGGGGAGTGTCGCCATTTTTGTAAGTTGGTGCTTGCGGGGCAAGTGATTATAGTGGATTGAAATCTCTACGGGGTAGAGGACTAGAGTAGGATCAAGAGGATCCGAACCAGGATAAATCTCTGTGTTTGCGTTTGATTTACATTTTCTACATACTTTACTTTCTGCACATCTTAAGCAATTAGAAGTAACTCTTTAATTGCAACAGTTAATTTTTTAATATAAACTATTCACCCCCCCTCTAGTTTATTTGATCCTTACAGGCTAGAATTACTTTTGGTATCAGAGCAAGGCTAAGATGGCAGCAAGTTCCTCGACATCAAACATGAACGCCGTTCCACACAACTACAATCAGCATCCTGAAGGGCACTCTCAAACTCGTCCTCCTCTATTTGATGGTTCAAATTACTCATATTGGAAAATACGAATGGAGATTCATCTCCAAAGTATGAATTATGAGATTTGGGACATCGTAGAGACAGGATATACAAAGCCAGAAACACCTGTTGCTGATTGGACCACCAACGACAAATCTGCAAAGACCAACAACTCAAAGGCCATGAATGCTTTATTCTGTGCTATGGATAAACATGAGTTTAATCGAGTATCTCAGGCCAAAAGTGCAAAGGAAATTTGGCACATACTCGAGGTAACTCATGAAGGAACCAGTAAAGTAAAGGAAACCAAGATTGCTTCCTTGGTTCATAAGTATGAGTTGTTCAAGATGCAAGACAAAGAGACGATTGGAGAAATGAACACCAGGTTCACTAACATTATTAATTCTCTTAATGCTCTTGGAAAAGTTTACTCTTCTCTTGATCAGGTACGCAAGATTCTTAAGGTACTCTCCCCAGAATGGCGTCCAAAGATCACTGCTATTGAGGAAGCCAGTGATCTTTCCACCTTATCAATGGAAGATCTAATTGGTAACCTAATGGCACATGAAGTTACATTGCAAGATGCGAAAGAAGAATCATATCAAAAGAAGAAAGTACTCGCCTTCAACGCAACAGTAGATAATGAAGATTCAGATGATGATATGACATTCTTTGCCAAGAACTTCAGAAAGTTCTTTCAAAAAGGTAAGTATAATAATAAGTTTAAAAATACTGATTCTTCTCTTTGCTTCAATTGTAATAAGCCAGGACATATGAAGAAAGATTGTCCACTTCTCAAAGCAAAGTTCAAAACTTCCAACAACAACGATCAATCCAGAAGAGAAAGGAAGTTTGACAAGATGAAGAAAGCATTTGCAGCAACTTGGGATGAATCTTCAGATGATGAAGATAACAATGATGAAAGTGCCAATATGTGCTTTATGGCACAAGATGAAGAAGAAGAGGTAAGTTCCTTTAATAATGAAGAATTACTAGAAGCATTGAAAGATCTCTATTCTCGTTTCAAAAAGTTGAATGGTCAACATAAATCTTTGTAACAGAATAATGACGATCACCTTATTAAATATCATGAATTATCTTCTTCTAAAAACACTACACCAAATTCCATACATATTGAGAATACATCTTCTCAAAATATGGATCTTAGTAAAGAGAATGATATTCTCAAAACTAAGAATCTAGAACTTCATACACAAATATCTGAAATGGATACAAATATTTCATCACTAAAGATGAAATACGACGAGATGTCTTCCAATGTTAATAAATTTAACAAAGGAAAGACAAATCTCGATGATTTACTAAGAATTCAATATCCAGCAAATCATAGACAAGGACTAGGATATTCTCATAAGGATATACCCAAGTCTTATAACAATTCTTCTTCTTGTGGAAAAACTACCTTTGTTAAATCACAAAAGAAGAATCACACATTCATATATACGAAGAAAGTAAACACTTCTACTTCTTCCTCACAAAGAAATGTTACTAACATTTCAAAAACATTTCCTAGGAAACTTACTACGATTTGTATATGGGTTCCTAAGGTTACTTGTTTAAAAGATAGAAATAATTACATTACTACTTATATGCATTCTATTGTTTATTCTAATGATTACATTAGAAAGCCAAATTCCACTTGGGTTTGGCTTCCAAAAATCTAATCCCAAGGACCCTCAAAAAGGGGTACCAATGCTTAATGTTTTATCTTTCAGGTACCTAAAAAGGAAAGATGGATTTTGGACAGTGGATGTTCAAAACATATGACGGGAAATATCAACTTGCTTTCTAACATTATATATAAAGATGGAGGCACAGTTACCTTTGGTGACAACAAAAAGGGCAAAATCATAGGCACTGGAACAGTTGGTAAAGCAAATCAGCTTATCATTGAGAATGTTCACCTGGTTGACGGTTTGAAACACAACTTACTTTCCATTAGTCAGTTATGCGATAAAAATTACAAAATAGTTTTTGAACAAAATGATTGCATTATTTATGATTCTGATATGTCATCCATTTTATTTCGTGGTAAGCGTAAGAATAACATTTATATCTTATGCATGTCTATTACCATTAATAATCATTGTTTAATGATTACTTTAGATGATACACTTTTATGGCATAAACGTTTTGGACACACAAATTTCAAAAATCTAGCACATATTTCAAAACACAAATTAGTAAATGGAATGCCAAATATTTCTTTCAAACACAAATATTTTTGTGATGCTTGTCAACAAGGAAAAATGCATAAATCCTCTTTTAAATCAAAAAGTATTATCTCAACAAAGAGACCATTAGAACTTCTACATTTAGATTTGTTTGGTCCTTCAAGAGTAGCCTCTTTGAATAGAAGTAGATATGCATTTGTCATTGTTGATGATTATTCTAGATATACTTGGGTTATATTCTTACAAAATAAGAATGATGCTTTTGAAGAATTTTCAATATTTTGTAAAAAGATACAAAAGATCAAATCCTCTAACATTGTCACTATTCGTAGTGATCATGGGGGAGAATTTGAAAATGAATCTTTTACCAAGTTTTGTAATGAAAATGGCATTACACACAATTTTTCTTTTCCTCGTGCTCCTCCACAAAATGGAGTAGTAGAAAGGAAAAATAGAACTTTACAAGAATGCGCTAGAACAATGCTTTGTGATAGTAATCTACCAAAATATTTTTGGGCAGAAGCTGTCGCAACTGCTTGCTACATTATGAATAAAGTTCTTATAAGGCCACTGCTTAATAAAACTTGTTTTGAATTATTCTTTAATCGCATTCCCCGTGTATCATATTTTAAAGTGTTTGGATGTAAATGTTTCATTCTTAATACTAAAGATGCACTTGATAAATTTGATTCAAAATCTGATGAAGGAATTTTTGTTGGATACTCAACACGTAGCAAAGCCTACAGAGTATATAACAAAAGAACTTCAACAGTTGAAGAATCACTACATGTCACATTTGATGAAAACCCTTCATCTAATTCTCCCATCATCATTGATGATGAAGAGAATATATTACCTTTATCTAATTCTTTAGATAATATTAATCTTGATGAAATTGATGCTACTAAACCCTCTGTTGAGTCTGTTTCAGATAATGCAGATCTTCCTAAGGCATTTGCACAAGTTCCAAACCATCCATCAGAATTAATCATTGAAGATATTACAGATGGAGTAAGAACTCGTAGTCAAATAGAACAAATAGCGCATTGTGCTTTCCTCTCAACCATTGAACCAAAGAACATCAATGAAGCATGCAAAGACAGTTCTTGGATCATTGCTATGCAGGAAGAACTCAATCAATTTCAGAGAAATGATGTTTGGGAATTAGTTCCCAGACCAACAGATCATTCAATTATTAGTACCAAGTGGGTATTCAAAAATAAATTGGATGAATCTGGTCAGGTAATTAGAAACAAGGCAAGATTGGTTGCACAAGGTTATAATCAAGAAGAAGGAATTGATTATGAAGAAACCTATGCACCAGTTGCACGTCTTGAATCTATTAGAATGCTTTTATCATTTGCATGTTTTAAAGATTTTAAATTATTTCAAATGGATGTTAAAAGTGCTTTTTAAATGGTTTTCTCATGGTGGAAGTTTATGTTGAACAACCTCCTGGTTTTACTCATGAGAATTTAGAAAATCATGTTTTCAAACTAAAGAAAGCTTTATATGGTCTTAAACAAGCACCTCGTGCTTGGTATGATAGATTGAAAAGTTATCTTTTAAATTCTGGTAATAAAATTGGTAAAATTGATTCAACTTTGTTTATTAAAAATATATAATCTGACATCATTATTATTCAAATATATGTTGACGGTATTATATTTGGTTCTACTAATGAAACTCTTTGTTTAGATTTTCTAAGATTATGCAGAAGGAATTTGAAATGAGTCATATGGGCGAACTCAACTACTTCCTTGGACTTCAAATCAAACAAATGAAGGAAGGTATCTCCATCCATCAATCAAAGTACGCCAAAGAACTCATTAAGCGTTTTGGTTTAAAGACTTCTGCTGATAAACATACTCCAATGAGTACATCTACATCACTAGACAAAGATTTAAATGGTAAGAATGTTGATCAACGTCTTTACAGAGGTATGATTGGCTCTCTACTTTATTTAACTGCTAGTAGACCAGATATTATGTTTTCAATTTGTTTATGCGCATGTTTTCAAGCAGATCCTAAGATGTCACATCTTACTACTGTAAAACGGATAATTAGATATGTTAAACATACTTCTGATTTTGGATTATTTTATCCTAAAACTAGCACATATGATTTATTATCATATAGTGACGCAGATTTTGCTGGTTGCAAATCAGACCGAAAAAGTACCAGTGGTACATGTCATTTTCTTGGACATGCCTTGGTCTCATGGTTTAGCAAAAAGCAAAATTCTGTTTCATTATCTACCACAGAGGCAGAATATATTGCCGCTGGGTTAGCATGTGCACAAATTTTATGGATGAAACAAACTATCTCAGATTATGGCATTGAATGTTCCACATGTCCTATAATGTGTGATAACACTAGTGCAATTAATTTGTCTAAGAATCCAGTTCATCATTCACGCACTAAGCATATAGATGTCTGTCATCACTTTTTTGATGATCATGTACAAAAAGGGGATATAGTTTTGAAATTCATTTCCACTGAACATCAGATTACCGATATCTTAACTAAGCCTTTGAAAGAGGAATCTTTCATCAAACTTAGAAGAGATCTAGGCATCATCAGTGAATCTGAATTTGCCATTTAATGTTTTCCAATTTTTGTGAATTTCTGGAATTTTCTTTTAATTTTTTTTGATAATAATTTTTTAGTCGACTAAAGTCTTGTTTAATCGACTAATATATCCAGATTTTTTTTATACAATGAGACTTTCTATCAACTAAGAGATCTGTTGCTTTTCATTCGGTTTATATAATTATTATTTTTTTATTCCTATCTCTTGGGAATGTTCAATAATTCGGTGTATCTTCCTTTTGTCATTGTCCTTGTGTGCATTCGGTTTGATCAAATTATTTATGAACTTTTATTTAAGACTCTTTAAACTCTTATTTACTTTATTTAAATATCTTAAATTCTTACCTGACATAGGCTATTTGGCTCCTTGCGTCGGCCACCTCTTTGCCTAGAACACCGAAATTTCTCATCTTGGAATGAGAACTTGAAATAAATTCACCTTGGAACTCGCCATTCTCTTTCATCATTTCCCTTTGGAAAGTGTACTTTATCTGCCCTATTCAATGATTTGACCAAACTCTCTTACAAGACTTAAATATCTCTACCCATTACCGTCCTTTCCCACTAATTTATAATCTTTTCAAAATTTTTTAATATTTTTTATTATTATTAAAATCCGAACTGTGCGATATAGATATTTTTATTTCGGTTACCTTAGTGGACTAACCAATCTATTAGCCGACTAACTCGGTTTTTTAAACCGTTTCCGGTCTAACTTACGTCTTTTCACATTTTCGTTTCTTATTCTTCCCGCCTCTTCATATATTTTTGAACACTTTTCAGTTCTATCTCACCCATTTAGTTTCTCAAACTGCTCTCAAACTTATCATGGCACCCGTTCACTTGGATAACTACTTCAACTTCTGCCTATTTATTTTCGGAAATTTCTTTCCATTTCTTTTATCCCAAACCGAACCATCCTTTCATCCTCTTCTTCTTCTTCCATGGCTCTCCCTCAATTTCGTGATGCCACGGCCGAAAATCGCTTCAACGCCTCCGCAAGTGCGAAGTTCCATCCTGCGCGATTCATCGATTATTCCGCTCTTGTTTCGTTCAACATCCTCTCCATCCTTTCAGCCGCCGGCCTCGAGAAGATTTGGGCTCTCGGGAACAAGGAACCATATTACCCACTCCTTGTTCGGGAGTTCTACGCCAACCTAGAGCCATGCGTCGTCGATCGTGATACCCATATCCTCACCCGCGTCAAGAGTCTTCCGATTTGTCTTACCCTTCGTCGGATCTGTGAACTCCTTGATCTTCCCTCTCATTTTTTGGGTTCCCTCAACTTCACCATGACTGATCCTCGAATCCTTGCGAAAATCGCCACCCCTTGGGTTCACAAACTCTCTGCCGTTCATTTCCACCCGCCTGCTCGCATCATACTCAAGGTCATTGTTTCCAATCTCATGCCGAAAGGTGGGTCTTTTAACTATCTATCCAATGAGTTGGAACATTGTCTTTATGCCGTAATGGGTGGGTTACCTATAAACTGGGGTTTTATGATCTTGCAGTCTCTTCTTCGGCCAGTTCAGACCCATATCTATCATCCTTCATTCATAACCTTGGTTCTGAAGATGTTTTGTGTTCCTCTTGACGGAGAACTTGTCGTCTCAAATCCTTACAATATCAACATCATCACTTTGCACAATATGCATCTGGATATTCCGGAGCCTGAGGAATCCGATGCTGCCAATAGTGATGATGATGACGAAGACCAAGACCAAGAAGAGGACCCCATAGAAGACCCCACTTCAGCCGACCCTGACTATACCCCAGCCCAAACAACCTTCGGCCCCTCTACTTCATCTACTCCGGGTTCATCCCGCGGTTTCCATCTTTTTGTTAAGAAACAATGCGTTCACAAATGTTTTCCAGAGTGTCGAACCAATCCTCGGTCATGTCCCTTAAAGACCCCATGGACTTCCTCCACTCCTCGCTAAACTACCCAGACTACACTTCACGGTCTTAGGGAGGATGTTCGCTCTCTTCGCGATACAGTAACTACTGGGTTTAGGGAATTTCGGTCAGCCTTGACTGAACAGGCTCACGTACTCGACCAACTTCAACTAAATCAGAGCAAGCTTGTTTTTGCTCTTGAGGCTCTGAATGTAGTTGCTCCCGAGGAAACACCCCGTCGGAAATCGCGTCGCAATTCTCAGGACTATGGTTCTCCTTCAGGCCGTTAGACCTAGCCGTTCGTTGTCGTCGTTATCATAGTTATTGTTGCATGTCGCCGGTGTTTGTTGTTTCATGAATGTTGTGGTATTTTGTTTTTGGGTTGTAGGCCTTCGGGCTTTTAGTGCTGGGCTTTGAAACAATGTGTTTTGTTTGCTGGTTCTAAGTTATTTTTTGACATAGGCCATAGGGCCTTAGTACTGGGTGTATGGGAAAGTATGCTTGCTCCTAAATTTGTATCCTTCCAATATGTTTTGTTTAGTAAAACTCTGTTTTGTTCTGTTTCATACACATTATGTTCCCTGTTTCGTAATCAATCTGTGTTATTTATCCTCTTAGTCGACTAACAGGTTCCTTAATCGACTAATTTTATTTTTCCCCATCTTTTTGTCAATGACAAAGGTGGAGAATATTTAGGCAACTTTTAAGGGGGAGCATACATATTTATCATCATATAACACTTAGTATAGTATTTGATATGATATCTGCATATAACTGAGTATGACACTTCATTTTTTTTATAAATATTTGTCATCATCAAAAAGGGGGAGAATGTTGGGATTTCATAATCCCATGTTCACTTTCCTATTCTATTCCATATGATTTTGATGTGACAACTATTATTATTGCTACTCACTCTATCTATGAAGATGTGCAGTTTCCTAATATATCCACGCTTGGACAATAATCACTTGATAAGGAATCCCTGCATAAAGGCATCTCAAACATACTCACATGAAGCTCAACATACATATCTACGGAAATCTACGGACTGATGTATTTTTTATATTTATAGATTTCAGAGCCTTGAATATGAAATCCATCTAAGTCCTAGGTTCCTAATAACATATCCTACCAACCCTTTTTCAAATAAGTCAAAATTCACGTTTTTCTGTCTTAGTCGACTAAGGCAACCATTAGTCGACTAAAAACTTTTTCTTCGAATTTTGACCTGAAAATTTTTGAGTAGTCTTCAGTCAACATCAAAAACTTACCGTTAAAATTTCAGTCAAAAATTCCAAAGTTTGACTTTTAGTCGACTAAGCCTTCTTTAGTCGACTAATGAAGTTTTTGTGTCCGTTTTAACTGAAACTTTCCAGACCGTTTCTGAACGGTAGGAAACTCCTTTTCCCCCCATTTTCCCTCAGAATAACTGCCCAAAAATACTATAAATAAGTGGGCATACCCCTCATTCTTTCCACACAACTTTCTTCTCTCTTTCTTCCTAGAATTGTTAATTCTAAGCAATCTTGCCTTAGTTGCTCTTTTCTCATTTGCAAGAAGAAATCCATAAATTTCTCTCTTCTTATGAGAACGGAAGAACTTCAAGATTCTTAATCATAGATCTTTTGGAAATTGAAGTTTTCTTCCTTGAAGCAATTTTGATCTTTTTCAACATCATTTTAGAAAGTTGTTTGTGTTCATAATTGTAAGAGAAATCGATTGATCTCTCTCTTCTTTTATGAACCAGAGAACTTCAAGTATTGTTCTTCATTTCATATCTTATATATCTTGAAGTCTCTTTTGAAAACACCATCCTTGAATTTCATTCTAAACTCATAACATGGCTATAGGTGTTTTTCTATTTCTTATTTAACAGGTTTTGAATCTCTTTTGAGATTGTACAAAGTTTGGGACATTGGGAGTGTCGCCATTTTTGTAAGTTGGTGCTTGCGGGGCAAGTGATTATAGTGGATTGAAATCTCTACGGGGTAGAGGACTGGAGTAGGATCAAGAGGATCCGAACCAGGATAAATCTCTGTGTTTGCGTTTGATTTACATTTTCTACATACTTTAGTTTCTGCACATCTTAAGCAATTAGAAGTAACTCTTTAATTGCAACAGTTAATTTTTTAATATACACTATTCACCCCCCCTCTAGTGTATTTGATCCTTACAGGCTAGAATTACAAGTGACACACTTCTTGTCTTGTCTTGTCCCCTGCACTAGGTTGAGCGTTCCCTCGGTATAGACCGAAAGGCGTGAACCTTAGTGACACACTTCTTGTCTTGTCTTGTCCCGTGCACTAGGTTGAGCGTTCCCTTGGTACGGACCGAAAGGCGTGAACCTTTGTGACACACTTCTTGTCTTATCTTGTCCCGTGTTCTTAGGTTGAGCATTCCCTTGGTATAGACCGAAAGGCATGAACCTTCGTGACACACCCGGTACTTCTTGTCTTGTTCTGTCCCGTCTGGTTTAGTCACGTAGCTGGTAGCACTTGTTGCGGCCACTGCTTGTCACGTCTTACTTTTCTGCACCATTTTACTTCTTGCATAGTATAACTGTCATGTCATAACAGCAGCATGTTAATCAACCAGTAAAACGTTGCTCTGAAATTATCTTACACTTGTAGTAGAGTCTCTCACCCTTTCTTGTAGACTTTATCTGACGTACATTTCCTTTTCTCTTGGGTGCTGTACGTCAGGTGTTGAGCCAGAGTACGTGGACGAGCTAAACATTCCTGAGTACATGGAGCCAGAGGACGTCGACCTGGAGTACGTGCCTGAAGAGGACCATTCCTAGAGGTCCCTCACAGTTGCAGTTCAGAGTTTTTCATGCTTTTTAGTTCAGGTTCATAGCACCATTTACTTTTCTGTCTTGGTTGGGTGCTTGCACCAGTAGTTTACTCTCTGCCTGTTGCCATGATGGGCATTATTTCCTTTATTAGACTCTTGTACTTCTGGATATCTTGATGGAATAAAATGAATGCATTTCCTTTCAGTACCTTCTGATGTTACAAATTTTTATATACGCAAGAACCTGTTAGTTTTTATCTTTGGTACCTCACAGACGCTTATTGGGTCCGAGCCTCACAGCTCCGGCCCAAGCAGGCCTTAGTCACGTCTCGCTTCTGTTGTTTGGGAAGCGGGGCGTGACAGAATTCGCAAGTCGTTCTTGTTAATGGCGCAATCTGGAGGTATTTGGTATCCATCTATTTCAAGCTTCTCCCTTACGTAGCCCATGTCCTCCGGTTCTTCACAATGCGGAGAACGATTCAAAAGCTCCTCATCCAACACTCGGATATAGGTGGCGACCGCTTTGTGGTAGGTTGGGTCGCCGTCATCGTCAACTCCTGTTCTTATTGGGTCCTTCATGACCCCCTCAGAAGAAAAATCTCCTATAGCTTCATCTTCCAGGAGCTCCAAGTAGCTAGCTCCTTCCTCACGAATGTGCTCCCTCATTGGCTTCTGCAGCCTGAATTCAGCTTCGATGTTGCCCATGTTCAACGACAGAGTCCCTTCTCGGACATCAATCAAGACTCCAGCTGATGCCATGAAGGGGCAGTCGAGTATAAGCTGTGAGCTCCCTCACTCGGGCCTGTTCATAATGATGAAGTCAATGGGAACACACAACCCAGTGGGTATCTAGGGAATAATATCCCTGGCTATGCCCATCGGGTATATGATCGAATGGTCTGCAAGGTGTATGGACATATCCGTCGGCTCCAATTCGCTTCCGGTATGCAATCTCTCAAATATAGAAAGTGGCATCAAACTGATGCTCGCCCTAGAACGATCAAGGCTCGGGTGATGGGCATCCTTCCGATGGAGCATGGAACGGTGAAGCTTCCCGGATCTGGTAGCTTCCAGGGAAGATGATTCTTTATAACGGAGGTAGTGTCTTCCAAGAGTTTTATCTCTTCATACTTCCTCTTCCCCATGATCAGGTCCTTTAAGAACTTGGCATAGATGGGGATCTCCGGTATTGCATCCATGAATGGAATGTTTAGTTGGATTCCCTTTAGCAACTCCGTGAATTTCGAGTATTTCTTCTCCATCTTGCCAAGGCCAACCTCTGTGGATATGGCGGGGGAGGTCGGCTTACTTTGTTCCTTACGGCATCATCAGGAGATGGCGTTGTTATAGGTGTGATGAATGGTGGATCTGCCTTCTTCTCATTCTTTGTAGGCTCTTCAACAACCTCTTCTTTATCACCGTCAATAACGGCCTCTTCAGCAATGACTCTCTCCTTGTTCACAACAGGGATCATAACGGGGTCAGTCGCTCGTCCTCCACATGTGGTGACTGAAACCACATCATTCGCTTGAGCCCTCGGATTCGGCTCTGGTTGCGAAGGCAACCTCCCTTGGTTCTTTAGAAGCTGGGACATCTGGCCCCTCAGTTCATCTAGCGAAGTATTTATATTCTTAAACTGGGTGGAGGTGTCCTGGTTGAACCAGGTTTGACATAAAAGTTTCCAATGTGGCCTCCAGATTGGATCGAGGTGGATTTGACGCATAGCCTTGCTGAGGTGGGCGATTGAATTGATAACCTGGTGGTCGGTAAGGCCCAGCTGTCCTAAACCCATTCTGCTGCTGATTCTGTGGCTGCACTTGTTGGTGATGAGGAGGGGGTGGCAGTCTCTGATATTGTGGAGGTTGCAGCCCTCCACTTGGGTTTCCGTAAGAAAACTGTCACGATCCGCTTCCCTAAAATGGAGGCGAGACGTGAAAAGGTCCGCACGAGAGTGGAGCTGTGAAGCCCCAAACCCGATAAGCGTCAATAAAATATAAGCAGGTCCCTGTAACCACAACGGAACAACAATAATAATACAAGGAGAGACTGAAATAATAACTTCACATCTCAAAAATTGTCCAACATGAAAATAAGTTCAACATCAGGAAAAGCCACCAGGCTAAAAGAAAAGAGTCTAAGGGCCCAGAACAAGGCCAACAAAAGCTTCAACATAACAAAGTATAGGTTCTACGCACCGACAACAAAACAACTGTCTAACAAAAGTAAAACACAACGAAGACACTAGGACTGGTCCCCAGTGTCCACGTACTCCCCGTCAAACACGGGCTCGGGCTCGGCGTCAGCAAACACCTCGTCCTCAACAAGGTACTCGGGCTCGGGATCTAACATGTGTCACCCAAAAGAGTAAAGGGGCACATGTCAGCAAGTCTAAAAGACTTGGGCAAGGAAACTGAAAGTAAGGAAACTAGCAACCTAGCAGTTAGTATGCATGACATGGCAGTTATAACATGAGTGCACAATTAAGACATGGCAAGACAATTTGTACTTGAGAGCAATCATCGGGGCAAGACAAGACAAGAGTAGCCAAGCTACTATCAATTCCAATCAATTCACTATTCACGTTGTTTTGTAGATGTTTACGCCTTACAGCTGAATGGGTTCACATTCGCTGATTGGCCGCTTAACAACTACCCCACCCCAAAGAATTTACGCCTTACAACTGCAGTTGCTGATCAGGCAGACTCCCAGTTGAATGGTCGCTTAACTCTTACCCCCAATACCCACACGTAATGGAGCCTGGGTCCCCGCATAATGAACTCAGCTAGTGAGCCTGGGGTTGCCCGCACAATGAGCTCGCATTCTTAAACATTTGGCGTAGGAGCACCTAGCCGGAAACAAGCATTTCGGGCGTTGGCTATCAACCAACACATGGCCCGCTTCTGGAACACGAGCCAGGAACACAAGCATTCGTAGCAACGCTACGCAATCACACAAACACTTAAAGAATGCAATGACATGACAATTAATTCGCGTACTGTTAATGGAAAGTAAACATGACATGGAAATTGTGCAACATGCTATATGTGTCGGAACTAGCTTCGTTGTCAAGCTAGTTCCCCAAATTGCGCCTAGGCGAGTATCATTTCGTCGCCTAGTCTCTTTTACGCCTACAACAAGCAAATGGCCTAAAGCATGGCCTAAACCCTAAGTGGCAAGTTTCACTTGCCTAGCACCGGGGATGACGACCACTTCGTCACACGGATGCCAATCTACGGGGAAATCGCTGTTATGGGGGACCAATCATCAAACAACATGAAATATTATTAGGGTTTCATAAAATTATAAATAAGTTATAAAAACACAGTAGATCGATTTCTTACCAAGAGGAGACGGAAGAAACACTCCGGAGAACCCTAGGTTCAGATCTGGAAAAGATTGGAGAAGTTTGGGGAAACTAGTGTTTTGGGGGATTTTGGGGATTTGATGGATTTTGGTGAGATTTTGGGGAAGATGAGAGGTGGATGGAGTGAATGGATGGATTGGATGATGGATTTAGGGCTTGGAATGAAGGATTGAATCTTGGAGGAAGATGGGGGCTGAAGGGGGAAGATTTTAGGGTTTTGGGTCGTGTTGGAGAAGATGAAATCGTTTGGGTTGGGTTTAAATAGGTTGGGCTGGCGGCTGCCCAGAAATTAGGGTTTTAACACTGGTTAGTCGGTCAAAGAACAACCACTGACCGACTAGTTTGGCAACTAGTCGGTCGGCTCGACCAACGCAGACCGACTAAGTGCAAACAGTAACTTTTGAACGAAAATAGGATTTAGAGTTAGTCGGTCCATGAACAAATACTGACCGACTAGTTTAGCATCTAGTCGGTCGATGAACGTTCTTAGACCGACAAGAGTAAACAGCAACTGATACAAAAATAAGATGATGAGTTAGTCGGTTCAAGAAGCATTGCCGACCGACTAGTTTGCAACCTAGTCGGTCAACCAACGTTCTTAGACCGACTAACGATAAACAGTAACTCCTGAATAATTTAGAAAGCTAACTAGTCGGTCCAAGAAGGATTGCCGACCGACTGGATCGTCATCTAGTCGGTCGGTTGCCCCTTCTTATACCGGCTAATGAGCACAAAAAGTTCCGATACGGAGCGCGGTGGCCCCGGGATCGATTCCTAAGACTCCTAGGCTTGATCTAATAGTTAGATATGACCGTTATGAAGTCCGTCACGAATGACATACTTCGAAATCGACGATCCTAAGGAAGAAATGAAAAAATACGACGAATCGATCGAAAATGAAAACTACGGAGAAGAAAACCACGCATGAGGAGAAAATCCACCAAAACATATATTATATTATATTAAATCCAGATACATGAAAAGCAGTCGTTACATCCTTCGCAACTTAAGAAAAATTCCGTCCTCGGAATTTCCAAATACTCACGAGTCCGGAAACAAAAGTGGGAAACGCTCTCGCATCTTATCCTCATTCTCCCAAGTAGACTCTCCAGGTGAACCGTGTCGCCACATCACCCTCACAAGGTTGACAACCTTGTTCCGAAGCGATTTCTGACGCCTGTCCAGAATCTGCACTGGATGCTGGTCATACGTCAAATCGGGGCGAACGGTAAATCTCCGAAAAATCCACCGCATGAGACGGATCGCTAATGTATCGACGAAGCTGCGACACATGGAAAACATTGTGAACTCCTTCCAAAGATGGCGGCAAGGCCAAGCGATAAGCTACCTAGCCAACCCTCTCCAAAACATCAAATGGTCCAATGTATCGCGGGCTCAACTTCCCACGCTTCCCGAAACGAATCACACCACGATTCGGGGAAATCTTCAAGAATACATGGTCGCCCGGCTGAAACTCCAAAGGACGACGTTTAGCATCCGCCCAATGCTTAAAACTGTCCTGAGCAATTCTCAACCTCTCCCGAATATTCCTGACGATATCCACGGCCTCCACGATCATCTCAGGTCCCAACAACTCCCGATCCCCAACGTCATCCCAACTCAATGGCGATCGACATTTCCTCCCATAAAGAGCGACAAAAGGCGCCATGCCAATACTCGCCTGGAAGCTGTTGTTGTAGGAAAACTCCACCAAATGTAGATGGTCCTCCCACGAACCCTTGAAATCCAACATGCACGCCCTCAGCATGTCTTCCAAAATCTGAATCGTCCTCTCGGACTGGCCATCCGTCTGCGGATGGTACGCCGTGCTGAAACTCAGACGCGTACCCAAGCTCTTCTGCAAACTCTGCCAGAACTGAGATGTGAACCTCGTGTCTCTGTCCGACATGATACTCACGGGGACTCCATGAAGTCGCACAACTTCCTGCACGATTCACGTTACATCACTATCCAAACTAGGAAAAAGGAAATAAAACGGAGAGTAAAGAATTTTACCTCCATATATCTCCTCGCCAGCGCCTCAGTGGACTGTCCCACTCGGAACGGAATAAAGTCCGCAGATTTGGTCAATCGATCCACGATCATCCAAATCGCGTCATTCTGCTTCGGACTCTGAGGTAGTCCAGTCACGAAATCCATAGTGATGTGCTGCCACTTCCACTCCGGAATCGGAAGCGGTTGTAGCAACCCGGCCGAACGCTGATGCTCCGCCTTCACTTGCTGGCAAACCAAGCACTTGGCTACACTCCGAGCCACGCTCCTCTTCATACCATGCCACCAATAATTCAGACGAAGATCATGGTACATCTTGGTGCCACCAGGATGCACAGAATACGGCGAACTGTGTGCCTCCACCATCAGCTCCTCTCTAATATCCCCAGCAGGCACACACAACCTGGCTCCAAACCTCAACGAGCCATCCTCATGAATCAAAAAGTCAGTCCGCAGACCGGCTTCCACCTGCTCCCGAATCTTCACCAGCTTCGGATCCTCAGCTTGGCCATCCTTAATCCGATCCACGATCGTCGACTGTACCTGCATGTACATCAACGAAGAAGCCTCTCCAGGAAGAACAATCTCCACACCAGACTCACAAAAATCCTGCTGCAATCTCCACTGCGAGGTCAAAATCATCACCGCTGGAAGCCTACTCAAAGCATCAGGAACCACATTCACCTTGCCAGGGTGAAACTGCAAATCAATCTCATAATCCGCCATAAGCTCCAACCATCGACGCTGTCGCATGTTGAGCTCCTTCTGAGTGAAAATATACTTCAAGCTTTTGTGATCGGTGAAAATCTTCACTTTCTCACTCAGCAAGAAGTGCCTCCAAATCTTAAGAGCAAACACGACGGCAGCCAACTCCAAATCATGCGTCGGGTAATTCTTCTCATGAACCTTAAGCTGACGAGACGCATACGCCACAACATGCCCATGCTGATGCAACACACAACCGAGACCCTTGCCAGAAGCATCGCAAAAGATCTCAAATCCACCGCTGCGATCAGGCATAATAAGAATAGGGGCACTCGTCAACTTCTCCTTCAGAACACCAAAAGCACTCTCACAATCACCCGACCAAACATAAGCAACATCCTTCCGCGTCAACCTGGTCATCGGCTCAGCAATACGAGAAAAGTCCTTAATGAATCGCCGATAATAACCAGCAAGTCCAAGGAAACTCCGAATCTCAGACGCCGACGACGGAACAGGCCACTCCCTGATGGCCCGAATCTTCTCGGGATCCACTGAAATACCATCTCCAGTCACCACATGCCCGAGAAAAGCAACTCGATCCAGCCAAAACTCGCACTTCGAAAACTTAGCATACAACCGATGCTTCCTCAAGATCTCCAACACCGTCCTTAAGTGCGAGGCATGCTCTTCCTCCGACTTCGAATAGATCAGAATGTCGTCAATAAAGATAACGACAAACTTATCCAAAAAGTCGTAGAAAATCAGGTTCATCAGATTCATGAAAACTGCGGGCGCGTTAGTTACGCCGAAAGGCATAACCACGAACTCATAGTGTCCATACTTCGTCCTGAACGCTGTCTTCGGAACATCATCCTTCTTCACCTTCAACTGATGGTAACCACTCCTCAAATCCAATTTAGAGAACACCCTCGAACCTCCAAGCTGATCAAAAATATCATCGATGCGAGGCAACGGGTATTTATTCTTAATGGTCACCGCATTCAATCCCCGATAGTCCACGCACATGCGACGCGAACCATCCTTCTTCTTCACCAACAGCACCGGTGCTCCCCACGGAGACACGCTAGGATTAATATAACCCTTCTGTAAAAGCTCATCCAACTGCTTCCGCAACTCTTCCAATTCTGCAGGTGCCATACGATACGACGTCTTCGAAATCGGCTGCGCACCTGGAACAAGATCGATAGAAAATTCCAGAGCTCGATCAGGCGGCAAACTAGACATCTCCTTGGGGAAGACGTCGCCAAAATCACGCACCACAGCAGGCCACTCCAACTCCATCTGCATAGCCACAGCCTCCACCGGCCTGGCCCGAAATCTGACAGGACCAAGCGAACTGCTACCGCGACTGAACTCAAACACTGGATGTCCGGGAATCTCGAACACCACCTTCTTCCTCCGACAGTCGATCGTAGCATAGAAGCTCGCAAGCCAGTCCATCCCAAGAACTGCATCATAGTTGATGATGTCGTGAACAATGAAATCAGCGAAAAGCTCATGTCCACAGACCACCAACGAGCAAGAATTGCAACCACGATGCACCGAGACCACGCCATTCCCTGTAACGATATTCCAACTCTTTGGAAGAGGGGACGTCGACAAGGAATGCCTCTCCACGAAGCTCCGAGAAATAATGCACATCGATGCACCAGAGTCAAAGAGGACTCATGCAGGAAATGTGCACACCAAAACCACACCTAATCAATCAATTAACAATCAAACCCTATTCTAGCAAACAACCATGTTCAAGCAAACAACATAACCTAACAATCAAACCAGCTAGGAAAGTAATAGCTAGATTGAGGATTACCTGCGATAACCTCATCCACAGCCTCGCTCTCCACAGCGGTCATCAGAAAAGCCTGCCTCCTCGGCGGAACAGCCTGCCGAAAGGCCTGCCCCTGCGGAACAAGAGCTGCCCCACGACCAGCAGGAACAGACGCTCGCTGCTGCAACGGCTGAGCTGCAACAGGAGCCCTCCGCAGCTGATTCGCATGCCGACAATCCTTCGTGACATGGGAAGCATCTCCACAAACCAGACACTGGCCCAAAAAACTTTCGACACTGATCCTTGACGTGGCCAGGCTTGCCGCAGAAATGGCAAAACTTCAGAATAGGCCCTCCCGGCCTCTTAAACTGAGCGGGACTGATTAGGCCTGAATCCAGGTCTAACCACAGCTCTCGCCTGTTCCACAGGCCTCTTCCCAGCACCAACCAGAGATCCTCTCCTTTGGTTCACGAGCAGCTCCTACCTCTTGGCAGCGACCAGAACCTTCTGATAAGATTCTCGGTCAGAAGAGGTCACAAAACTCTGGAGCTCTAAAGCAAGCCCCTACAGGAACCTCTGAGCTCTCTCCTCAGTGTCCTGCACCATCTTTGGTGCAAACCGACTCAGCCTCATGAACTACTGGTGGTACATGTCCACCGAAGAGCTCCCCTGCTTCGAATCGATGAAACGCTGCAGCATCTCCTCCCTGGCAGCTTTCGGAAAGAACTCACCCTCAAATCTGGCCTTGAAGGTAGCCCAAACGATCGGCTCCACCAACAACTTCTCCTCTGCATCCCACCAATTCCTGGCGTTATCCTTCAGCTGCCTCCTCGCCAAATCAACCCATCCAGCCGGGGTGATCTTGGCCATCTTCAGATTGTCCTCGATGTTCCGAATCCACTCATTGGCAGCCAGAGGACCCTCAGAACCATCAAAATACGCGGGACCCAGCTCCCGAAATTGCTTCGCTCCTGGCTCAGAGCGAGGGACATCCGGAAAAGCCCGGGCAGCATGAGCAAGTGGGGCATTCTGGACTTGCAGAAGCACGCCCTGCTGCACTTGCATCATCTGCAGCATCATCCGCATCATCTCACCGCTGGTGGGTTCCCGCTCAGGCTCCTCATCATGAGGGATCGCACCGCTGCCCCGACCACGGGTGAAACGCCTTCCTGCCATCTAATGACACAGAGAACGAATCCAATTAGACTCATAGCTTATGACATCGGATGTCGAACTTAGTTTATTAGACATCTAATATTATTATCGTCATTCCAAAAATCGCAGTTACAGAAGGACCTGCATGGGCCACCACTAAAACCTGTCACGACCCGCTTCCCTAAAATGGAGGCGAGACGTGAAAAGGTCCGCACGAGAGTGGAGTTGTGAAGCCCCAAACCCGATAAGCGTCAATAAAATATAAGCAGGTCCCTGTAACCACAACGGAACAACAATAATAATACAAGGAGAGACTGAAATAAAAAACTTCACATCTCAAAAATTGTCCAACATGAAAATAAGTTCAACATCCAGAAAAGCCACCAGGCTAAAAGAAAAGAGTCTAAGGGCCCAGAACAAGGCCAACAAAAGCTTCAACATAACAAAGTATAGGTGCTACGCACCGACAACAAAACAACTGTCTAACAAAAGTAAAACACAACGAAGACACTAGGACTGGTCCCCAGTGTCCACGTACTCCCCGTCAAACACGGGCTCGGGCTCGGCGTCAACAAACACCTCGTCCTCAACAAGGTACTCGGGCTCGGGATCTAACATGTGTCACCCAAAAGAGTAAAGGGGCACATGTCAGCAAGTCTAAAAGACTTGGGCAAGGAAACTGAAAGTAAGGAAACTAGTAACCTAGCAGTTAGTATGCATGACATGGCAGTTATAACATGAGTGCACAATTAAGACATGACAAGACAATTTGTACTTGAGAGCAATCATCGGGGCAAGACAAGACAAGAGTAGCCAAGCTACTATCAATTCCAATCAATTCACTATTCACGTTGTTTTGTAGATGTTCACGCCTTACAGCTGAATGGGTTCACATTCGCTGATTGGCCGCTTAACAACTACCCCACCCCAAAGAATTTACGCCTTACAACTGCAGTTGCTGATCAGGCAGACTCCCAGTTGAATGGTCGCTTAACTCTTACCCCCAATACCCACACGTAATGGAGCCTGGGTCCCCGCACAATGAACTCAGCTAGTGAGCCTGGGGTTGCCCACACAATGAGCTCGCATTCTTAAACATTTGGCGTAGGAGCACCTAGCCGGAAACAAGCATTTCGGGCGTTGGCTATCAACCAACACATGGCCCGCTTCTGGAACACGAGCCAGGAACACAAGCATTCGTAGCAACGCTACGCAATCACACAAACACTTAAAGAATGCAATGACATGACAATTAATTCGCGTACCGTTAATGGAAAGTAAACATGACATGGAAATTGTGCAACATGCTATATGTGTCGGAACTAGCTTCGTTGTCAAGCTAGTTCCCCAAATTGCGCCTAGGCGAGTATCATTTCGTCGCCTAGTCTCTTTTACGCCTACAACAAGCAAATGGCCTAAAGCATGGCCTAAACCCTAAGTGGCAAGTTTCACTTGCCTAGCACCGGGGATGACGACCACTTCGTCACACGGATGCCAATCTACGGGGAAATCGCTGTTATGGGGGACCAATCATCAAACAACATGAAATATTATTAGGGTTTCATAAAATTATAAATTAGTTATAAAAACACGGTAGATCGATTTCTTACCAAGAGGAGACGGAAGAAACACTCCGGAGAACCATAGGTTCAGATCTGGAAAAGATTGGAGAAGTTTGGGGAAACTAGGGTTTTGGGGGATTTTGGGGATTTGATGGATTTTGGTGAGATTTTGGGGAAGATGAGAGGTGGATGGAGTGAATGGATGGATTGGATGATGGATTTCGGGCTTGGAATGAAGGATTGAAGCTTGGAGGAAGATGGGGGCTGAAGGGGGAATGAAGGATTGAAGCTTGGTTTTGGGTCGTGTTGGAGAAGATGAAATCGTTTGGGTTGGGTTTAAATAGGTTGGGCTGGCGGCTGCCCAGAAATTAGGGTTTTAACACTGGTTAGTCGGTCAAAGAACAACCACTGACCGACTAGTTTGGCAACTAGTCGGTCGGTCGACCAACGCAGACCGACTGAGTGCAAACAGTAACTCCTGAACGAAAATAGGATTTAGAGTTAGTCGGTCCATGAACAAATACTGACCGACTAGTTTAGCATCTAGTCGGTCGATGAACGTTCTTAGACCGACTAAGAGTAAACAGCAACTGATACAAAAATAAGATGATGAGTTAGTCGGTTCAAGAAGCATTGCCGACCGACTAGTTTGCAACCTAGTCGGTCAACCAACGTTCTTAGACCGACTAACGATAAACAGTAACTCCTGAATAATTTAGGTTGCAGCCCTCCACTTGGGTTTTCGTAAGAAAACCTCGGATGATTCCTAGCAGCTGGGTGTTGCCATTAATTCCGTCCCTCTCCTTGGATGTACTGCACAGACTCAGATAATTCAGCACCATCATTATGTGCTTCACCAGGAATGTAACCCTGCTCTACATAATCCTCTGCAGGATGATAAGCAAAGGTGCTGGTGGTCGCTGGAATGGAATCCAAGCGATGTACAATTCTGGCCACCTGTTTGCATAAATTCTCGATATGAGAATCAAGATGGCTGGCAGCTTTGACCTCGGGGGGTCCGGGTCATGATGGTCCGTTCTTCACTCAACTATTGATTATTAGCTGACATGTGCTCTAGCAGGTCTATGGCTTCTTCAGGAGACTTGTCAAACAAGGCGCCTTGTGCAGCAGCATCAATTATCATTTTGGTGCTGGGCTGCAACCTATCATAGAAGCCCTGCACCAAGTCCCAAGGCTGGATACCATGATGATGGCATTGATGTTGGAGGTCTTTTAATCTCTTCCAGGCCTTGTAAAGGGATTCTTGGGAGCTGTTTGAAATTTGATATTGCCCCGCAGATCGTACCGTCTTCGAGGGTGGATAGAACTTATCCACAAAGGCGAGCGCCAACTTCTCCTATGTGGTGAAATGGTTGTATGGGTGGGCCCGTAGCCAGTATGATGCTTTATCTCTCAAGGTGAATGGGAAAAGCTGCAGCTTGACGGCGTCATCACTCACATCTTTCGCCTAGAAAGTGTCACACTTTTTCAGGAAAGTGTCGATGTGGTGATTGGGGTTCTCGTGAGGATGCCCATGGAAGGGATCCTGCTGCATTAACTTTATGATCCCCGTCTTCATCAAAGCTCTCCGTCGCCAGTTGTGGTCTAAGGATAGAAGAATTATTCCTAAATGTAGGCTTCATGTAGTCCCTGATGGACCCGGTACGAGGAGGAGGGGTAGTATTGTCTGCCATCTGAGCAGAGGAAGATTGATTTCTGCTTGAGGCCCTCAGAGCCCTTGCCATTTTCTTGATCTCGGGATCGAACAATAATTCTAGACTTAACGCCCCGAAGCGAGTGTTCATACACCAAAACAACTCAGACAAATACCATTAGTAGCACGATAATAAATAAAAGAATAAAAAGGTGGTAAGATAGGAAATGGAAAGATTTGCTAGCAAACTTTTCAAAATAATGAGAAACAATATTGTCGTCCCCGACAACGGTGCCAAAAACTTGACGCACCTAGAACCTACACCTATATTCCACCTCGCGGTGTCACGGTCGCCAGGCGTAGTATGGCCCCTAGGTGTCTATCCCGGGATCTATCCGTAAGCGGACGGTGTCAAATTATAGTATAAAGGATGTCGGATCCCACAGGGACGGTGATAGTGTATTTGAATTCTCAGATTATTTCTATATCTCGAAGTGAGATAGCTATCGGGTTGAGAGAATTGGTTGTGGTATCGTTGTTGATTCAATAATAAATGGAACTAGGGTATTAGGGGTCACCGCGAGGACCGTCGGGGATCGATGTTGGAATAGGATCCTTACGTTGTATTGGGGTTAGGGGATTAATCTTTCAATTTGTACCACTCTTGCGGGTTAGAATTTCGAGGTATTTCGGTGGCTCTCGTTGACGCAATGGCGGTAGCCGTCAACGTAGCGATATAGTTCGTCGGTGAATTTTCTCAAGGCACGCGCCGGGCATGGTCACGAGCCTTGGTTGGATCCACCGATCTCCCCATTCGGATCCTAAGGATACCCCTTAAGCACATCAATTCCACAGACCGTGGGCATGATCTCAGTACGGGTTATCCTTGGGATTCGGTAGGATCGACCGAAATACTCCCATTTTATTCCCAATTCAACCTAGAGATCCAAATCTACATTTCCCCCCGAGGGTCTTAGGGCTAACCCATCAACCCTGGAAGAGACTACTCACTCATGGCGATATTGACGAATAAAAAATACAATTTTTAAGAGACAAAACATCATAGCAAATTGATAGAATAAAGATTGAGAAACTTACAGCGAGCAATAGATCTAAGGAAAAACCAAGATTCCAAAATGCAATAGCAGCAATAAAACTCTTAAAAATTATCCAATAATCTTCAAGAAGTTAATCTAGATCTAACAAGTTTTTCTAATCTCTCCTTCTCTCCCAGAATAGTTCAAAAAATACAAAATGAATTAACTCCTCGAAACGCTGTCACAGATCCCCACTTCACTCCCTCAAGCACGCAACAGACAGCCCAAAAATATTTCCAAAAATGGCCTTCAGCATCATCGACCGAGTCAGTGACTCGGTCGAGCAGGCTGTTGCTCAGTCGGTTGCTCGGGCCGAGTAGCTGTACTACTCGACCGAGCATGACAGTAAATCGTGCTCCTCCAAAAATCATCACTCTGTCTGCTCGGCCTGAGTCAGCTCTGCTCGGTTGAGCAGATAGTTGACTTGGTCACTAAAGGAGTCTGCTCGGGCCGTGCAAGGGATTAGTCGAGCGTCGAAATTAAGGGCTGCTCGACCGAGCACCATGAGTGCTCGGTCCGAGCAGGCTGCGTATCTGCTCTTTTCTTCATTTTAAATCTGCTCGACCGAGCATCAGCTCTGATCGGTCGAGTCACCTGGGAAACTTTTTTCTTAAGCTTCTCCTCTCCTCTTGCTCTCTCCTCCACTCCTCCCATGGCTCCCAAAACTCGGCAGACTCCTGTGGAGCTTCGCCAACGAGGTCATGGGCGTGTCAGATGTGTCCATACCCAGATCGGGTCCCAAATCGCTCCAAATCCCTGAAAATTCATAAAACACTACGAAACTCAAATATAACGTTAGAAATGCGATATCGTAGGAAAATACGGGATTTGAATGCGAAAGTGGCATGGAATGTGATGTCATGATGCTATGAAAAAGGTGTAAAATATGGACACATCACTACGTCTTCGGGTCATTGAGATGGTAGATGCAGAGGCCAACCTCGCTTCTAAGTGGCAGAGAGCAACTTTTGCAGAAGAAAGAGTTGCTAAGCTCAAGTCTAAGATAAAAGGACTAGAGGAAGATCTAGGCAAGGAAAGGAAGGCGAGGACAACTGCCAAGTGGGAGATGTAGAAAGCCAAAAATAGCACTACCTTGTTGTCACAGACAAAGAAGGACACCGAAGATCAATGGTGAAGAGTGAAGACCAAGCTTATAGTTTGGGTAACTGATTTAGAGAAAGACAACCCCTCGGTAGTTTCCATCGAGGCGATGAAGCGAGAGATAGCTTCGGAGCTCTCAAATTTATTGAAGGAGTCCCTCTCGCATGTTGAAGAGAGCATTCAAAATAATCTCTTTAATATCAGGGTTCAGGACACCTCGACTCGCTCTTTGGCTGAGGTGCCTTCAAATGCCCCATTTGATGATGCTGCTCCTTGATCTCAAGTGCATCTTGTATAGGCTCGGTTGTATAGTCGGTTGTCGAGAAAGTAGTAGTTTTTTGTGTACCATAATTACAGCCATGGTCTAACTGTTGCAAAGGGATGAAATTTTGAAAGTTGAAAGTTGCGCTTACAGCCTACACATACACTCCGAGTCATATATGCCACCTTAATGGTCAAGCATAAATGTGGTGAAAATAGGAAGCTCGAATCATTGAATGACACATGTTGCGTCTCTTTTGATGCTTAATTATTATAGATCCCCCCCGATCGTTGTAGGTCGGTCGGCCTGCGAAGAGATGGCCCATACGATCGTTTAATCGAACAACCTATGGGGGTGTGGTTAAGTGATCCCCGTTCGTATAGCTCGGTCAACCCACAAAGCGGTGGCCCCTCTGATCATGTAGCCAAGTGGTCTGTGAGGGTATGGTTAAGTCATCCCCGTTCGTATAGCTCGGTCGACCCGTAAAGGAGTGGCCACTCTGATCATATAGTGGAGTGGACTGCGAGGGTAAGGATAGCTCATCCCCATTTGTATAGCTCAGTCAGTTGATTCGGGGGTAAATATTACGTAATTAAGCACTCAATTAGTGCCATTTTGTGTGTATATGATGCTCATTTGATCTCTAACATGATCGTATTTAGAATATTCTTATATATTAGAGAATATCCTTATTCTATGCACAAAATATGATTTTATTGAGTATTTCTACAATTTAGTATTTTTCATATGTATATCTCGATCTCACGATTCCAACGGTTATTTATTTGTATTTTTCTGAAATCGTTGCTAATTTCTATGAATTTTTGAATGTAGAATACCGTTTAAAAGGGCAAAAATACAATGAAATACACCGAAAATATGGCATAAATAACCCCCAAATACGATGCCAGTATGCCTCACTCAATTCATATGACACGTGGAAACATCCCATGAGCCGTCCTAAACAATCGGGCGGCTATGAGTGGGATACGGAGACAACGTAGCAATGCAGGCGGCTTCCACATAAGGGGACATGTGGCAACGATCAAAGCCCTCCCACATTTCATCCTATGCACCCGATTCAGAGAAACACAGCTGACCGATGGGCACTCGTCTTCTATAGAGGATAATTGCGAAGAAGCGGAGCGCCGATCCGCTTGGCGCCATGGCAAGATCTTATCCATTATTCTCAAGATCCAACGCCCATGAGTGGGGCGAAGCAGAGTTACATCCCTGGGCCATGTGGCATGATCCTAGAAGCGTACCGCTCGAATCAATGGCCGAGATTAACTCCGAGTAGCGTTCAAATGTGGAGTCTGAGTTGAGCGGAATTGGATCGAATCAAGGTCACGTGGCACTCTTGTGCTTCATCCTGCAAAACATCGGACGTCTATGGAGTGTTGCAGGTTTCGGGCGACATCCAGAAGTGGATTGAAGTGGGTTTGGACCTGCTAATGAGTTAAAACCCCACAATACTTATACTTAAGTGTATTCTGCATATGGTTTTCAGTATTCTTTCCGTATTTTTAGCTCAAGAAAGCGTATTTGGCCTTGAGTTTTGGAGGCCATAAAGATAGAGGCTAGTGGCTATTGCCGAAGGAGATCTAGGGTCTAATTGAAGGAATTTGGTGATAAAACTCTTAACTTTTCTATCATATTTGGCGTATTTCTCATGTATTTTGAGTATTTGAACACGTATTTGTCTATGAATATGGTTAATTTTCTTTCCATGTGTGACTAATCTCTATATGTGTTGGTTATGATGTAGTTAGGGCTTTGTAATCCTTGATTTGATATCTTTTTTCCTTATATTCACATCAAAATCGTGTATTTCATTGATTTCTACGTTTATTTTGTTTGAGTGTGTTATACGAAGACGTGGGCATGCTTGAATCAAATATGATCTGAGTAAGACTTATTTGTGATGCGATCCGAGAGGACATATCGTAACCCTAAAGGGCACTGGTGTGAATTTTCTTTATGTACTTCTTGGCACATTATTCTACCCTTTATCGACATACCTTCCAATGTTCTCATGCCTTAGGCGGATGAAATATTGAGTTATAGAAAAGATATTAAAAATAATTGATTGCAAACACCCTAACGAAACCACAACCGACACATATCTCCACATTGGTACCCTAGTATCGAATTCACCGTAACTATCGTAAAGTTTTGTTTTTGTATTTAAAACCCTCGATACCATTACTTTTATCTGTGAAATGGGGTTTTTTTCGTCGTTTTAGTACTCATTATAAACTGAAGTTCGTGGTTTTTCAGGTCAGTTGTCTTGTGGATACGATACCTGGACGGACCAGGATTATTACATGTTCGATCTCCTACACTTGGTAGAAGCGTTCACATCTTTTGAGACTAGTCAAATTTTTAGCGTCGTTGCCAGGGATAACAGTACTTGTGATTGATGATTTCAGTTTGTATGGAGGAATATTCGGTGAGATCCCTCCATCTTATAGCTTAGGACTTCTATTTTTTGTTTTTTTTGTTTTCTCTTAAAAATTCAAAAAAATGGAATATATGGGATTTTATTGCACAAAAAATTAGTGTGATGTAGAGTACGCTATTGAGCATAAGCATAGAATGGAGAAAGCCAAGATAGTTAACTTTAATCAGAGAGACTGTGAAACTTTCTATCAGGCATGGAGGAGGTTCACAGACCTAGTTTGGGCTATTTGCAACATTGGTACACAAAGAAAGAGCTAATGGAGTCCTTCTTATTTGGACTACGACCACAGATGGAGTAATTTTTGGGAGTCATGACGATGACAGATATGTGGACGTACATGAAGTCCGTACAAGAGAATAACCAAATCATAAAGGAGACTTCAGAAAGTGATCCAACGGAGCCTTCTTGCGACGACACTGGAGCATGCCTTGATCAAGGAGAGCAAAGCGTAGACGTACATTTGCAACCATTGACAGAGGAAATTCAATTACTCATTCAAACATAGGAGGTTAAATCCCATCAATTCCAAGAAAAATTCCTTGCTCGGAGTAGGCAAATTCAACAATTAATTGAAAATCTTACTTTGATTGCCACTTATTTAGGAGAAAGTAATCCTTTTGAAATTCAACTTCAAGTATCTAATATGAGTTCATCTTCTATTACAGGTATACCGAGCGAGCCATGTCACGATGAAAGCACAAATTAGAATATTAACATGGCTGGAAGCATGTGCAACGAAGGAGAGGACGAGCTAGCAATTTTGGATGACCAGGAGGAGAAGACAACAAGGGACATAAGTTTAAAGATTATCGTTACGGAGCTTGAACCACTCTCTCCCCTAGTTTCTTCCCAAAATCCTTCATTCCTTTCCCATATGGCTGACCATCTTACCGAGAGTAGTGCGATCTCTTCAGGGAGTAGTCATCATCATGCTCTATGCCATTTTACTTATTTTGATGACTATATGTGGAATATGTATATTGAGAAAACTTTAAGACTTAATTGGATTGACGTAACTCATTTTTTGCAGGAAACATGTGAACACTTGATAGAGATGGTAGTACGTTGCTGGGATCTAATTTATCTAGTGGAGGACGAACACTTGCCGAGAAGTACAAGGAGCAAATTGAACAACTTCCTCAATCTTAAAGATCTGTGATCCGCCATTTGACCACAGTGTGTTCTTTCCACTAGCGTAGATTTTTATATGCTTTTAAGATGTTTTATTTTGAATAAACTTGTACCCTTTTCGACATTTAGGACAATGTCCATCTTTAGTTGGGGGGGGTCACTACAACAAAACTAGTCATTTACAACTTTCATGAGATAACATTTCTATTTTGGTAGTTGTAATAAATGTTTGCCACAACTTTTTTCTCTGAAAGTTGTAAAAAATGGTTATTACATCATTTTTCATGAATAGTTGTAAATGTTAATTTTGACACCACAACTTTTTTCTTTGAAAGTTGTAATAAATGTTTATTAAAACTTTGTTTCGTGGATAATTGCAAAAAATGGTTGTTACAACTTTTTACGTGAATAGTTTTAAATGTTAATTTTGACACCATAACTTTTTTCTTTGAAAGGTGTAAAAAATGTTTATTACAACTTTTTTCGTTGATACTTGTAAAAAATGGTTATTACAACTTTTTTATGTGAATAGTTATAAGTGTTAATTTGACCGAATATTTACAACTTTTTTGAGACATTGTCTTAGTTAGAAGTTGTAATAGCTTTTTAAAGCATCGTTGTTAAAAACCACGTTGATACTATGGAAATAACCATTATGAACTTTTGTCCATAAAAAGTTACATCTTAATCTACACAAGATCTTGTCTATGCAGTGTTTTGTCTTGAGTTTTAGATGGACATATAAAGTGAATCTTGAGTTTTAGATGGACATAATTAATGTAATATTCAAAGTGAATATGTTTTGTTAAGTCGAAGGCATAGCAAGCTGGAATTTCTGCAATTCACCATTTTTGTTACAAATTCGTCAAAATGATTTATGTTACAAATTCGTTCTAGATGTTACAAATATCGTTGGATGTATCCATTTAAGAGGTAAGATTTATTATGGGTACTTAAATTAGTCAATCATGTATGCGCTTAAGAAAGTATTTATGTTTAACTCTTGGTTAAATGTATATGCAAACTCTGAAGGGGTATGTTAAAAATCATGCACGGCCTGAAAGGTGCATAGATGATCGTTATGTTGCTGAAGAATGCATGAAGTATTATGGTGGGTATATTAAAGGTTCATCCAAAATTGGTGAAAGGAAAAATCAGAATGAACTGCATCAAAGTGATTCCATACTCGAGGGGCGACCTATTTCCAAAGAAAAACTTATTTTAGTTACTCGGAAGGTAAAAAATGCTGCTCATCGATATGTGTTGTTTAATATAGAGGAAGTGGAGCCATATATAGAGTAAGTATAAGTTCATCTCATTTATTATATGTATGTATGAATTAGATTTTACTCTTGTTTTGACTTGTACATTAATGTATATAGAATGCACAAAGAGGAGCTGAAACATTTGCACCCTCGATTGTTAAGAGATGATGTGGAACTTTCAATGCTGCATTCAGAGGCTTTTGGTGATTGGTTTGAAAACAAGGTTGTAAGGGTTATATCTTCTTTTTCGTAGATGATTAATTTTGATATATGAAGTAAATATTATCATTGTAAGTCCTTATGCATAACAATATACTCTAACAGATTAAGGTTGCAAGGGATGTGTCCAATGTTAACGAGACAATAAAATGGCTTTCTTACGGGCCTAGCTTGCAAGTAACTTCATATACTGGCTATATTATTAATGGTCGATGCTTTCTTACGAAAGACTGTGAGAAGTCAACACAAAATGGTGGTGTTTCCATTGAGGCGAGTGTTATTCTTGTAGATGGGTCCATTGAGAAAGTAGTCTATTATAGGGTCTTACGTGAAATTATTTTTCTAGATTATCGACTATTTCAAGTTGCTATATTTAAGTGTGACTGGGAAAATATTGATCGCGAAGTTAAGCTTGAAGATGATTTACATTAGTCAATTTACGCCATGTCACGCCCCGCTTCCCAAAAACGTGGAGGCGAGGCGTGAGAAGGTCCGCTCAGACTTGAAGCTACAAAGCCGCAAGTCCGATAAGCGTTAATCACTTTAAACTGCAGGTCCTTGCAACGCGAAACGAAACAAAGATAACAATAACGAAAGAGACAAAGAACATCTCAGAATATCCATAATAATAAATCTCAACAACGCAGAAAAGCCACCAGGCTACAAATAAAAGAGTCTAAAAGGGGCCCAGCATGGCCAACAAAATACAAAGTACGAAAACAAGAAAAAGGTGCAAGCACCGACAACTAACAGCAACCTAAAGTAAAAGTAGCTCCACAGTCACTAAGACTGGTCTCCGGTGTCCTCGTACTCCTCAACGAACGTAGGCTCAGTCTCAGCGTCAGCAAACACCTCGTCCTCAACTACCGTCTCTGGCTCAGGGTCTAACATGTGACACCCAAAAGAGCAAGGGGCACATGTCAGCAAGTCTGGAAGACTTGTGCAAGTGAAACTGAAAGTAAAGCAACCTAGCAGTTCTAGCATGATGCAAATGACATGGCAGTTAAAGTAAGTGTGCAACAAGTAAAGTAAAGCGAGGAAAAGTACGAGCATAGCATGACATTCACAAGACAAGTACAAGACAAGAAAAGTAAGCACCTCGTGCACAGAGTTCACGCCTTACAGCTAAAGAGGCTGTACGGGCACACTTTTACGCTGAGTGGTCGCTCAACCCTACCCCTCCACGTGTATCGGGCATTGGTTTCTGGCCAACACATGAGGCCCGCTTCTGGTCCACGAGCCAGGAAGTGTGTAAACAAGTATGGCGTAGGGGTGCACCTAGCCGGTCAAGTAGTACAAGGACAAGTATTGTAGCGTGTGCTACGATGCAACAATCAATGCATGGATGACATGACATGGCAAGTAGTAAAGCGTACAAGTAAGAAAAGTAAACGTGACAGTTTAGCATGCATGAATGACAAGTTTAATGGTTGGATCTAGCTTCGTTGTCAAGCTAGATCATTTAGGTGACGGATCTAGTTTCGTTGTCAAACTTGATCAAGTAGGCGTCTAGCCAGCTATCATTTCACTGACTAGTCTCTTTTACGCTAAAAACAAGTAAGTGGCCTAAAAACATGGCCCTAAGCAAGATTCGGCAAGTTTCACTTGCCTGCAATTATCACGTCAAGAAAACACCGTCCAACGAGTCCAAAGTCACGATTCCTACGTGCACAAGTCCACCGGCCTACATCCGTTTTATTAATCTTGATTAGTGATTTCTAAAACATTTAAAATACTTTAAAAATACTGATTTTAGTCTTGATTAGCATGCAATTGGGTTTGGGGTCCTAGGGGTGCAAAATGTTACCTCAACACGATGCGAAAGCTACACCGGCGTCGGGTAGCGACGCCGGGGGTTGGAATATAAGATCGCGCTCCAAGTCCAGATTCTAATTAGATTCCTCGCTGGAATTTCAGAGAAAATAACCCGGGCGACGATTCCAGATTCCAAAGCTAGCACGTGCGACGACGGGCTACGACGTGCGACGACGTCGTACGCGACGAATCCTCGAAGAGTGAGCACCTTGGTGGGGCCCACAGTAGTCCTAGGGACCTTTGGGGGACCCACAATACCTCTGGAGAACTTGGGGGGCCCACGGAGGCAAGTGGTGCGACGGTTGCGGGGTTGCGATGTATGGCCGTCGGTCGTACACAGCCGATGCGGGGAGAACCGTCGGTCGTGCGCTGTGAATGCGGGGGCTGCGACGTTGGGGTGTGCAGCGGCTGCGGGGCGATGCTTGGTGCGGGGTTTCTCCTCGGTCAGACCGGTCGGGAGCCTCGGTCAGGCGCTTGGATGCGAGCGGGGCAGCGTTGCAACGTTGCAGCGCTTGCAACAGCGGTCGGTGCGGAGCGGGGGGTCGGTCGTGCGGGCTGCGGAGCGGGGCGACAAGCGACAACGGATGCGGAGCGCTTGTGCGGAGCGGGGCCTCGGTCAGACCGAGGGCTCCTCTCGGTCAAGCGGGGGAATGGGCGTGGGCGACAGCAGCGGTGCGGAGCGGCGAGAATGCGGGGGCGGCCTTCGGTCGGAGCGGGGGAACGGGCGTGTTTTCCTCGGTCGTGCGCAGCTGAACGTCGCAACGTTGCGACGAATCGTCGCAACGTCCAATTTCAAGTTTGGAAGAGGCTAGGGCTAATTTCTTGTGAAAATAGGTCTTGCTAGGGGTTGCTTATATAGTATAGGTGGGTTGACTTGGTCTAGGGCTAAGTCTAATAGGATTAGAAGTTCAAAAAGATTTAAAATTTGAATTTAAACTTCTCCAACTCATCCTAGGATTTGACCTGGTCCAAATGAGCTGGAAATTGGCTCAACAATTATTTAAAACGTTTAAAACTCAAATAAATTTTATTTGGCCGAAATTAATTTAAAACTAAATTATTAAAAATATTATAAAACTTGTAAAAATTATAAAAGTGGTCAAATAAACTCCAAAAATTATAAAATAAATATCGTGGTGATCGTGGCGACGAATGTGAGCTAACTAAGAAGACGGATCTCAGTTTCGACGTCGGACGACGAAAC
Organism: Scilla litardierei; assembly: GCA_030789695.1. Lineage (NCBI taxonomy): Eukaryota > Viridiplantae > Streptophyta > Magnoliopsida > Asparagales > Asparagaceae > Scilla > Scilla litardierei. Next base: position 202,428,942 of record CM061142.1, read on the forward strand.
CAAAAATAGAAACGTCTCCCGTCAAAAGTGAAAGTCGTCACGTCTCATCGAGTAAGTTTAAATTGTGGGAAAACGACTCGGGAAGTGTCGTTCCAAGATAGTGCCACTATTTAATACTCTCAGAGACGCTCGCAACGGCATATCGCACAAAAGTATTCACAATCAATCAAAGTCTAAAATAAACACGTGCACGGCCAAAAGCACGTGCACGAACAACGCTTAACGAAAAGTGGTCGTTACATCCTCCCCACCTTAGAATAAAGTCCGTCCTCGGACTTTCTAATATAACTAGTCGCTCTAGTAACTACCCCAATCAAGCCATATAATAATTTAACCAGGTATAGTCATTTCAAGTGCTCATGTATGCACTATGTAGTCAAACATTTATACTGCCACATATATATATACTCACGTACGTCATTCGTTATACCTATTATAGTCAGTCAATTTCATTCATGTATTTCAATCAGGTATATAAACATACATCCCTTATATAGCTGCTACTCACAAAACAATAGTTCAGATACTTATATAGGTATGATCTCATACTAGCAAATACAATCATTGCTCTACCTATATGTAGCTACCTATGCACAAACATCAAGGGTATACTACCCTCTAATATTCATCCAATACCAAACATCTCAACACATATCGTCACACCATACCATTATTAAAGTCTAATTTACTATATCTAATATATATTCACTACTACCATATTTCACTCATTATATAGTCATACCAATGCATGCAATAATTTTACCGTATATTCACATCACATTCGCCCTATAACTATATTTACGACACGCCACACATACCACAGTCATCCATACCTATAACTAAGCACATACTTACCCGTGCATGGTGCACACCCATACACGCTAACATTTCATTTACATACACCAATCATCCATAATAATAATAATAATAATACAGTCATCAATACACACATATAATTATAATACACTCCCTAATACATGCACACGTATTCATCGTATAGTCATACATATGTAACACATATATTCACACCATAGCCTACTACCTATAATTAGTATACCAACACCTATACCTACACTTATTATTATCACACATAGCACACACATAGCTTTACCAATCATTTTATTTCAACCATTATAAGTATCTCTAATTACATACACAACTTAGATATTTCAATGCTAACTCTTATATACACAGGCATCCCTAGTATAATATAACTACCCACACAACAATCCATAACTACTAACACACAACAACTTCATAATATCACGAATAACTCCGAGTATATATAACACACAATAAGCAACCATTAATATACCATGGGAGAGTACACTCATTCAGGCCATCATATGCGGAATTTGAAAACCGTCGTACTTCAAAGGTTGAAATCCTCGTTTGGAAAGAAATATTTGGAGATCGATAAAACGCGTTGTTTCAAAATAGGTTTGAGTCGGATATACATATAAGAGAAAATGGTCTATTGGTTTTAAAGAATCATTAAAAGAGAAAGTAAAATCATTTACACGAATATTGAAGGCGTAGTTTAGAAATATTATACGGCAGTAATTTAATATAATGCTTGCGAAAGTCAAAGAAGGAAATCAAGTAACGGAAGAATTTAAACCCATGTTAAATGCCTTCAAAACTTTTAGGTCATGGAAAATTTTAAAATAATCGGTATTGAAGCTGCTTTTCAAGGGAACCAGGATTTGCAAAAATGAAAAACTGATTTACACAAGGTCCTTAGCATACGAGCACAACGAACCTGGTACAGCTATAAAAATAATTGAAATTCTTTTTAGTCTCGAAATTTTCCTAAAAGCTCGTAGGGGAAGTGGAAAGGTAATATTAATAACTGGGTCGTAAAATTATCAAAATTGATAGTGAAGCTTTTAAAATCAATTCGTGTGGGGTCTAAATCAGAAAGTGGTTATGAAATGGTAATTTTTTTTTGTTTTTTTTTATTTTACAAAAGTCTAAAATAGGGAAAACGGTGAGCATAAAATCGACTTGCTGAAATCTGAAATCCCATGTGATTGGAAGGTATATGAATGGCATAAATTAGAAGGGAAAATTACAAGTTGAATGCAAGTACGGTTTAGAATAAAATTAGTGTATGAAAGGAAAATGTATTTTCATAGGTGCGAAAGTGTAGGCTGAAAAAAGCATTATAACTATTTTTCAAAAAAAAATTTCGACAAAAGTTTTAAAAATTTAAATCAACGAGGGGCACATGAAGTATAAGTATATATATACATATTAGAATTTGAACAAATTTAAAACTTAGGGGAAAAGGAAATGAAAATACCTTCAGAAAATTCAAGATTTGTAGCGGAGAGGTTCGAAAATTGATGGCGATAGTCATGAGGCGATCTCGGGAATCGGGGCAAGGGAAACAGTCAGATGTTCAAACATACATACGCCTAGGATATGAATCAGGAGGATCTACGGGGAAACTCCTACGGTCGCCCAACGGAAGCTTAAGAACTTAGCGCTTGGTCTTCCTAAAGGAACTAGGTGATAATGGAATGCGCTCAGCTCGGTCCATAATCGATGTACCCAAGCGAACGACTAAAGGATTTCTAGAAGTCTGGTATGGTCAAGGGTAGGCAGGGACCACTAAAGTGACTCCTATGACGATCAAATCGATTCCCAGCAAGGACTCTAATTACCAGTCTAACAGTCAACCCTATTTTTGCAAACAATCATATGCAAGCATAATTTAACAAGTCAGGACTATCTAAGGGAAGAAACAACTAGGTCGAGAGTTACCTGCGATAACCTCATCCACAGTCTCGCTCCCCACCTTAGTCATCAAGTAAGCCTGCCTCCTCGGCTGAACAGCCTGCTGAAACGCCTGCTTCTGCGGAGGAAGAGGCGCTCCACGACCTGCAGGTACAGGTGCTCTCTGTTGCAACGGCTGTGCGGCAACAGGATCCTTCCAAGGTATCTTAGAGCTCGGGCAGTCCTTCACAGCATGAGTAGGGTCTCCGCAAACCAGGCACTGTCCCAACATCTTCCTACACTGATCCTTGAAATGCCCGGTCTTGCCACAGAAATGGCAAGTCTTCACAATAGGCCCACCTGGCCTCTTGAACTGCACTGGCTGGGTAGGCTTGACCCCAGGCCTAGACTGCTCCATAGGCCTCTTCCCAGCTCCAGAAATCAGTCCTCTCTTCTGCTTCGCTCCTGGCTCATGGCGAGGAGCACTCTGAGTGTTCTGGAGCATGCCCTGCTGTACCTGCATCATCTGATGCATCATCCTCATGATCTCAGCATTGGTGGGCTCTCTATCAGGTACCCCAGCACGATTGGGCCCATTGCCAGATCGGGTCTGTCGTCGTCCAGCCATCTAATGACATGGAAAACGAGCAAACAAATTAGACTCGAAGCTTAATGACTTGGATGTTGCTATTTATTTAATGGATATTTACGTTTATTATCGTTGTTCCGTTAGTTCGCAATTGCAAGATTGGACCTGCATGGGCCACCAACAAAACCTGTCATGCCCCGCTTCCCAAAAACGTGGAGGCGAGGCGTGAGAAGGTCCGCTCAGACTTGAAGCTACAAAGCCGCAAGTCCGATAAGCGTTAATCACTTTAAACTGCAGGTCCTTGCAACGCGAAACGAAACAAAGATAACAATAACGAAAGAGACAAAGAACATCTCAGAATATCCATAATAATAAATCTCAACAACGCAGAAAAGCCACCAGGCTACAAATAAAAGAGTCTAAAAGGGGCCCAGCATGGCCAACAAAATACAAAGTACGAAAACAAGGAAAAGGTGCAAGCACCGACAACTAACAGCAACCTAAAGTAACAGTAGCTCCACAGTCACTAAGGCTGGTCTCCGGTGTCCTCGTACTCCTCAACGAACGTAGGCTCAGTCTCAGTGTCAGCAAACACCTCGTCCTCAACTACCGTCTCTGGCTCAGGGTCTAACATGTGACACCCAAAAGAGCAAGGGGCACATGTCAGCAAGTCTGGAAGACTTGTGCAAGTGAAACTGAAAGTAAAGCAACCTAGCAGTTCTAGCATGATGCAAATGACATGGCAGTTAAAGTAAGTGTGCAACAAGTAAAGTAAAGCGAGGAAAAGTACGAGCATAGCATGACATTCACAAGACAAGTACAAGACAAGAAAAGTAAGCACCTCGTGCACAGAGTTCACGCCTTACAGCTAAAGAGGCTGTACGGGCACACTTTTACGCTGAGTGGTCGCTCAACCCTACCCCTCCACGTGTATCGGGCATTGGTTTCTGGCCAACACATGAGGCCCGCTTCTGGTCCACGAGCCAGGAAGTGTGTAAACAAGTATGGCGTAGGGGTGCACCTAGCCGGTCAAGTAGTACAAGGACAAGTATTGTAGCGTGTGCTACGATGCAACAATCAATGCATGGATGACATGGCATGGCAAGTAGTAAAGCGTACAAGTAAGAAAAGTAAACGTGACAGTTTAGCATGCATGAATGACAAGTTTAATGGTTGGATCTAGCTTCGTTGTCAAGCTAGATCATTTAGGTGACGGATCTAGTTTCGTTGTCAAACTAGATCAAGTAGGCGTCTAGCCAGCTATCATTTCACTGACTAGTCTCTTTTACGCTAAAAACAAGTAAGTGGCCTAAAAACATGGCCCTAAGCAAGATTCGGCAAGTTTCACTTGCCTGCAATTATCACGTCAAGAAAACACCGTCCAACGAGTCCAAAGTCACGATTCCTACGTGCACAAGTCCACCGGCCTACATCCGTTTTATTAATCTTGATTAGTGATTTCTAAAACATTTAAAATACTTTAAAAATACTGATTTTAGTCTTGATTAGCATGCAATTGGGTTTGGGGTCCTAGGGGTGCAAAATGTTACCTCAACACGACGCGAAAGCTACACCGGCGTCGGGTAGCGACGCCGGGGGTTGGAATATAAGATCGCGCTCCAAGTCCAGATTCTAATTAGATTCCTCGCTGGAATTTCAGAGAAAATAACCCGGGCGACGATTCCAGATTCCAAAGCTAGCACGTGCGACGACGGGCTACGACGGGCTACGACGTGCGACGACGTCGTACGCGACGAATCCTCGAAGAGTGAGCACCTTGGTGGGGCCCACAGTAGTCCTAGGGACCTTTGGGGGACCCACAATACCTCTGGAGAACTTGGGGGGCCCACGGAGGCAAGTGGTGCGACGGTTGCGGGGTTGCGACGTATGGCCGTCGGTCGTACACAGCCGATGCGGGGAGAACCATCGGTCGTGCGCTGTGAATGCGGGGGCTGCGACGTTGGGGTGTGCAGCGGCTGCGGGGCGATGCTTGGTGCGGGGTTTCTCCTCGGTCAGACCGGTCGGGAGCCTCGGTCAGGCGCTTGGATGCGAGCGGGGCAGCGTTGCAACGTTGCAGCGCTTGCAACAGCGGTCGGTGCGGAGCGGGGGGTCGGTCGTGCGGGCTGCGGAGCGGGGCGACAAGCGGCAACGGATGCGGAGCGCTTGTGCGGAGCGGGGCCTCGGTCAGACCGAGGGCTCCTCTCGGTCAAGCGGGGGAACGGGCGTGGGCGACAGCAGCGGTGCGGAGCGGCGAGAATGCGGGGGCGGCCTTCAGTCGGAGCGGGGGAACGGGCGTGTTTTCCTCGGTCGTGCGCAGCTGAACGTCGCAACGTTGCGACGAATCGTCGCAACGTCCAATTTCAAGTTTGGAAGAGGCTAGGGCTAATTTCTTGTGAAAATAGGTCTTGCTAGGGGTTGCTTATATAGTATAGGTGGGTTGACTTGGTCTAGGGCTAAGTCTAATAGGATTAGAAGTTCAAAAAGATTTAAAATTTGAATTTAAACTTCTCCAACTCATCCTAGGATTTGACCTGGTCCAAATGAGCTGGAAATTGGCTCAACAATTATTTAAAACGTTTAAAACTCAAATAAATTTTATTTGGCCGAAATTAATTTAAAACTAAATTATTAAAAATATTATAAAACTTGTAAAAATTATAAAAGTGGTCAAATAAACTCCAAAAATTATAAAATAAATATCGTGGTGATCGTGGCGACGAATGTGAGCTAACTAAGAAGACGGATCTCAGTTTCGACGTCGGACGACGAAACCAAAAATAGAAACGTCTCCCGTCAAAAGTGAAAGTCGTCACGTCTCATCGAGTAAGTTTAAATTGTGGGAAAACGACTCGGGAAGTGTCGTTCCAAGATAGTGCCACTATTTAATACTCTCAGAGACGCTCGCAACGGCATATCACACAAAAGTATTCACAATCAATCAAAGTCTAAAATAAACACGTGCACGGCCAAAAGCACGTGCACGAACAACGCTTAACGAAAAGTGGTCGTTACACGCCAGTTCCAAAACCTATTCCAAAATTGAGCATAAAGCCAACTAGCAATTCGGTAGGTGCGCATAGCAATTCCCCAGATCAATCGTCGGTCCACGAGAGATCAAAACTCAACAGAACTCATAAACTCCATCAAACATCGCGCACAAACTTTTCTTCCCTAGTTGTCGTCTATTATTGGCCACAACATGCTCCATACGGTTGATGTCACTTTCTCTCTCCTCATCTCAGCCGACCATTCATTGTGCCATGTATAAAACCCCAAATTAACCCAACTCAATCCCCATCTTAAGTCCACCTCCATCTCTCTTCTCTCTTTCCCCAATCCATCAATGTATCAATTATGATAGTTATGCCTATCCTCGTAGCCAACGAGAGAGAAACCAAAAAGGTCGATGGCCAAAACCCTTGACAGACCACGATTTCTTATATCTCACGTGTGGACTTCGTTGATAGGCCAATCAAATTCAATCACATCGAAACCCTCGTCATCACTTTCATCCTCCTCCTCATCTTGCCACCTCTGATCCATTCCTCTCTTGATGGTCACCATCACAGCTATTATCGACTCGACCTCCGATGAGGCCGTCTCCAGTGGCAGAGGCCACAGGGATCACAATCACATGCTCGATCTCCTAGATGAGTGACTCGCGCTGATCTTCCAATTACTCGGATCCAGAGACCGGAAGCACAGCTCCCTTGTCTGCAAGCGATGGATCCTCATCGATGGCCAGAGCCGGCACCGCCTCTCGCTCGACGCGTGGGCGGTGCTTTTTAACGCGATTCCGGTGATTTTTGATCGGTTTGATTCGGTGTCGAAGCTCACGTTGAAGTGCGACCCTTTTGTGTTTACGATTTACATGAAAGGATTTGCATTGTTGTCGTTTGTGGTTAGTTATGTATGCCCTCAGTTCATTTGTATTAGAAGCAAATGGATTTTTTAAATATAAAGGGAATTAATTAAGTCACAAAAGAGTTTGCAACATAAGTTTTAGAACATTAAGGATGTGGAAATTTTGTATATGATACAAAAGAGAATTAAAAATGTCTTAAAATATTTACGAATATATTTAATATAATAAACGTGAGGAAAAGGTCATCTAGATGACAGGATCGTCCCGGTGTAAATCTAGGTTCGAACGGTATCCAAAATGGACGCCAAACACAAATTAGAGCAAAAACAGCCCAAGGGAGTCTTCTTAAAAGATTTAGCCCAGTCCCAAAGGGGCTGGGTGCACCAGCCCAAGGGCGAGCCCGCCCGCCCAAAGCTGGGTGGGTCAGGGCCTGCCCGTAAAGGCGGGCGCATGACCCGCTCGCCCACTGAGCGGGTTAAGCCCGCCCAGCGGGCTAAGGCCCGCTCGCACTTACGAGCGGGTGCCCCAGCCCAGGCGGGCACCCAGCCCGCATCGTGCTTGCAAATTTTGTGGGCTCCACGGTGGGGCCCACAGATTGAGAAACCCCTAGGGATTTAAATGGTGGATGGTCTGTGCGTAAAGCAATGTTTTGGTCTATTTTTGGAGCCTCGTTTGAGTGGTCAAGCGAACTCGAAATGGAGTGCCATTTTCCTTCATATTCACTATTCAACACTCTTCACAACGGTTGTGACATCGCTCTTGGAGATCTAGGATGGAAGATATTTAATTTCCCAAATATTGCATTTGCAAAATGCATGTTTTGCGTAAAGTAAAATCTCTAAATACATTTAGTCCCACATCGAAAGTGATGAGAAGGGGAGGGCTCGCCCACCTATATAAATAGGGGTAGATTCCCCTCCTTGAAACTTACACTAAGTCTCCAAATCCGAGAACCTCCCAAAAGTTTTGAGCATGCTCGGATTAAGACTTGAATTAATTATTCCATCTCTGCCAAAATTCTTTCCTGCTACTGATCGGACTCTAGCAAAGTTACGAACGAGTTCGGATCGGATCCGAAGTCTTGACGGAGAATCCACTCAAGGTGAAACTTTCTTCGATGTGTGGTTGGCTCGGTGACAAGGGTGTTGCTTGGTCGTGCCCGGATATACATCCAGAAAATGACTGTAGTTTTACCGCAAGCGCACAGCGTAGTGGCAAGCGGGTATCGAACACAAGGAGGACAATTGACAGTATCCTACTTTGATTACCAAGCTATCAAGAGAATAAGAATAGATTCGATGGTAATGTCACAATCGTTCAATAGCAAATAGATATCAATATAATAAAAGCGTCTAGGGATAGGAAATCCCTACTACAGATCGTCTCTCATCCTTGTGAATCATGAACATCAATGTTGCAAGGCTTGAATGTAGGTGAACTAGTCGCAACTTAATGTAGAACCAAGCTCACGCTCTCTCGCTATTACCGGTCTATAGCAACCTAGATTAGGGCCCACTCTCATGCAATCCCTGGCCTAAGCAACAGGGGTGAAGATTGAGATCATCATCCAATCGCAACTCGAGCCCACTCTCGTGCAAACTCGAGCTACGATCTTGGTTATGATAGTTCATATTCGTCCAATCTCTTGCAAACGAATATTAGTATAGATTTATAATAAAAATCCTAGTTTTGGTCCAATCTCTAGCAAACCAAATCTAGAGAGTTTCGATTATAAACCTAAATCGAATATCTAGGCATTCCTATCATTTGGGATCAAATATCTTGCAAATCCCAATCAATAGAAATTCCTAGCTACTCCCAATAAATCAATCAAAACCTAACCTTTCTTTAATCCTCGCAACAATTCTATTCATTCATAACAATTCAAAAGATCAGGTCCATAGGGTTCATCCCTATGCCCTAGAATGAATAAACTACTCACAAATCATCATGGAAATCTCAGAAATATAACAATTGATCATAGCACAATTCATTGCAAAGAAGAGACAATTCATAAAAATAAGATTTTAGCAAGAAAGAACAAACCAAAATTGTCGCCTATGATCTCCAGCTGAGATTTCACAAAAGAATAACCGTCAGAAAAATAATAGAAGTCTCTCCTAAAACTAGGGAAAAAAACTAGGTTTAAATACAAGCCAAAATCATCCAAAAAATCGTGACAAAACTGCCCCTGCGCAGCCCAGAATTTGCAATCCTCGCAGCAGTCGGAATGCGTCACTCGGCCGAGTGACAGACCCAATAATAAAACAGAGAATCTGGGTTTACGGGGGGTCTGTCTCTCTGACTGACTCGGGCGAGTAGGCTTCTTTACTCGGCCGAGTAAGTAATCGTACTTGGCCGAGTAGGCTTCTCAGAAATTCCAGTATCTTGGCTGCTTCTCGGAAGAAAAACCCTGTTCTACTCGGGCGAGTGAGCTTTCTCAATCGGCCAAGTAGGCTCTCTTGTTCGGCCGAGGAAACTTCAAAAATTCTGTTGTGCGCATCCGTTTCACTCGACCGAATACAGCTCATGACTCGGCCGAGTAAAGTCTCTGTTCGACCGAGTAGGCTGTATCTGGGCTCTTTTCTTCTCCTCCTCGTCTCCTCGTCGATTCTATCAAATTTCTTCCTCTTCCGCTCATCCTCTAGAGCTGCTAACTCCTCAAACAAGCCGTGGGCGACACTCCGGTATGTGCGAAAGTCCATTGATCTCATTTTTGCTCCAGATCGCTCCATATCTCCTTAAATACGACAAAAACAAGAAATAGTGAAAAACAACACTATATCGTCGAATAATCATGGAAAACAAAATATGGGCGATCAAAATGACATTAAAAAGGTGTAAAATAAGGAGCGATCAAAATCCCCCAAGCTTACCTCTTACTCGTCCTCGAGGAAGATAAGTAAAAGGCGAACCCGGCGGGTAAAAATAAGGAAAAAGGAAAAAGAAGATAGAAAAGAAAACAATGAGGGAGGTGCTAGATCATTTCCTCAGGATGTGGACTTGCTTACTTATATAGCACACGACGAATAGAAACATGCCAAAGATTTTTATCTCGATATCATGATCATATAAGGATGCATTCAATATAGAAACCCATGAATATCAAAACAATATGAAATGTGAAATCATTCTAGAATTAACATCGTCTGAAGCATCTAACGTGATATACATAATCATGGACCACACACTTTTCAATTGATCGCTTTCTATTTGGAGTATAAGAGGTATCACACAATATGAAGCAATAAGAATAGAAATGAGTGGTTTTCATGAAATGCATGCTAAGTTTCAATTCATGGACTTCGTAAAACTTTTAATAATCTCACCGAGTATAAAAATTTACCTAGCCTAGGTTGTTATGCACAGACAAGTAGCCACTCTCTCACACATCATTGGATGCTCTCCCCCAAGCTTATCTATAAGAGTGGTGGCATCAAATTTAGCAATAAGACCATTCCCCATTTTGAAGCTCCAATAGTAAAAGAAAAAGTGGGAAGAAAGAAAAAGAAATGAAATGGGATCATATATGTCTTCCTTTATTCTTTTCTTTTCTTTTCTCTTCTCTTTTTTTCAGCAATCAATATATACAATAAGGATCACATATCAAAAGATAGAGAGATACCTGAATATTTTTTTCTTTTTGATATATATATATATACTAGTCATTACCCGTGCCCATAGGGCACGGTTTATTTAATGGCTGAGTTTTTCTCCCCCACAAATTTCAAGTTCACCCAAATTTCAAGTTTTCCCACAAAATTTCAAGTTTTTCCCCAAATTTAAGTTTTCCCCCAAAATTTAAGTCCCCCCAAAATTGTCATTACCACCTAGGACAAACTTGCCACGTACGACAAAGCTTTGTCCTAGTAGGATAAGATTCAAAATCTTCATAGAACTGGAAAAAAAATGGCCGGAAGGGGTGAGAATAAAAAGTGTGGGTGTGTGTGTGGGGAGGGTCCATAGGCAAAAATACAAAAACCGGGGTTGTATGTGCAAAATTCCCCACCTCCTCTTTTATCCCTCAAAATCTCATCTCTTATATTTTCTCTTATTCAATTTCCCTGTTTTATATAATAGATATCCAAATTCTCTTATCCAATTTCTCATGTCCAAATTCTCTTATCAATTTCCCTTGATAACATCCGTCTTTTATATAATAGATATCACTTATCCAATTTCTCTTGTCCAATATCTCTTATCCAATTTCTCTTGATAACATCTCTCGTTTGTAATATAGATATCTCTTATCCAATTTCTCTTGATAACATCACTCTTATCCAATTTCTATTGTCCAATATCTCTTATTCAATTTCTCTTGATAACATCCCTCTTTTATAATATAGATATCTCTTATCTAATTTATCTTGTCCAATATCTCTTATCCAATTTCTCTTGATAACATCCCTCTTTTATAATATAGATATCTCTTATCCAATTTCTCATGTCCAATATCTCTTATCCAATTTCTCTTGATAACATCCCTCTTTTATAATATAGATATCTCTTTTCCAATTTCTCATGTCCAATATCTCTTATCCAATTTCTCTTGATAACATCCCTCTTTTGTAATATAGATATCTCTTATCCAATTTCTCTTGATAACATCCCTCTCTTATAATATAGATATCTCTTATCCAATTTCTCTTGTCCAATATCTCTTATCCAATTTCTCTTGATAACATCCCTCTTTTATAATATAGATATCTCTTATCCAAATTCTCTTTTCCAATATCTCTTATCCAATTTCTCTTGATAACATCCATCTTTTATAATATAGATATCTCTTATCCAATTTCTCTTTTCCAATATCACTTATCCAATTTCTCTTGATAACATCCCTCTTTTATAATATAGATATCTCTTATCCAATTTCTCTTGTCCAATATCTCTTATCCAATTTCTTTTGATAACATCCCTCTTTTATAATATAGATATCTCTTATCCAATTTCTCTTGTCCAATATCTCTTATCCAATTTCTCTTGGTAACATCCCTCTATTATAATATAGATATCTCTTATCCAATTTCTCTTGTCCAATATCTCTTATCCAATTTCTCTTGATAACATCCCTCTTTTATAATATAGATATCTCTTATCCAATTTCTCTTGTCCAATATCTCTTATCCAATTTCTCTTGATAACATCCCTCTTTTATAATATAGATATCTCTTATCCAATTTCTCTTTTCCAATATCTCTTACCTAATTTCTCTTGATAACATCCCTCTTTTATAATATAGATATCTCTTATCCAATTTCTCTTTTCCAATATCTCTTATCCAATTTCTCTTGATAACATCCCTCTTTTATAATATAGATATCTCTTATCCAATTTCTCTTGTCCAATATCTCTTATCCAATTTCTCTTGATAACATCCCTCTTTTATAATATAAATATCTCTTATCCAATTTCTCTTGTCCAATATCTCTTATCCAATTTCTCTTGATAACATCCCTCTTTTATAATATAGATATCTCTTATCCAATTTCTCTTGTCCAATATCTCTTATCCAATTTCTCTTGATAACATCCCTCTTTTATAATATAGATATCTCTTATCTAATTTCTCTTGTCCAATATCTCTTATCCAATTTCTCTTGATAACATCCCTCTTTTATTATATATATATATGTATATATATATATATATGTATATATATATATATATGTATATATATATATGTATGTATATATATATATGTATGTATATATATATATGTATGTATATATATATATGTATATATATATATATATATGTATATATATATATACATATGTATATATATATATACATATGTATATATATATATATATGTATATATGATTTTGGGGTGTTGGAGCATGGATTTTTATAGCAGGGGAAAATGCCAATGTAAGATTTGCTTAAAGGTAGATTCACCAATGATTTTAAGTATAGAAATAATGCTCAAGATGTGTGGAGAAAGAAAAATATGTTACACTCGGTTCACTCTATAGAATGTGCACGACAACTTTCAGCAGAGTAATGTAATCTACTCAGTTTGATCTCAGAAAGTAAACTAATCCTGTTATATCAACATGGCATACATTCTATCAACCAGAAAGTGAAGCGTACAATTTTCATGCAATAAGAAGTGATACAAGATAACAAAGCAGTACTCCAAATATAGGCAATCAATGCATGAAGCTTGGTGTGTTTTCTATGAAGAGTATACAATATAAATCATCAGACTCAGCTAATAGAAGAATTTCATTCACATTCATATAACAAAGGTGTGGGTTACTATCTCAAATGCATAGCAAGCATGGCACATTATATCTGAAACAAAAACGATGGCATGACAAGATAATATGCATATAGAGATAAGCTAATATCACGTCGTCGTCATCACAGAAAATTCATCTCTAGCAAAAAGGGCTAAAGGAAATAAAGATAAAAGAAAATGAAAACTACTATACATAGCAGCACACAGAAAGTAAGAAAACGTGATGCATGTAAAAAAATGAAAAAGTGGGTGAAAAATAAGCGTAAAATAAAGAAAGGTGGGAAAAAATAAAAGAAAAAGTGAAGAAAGTAAAAAGTGTGTGAGACACTCACTCCCCCAAGCTAAACTGCACAGTGTCCTCAATGTGCAAAGTGTGGCACACCGAGAAAAAAGATATGAGTGAGGTGGGTGAGGATGCATGCATGATAAGAATGCAAATAAAAGAAAATGATATGGGTGTGCAAATGATGTATGCAGAGATTCAAGTGGTGCATGCAAAGATCAAAATTGCGCAATATAAGTGTCCCCAAAAGTACATCCTCTCTCCCAAAATGATATAGACAGATATGAGCAAAATGTGACCAAAATGTGTGTGGAGGAGGGGTGCAAAATCGGAGGGCAGAAAATATCCAAAATTGCAGCAGCAAAAATATGAGAGGCATCCAGTGTGTGCCTAAGGGGGTGGTGGAGCACCAGCACCGTCCTGTGGGGGAGGTGGTGGTGGCGGGAGCTGCTGGGTAGGGGTGCAGGTAGTGGTAGGTGGAGGCTGTGATAGACGCGCAAGTATCTGGTTCAGGCTAGCCTAAATACCAGGAAGTAAAGCGACGTGCCTCTGTACAGCGATGACGGTAGCAGAGAGAGCCCAAAAATCTCCTCTGAGTCCACTAACCGCCCCCCTCTAAAGCACGGACGTACTGAACTAGGGTGTCAGGGGGAGGCGGGGTAGAGGGTCGTACGGGTGAGGAACGTGGCTGTGCTTGAACGCGTCTCAAGTATGTGATGCTTAAGCGCTACTCCCAAGTGTAGGAGGACGTCAAGTAATAAATTTATAACCGGTGAGACCGGGTTGGATCACGGGGACAAGTCGTTTTGCAATCGCAAGTTCAATTAATAAAGGAGAGATAAAGACGAAACTACAACCAACTAAGCTGATGGTGGAAATGCGCGTGAAAATGTGGGTGAGACCATCTACCAAACCAACATCCTAGGGTTCGAGAATCGGAGAGGGAAATAGGCGAGGAAGCTTGTGTGGTGTGTGGGAATGAGGTTGCTAAACATATGTGTTCAATCCGAGGATAACTCAATTGTCTTTCCGGCTAAGGAAAGCGCAATCGGTGGATGTGGCATTTTAACAAACACTTGGTGTGCAATGAAAGTAGGGTATGGAAAATCGAGATAATAAACAACCAAGCATATATGAATGGTACCACTAGGCAAACTCCACTCTAGGGATATCCACTAGGATCCCTAATTCAATGTATATCCCAAAAAAATCCTACCACATAAACTTTTAAATATGCAAGATTGAAATTCCATAGCCCAAGCAAGGAACATCACCACACAACCACACACAATGAGATCTAGCTACTCATAGCAATAAAAGAGACATTTTCATCTCTAAAAACCATCATCCA
Source organism: Scilla litardierei (assembly GCA_030789695.1). Classification (NCBI taxonomy): domain Eukaryota; kingdom Viridiplantae; phylum Streptophyta; class Magnoliopsida; order Asparagales; family Asparagaceae; genus Scilla; species Scilla litardierei. Next base: position 202,443,997 of record CM061142.1, read on the forward strand.
ATATTATTACAAATCACCAAATCAAAATACACAAAGAAAGGGAAAGAGTTCACCAAGATTTCTCTAAGAAAAACATAAACTTTCTCTTCCAAAGTGCTCCTTCAAGCTTTCTTGCTCCTCTCCAATGGCCTCTAACCCTAAGAATGAAGAAGAAGGAGAGTGGAATGAGGGAAAAAGAGGGAAGGAAAGCCCAAGAAATAGACTCAGAATTTCGGGTCTGAAAACAGCCTAAACGGGTCGGATCCGCGACCAAACCCGCAACTAACGCCCAAATCTGCAGAAATTTTCAGCACCGCCACCCTGTCTAGTGAAAATTCTAGAAAAATCATCCGACCTCGGATTGACATGTTCCAGGCGGCAATGGAACCGTAACAAAGTGTAATCTAACAGAAAAATATCATTAGGCCGAAAAATACACTGCAATGATATCAAAATTCTGCACAAGAGGGGAAAAGCAGACTTTCTAGCCCAGAAATTTTCAGCACCGTCACATTGTCTTCCAAAAAAATGCAGTAAATTGCTCCGACCTCCAAAAATTCTGGACAAATATGCATTGGAATCTGGACTTCACGAAATTCAACTGAAAAATAATAGAAGACCAAGATGAAGATGCTAATAAGCTGTAAAAATTATGTTTTAAGCATATAAAAATGGTAAGCTCCAATATTAAGTGATATCATCAAAATGAGCATATCGGAGCCAAAATGAATACAAATTATGCACAAAATGTCATCTCATGAGAGGTAAAATATACAATATTGAATCCTAATCAGGCTGCGTCGCACAGCTACCGTAAAGGACAGGTGCAACTACCTGGTGGGCTGAGGTGCTGTGCTTACAAAAAGACGCTCAGCCTCGGTGGGAGGCTGCGACGTAGGAATGGTCGAAGAGGAAGGAGCAGCAGCAGAGGCTGAAATGGTGAGAGAGGGTGAGGAGGTCAGAGAGGTCGGTGACACAGAAATGGGGACAGACGTCATGACACTCTCAGAGAAGACAGCGACAGTGGAGACAGTAAGGTCGATGACTGGGGAGGTCGTGAAGTGTGAAGGAAGTGACTCCCCAGGGGTCGAGAATAAGAAAGAGGAAAGGGTCTCCACTGCGGAGGCAAAAGAGGGCTCGCCGCTCTCAAAAATGGTGGTGGGACTCTCAGGGCTCGCATCAGAAATGGGGTGGATGGTTAACATCACAGAAGTGGAAGTGGTGGTGGTGGACTCAGCAAGGGTGCTTCCAACACTAACAGAAGTGTGGACAGAAGTGTCGGGAGGTGTAGATGAAGCAGGTGCAGGCTGAGGTATCACAGGGTCTAGGGGTAGGAGGAGGGGCTCCTGCTGAGCACCCTCAAGCTTAAGCACGTACGCGGCAGCGATGAGGACGTCCATCGCTGGTATCCACTCCCCGCCTGCGGGTCCAATATGTGTCCAAGCTGGGCTCAGAAGAACCATGTAATCGACGCCAAAGGGACTATGCAGCCATCCCCAGTGGTGCTGACCATGAGGATGAAGCATCCTCATCTGGTCCATAACATCTATGGAAAGAGAAGTGGGGCCCAGGAGTCTAAGCAAGCCAGCAGGGAGGTCAACTTCGCATAAGGGATCCAGCAGGGTAATCAGACCGCCGCAACAGATAGGCGTCCTAGCGCCAACGGAAATAATGATGCGGTCTAAATACCAACTAGCTATGTCAATCTTGATGGCGGGGACCAAAACATCACCACCCCTCTCGTAGGCCCTCGATCGTGTCATTGCATAGAGTATGCAGAGCTCTGACGTCGACAACGTCCCCGGCTCATACCTCGCTAAGAAAGTGATCGCCAGAAGGCACTGTGCAATGTGGAGGCCTGGGTGGAGGATAGCGGAGGCCTTGGCCCGGATCGGGTCAAAAGCGAGAGGTGATCCTGTGATACGTGTCCAAAATGCGTGCGTGTCGAATGAAGGTGGTGGGATGTGTGTGGAACTGAAGGCTTGGTCTGGGTCTGGGATAGGGGGCCACTAGAAGAATACTCAGAGCATGTCAAGAGTGACCTCGCACTCTCGATCCATCAAGCGAAAGGAGCATCCCATAGGGGTCCTGGCAATAGAACTAAGGACCTCTAGTTTCGGACGGACGTATGTGTCCGCCGACACCAATAGAAAGTCACGCCATGCCACATTGTCATACAACTGGAGTAGCCCCTCTAGTACCCCTAGGCGCTCAAAGTCTGATATACGTGCGAACCTAGTGGGCACGATCGAGCGATGGGAGATACGCTCAAATCTGGCGTGCTACGCGTCATCTCTAAACATAATTCCAAGCGTGTCGAACGCGGGGGCGGGCTGTGCTGGTGGCGGTGGGATAAGTGCGGTAGGAGGCGGAAGTGTGGGTGGTGGAGGGCTAGGTGGAGGGGAGTCCGCTCTAGCCGAAGAGGAGCTAGGCTCGCTGGTCCTCTTCCACTTGAGGTAGGCGCCCTCGTGCGAGACATAGTGCGGGGCGGCATGTGAGCCGCGGAACATGTCCATCCAAATGAAAATGCAAATTGATAAAAATATAGAACGAGTATACCTGAGCACGATGCGAGAGCAAATAGTGGAAGTGTGCGAAGAATTGCCTCCTCTGAGAAGCACCAAATCGACTCCCGAATCTCCCCCAAGATAGCCTGAAACAAAAGTTTGCCAGTCAGCTATGAATATCAATATATATTGGAGAAGATTGGGAATAATAGATATATATGTAAATTGATTTCGATTCGAGGATTAATGGGCTTAGGGATCGGAGAATACGAGAAAAATAGGTGAAATAGGGCTCAATGGAGGCGAAATAGCGGCGGGGAAGGCTGCGTAGGCGACGTCGGCGGGCGCGGTCGGCGATGGGGGATGGCGACTCGACTGGTAGGTCGGGGTGCTCAGGCGAAGGAGGTTTGGGTTCGGGCGAGTTGAAGAAAATTTGAAGAGCTCGCGGGCAAAATATGGGAAATTTTGAGCGCTTTGGGATTTGGGAAATTTTGAGCGCTTTGGGATTTGGGCCGCAGGCATTAGGTTATAAAAGATGGGTCACTCGGCCGAGTGACGCGTTCACTCAGCCGAATGACACGACTTTAAAAATTTTTCGAAATCATTCCGCAGAAGAAGCAACTCGGTCGAGTAGATCTTACGACTCGGCCAAGTTGACAAAGGTCATTCGACCGAGTAGCAAGGCTACTCAGAGCTTATGATGCATGGGGAGTATTAGATTCACTCGGTCGAGTAGTAACAGTACTCGGCCGAGTGGTATATAAATTACAGAGAGTAGTTTTTAGGATCTTTCTTGTTCTGTACCCTACTCGGCCGAACAGGGTCTTTGCTCGGCCGAATGACTATGTCACTCGGCCGAGTGGCTTGCAAATTTCAGCTCACACTCTCTATTTTTGCGCCACTTTCTGTTTTTCGTCTCCCCTTCAGTTCCTTCCTTCTCTGAAGCCTGAGCGCATTCCTGGAGCGCTCCCCTTTGCCATGGTAATCTTCCATTCAAATGGTTCCTCGTTCTCCATCTCCTGTCATGAAAAATAGAGCCCGTTGTCACGATTTTTATCGACTCTAGACTCTAAACACTAAGAAAGATCTAAAACAAAAATAAAAATGAAAGATTCAACTAAAAATAAGATAAAACCGTCGGGTTGCCTCCCGACAAGCGCTCGTTTAAGGTCTTGAGCTCGACCCCTTAAGATATTCGTTTAATGCTCAATATTCGGCGCATATGAGATGCACGCGTCAAATTTTCCAGGAAGGCCACTTGGATTCAATTATTGTTGTTCGTAGGCGTTCCTTGGCTCCCCCTCATCATGGGTGGTAGTGGAGGACGATTCCCCCAAGCTTGAGCTTTTACCGTTCTTTTTCTTCACCGGTGATGCCAATTTCTTATCCGACGGAGCTTTCTTTGAATTCTTTACCGTGGAGAGCTTGCATAGCTCCCTAATCTTTGTGACATGAGCGTCGTCTTTGTCATCAACCATAGAATGATCCGGTGGGTCCTCCAACATTTCTCCATCTCTAGAAGATTGGCCTTCTTCGAGGCCGTCATCGTGAAAGGCGCCGATAGCATGCGACACAGCATCATCAATGACCTCGTCGAGGAGGTCCACGTAGTCGATGTCCTCTTGCCAAGGCATGTGCTTCATTTCCTTAGGGATGTGAAGCTCAACCTCTATGTTTTCGACATTCAAAGATAAGGTGCCCTCTCTCATGTCACCTATCACATCGGCGGTGGCTAAGAAGGGGCGTCTAAGAATTAGTGATGTGTCGCCCTCCTCCTTGATATCCATTACCACGAAGTCGCACAGCAAGCAAATTCCTCCCGGTACTTGGAGCGATATGTTCTCTGCAATTCCCATCGGCATAGTGACCCGACCGTCCGCAAGTTGTATTCTCGTATCCGTCGGCTTTAAGTCGGTACACGTATTTAATTTCTTAAACATAGTTAGGGGCATTAGGCTCACGCTCACTCCCAAATCTACTATGCCTTTTTGTAGCGGGAGTCCTCCAAGCGTGCAAGGGATGCGGAAGCTTCTGGGATCTTTAAATTTTGTAGGCTCCTTCTCCTTCCGGGTGAACCATGTAAGCATTATTTTCTCCTTTCGCTTCTTTCCCAAAATCAAGTCTTTTAAGAATTTGGCGTAAGACGGGATCTCTACAATAGTGTCCAAGAAAGGGATATTTAAGCTCACTCCCCCAAGTACTCAAGAAATTTGGCTAGCCGCTTCTCAATCTTTGCTTTTGCTAACCTTTGTGGGAAGGGTACCGGTGGCATATAGTTGCGCTCCTCACGTGGCTTTATAATTTCAGAATTTTCACCGTCCTTTCGCTCTTTTGGGCACTCCTCCTCAATTGCCGGCTCCTTGTCATCCAAGATTTCTTCCTCGGGCTCCTTGCTTTGAATCATGGCAGGAGTAGTGTCCTTCTCGCCTCTAGTAGTTACCGTCACCACCGCATTGATGTGGCCGATAATGCTCCGTGGGTTTGGCTCCGGTTGAGCCGGCAATTGTTGAGTATTTTTGTTGAGCAATGCTAGTTGCTCCGACAATTGTGCCACAATGGTATTGAGAGAGTCTTGTTGAGCGGTCAATCTGGCATTTATCTTCTTTTGCTCAGCCATGAATTCTTCAACTCTCGCCTCATGGTCGGACCTCGATGATGCTTGTGGTGGTTTTGGTGCTCTCTACCCTTGATTATACCCTGGAGGCCTATATGGTCCCGCTTGTTGCCTCAGTTGGAAATTTTGTTGTTGAGGCCCTCTCGGTTGATATTGTGGTTGTTGTGGAGGCCTAGCTTGATGTTGTTGCAGTGGTGGGTTTAAAGCTCCTTCATTATTTGCATATGAAAAGCCCGGATGATTTCTCGTTCAGGGTTTGCCCAATAACCGGTGTTTCCCGCAACGTATTGGACTTTCTCTATAGCTCCTTCTCTTTGCTCTCCTTCATCATACATGGCATGGGCTTGGTCTTGCCAATCGCACGTACTCCCCCTGGTGTAGATGGGGTGCGGGTCCCATGCGGATCACTTATCAACTTCTCCGGTCTCTCCACTACCTTATGGAGAGAATCAAACTTCATAGATAGCTCCGCTACGGCCTTCGCCTCATAAATACTTGTTGGCTTCAAGGAGGACAAAGACTGTCCTATCTCGTTGCCCCATTGTTGGTTGTTAGAGGACATCTCCTTAAGTTGGGCCGTAGCATCTTCCGGTGTCTTAGATTGAATGGCTCCATTAGCTGTTGCATCGATGATTTTCTTGGTTCCCGGTTGCAATCCATTGTAAAAGCTATGTACAAGCTCCCATGCTTCAATACTATGATGGGGACATTGGTGTTGGAGATCTTTAAAGCGCTCCCATGCCTCAAATAGAGATTCCGAAGGTCCTTACTTGAAGGACATGATCGCGCTCCTAATCTTGACTGTCTTGGATGGTGGGTAGAATTTATTAACAAATGCGCTCGCCAACTCATCCCATATGGTAAATATCCCCTCCTCTTGCGTCCTCAACCAATATAATGATTTGTCCCGAAGGGTGAATGGGAAGAGGCGCAGTCGGATAGCGTCGGCCGGTACACCGGGCATCTGAAAAGTAGCACGCTTGGATAAGAACAACTGTAGGTGGTAGTGTGGATTCTCGTGGAAGTTCCCATGAAATGGGTCTTGTTGCATCAAACCCACGAGTCCCGTCTTGAGCTCAAAGTTCTTATCCACCACCAACTCTGGCATCACAATAGATGGGAGTAGTCTTAGGCCGTAGCCTATCTCTGATAGAAACAAGCCTAGCCATGCGTGCCGCTAACTCCTCTGGTTTCTCCACTCGGTGCATATGATCATCCTCTATAGCAAGTATCCTCTCGGCTCTAAGCTTCCTTGTCGTACGCTCGATCTCCGGATCAAATAATATATCTTCTTGATGCGCCTTTGATCTCGTGTACATGCACAGAAAAATAGAGTCTCGATGGAATCCTTAGCACAATAGAGGAATAAAATAATAATCATAATAATAAAAAGAAATAACTAAGTAAAGAAAATAAAATACCGTCGCCTCCCCGGTAACGTCGCCAAAAACATGGTCGCGCTCGGATATACACCCAGAAAACGACTGTAGTTTTACCGCAAGTGCACGGAGTAGTGGCGAGCGGGTATCGAACACAGGGAGGACAATTGACAGTATCCTACCTTGATTACCTAGCTATCAAGAGAATAAGAATAGATTCGATGGTAATGTCACAATCTAGCAAATAGATATCAATATAATAAAAGCGTCTAGGGATAGGAAATCCACACTACGGACTGTCTCTCATCCTTGTGAATCATGAACATCAATGTTGCAAGGCTTGAATGTAGGTGAACTAGTCACAACTTAATATAGAACCAAGCTCACGCTCTCGCGTTATTGCCGATCTATAGCAACCTAGATTAGGGCCCACTCTCGTGTAAACCCTAGCCTAAGCAACTAGCGTGAAGAGCGAGATCATCGTCCAATCGCAACTCGAGCCCACTCTCGTGCAAACTCAAGCTACGATCTAGGTTATGATAGTTCGTATTCGTCCAATCTCTTGCAAACGAATATTAATACAGATTTATAATAAAAATCCTAGCTTTGGTCCAATCTCTTGCAAACCAAATCTAGAGAATTTTGATTATAAACCTAAATCGAATATCTAGGCCTTCCTATCAATTTAGATCCAATCTCTTGCAAATCCCAATCAATAGAAATTCCTAGCTACTCGCAATAAATCAATCAAAACCTAACCTTTCTTCAATCCTCGCAACAATTCTATTCATTCATCACAATTCAAAAGACCGGGTCCATAGGGTTCATCCCCATGCCCTAGAACGAATAAACTACTCACAAATCATCATGGAAATCTCAGAAATATATCAATTGATCATAGCACAATTCATTGCAAAGAAGAGACAATTCATAAAAATAAGATTTTAGCAAGAAAGAACAAACCAAAATTGTCGCCTATGATCTCCAGCTGAGATTTCACAAAAGAATAGCCGTCAAAAAAATAATAGAAGTCTCTCCTAAAACTAGGGAAAAAACTAGGTTTAAATACAAGCTAAAATCGTCCAAAAAAATCGTGACAAAACTGCCCCTGCGCAGCCCAGAATTCGCAATCCTCGCAGCAGTCAGAATGCGTCACTCGACCGAGTAGCAATGTCACTCGGCCGAGTGACAGACCCAATAATAAAACAGAGAATCTGGGTTTTCGGGGGGTCTGTCTCTCTGACTGACTCGGGTGAGTAGGCTTCTTTACTCGGCCGAGTAAGCAATCGTACTCGGCCGAGTAGGCTTCTCAGAAATTCTAGTATCTTGCCTGCTTCTCGAAAGAAAAACCATGTTCTACTCGGGCGAGTGAGCTTTCTCACTCGACCGAGTTGGCTCTCTTACTTGGCCGAGGAAACTTCGAAAATTCTGCTGTGCGCATCCGTTTCACTCGACCGAATACAGCTCATGACTCGGCCGAGTAGATTCTCTGTTCGGCCGAGTAGGCTGTATTTGGGCTCTTTTCTTCTCCTCCTCGTCTCCTCGTCGATTCTATTAAATTTCTTCCTCTTCCGCTCCTCCTCTAGCGTTGCTAACTCCTCAAATAAGCCATGGGTGACGCTCCGATATGCGCGAAAGTCCATTGATCTCATTTTTGCTCCAGATTGCTCCATATCTCCTGAAATACGAAAAAAACAAGAAATAGTGAAAAGCAACACGATATCGTCGAATAATCGTGAAAAACGCAATATGGGCGATCAAAATGACATGAAAACATGCAGAAAAAAAGGTGTAAAATAAGGAGCGATCATTGCTCGCCTCGGGACGCAGTGCAGTTCAGGAAGTGGTTAGGCTCGGGACGAGATGCAGCTCGGGACGTGGTTCGGCTTGGGAGAAGCAGCATGGGGCCAAAGAAATGTCGCTGAAAACAACGCTTCGTATTCTGCGGAAACAAAATGAAAGGTATGTAGTTTAATTAAACATGCGTTTATAATTGCAAATATGTTAGATAGATCTATCCTTAGGGGTTGGTTGGACCCAACCTCGTGATAGTAGAGATCTTGGATAGGGTTGTTTCTTTAGGTCTTGAATTAATGTAGTTTTAAGTTGATTTTTCCATTGCTTGTTTGATCTCGTCGTTCGTCCGACTTAGGCCGGACGTCGATTTTATTGACCTAAGGCCCCAGAAAACCCACCAATGGTATCAGAGCCATGTCTACATGATCTATGTTTTGCAGTTATAAAATGTATGTGATACAGCATGTTTTTCTACGAAATGGAGGTTGCGAGTTAAACTATTAAAATAGTCGTTTCCAAGTAATGTTTTAATTTTCGAAAATTGTTTATGAAAATTATATTTAATTTTAAAATCCTTTGATGATTTTAAAATTTGATCATAATTATTATAATATGATGATAATTAATTATTAATGTAACTTAAACTATGCGATAAATTTTAAGTTGCATGTTTAGCAAAAAAATTATTAGATAATTTTTATTGCTATGTTATCATGTTTAGTTGATAATTTTTTAATAGTTATATTATTCTTTTTGATTATGTGATAATACAAGAAAAACTTTTAGGATAGCCATTAAAAGCTTTCTGAAAATTATAATATAATTTTGATGGGCATGCTATGATTTAAACTTATTTAAATGCCTAATACATGATTAGGATATCACCCTAAAATTCATTCCTTATAGTTGATAAGGATATTAATAAAAGTTATTAACTAATCAGAATAATTTCAAATTTTAGGATTCAACTAGTTGATAGGATTAACTGGTGTTAATGAATCCATGTCTAGTCGATGGCACCCATATTAATAATTAGTTTCCTTCAATGGACCATGATCCAGTTTATTGTTTTGACTAGTGTTTTGGATCACCCTAGCTCGACTGGGGATAGTGATCCTGGCCTAGCCAAATCCCTGGCTGTGTTTCGTTGGATGTGAATTATGATTATGTGAAACTGTCGATTACATTTAGTCAATTACGTTAAAAATCTTCTTTAAGGTTAGCCGCAACCCTCCTTTTTTAGAGGTTGGCAACTATATGTTCTATGTTATAGTTGTTGAGCACACTCAAGCTACGTCATAGCTACTATATGAAAATCAACTTCTCATTATATGAGATGTAGTCTAGACTTAACCCAACCCATTGCATCGTGTCCATACACCGAGCACCGGCTTAATTTAGGCTAGACACGAAAACAAGGATCCGTCTAGACTAGTCATTGTGATTTGGATGAGCACACTCATGATCATACATGGTTAGAGGTAAAAACCAATAAAGAATCATATATGATATAATTGATGAAGAATCATTTACTAATCGTAGAGTCAAGCAATTTGTTGAGCATACTTAATGTTGCGAGGCTTAGGGTAGTTGGATCTATTTCCCATTAAATTTAATTTATTTAAATTGTTCATTATTATGGCTACAAATGATCGCAAAAATAGTGTAAGGATATAGTTAGATGAAATCCAATATATCTATATTTAAAATTGAACATATGCTAAACTAGGGTATTTCTATGTTTACCGATGGAATCCAAAACATAATACCATAAGAGAATAAGTTAACTGGTCAAAATGGTTGGTTAAAGGAATGTCATTAAAAATTCTAATTGATAGACTAAACTATGCTCTCACTTATATTAAAATGACATTCTTAGCACATGCTTAAGGACAATGATTTCCTTGAGCTCTGGGTCCAACAAAATAAATGCATGGTACCTGTCACTCGCCTCTATGAGGGGCAACTTGAACATACTGATGTTCAAAGCATGTTTCTTCATACAATTTGTTGAGTCAACTCAAGGTTGTATGGAAAATGGTTTCAATCCGCAAACTTTGAAACTTCGATCAAATTGTTTGAATCGAAGATGAGTGCATGAGCGGTACAAAACTATGTATCCCAACCGGATCTTGAGACAAGCAACTTATTGAGCACACTCAAGGTTACAAAGCTCAAGCGTTTAGATACATGAGATGTTTGCACGGCTATTAATTGTGTTGAGACGCGTAATATCTAAATGAGATTTAGAAAGGAAGAAGACATTAAGGAAAGTCAATTGAGAAAGAAAGTTTTATATATCATTAGTAAAGACAAAAGTAGGAGGAACTAAAAATATGACATATTTGATGTCACGGTTTCATGATAATCATTATACAAAAGGGAATAGATTGTCATACGTGTTGGAAAAACGAGCAATTGTTGTTTCTTGGACCATACAGGACATCTAACATTTTTTTGGTGAATGTCGTTACTTTGCTTCTGAAGCAATGAGTAATTTGTATAACAATAATGTATTAAATGTTAATACATGAATACACAAGATAGTAGCAAAACTTATATGGCAAAATAGACTAAGCTGTACCAATGAGACTAAGCTTCACAAGTCACATAAAGAGGAATCTGACCTCTTGTATTATGAGTCAATAGAGACTTGTGAATCTTGTCTCAAAGGTATGATGGCCGAAATTCCATCTGTAAAACTGTAGGAGAACGACTTAGTGAACTCGTAGTCTCGTACATATGGATGTACCCAGACCCAAGTCTAAGTTAGCCAGTATAAGTAGTTCTTATTTATCACGACACGTGTTCTTGCTGAAACATGAGTCTGATAAAATAGATAACACAATGACAGAAGTATTTGAACTGCTACGATCGGATCGAGGAGGTGAATACTTAACTGTGTGATTCTTGCGTTATTAAAAGAAAATGAAATTTTCTCTCAGGTTAAGTTTTTAAACACATCGGTGTGTTGGAAAGCATGAATCTCACTCTGTTAGACATGATGCGATACATGGCAAGTGACTGTGAGTTACAATCCTCCTTCTTGGTTAAGCCCAGATTATAATGCCAAGGTTCTTGATAAGATTCTATAAGGACCTTACTAATAAGGTATTCATTAAATCAATCGTTAGAAAGTTACTGGATTACTCGAGTCTCGTGAGACGAATAAGTCGAGTAAAATATCATAGTTTATGATGACTTAGTCAACTTCCAGAATGCTATTCGGAGTAGAGACTCTGATTAATAACTTGATGCAATCTGAAAAAGGACCTGGCACATAAATAAGGTATGGACCTTAGAAGACATGCCCAAAGGAAGTGTTTCTTTTTTGGCTGCAAGTAAATCTTTAAGACAAAAGATTGGTGCAGAAGGAAAATAGTGAAGTACAACTTATGTTGGTTGAGAACGGTTATCATCCTAACTCATATAAACGGATTATGATGAAACTTTCGCGCCAGCAGATATGTACAGATCTGTTCGGATCAGACTCGATGTCAATGCTTATGATGACCATGAATACTGGAATATATTGGTTTTCTAAATATGATTTAGAAGAACAAATTTATAGATTTTTCAAGGTCAGTGGGAGTAAATAAAAAAGCATGCGAGGCATCCAGGAGCCGGAACATATGTTTTGGTAAAGTGGTCAAAGAGTTTGACACTTTATCAAGAATAATTATGAACCGTCTAAATGACCAGTAACTAATTTGGATTATTCTAGTAAAGTATGATGAGCTGGATGATATCCATACAAGACATATATTATGGATTCTAAGGGACCAAGGGAATTATTTGGATGTGATTCAAATGTGTGGTCTAAAATGAACAAAGAAACCCCTTAAGTCTAAACGGTAGACGGTTTAGCAGATCCACTCACGAAGGCTCTACCATATGAAGTCTAGAAAGATTTATGTGTAAATGTAGATGTGGCGAGATGGGTTTTCCTTCGAGGCAATTTATCTCTATGTATATGTACAAACATCTTGTTCAAAATAACAGAAGATGTTTGGTAAGAATTTACCTAAGTTAACGATAATGTAGTCTTCATTGGAACTTAGGTATAGTCCTGAGACTTAATGCGAGGTCAAACATGTATCAAGATCGAGATCTCGATCATGGACAAGTGTATGACAGATTGTAGCATAGGTCTAAAAACGTTCGTGTTTGTAGATGTTTCGAAAAAAGGATATCGACACATCATATAGACCATTGTCTTAGTTTTCACCATATAATGGTGACGATAATCTCATGGTCGTAGGACTTGGCGAAGTCGAAGCCGAGACACATGTGTTTATTGGAGAATGAGTTCACTGAACGACCCAACGAGAGTTATCATATGGTTAATATTGACCAATCTGTTAATGCTAACTTTTAGTGATGATAGGCAAGTTGGTCTTTTGACTTGAGGTCATTGTATGAACCTGTGCGTGAATGGTGTCACTTAGAACATTGATCTAGCCTCGGGAAAGTCCCGTTGAAAGGCCTTTGATGGGTGACACTTGAAACGTGCGAGGAGAGTAATGACCAAGTAAAGATTCTTCTCTCCCGTCAATGGAGAGTTAATGTCGCAGTGTTAGTTCGTTCTTTAGTGAAAACTATGGCCAAAGTATGTTGGAAGAAGTCTAATATTATTTGAATAAAGATAGATGGAGACTAACCAAGTTCAAGCTAGTAGGGTTGACGGTTGACCCCCTAGGCTTGACTAAAAGGCATAGTTTTGACGAAGAGACTAAAACTGTGGTATTCATCACGGACACAGTTGGGGTGGTCCCGACAATACTCATGTCAATGAGTTAACCACATAAGTATGATACCGAAACAGGGACGATACCTGTTCCTTGTGGTCACTGCCGTCAGGGATCTCGAGCCCCACCTGTAGTTGGGTCAGGCTGTATGGTCTCACACTGAGTGAGACTTTCGTAAAGTAATAAGTAAGATAAGGAAGAAAAATGCATTTGATGCAAGACTACAAAGAGTTTGCAGTTAGCTTCTGTATTCGGGATAAATGACCCTGAGTGCAAATGGGAGATGTTGAGGGATGTATGCCCTCTGTTCATTTTTATTAGATGCAAATGGATTTTTATATATAAAGGGAATTAATTAAGTCGCAAAAGAATTTGCGACATAAGTTTTAGAATAATAAGGATGTGTGAATTTTGCATATGATGGAAAAGAGAATTAAAAATGTCGTAAAAATGTTTATAACACATTTAATATAATAAACGCGAGGAAAAGGTGACCTCGATGACGTGATCGTCAAGGTCTAAATCCAGGTTCGAACGACGTCCAAACAGACGCCAAACACACAAATTAGAGCAAAAACTGCCTAGGAGAGTCTTCTTAAAGGATTCAGCCCAGTCCCAAAGGGGTTGGGTGCACCAGCCCAACTGAGCTGGGCGCCCAGGCCCGTTTTGGGCTTGGGTGCCCAGCCCAGGGACAGGCCCGCCCACCCAAAGCTGGGCAGGTCAGGGCCCACCCAACAGGGCGGGCACCTGACCCGCTCGCCCACTGGGCGGGTCAAGCCCGCCCAGCAAGCTGGGGCCTGCCCGCACTTGCAGGCGGGGGTCCAGCCCACATCGCACCCGCAAATTTTGTGGGCCCCATGATGGGGCCCACCGATAGAGAAAACCCTAGGGGTTTAAATGGCTGCTGGTCTGTGCGTAAACTAATGTTTTGGGCTGTTTTTGGAACCTCATTTGAGGGGTCAAACGAACTCGAAATGGAGTGCCTTTTTTCCTACGTGTTCAACATACAACCCTCTTTGCAACGGTGTGTGAGATCCCTCTTGGAGATCTATGGTGGTAGAGATTTAATTGCCCAAATATCGCATTTGCAAAATGCATGTTTTGCGCAAAGTAAAATATTAAAATCCGTTTAGTCCCACATCGGAAGTGATGATAAATGGAGGGGTTGTTCGCCTAAATAAATAGGGGCCGATTCCCCTCCCTGAAACTTGCACCAATTCTCCAAATCCAAGAAGCTCCCAAAAGTTTTGAGCACGCTCGCATTAAGACTTAAATTAATTATTCACTCTCTCACAAAATTCTTCATTGCTCCTGATCGGGCTCTAGCAAAGCTACGAAGGAGTTCGGACCGGATCCGAAGTCTTGACGGAGGATCCACTCAAGGTGAAACGTTATTCGGTACGTTGTTGGCTCGGCGATAAGGGTGTTGCTCGCCTCGGGACGCGGTTCGGTTCGGGAAGCGGTTGGGCTCGATACGAGGTGCGGCTCGGGACACTGTTTAGTTTGGAAAAAGTGGTGAGTGGCCAAAGAAATGTTGCTGAAAACGACGCTTCGTATTCTGCTGAAACGGAGTAAAATGTATGTAGTTTAATTAAACATGCTTTTAAAATTACAAATATGTTAGATAGATCTATCCTTAGGGGCTGGTCGGACCCAACTCCAGGATAGTAGAGGTCTTGACTAGGGTTGTTTCTTTAGGGCTTGACTTAAAATAGTTTTAAGTTGATTTTTCCGCTGCTTGTTTGATCTGGTCGTCTGTCGGACTTGGACCGAACGTCGATTTTATTGCCTCAAGGACCCAAAAAAACCCAACAGTTTCGTGGTGATACTTTCATGGAAGCTCGCATTTAAAGTTAACTCCATTCAAGTTTACGATTTGCATTGTTGTTGTCGTTATTTCATTTACTGCTCAGGCTCTCCTTTGCATTGGATTGGATTGCTGGTGGCTTGACAGTTTGATGGGGCAACACCATGCTTTATTTGTCAGCTTCCATATATCATTTATGCATGCATACATTTTTGTTACTCAATTTATGGATAAAGCTGTCCAGGAAAATTGAATGTTGCATTTATTTCGTATATATAACACAAATCTGTTATTATTTAGCTGCATCAATTAGCAAAAATGCAACAATGTTACCCGGTTCATATGAATAGTTGTTTGTTCAATTATCTTCTATTGCGCCCGCCAAATTATTTGGTTTTCTTGGTTCTATTTTAAATCAACAAAACTAGCTTAAGCTGCTTTGGCATGTTTAAAGTTGCTTACACTTTTCTGAGACGCCATTGCCCAGTAAGCAATGTCACGTACTATTCTTCACTATATTCTACATGTTTGATCCGCGAAGGATTTAGCATTTCAAATCTACCATGTCATTTATATGTTAATCTGGACCTTCTGAATGATAGAGGAGCATTTTGTGAATATTATGTTCCAGATCATAGTTTTTTATATGAAAAAACAGAAATATGTTGAACTCATCACAACTTCACTGTTTGCTGAATGTTTAATAGACTACTAATACAAGGTCTAATGTCTCCCTCTGATTATATTCTAAAGAATTACTGACAAACAGCTTCTCTTCATCAAAGCTTGAATAATTTTAAAATGGTTGGTGGAGACTTTGCTATTTTACATATTTAAAGTCAAAGATTTTAATGGAAAATTATATCAACAGGCCTTTTCTTTATCTCTTCTATATATTTATTTGACAGGTGTACTTTGTTTAGTGATACTGGTTTTGAACAGGCCAGTGGCCAGGATTTATGTGTATGTCAAGGTGGCCAAATGGCCCGCCGGCTTGAAGCCCAGCCCGACCGGCCCGGACTTTCAGGCCGGCCCGGCCTGGCCCCGTCAACCCAAGCCGGGTCGTTGACCAGGCCAGGCCAGCCCGCCCGGCCTGCCTGCCCCTCAACAGCCAGAATATGGCTGTTGGGGAGGGGGGTTTGGTCTTTTTGACCAAAATACCCCCCCAACAGCTATAAACAGCTAAATTAGGGGGTTATTTTGGTCAATTTCGGCCAAAAACCCAAAAAAACAGCCCCAATAGCCATAAAACGGTCATATTGGAGGGTTATTTTGATCTTTTTGGCCTTAAAAATCCTATAAATATCCCACCAATTAATACCAATTTCTTCACAATTCTAAAAATCTCTACTCTCAAATTTTTCTATAATCTCAAGCTATTGCTCTCATCTCACGGCGCTCTCAAGATACGGCTGCTACCTCTACACTTCCGCATCTCAACTTTCAAGCTCCGTCTCCTACTTCCGACTCAGGGATCCGATCAGCTGCTAGACTACTACCTCACTGCGACTCTATCTGCAATCATGTTCCTTTTATAATTAAATTAGCATAATGGCAGGATCAAACAACCCACGTAGATCTGTTAACGCTAATTTTAACACCGAAGAATATGGTTTTTTTCAAAATTTGCTGAACAACCCTATTGAAACACCGGACTTTTCGGAAATGACATCAATTGAACAACAAGAATGGAACGATAGTAATAGCCCCATAGTGGGTACACAAGGGTTTTCTGCTTCTGCACAGACTTCAAACCCTTCTACTACTGCTGGCCCCACCTTCACAAGCAACCCAAATCAGAAAACAGAAATCTGCTGTTTGGGTTAACTATACACTAGAAACATTGTCTGGAAAAGGACTTAGGGCAGTTTGCAAAATCTGTAGATCAGATTTCAATTGCGCAGCCAAAGATGGCATAACATATCTGAAAATACATACAGAAGCGCACAAAAATAGAGTGGCTAGACATACAACTTTAAACTTAACAGCTAATTCTAGCTCTCAGTCTACTTTTTCGTATTCTTCTGACACAATGCAAAAGGAGATGGCTAGACTAGTTCTATCCCAAGAATTACCTTTAAGTTATGGGAAAAGCTCCTCATTAGAACGTTTTAACCAATTAGCACTGAACCTCGCATTTAAAAAGGTGCTGAGAAACACACTTAGACGAGATGTTATGGTAGCTTTTGAAACTGGCAAAGCTAAAATGATTCAAACATTTGCAGACTTAACATCTAGGATAGCATTAACGTCCGACATATGGACAATGAAATGGGGGTAATCCTACTTATGTGTTACGGCACATTATGTAGACAACGACTATACTATTCATAAGATGATTATCGGTTTTAAATTGTTAGATTTTGGTCATACTGGTGTTGTTATTGCTAATGTGATTATGCATGTTATTCGTGAGTATGACATTTCTGATAAAATCATTTCATTTACACTTGATAATGCATCTAACAATACAACTGCAATATCATTTTTAAAAATACACTTGAACCCTGATCTTGACGGTCTTTTATTTCATCAGCGATGTGCTTGTCACATCTTGAACTTGGTAGTACAGGATGTGCTTAAATTTGCTGTTGATTGGTTAGAAAAAGGTAGGAATCTTATGTTATACATACAATCTTCTGCCAATAAGAGAAATTTATATAAACAAGTATGTAGAAATTGCCAACTTCCTTACCGGAAGTTTACATATAGTGTTCCACATTGGTGGAACTCAACGTATCTTATGATGCATTGCTTGCTTAAAAACAAGATGCAGCTTAGTTATTTTGTTAGTACACACATTCCGTATGAGGCGGATTTCAACATTAATGAGTTAGAGTGGAAAACAATTGAGCAGATTTGTGATTTTTTTGAGGGTTTTTATCTTGCTACAAATGAATTTTCGGGTTGTATTACTCAACATCCATTTTAGGCCTTGGTCAATTAGTTATCATTTCAGACACTTTAGCTAGGTATAGAGACACTACGGACACTACCCTTTTTCTTCAACCTATAATAGAAGAAATGGATACTAAACTAGCAAAATATTGGAAGCATGTGCCTTTGCTTTATTCATTAGCTAAGGTTTTTGATCCACGGTTTAAAGAGGATTTAGTAGCTGGACTATTAGAAACCTTTTATGAAAACATGAATTTTGAAGTTGAAGATCATATAATGAATTTTAGAACTAGCTTAAGAGCTCTGTTTGCGACGCATGAGGCTAGATATGGAAGTTCATCAAACATCTCTTCTAATCCTGCTAGTTCTAATATTACATGCAAACTCCAACAGATTTTGGGGAAGAAAAAACAAAAAATCGTAGCTACAGAAAGTTCATCTAATGAATTGTCCAAGTATTTAGAAATTACTTTTCCTTTCACTGAGGCAGAATTAGATGATGGAAATTTTGACATTTTGGCATGGTGGAAAATGTATGAACATAGATTTCTAATTCTGACCATTATGGCTCGTGATCTGTTATCAATCCTTATTTCTATTATTGCGTCCGAGTCTTCTTTTAGTGCAGGTGGCCGGGTTCTGAGTGACAAGAGATGAAGGCATAAAGAAGATATAGTTGAAGCGTTGGTATGTGCAAAGGACTGGTTTCTTGCTGAAAACCGCTTGTAAGATAAACAGGACCTTTCAGAAGATTCTGAGGAAGAAGCGACCGACGCTAAATGATTTTCTTTTTTTCTTGTATTTTTATTTTCTATCTTTTATTAGCTTGTAGAAGTTCTATGTTTTGGACATTGTACGTGGGGTAAGGCTGGCCAATGTAAGTCCCCCCCTCAAAAAAATTTCAATTAATGAAATTTAAAGGTTCAACCCGGGACCATCGTGAATTTCGGGCTTAATTATCTAACTTATTTTTATAAATAATATAAGTAAATTTTTTAAACTTTGTAAAATATTTTATATAGGTCTTATAAATTTTTTAAAAATTAAATACCCTTCTAAACTTATTTTTACTTCTTTAGAACAAGTTACAAGTAATAAAAAATTGTTCTAAATAAGAAAACATTAGTTAAGAAGTATTTTAAAGTTTTAAAAAATATATAAGACATATAAAATATTTTACAAATGTTAAAAAAATTTATAATGATTTTATTATGTTTTTACAGAATTTTAAAACTTTTTTCTTTTTTAAGTTTTTTTAAAAACTTTGAAAAAACCGGGCCGGTCCGTGCCCGGCCCGCTTGGCCCGGCATGAAATTCAAGCCGGGTCGGGCCGGCACGGGGCCCGGCGAAGCCCGGCGGGCTTCGGACCGGGCCGGGTCGGGCCGGCCCGATGGCCATGCCTATGTGTATGCCCTGCAATAACAGCAACATAGGCTATTTACAGGCATGAAACATCAAACAATGTATTCAATATGAAGCTGAGAACTTTGTTGGCGTGTCTTCAATGTCATCTGACATGATTGCTAGGATGATCAACAAGGATAAGATACAGATTTTAATCAACCTTAATGGTTATACCAAGGTATCAACCGATCTGAGATTG